>JAUMJL010000247.1:702500-1302500 GCA_033558185.1 Dromococcyx pavoninus
TGCATTGCAGATGTATGATGAGAGGTGCAGGAAATCCCACCCAAGGGAAAGACAGTAGAACCAGTAAATTCAGCACTTCATATATAGGAACATTTCAATGTCCTCTCTCCTTATGACTCACATTTCCTTGCCATGCATTTGTGGTAGTTGAAATGGACACATTGGTTGTGAAGCAGGGAAGTATTTCTCACCCATCTCCTGCATGGCAGATCCAGCTGCTAAATTACCAATAAAAAAACAGGTGTGATTATGTTACAGCCACAAAACCCCCACAACTTTGCAGGGCTCTACACTTGCAGAAGCCATCTAAAAAGCACAACAGCGCTAAACCCTCAAGTAATCCAGTTCATGCCTTTATCAGGAAGAAACTGAGCAGCATGGTTAAAGGTTGCAGAAGGGCCTCCATTATGATTGACCACCAGTCTAAATCCATAAATGACAATAGACCTTGACCTGTAAAAGTCCCTCCAGCAAGGGAGTCAAACATCACTTATCTCCTCTAAACTGACTAGAAAGAGGCTGATGACTTGCGTTTACATGTCCTATAATGAACAGATGAAAATCCATTTTATTTTTAATTGTGTCTGCATAATAGAAACCTAGGCCCTGACCAATGAAGGTATGCTGGAATTCACATCTTGGGGTATAACATATATATAGAAATGTATCTTGAGATATAGCTTGGAGAAAGAAAAACACACTTCAGCACAGCCATTTGAGGATTTAAGAATGTCTATAAAAATACGCTGCCATGTAATTAATTAATTTTGAACATTACTCCTACACAGAAATTTTAGCCCAAGGTAATAATTTTATTTTTTGTTTCAGAGCCTTTGGGCTATCAGGTGCTAAATTCCTGAGCAGTCCTCAGCTCTAGAAAAAGAAAGGGCATGGGGGACTTTTCCATCCCAGGACAGGATTATCTCCTTCCTTCCTTCCCCTCTCCTTCAAAAAAATTTCCTTCGGCATTTTCTCCTTGAGTCAAGCTTTGTGATATATCCTTCTTGGATTTGTTTTCACATTTTATCAGCTTGCTCTCTGGAAACTTCTTGTAAAAACAAAATTAAAAAGAGTTATTGGGGTAGATTATACCCAGATAATGGTTCTTCACATTCCTGACTCTATCAGCCTGGATGACCTTTGGCAGGTTTAAGTGGGAGCTGGGAAGGAGGACAATTTATAGATAAGAGTGTTTCAGGAAAAGGTCAAGACCTCTTTGGACAGTTGACATTGTGCTGCATTTGTCAGCTTCAGGGTTTTTTCAGTTTTGTATGAAGCACTTATTTCTGAGCATTACACCTACCAAAGTGATCAGATGGGGTACAGCTGTAGACTATTATGATCTTTCAGTTGTAGAGGGTATGTTTTGTTTTTTTGCCAGCCATTGGGAGTTTGATTTACGTGTATTAGTTAAATTCTTCTAAAGTCATTCGTTTTTTCACAGATTCCAATGAGCAATTTGTAGCTCTGTGAAGCCATTCCCAGGTGGCCTCAGTCTAGTCTAAACACTAATAACAGGAACAAAAACCTGACATGTTATCTTTCGTTTCACTGACTGTCTGCAGAAAACAGGGTTTAATAAGCTGTGAAAGAAGATATTTGATTTAAAAGAAAAAGAAAGACAAGGCAAAAAGAGACCAAAACCCACTACAGTAAGAGAAAGAAACCTGGGAGTGCAGGCTCAATTCTCAAATAGATTGAATTGATATGATTCCAGTAAAATCAATGATGCTGGGCAAAATTATAGTAGTTGTGAGTCTGGACCCAAGAGAATAATTATGGCATAGCACTACTAAATCAAAGACAGATGAAAATATTGCTAAACTACAGTAGGTATTCCCATCTCTCTCCAGGAAAAAAAAAGAAGTAAAGGAAACCAGGTCACATCTCTGCTGTCTTTCCACAGCTTCCAAAATAATCATGGTTTGCTGCTATTACGGATTGTTGTATTTCAGTACTACATACACACACACATGCATGCACTCAGCACCAATTCTATCCACATTTTTCTTTTCTTCCATTGTCATAAATTAAATTATAGTCGTGATGACTCTGGATAATACACACTGAAAATGCTCTCCTTGAGCTATGATTCTAAATCCCCAAATTCATTTGTATAAATAAAATGCCGAGTTTTCATTCTTCTGTCATTTGATATATCAGAAATTAGTATATATTTTTTCCTGTGTGCTCCTCTGAAACAGGAAATCATTTTCTGTTTTCCTTAGCTGTACCACAATCAAAGTTCGTAGGCATCCATTCAGTAGTTTAGCTTAATCATACTTATGCAATTACTGTCAGAGTATGACATTTTCCTTTCACCTTTACCATTCCCTAGAGATTAAGTTATCAACCCTTCAAGCTCATTACAATTGTTTACATGCAGGTAGCAAAAAGAGTCTCAAACAGCTAGAAATCTTTATTTTTGGCTGTAGCACGAACCAAACTTTCTATACTTTGGGAATTTTTTATTTTGTGACGTGGAAGCCATATTCATGCCTGAGAAATGAACTAACAAGAGGAATACAAACGTGTCCCAGGATACTGGGAAAGTTGTTCGGTTTACTGTAGCTGTAGTAGTAATGCACATGTTGAATTTAAGGCCAGGAGGTACCATTACAGTCATTTATTAAGAAAATCTTTTAAACACTAAAGCTTCACTTTGTGGTTCCCTCATACAGCTCACAGTGGGCCTAATTCTCTACTAATCTGTTTCTTCAGGTCATTGTTTATTTCTCATAAATGGAAAAGAAATATGTTTAAAGAAGCAAGGCAGGATGACAGTTCAGAATGGAGCATGACTGGGATGGTGGTAATCGTGTGTGGGAAGGGGAGCAAATATCAAAAACTATCCCTAGACATAAAAACTTACTTTGATTTAATGCAATTGGCAGTGACAGTTTTGCAATGGAAAGGAAATGGAGCTCAACAAAGGCTGGAGATACTAAGATGTGCACCCAGCCTGCACCAGGATAAACAACATCTATTAGTCATAATTCCTTGAAGACACTTGCCCACAATTACAAATGCACCATATTCCAGCCACGCATTTGGCAGTTATGAGACTACCTTGACAAGTCACAACGTTTCAAGACAGTTAACAGGGCTTCAATGAAATAAATTTGCACAAATACATCCACCTTTCCAAACCATCTCTCAGCTACAGTTATGGGTCACAGTTGCCTGGGCATCTGATGCCTTGCTTTTATAACAAGTTTCTGTCTTGTTACGCAGCTCCTCAAAAGCTAAGGGTAACTTTCCATGTTCCCTTCTGCTAACAGGAGGAGAAGACATTGAGAGAAGGGAAGGGAATCATTGAATATGATGTGTTTCAAACTAAGAATATTTAGGAAGAAAGAGGAGATGGACTGCAGCTGATGTTGCAACTATAAGAATAAAATACTGAGGATGTCAGCCATAATATTTGACCTCAGAGAATGTGCAGAATGGAAAAGAAATCAGATTTTTGAAGCTTTCTGCTAATGAAGATCCTTATTCTTTCTGTCTTAAATCCCTTTAGCAACAAGCACAATCTGGTGAACGTTTATACAGTTAACCTTAGTGGTATTGTTCATGCTGTATAAATATGAAAATTATTTGTTTAATTACTCCACTCTCTCCAGTTCTTAAAAGCGCATCAAAATACTTTTAATTTATCAGTATATTACATTCTGCATTTCATTAAACCAAAGCAATTACTTAATGCTTGCAGTGTTCACATTCAAGTCTTGATCTTCAGCAAGGGTAAAATGACTCCAGCAGAGGCACAGAAATCAGTATTACCTGAAACTCCTTCCCTCTTTTTATCACTATATAATCTTCTGCTTCTTTATAGAGCAGGATTAAATCTTCGGTTATTGTTATGGAATATTAAAGCTCTGCCAATTCTGTTCTCCTTTGCCCCTGATGGCAGTTTCTAAGCAGGTGCTTTTCACTAACTTCTTGAACAGCTGGAATTTTGCTTTCCTAAAATTCAGAGTCCTGACTTTACACTTTGTCTGACCCTCAGGGCTGCAAACTCCATCAATATATGATCATTACAGCTCAGGTTGTGTCCGGTCTTTGATTCAGAATAATGTCTCAGTGATTTGCCTAGGTCAAGTTGTTTAAGGTTGTTACTTCAGTATTAATTACTACTTTACCTCCACTGACAGTAAGCACAGTTTGTAAATGAGATCTTGTAGGGTAATTTAGAAAAATGTCCACTTTGTTCTGGGTTCTGCCTTTAACTTCTCATGTTATGTACATGAAGTCATCTGAGATTGGTGTCCCATATTTCAGCCTCAAAGTAGCTAATGCTTTGCATCCCTCAGTTTGTATTCTGTTTGTCTGCTTCTGTTGCTCAGACTTGGCACCATCCACATCTTAGAATAACAAGGGACAGGACTCACCTGGTTAAATGCAGATATGTGCAATGCAGGTGTCTACCTTTGATCTAGTGAATCCTAAGTCCCTCTGTAATTGAATGAAAGTAAAGTATGGGGACACTTAAAGTCTATAACAGGGACAGGCTGCCCAGGGAGGTGGTTGAATCACCATCCTTGGAGGTGTTTAAAAGATGGGTGGATGAGTTTCTCAGGGGTATGGTTTAGTCGAGGACAGGTACGGTTGGACTTGATGATCTCAAAGGTCTTTACCAACCAGATGATTCTGATTCTATGACTTATTCCCCCAAAGTGCATCTGTTGGTTAGAAGGAGAGCCTGGGATGTATGGTGCAAATCTGTATGTCTACATGTTGGGTATCAACAGCTGTGTGACACAGATCCCATCTAAGCTAATAAAAAATCTTTCTCTTTCTCTTTCTCTTTTTACTTTGAGGAACCACTGAAAGCAAAAACACGAAGTGTATTTACCTGTGTGTAAGTTTATATGCATCTGTACACAAATAGGTACAAAATACATTTATATCTGTATATATAAATGTATACCTTACGTGCATGCTTCTAGGATGTGTTAAAGGTTTTGTTTCCATACCATACAAGGTACTTGAGAGATGGGAAGAAAAAATTACTGATATTCTGTTGTAGATGGTACAGATATATATGAATTGAGGTAATCCTCAGTCACAGGTTATCTTCACAAGCTGTACAGGATGTACAGTCTGACTCTTTTATTTAGTGAAAATTGGTAATCTGAGAATTGAGTAGCTTTATTCAAGTTACACAGAGAGCAGTTACTTTCCTAAGATCCTATAAAGTAGAATCAATAGCTGAATTAATTTTATCAGGCAAAATCTAATTCTATGCAACAAGAGCACTCTTACCCTCCAAGCATCAGAGTTAAAGTGGGTTATCCACACTGCATAATTGCAAGTACACTGTATGCAACCAGGCTGTAAATTATCTTTTCCCATCCTTAAGTAAAATTGGTGAGATCCTTGCTATAAAAATATGGAGGCAGACACAAATGTGATGGGCATTTTAAGCAGAGATGACCTCCTGTGCCTAATTCCTGAAAATGAACAGCTAGACTACTGGCAATTACCTCTAATTACAGTTGGTACAAAGAGTTTTTCATAATGCACTTTTGTATAATGTGCAACCTTGAAATGAAGTTCCAAGGCTGAAATGCTTATACCCATTTTACGCTAAGTGCATTTTAAAAATAATAATTAGAAGAGGAAAGATAACACTCTGATATGGTCAGTTAGTAAATGCATAAGACTTATTATTTGCCTCTCAAGAGGCCTGATCCTTTCCCAGTCATTTAATATTAAAAATCACATAATCCATTTCATTATCAGACTGAAAGGGGAGGGAGAAAAAAGTATCATCAAAACCATTTTATGATTGTATGATTCAGCATGAAAGCTTAGAAACTTGCCATTCTACAAACCCCTAGCCCACAGGTGAGCCGTAGGTCTCTAATAACTTTGAATTTGTCAAGGATTTTCTCCATCTATCAGCTTCTGCTGTAGTTTTCACTGATTATTTTTTCTTCTTAGGATTTTTCCTTGTCCACGTGGTGGTGATTAAGTGTAAAGCAAAGAGATCAAGACCCCTTGATAAGATAGCAAAGGGATAATCTTCCTTCAGTGCTTGGATCATAAATATTAGACTGGTCTTGTCAAACAGATCCTACTGTAAGACCTTGCCAGATGCTTACAATTTCTTCAATCCATTAATCATTCCAATCAGAACATTCTTGGAGTGTTTTCTCAAGTAGAGTTCTGTTGGTAAACAACTGCTTCCAAGAAAACATTGGGAATAAAATTCTGCCTTTTTTAAACATTATTAATAGAGCTGAAAATGAAAAATAAAGCCTTATTTACATAATGGGTACAACTTCTTTACTGCCTGTCTCCTCATGTGTTTCTTGTGTTACCATAGGTACCACGAAATCCTTAGTATTTACTAAATCACACTTACCTGACCCACTGAATTTACTGTATTTGGAAGTGATATTGCTTTGAATACTCTGCTAAAGGTAATTATTGGGAACAGTAAATATCGAGATTTTAATGATACTCCCTGTATCTCTTTCCTTTTAGAAATTAGTTCAAATGTTTATTTGATTAGCCAAAAGAAAAGAGAAATATAAAAATAAAAAGTGTTACTTGTCGGTAAGTTCTCTCATTTCAGAATTCTAAGTACTTTCCAAATAATAAAACCAATGTAAATCCCTCTGAAGTAAAAGAACTTCAGCATATCAGTCTTTGACAGTTACATAATTTGAAGGGTCTAATTCTATGGAGGACTGGTTGTGTTTTTTCCCTTCAAAATCAAAAGAAATCGGTGTCCCTTCTCACCTTCAATGATCAAAAGATTCTCCTGAGCCATTATGTTAATTAGTCTCACAGACAGCACTGAAATAAAATAAAAGGCCTTGAGATCTGCAGAGGAAGGCACCTATAATATCACCCTCAGTATACAGATGGGAAAGAAGAGTGACTGACTCAAAATAATCCAGGAATAAACCCAGAGGCAGATCTTTCAAATCTCTAGGCATAGCTAGGAGAAGATATGACCTCTGCTGTAGTTTTTAAGTAGACATGTTAATTATTTTGCAACAAACCATGTTGTAAAAAATCATGACCCCAGCCACTAGGACCAAAAGGGTATTTAAAATTAATTTAATTATTCGTATGGGTACAAAACTATAACATGCAAGATTGAGATGAAAGAGAACAGCTTAAAGCAATGCTGGAAAAGTGATCCATTGAACACGATAATTTCAGATAATAAGTTATTTAGGTCACTCCAGAGAACTATTATAGCTGCACGACACAGCACGGTGTTTGCTTTGCTATTCATGGTCACATTTTCAAAAAATGATCACTAGGATAAACTGATTTTGAGCTTTAACTTTTGGCAGCTACAGGTCTGACATTGTAGCCAGGCTGAATCTAGACAATATGCCAAATTTTATGTCAAAAACAATGAATAAGAACAATTAAAGAGAACTTTTTTACATTTAGCTTATTTTAGAATTTCTGAGATTGCATTTAGGGCTCAGAACAGAAAAACTTTTCAAATGGCAAGATCTGTGGAACAGGAGGAGGTGTGTGCTTCATGTCTTGCCTCAGCATCAGATAGGTTGCCCTAGAAACACAGAATGTATTTGACAAAGGCAGTGTGTCTGCTGTTCAAAAATATTACCTGTCTCCATTGTGGTCCTAATTGATGTAGTGACAACATCAACAAGTTTCAGGAATCTCCCAGTCATTGCCAGGTTGGGAAGCTTAGAAATGTTCAAATATGTGACTTCAAACACACCAGGGATGAGTTCTTCTGAAGACTGAAGGAGGCCCATTCTATCACTGAGAGCATGATCCTTGAAGAGGAACACCAAGTATCCTGAAATAGATGGTCAGAAGATGGATTTGTGCAAGTGCTATGATATTAGTAGATGAGATGTTGACTGACAGCACATTACTATCTTTGTGCTTACTCTGAAAAGAACCATCTCTAGGCAGAAATCTTGGAAGATGGCCTTCATGGCAGCAACTCCTAGTAACCTTTGCTACTTTTCCACCCTACAAATGAAAATTGGAGGAGTTGTTGGTCAGGCCATGATCATCAATTTGTAGGGAAAGCTGGAGGTTCTACAAGTTGTGGTTAAGAGAGTATTAAGGCAGAAACTCTTTCCCCTGGGCTGAAGGGAGTTAACTTTGAGAACTCTCTTTTTTCAATATAATAATTATAATTTCACAAATGTGTTACCACCAGAGAAAGTTGACTGTGTGTTCAGAGCAGGACAATACATCATGTTGTCCTGCAATTGCCAAAATAGGTGGTACAACCTAACAGACCTTCCTGAAATCAGCTACTAACTATTATCCTGGTTCCTGATGGAAACAGTTCTTTTCTTACTTCACGTTCCTTGGGGCTAACCAGACTCTAGGACAGTAATGATGCATCCTTTCTGGATAGTAACTCCTGTGGGACAACTGTTGTGTCCGACTTGTCAAGGCTGATCTTGCAAGAGGGGGCAAACACCGAAGTCACTGTGACTTTGCAAAAGGGATCAGTTCATCTTGAGCAACGTTATCTTGTAAGACAGATGGATGGGGTGGTGGTCTAATGCTCAAATCAACTGAGTGACACCTGGTGTTGGCAGAGGCCTCACACCCTGACATTTCTTTGTTTGGAAACAGGAACCCCACAAAAGCACATACTGAGTCCCATCCCTGAAAGTTCAGTGGGAGATGCAGTAAACGTGCACTGAGAGGACTTCATGCTTCTTTCCAAGCTTAATTGCTTTCATTTAAGTAGCATAATAGATACATTAATTTGTTCTGGGAACAGGCATTTTCCTGCCTCAGATCCCTCACCAGTACGGGCAGTTCTTCAAGCAGTTTTCAGTCTGCTTTCTCTTTTGAACCAACCTTCCTCTTATTTTTCTCCCTCCTCTTTTTGTGTCCTTCAAGTTGATTTTATTTGATTTTTTGCTCTACTTGCCTTAAATAAAGTCTCTTTTAAGGTCCTTTTCTGCCTAGCGCTCCCTGCACAGCAACTGACAGGAAACTTTTCCTTTTATAATCTCCAATCATACACTCAGGTGACTCCCTGATTAGCCACCTTAGGTGGTCAAAGTGTCCTTTTAATTATGTGTTGCTAAGTTACCAAAGGTGAGATCTAGCTATTGTAACATGAAGACCTAAAAGATAGATGTTTAATTTGGAGCTGATTGTATTGTCACGCTTTTAATTGGAAAATGGAAATATGGCAGGTATTTAAAATCTAGTGGTGTCTATCTGGGATATTCCAGTTAGCATGATCTGAATCAGCCTCTGTTGGTGATTATTTAAGTGTAAGATGAGCCTATCACACTAATTTGAATGTTTAATTTTTATACAAGGTTATAATAATGCTACCCCAGTATTATGACTCAGAGTTGGGGGAACGTGTCTCCAGGAAATGAGCCTATGTCCCCTTTTAAGTTTTTCAGTGCAATGAATTTGATTATAGTTTCTGGAACCAGTATTGAAAAAAAAATTGATGTGGAAAGGTTACTTAAGATTCATTCATACTTTAATTAGAAATTCTGAAAGAACAAAGTGTCTGTTGAATCACAGTGATAATGCTAATACATGTATAATGAAAATAACTTTCTATGATAACTAACTACTGACAGACTTAGTTGTTAACTTATTTTGCAGGGAAAAAATAGAGAGTACATACTCAACATTAGAATTTGCTTTGTTCCTTTGGCTTTTCTTTCAGAACTCAGCCAAAGGAAATGGCATTCTCTTCTCTGAGAATGTGTTCTCAGAGTATAGACATGGAAATGTCAGCCCTAAACGGCTGATTGTCAGAAGCTGAAAGAGCACATCAAGACAAAGACAAGGTTACATTTACCCTGTTTCTTTTAAACTTTGTCAGACATGCAGACATGATGCTGTTAGGCATCTTAAAGTGCCTCAAATAAGCCATTAAACACAGGTATCAGTAAAAAAAGGTCATCAAAACATGGATTTAAGATTAGGTGTGACTAAGGTGGTAGTCAAAAACTCTGGCAAAGTCTTGACTTATACGTTTTCTACTGATAAAGACTTTTGATTCCCTTGTTCTAAGATCATTGCAGGGAAACATTATTGCTAAGACTTAAGAGTATGCATAAAGAGTATGATAACTGCTTTACGGCATCTTCAAATATCACTTATCACATATCACATCATATCACATATCACATATCACATATCACATCTCACAATACAATGGAACAGAACAGAATAGAAAGGAAAATTTTCCATAGGGATTTATATTTGGCAAACTGAAAATTAATCTCACTGGTTAGTAACAAAGTAAAAATATAAATCTGTTGTCATAATGTTTTATGATCTAATAGACAAAACGTATAAAGGGCTGAAGTAAGACTGTGCAGTGTCATTAATTGTCAGTGCTTCAAATTTTACCAAACACCATTTTATTCAAAAAGTAATTTTTCATTGTCACCTGGGATTAAAAAACAACTTTTCAGCACCAGATGTTCAAAGGTTGAAAAGCATCTATCATAGACTTGACAGGTTGCAGATACCTCAGTGTTTTTCAGAATGTGAATCTCCTTCAGTCACCACCATAAGAATGACAGATTCTGAAGAGGAACAACAAGCAAGCAATGGCATTTGGTCAGCTGAACCACTCTTAATACTCTTCTAATCAGAGTGTAGATTTACTTACTCATACAGTCAGGCAACGTCTTTTGAGGCAAGGATAGCTGAGATATCCACACAGAGCTCGTAGATATGACACCTCAACTATGGTAAATCCATGTTCTCTTGATACAAAAGTGAAGTTCAGGCAAGAGAACCTATGGTATTGTGAACAGACACAAAGGTGTGGGCAACTAAAAGAGATATGAGCACAGAGAGAACTCACCTCACATATTATTACCTGAATGCTTAGTTAAATGGTTGTTTTAATCTTTGGCTCCAGCTGTTGTACCTGTAGGTAGAGTCAAGCAGGCAGAATCAAGCATGAGACACTCTATAGCTCCAAGGATGGATTATTTTTTTTTTATTGGTCATTTTGTTATTTCAGAGACTTGCATAGCAAATAAGAAAGGCAACACTTATGTCTCCCAAAGAATATTGCCATTTTTCCACAGCATTGCTAGGAGACATTCATCTATTTTGGAGGTGGCTATGTATGGTGACTGGGGTAAACAAAGCAACCCAAACAAACACAAAAGCAGTCCCTGCCTTGCAGCAGACAGGCGACATGGGCAGAATTGCAATCAAACAGAGCAGATGTAACAGAGATTTTACCACAGAAAGCCCAGTAGAGCCATGAGGGGTTGTGGGTGTGTGTTTGGGGGAGCAGTGTTAATCCTATTATAAATTAGCTTGTGCTTCTTGCTCTGAATGCTTGGGCAACCCTCTTTGTTTCTAAAAAACATGATTTGGGAAGCTTAGTCTACACAAACAACTGAGTCAACAGGTTGCAGGAAAGAAAGCAAGACAGCTCTGATTTTTACTGATTCGTGGCTATTTATTCAAGGTATGTACATAGATCACCAGAATCTAAATTCCTCTCTGAAAACATAAACCCTGGATTAACTGGTTGATTAATTTGTTCCTTTTCAGCATCTGCATCTGTCAGTGAATCATGGCTTGGTAGTTTAGCTATATGTAAAACGTGCATCAGAACTGTGGACTCTGTCTAATAAGGAAATAAGCCCTGGTGCTCATAGATCTCAGTCACACATATCATGTGGTTAAAATATTCACCCAAATTGTAACAAAAAGTGAATAAACTGGGACTGACTGAAATCAAATCACAATTAAGGTGCAGATTCTGCTTGCTATTTATGCTAATTATTAGATTTGCCTTTTTAAAAAAGTTTATTTACTCAAAATCTCTGCCACATGTAGCTGACTTTAAAAAAAAGAGTACATCTACCTGTTGAAAATCTTAGAGTACTCAATAGGTTTCAATGAAATTCTGAAACACTCAACAAAGACCTTACCTACATACATATAGTGCACAAACATTATACAAGCTCTATGGCTTAACCCACACACAACAAACACAAATGCATAGCCATGAGTGTGTCAACCTGATTTAGAGGAAAAACAGCTTTAGGTTTCAAAGCAAGTACAAATGTACTTGTCAAAGTTGAACATGATGGTAATTGTCGGGAAACTTAAAACTGGAGGATAAGATATGAGATATGAGCACTCTAATAACCACAGCTTGTGTTTGTTTGCTTATAAATTATCTGACATAAAGCCTCCAAAAGAGAGGATAGTGAGTTCTGGTCATCACTTGAGCATCTGATGCCTCAAAGATAGCAAGGGGAGGCTGAGTGTCTTTTCCTAGCAGGCATTAATATTCCATTGATAAATGACTGGACGTTAATATTGCTTAGGTATTTTACTACATTTCTGTCCAGACCTACAGAGACTTAAATACATCTTTCAGGCACAGCCTGCAGGATGATTTAAACGTGCAAAGACATAGGATATTGATCTGTGGATCAGCAGAGGAGAAATGGTGGTCAGCCTTATTTTTGACTGATCCCCTACATTACCTCCTGTATTTGATGTTTGCCTTACCAAATGTGAGTTTTGTTTGAGATGGATTGCAGGTGTTTACTAGCAAAATTGTTGCTTGCTGCCTTCATGACTTATATCTGTGGAAAACCCCGTCAGACAGGAATTCTTGAAGGAATCAAGGGACAAAGAGTGGATCACCTCCTGGTCTCTGAGTGGTGGTGGATGTGTTTCCATCCTATGGCTGGAAGCTCACGCAACACACACACACTATGTAACAGGACAGGGAGTGATAATGAGTTCGCTTTAATCAGCCTCAGCATCAATAAATACACATCACATGCATTTCTTATAGAAAATCCAAAATAAATCATAATAGCTAAAGACTGAGTGTTTTATATGTGTCTGACAACTTTATTATTTCCTTACAGAGCTGTGATTTTTTTGAAAATAATAAGAATTCTTTGTTTCTCAGCGTAGACTTAATAGGACATTTTTACATTAAGTGAATATTAAGCAATTGTTCAGCCATGATAAGTAAATAAGAGCTTAATCTGCTTGCTATATAATTATCTTAAAATTAAGCATGCAACAATATGTAATTAAAACTATCCTTACAGTAGAAAACGGCAATTCAAACATGAGAACCATGGACTTGGAAAAAAGAAAAAAGTTCAATATTTATCTAGAAAAGGAAATATTTCTGAGTCTCAACCTAAAATATATTAAGGAAAACTCCCTCAGACAAGGTTTTAAAGTCTTAAATGAATCACTAGATTAAGTGAACTTTAGGCAACTGCACCTGTACTGTCCTGGGTTGCACTCGACACCCAATAGAAAGGGAAAGAAGTCTCCTGAAGTGATTCAGCTTAGCTATGATCAGAGCAGGTACCTAATACACACTGTGGAGGGCAAAATGTAAACCATTAATGTCAACAACTCTTTTCAGTGCCCAGTAATGTCTGGAGTACCTGTAGGCCTAACTGACCACCTACAAATCACAAATATTTAAGAAAGTAACTCTTAAAAATGCTGTCTGCATATCTGAGTATCTGAGATGAAAGTTTTAATTCTGGACATGCTTAATATATTTTGTAATCATATTCTAGAAGCATTACTGAATTCGGAAAGGAATTTTCTGATCACAAACTGAAAGGAAGAACATTTAAAATATGCACCAGGAACTGCTGGCATGAGTTCTGTCTTTATTTCTGACAAAATATCTGTTATTTCTAAAAAATAGCTGTGATTGGTTTTGCATTATGTTGTAGATGTGATCATGGATTTCACTGTCATATGCAGCAGGATTTCATGCACCAGGTCTGCACTATTTTAAAATAATTACACATTATCAGAATGAAAGAAACTGTGGATGAGACTACACTCTATAAAATAGGCATCAAAACCACTCTTCTTTTTTGTGAATGATGTTTTAATCATCTTTGTGGAACTGCAGTGGACTCATTTCAGTATGTCCATGTCTGTCTTGCACTGGGTAGCCCAGTGGTGGACACATTCCTCCAGATATGTCTCACTGAGGCTGAGCCGAGAGGGAGGATCTCCTCTTTCAACCTGTAGCTGATGCTATTCATAATGCAGCCCAGGATGCTTTTGATTTTCTTTGCTCTGAGAACACGCTGCTGATTTATGGTCAACTTGGTGTCCACAAGGACCTCTAGGGTCTTCTCTGCAAAGCTGCTTTGCCGCCCATTAGTCCCCAGCTGGTGCTGGTGCATTGGGTTATTTCTCCACAGGTGCAGGATTAGCACTTCCCACTGTTGACCATCATGAGTTTCCTCTCTGCCCATTTTTCTAGACTAACAGAGTTCCTTTGAATAGCACAACCATTTGGTCAACCATCCCCCCTATTTTTAACAACTCCAAACTTGTAGAGGGTACACTCTATCCCATCATTTATGTAATTAATAAAACTATTAAATGGTATCTGACCCAACTTTATTGACTTGCCTCTTGCTAAACTGCATGCTGCTGATCACAATCCTTTGAACTCAGTAATTCAGTTTTCAATCCACCTCACTGTGCATTTATCTTACATGTTCATTTGATCATACACCACGCATCATTGTTTCCTGTTTTGCTTGTGGATCTGCTTATCTGCCCCAACAGTCACTTACAGGGAAAACATGTTAATCCAGATTTTTCAGGGCTAAGGATGCACACAGTAATCCCAGGGGCAGAAAAATACTGGCTCTTGTTGAGTATTTAAAGTACCATAGCTGGCTGTGACTTACTCTTGAGTCAGTCTGCCAGTCACAGTTGTGCAGCTGATGCTAGGCTTCATCTAATTTAATTTTAGCTGCCAAAAAGTTAGCTGTCTATTCTAAAGCCAGTCATTAAGGCTGACTCTGTTGTCAACACACAGAGACAAGTAGCCCCAGAGGGCGATTCACCCAACCTCTCTCTTTGCATCAGCTCCAAAAAGAACATAATGAATGGCTTAGATTAGATACCTAATTATTAGATGGTGAGGGTTAGGGAATATGAATCCTATCAGAAAAAAGGGGTTGTAGGAAACATTTTGCCAGCTCTGTGACAGCTCAGGACTCCTCTGTGCAGCGACACTTGGCAAGGTTCCATCTCATCTTCTTTTTCAAACAGTGCGCAAGGGAAGAAGTAGAAGAAGGGAACAACTTGACTTCTAGAATATATTCCTGGAGCAGTGCTTTTCTTCTGCTTGTCCCTATGCTGAATTTAGAAGAAGGAAGTACACTTTGGAGTGGCATGGAGGGAATAAGCTGGGGTCAATGTACCCAGGCTTATTTGCTCTTCGCTATGCTGTTAGTTTATTGCATTGCTTTGTTCTGCTGGTTTCTTGCGTGGAGGCAGACTGCATTCTCCTGCTCTAATACTAAGAAGGCATTTGTGGTGCTGAAATGGAATGCAGAGGATATCCACAGAGCAAAATGAGTGCAAGTCCAATTTCTGTATGAACAAAACAAGCAGCCTGACTTAGGTTTCCAGGGTAAATAAAGCCTAAATCTTCTTGCATGCTCCTATTCTGTTAACACACAAGTAATCAGAGCACTGAACCATTGAGATGATTATCTGAAATATGGTTCATGCCATTACTACTATGTGAGAAGGTCCTTTCCATCAGCTCCAATTTCAATCTCCAAAATAAAGCCTTTTAGTTTTGTTTCCACATCCACAATCATCCTTTGTGATGTTCGAAGTGAAAAAGGTTTCAATTCCTTTTTCAGCATGGTATCTTAGTCTTGGTGTGATGTATTTATTTACCTTTTTTTCTTCATTTTAGCAATGACAATACAATAAGGCACTTCTATTGCAGCTACTATTGTGAGGCATTATAGAGAAACTTAGCTAAGGGATGAAAATCAGAATAGATAAGGGGAAGAAACAGTTGATGTGCTAGCATGCCCTGAAGATGTATCAGATTTTGTCACCAAGTGTCCATCAATCTTTTCTTCTGTGGCCCACAGTAAGGCTGGCCTTCACACAGATAATGAGAAAGTCTGGAAACAAAAAAATTACATTTGAGGATTGTTTATTAGACCCAGAAGCCGCTGAGCCAGAGATCAAGGCGTAGATGAAGCCACAGAGCAAGAGATAAAAAACCCCTGTCTTTGGAGCTTCCTTCTTTTCTTCCAAATCTATTCTCTTGAGAGACTGTATTGAACTGAAGGACTTCATTGAAGCATTAGTGGTCATGCTGCATAATACTGCTGTTACACGATTCCTACAGTCCCTTCTAACCCTCTTTTCTCTGATCACAAGCATCATCCATGATTTTTACTACCACAATATAAGTACATACATAACCAGGCTTTGTTTCATTTATGCTACAGACTTACTGATAGGCAAAAACAAATATACTGTACACATGTATAATAAGGGACCATTCCTATCCTGAATAATTTAAAGTTTGCATTATGTATTTCTCATTTAAATCTGTGACCCACCAGTTTGTAAAGCATTTTAGAGTGTTAGCTACATTGCTTTCACTCAGAGGTGTCAGCTTTTGTCCAGTCATTGAATATGTAAAACATGTATCTTCACTAACATCTCTCTTGCACCTTCAAGCAGGAAACTTCAGATGTTTGAAAAGTAATTGTGTAAGTCTAAAGCAGTAGCTAAGGCTTCCTTCACATGAAATGGAGAGATATAGGGAGGATACTTCTACCTAAATGTGAGATTCCTTTCATTGGTGAAGATGTCTTGTGTCAAAACCTTCCATGCAGAGCTGGAAAATATGACTGAGAACTTTTGGAAGACACAGACTGCCTGGATGACACATGGAAACTAGAAAGGATATCCCATAATGCCTAAAATGACTCTGGTTCAGTGTTCAGAAGATTTACGCCTACAGTGGTAGCTTGCAAAAGGAAGTATTTTGGAACCACTATGGAATCTTGTTAAGTCTTCACAGTGTTCTTTTGCTGAGCCTTGTCAGATTAGGTATATAAATCTCCACACATGATAAGAAAATAAGTTTTCATGCTGCTGAAAGCATTTCAAATATTTAATCCGGTTGAGAAAAAAAGCATTGCATTTCCAGGAAGATGAATATTTTTAGGGGGTTGGGGGACAGGAAATAAGGCTCACATTTTTTGTTTGCATTTGGAAAAAGTGAAAAACTGGCAGGGACAGGGTATGACAACTTTGCTTATTAGTCTGAGATTCATTGTAAGAGTGGGCCATGCAGGCTGAACAGGTTGCCAAAATTCAGTACCTTCTACATTTTTGGGGGCTGATTCAGCTTCAATGATCTCCTCTAAAAGCGTAGATCTCAGACGCTTGGTTATATCTCTCCATTTCAGAACCTCTTAGTTTGATGGAGGTGTCTCTTACTGTCTCCCCCTGAATACTCTGCAGCATATGGGTGACTTATCCAGTAATTTGGTTTCCTGCTGGATGTAACACATTTCTTCATACACTTCTTTGTAGAACATTTCCCAAATCATTTGTAGTTCTTCTCAATGATAACTTGGGTGGTCTTTTTGAAACCGTTGTTCTGCGCATTTACCATATGGTCTGCAGACAGATTAAGAATCCCATTGCAATGTTGATTTAGACTGCAATAATTCTTTAGTAGTATCACATGTCAACGATTTATAACCCTGTTTACAATACTAGTATCTTTTCAAGACAAAATTATCTTTCACAATTATCAAAAGGCATTTCCCCAGAGGAATTTTTATGTAGAGTACAATGCATGTTTAGATGAGAAAAGCAAATCCATTAAGCCTTTCTCATTGAAGACAGATAAATATATACCCAAAGATGTCCAAAGAGAGAGAACCTTCTCAAATTTCAGTTTAGATTTCTTTGCTTTGAAGAATACTTAAATGGTATCAAGGCATTTCCCAGTGGTGGTTTGATATATCAATCATAGTATGATTCATGATTGCAGACAAACCTATTATTTCAGTCCCTTGAAATTTTAGAAAGTGGGTGTCAGACACAGAACCTTCAGTTTTCAAATGAGTCTTAAATTAGTTTAAATCAGAGAGTTGAGAAAGGAGAGAAAGCAAGTATATTTATAGTATGCTTCAGTAAATGGACTTAAAAACTCAATAGGCCTTAAACTCGATGGAAAACATACAAAAATATGGCACCAAGATATACAGTAAAATTTATATGCTCAGATGAAGTTCTGTTTTCACTGAAGTCTATGCAAGTTTAAACACTGGGCTGTCAAGTTCTACTCTTGCTTTCTGCTTCTCCCAGCCTTAATTCCCTAGAGCACAGAGGCATAGAAAAAGTAATTCTCCATGCGTTATTTTCCTCTACTCTTGCCTTCATATAGAAGTCTTAACAGTACTTTGTGATACTAGACTATACATGCAAAAATATGTTTCAATATCTTAGAATCACAGAAACACAGAATAATTTATTTCAGAAAAGACCGCTGGAGGTTAACTAGTCCAACCCCCTTCTCAGAAGAGGACTAATCAGACAAGTTTACTAAGGGACGTACCCAATTTAGTCATGAGCACCTCCAAGAATCTAGATTGCACAATCTTTCTGTGGAGACTGGAACTGATTCTTTTCATAATTAAAAAAAAGAATAGAAAAAAACAACAAAAAAACCCCAACCCTCCCTATCTAAAATCTTAATATCTAGTGGGAATTTTCTATGCTCCAACTTCTATCCGTTTCCTCTTTTCTTTTTTCCAAGCAGAACCTGGTTCCATCATCTTCTCAGTATCCTCCAATCAGTAGGAGTAGAGAGCAATAAGACACCCAAAGCCTTCTGACCTCCATGCTCCAGTTTCCTCAAGGAAACTCTAGAGCCAGTTGATCACTTTTGGGCGACAAGGTCACCTTATTCGCTGAGAAATCTTCTTGTTCATTATTTTTGGGGGCAAATATGATGTTCAGAAAACGTTTCTGTTGATCTTTATTAGTCCTTCTCTGTAGTTACTGAGTGGCTGTGCGAAATAACTTAAAATGCCCCTACTTATTGTTCACTTCTTGGAGGGTTGAGGAGTAGTGAAGTTTTGTAGTGATGATAATTCCGTTTGAAACTGAATAATCCTATTAGTTTCATATTTAAAACCATCTCACCTAGCCAGACTAAAGCAGGCATTAATGATAATCCTCTTTCCTTTGGCACCATCTACAGTGAGTATTTAAACCCTACTTCATAGTTTCACATGCAACAGAACTGCCATAAACAGTGTGAAGAAAACAACCTTTCCTGACTTTTCCTTTAACAGTTCAAAAAGAGTAAAAATTCCCAAGATCCCTATAAAAACATGAATGAATAAATCAAAACTGTTGCAGAAGCAGTAATGTTCATTCCAAACTTCGTTTGGCAGTAGGCTGATCATCATTAGATGGCTTTACAAAAACATCCATGGTCAAAGCACAAACAAGAAATCAACAGTGATTTGTAAATGTTTAGCTATATTTATATATATTTTGGTCTAACACTGGTATCTTTGTCTTGAACTCCACCATGACTGCATATAAGACTGATTTTTCTAACTCTCCAAGAGAAGTTAACACCATCCTGGGCTTGCTCCTAGTTAGTTTTATGACTCAGAATCAATGGATAAGTCTAGGTGCCAGTTTAGGTGCAGTGTACCTGTCTGACATCTGTCTGACACTGCAGAGGTTTATGATTATCATCTCCTAAACCCTGTATCACATGGACTGGTGACAGGCAAATGTCCTGTATACCCTAAGGCATTTCTTACATTCAGGTAAGTGCACCCCTCCTACTTATTCCATTATATACAGACAATAGAGTTTAGAAAGCTCTACCACAAGCACCTACTGAACTCAGAAAATTAATGTCAAACAACGGGGTGTTTAATTCATAATGGTTATCAAGTATTCTGAGAGCTTCGGGTGAAGTGGAGGGAAAAGTGCTTTGCATTAGGTTTATGTAAATAAGCTGAGATGTCCTTCAGATGTTTGCAAACACTTAACTATTGCTATAGTAATAGTTTAATAACCACAACTAAACCACAGTGACTTTCAAGTATTCAACATGTCCTCAAATCAAGGCACATTTTCTCATGGGCTTTAAGTTTAGTGGAAATACAGTGAATATCTCTGGATGATGCTATGTGAATGCACAGGGTTGAAACATTCACTCTTCCTATATCAGTACACTAAACATGACTGTTACCTTAAGAACTCTTAGGCTTTCAATTAATTGTCTCAGGGGATAAAAATCTGAAATCTATCAATTTAATCAGTTCTCCTAAGCAATCTTTTACCAGTGATCATTAGGAAAAGGCAATATCATAAAGCATCTTCTACAGATCTGAGTTCTTCAGCTACTGACTTCTTCAAGTTAGAATTTTGGATTTTGCTTTATCTCTGCTGTATCATTCATAGCTAAGTTTATGTAAAGCATTAATTCCTTTTACATGTTTGAATTGCGTAGCTCACCTGATTGCCGTTGCCAAATGAAAACCTTGGAAATACATGCAACACTAAATGATTAATATCAGAGGGCAGCAGTGTGGATCAATTAGGCTGTAGATTTCTCTGGATAATACTTCCACTTGCAGTCTGCTCTTCAGAAAAAAATGAAACTTGAAAATTTGAAAATAAGCCTCTCCTGAAGTGATATGCTTTGTAGTCACTTGTCACAATAATAACATGAATAATGGTTGTGTCCTGAAAAGATAAATATTCTGTTCCTCAAGAGCATGAATTGCCATTTAACCTCATTTTAAAATAACACAGATTTATGCAATTATATATGATGATGCCAGGAACTGTGTGTAGAGTTACAAGGAGCCTTCAAGTCTTCTCTGAATATGTCTGTTGTTATCTTATTGTCCAACGTCATTTTTGCTGCATCAGGGAAGGATATACTTTGTTCGTTTACAAGGCAAGGAGGTAAAGAAGAGTGAAAGGGAAGGAACATTATTTTCCACAAATGTGAAGTGTTTAGGGCTGATAGTTGACTTTTTTTATTTGTGATGAAGGTGTGAGTGGCTCTGAGTTAGGTTCCTAAGGTCAGCCAAGATTATTCATATCCTTTGTGAGATATTTGTGAGATGCATGAACCCGCAGCTGGGTGGAGTGTACAGCCACAACTTCACCAGTTAGTGGAATAAGTACTATCCTGACTTTTTCAGAATTAAAGGGATTGTGTGTGTTTAGAACAAAAATACCCCAAAGCTGAAGGAGATTGGTGTTGACACATGCTACCGGTGGTGCTGGAAATATTACAAGGCATCCATGAGCTCATGAAGAACAACAAATAAAACAAATGTGACCAACAAGAAGAATTGTAGCTGATGTTGCCCCCAGTGAGCAATAGCTCTGAAGACTTAAGACCCTGGCAATTAAAAGAAGATTGTTGAAGATAACTATTTGGAGCATAGTGATATTCAAGCATGGTCGTTCCCCTTAGGTTTTTTTCCTCCTCATAGTTCTCTGAGTAACTATTCAGTTGCACTGAAGAAACTGAGACATGGACATGTATAAGTAACACACAGGAGTTCTGCTGAGGTTCTCCACCTGTGCTTTCTGTTGGTAAAACTTCCTTCATGCCCCACACAGACCAGAATATAGTCTGGTGTCTAATTCCTCAGAAAGCTTTTGTCAGTACATCTCCTTTCCACATTTTTTCTTTCCTTGTAATTTCTGAGCGTCCCTGGAGACAAGAATACAACCGGCTGCTAAAGAGACCAAACTGAAGGCACAAGACATGAGCAAGAAAATGCCATAGAAACCCTTTGTAATTATGTAAGAATCAAATTGTGGAAAGCCAGCAGGGAGACTATTAACTTGTAAGAGTCATTATGTTAAAGATCTAGCATAGCAGCAAACAATATCAACCACAGAACGGGTGGACTGATGACTCAAATTAGGAGCTAAATTATGATTTTTACATTTTTACATACATTAATCACTGTCCTCAGGTGTAATTAATCCCTATCCTACCTTACCTCTCTTTGGCTGGATCATGATCAATCTTTGGCTTGGTGTCCAGCCAAAACAGATGTATATGTCTCTTTATCCCAGCTTCTCTGCAATAAACATGCATACTGCTAGCTCTTCTTTCACAGCACGTTGAGCAGCTAACTGGGCAGCTAGTGAGTTTACAGTGAGATATTTAGAGAGTGATTTTGTTGATCAGTTTTCCACATCTACACTGAGATGAAAATAACCATACCCTTGAAATCACCGCATGTGTTGATCAGTCCTTTACTGACTGTTAAGGAAACCACTAAATATATATCTGAGATAGGAATATCCACGTTAAGGCAAGTGAATCCTAATCTTGATGTGGTCCCATAGAAGCAATGGCTAAGCTGGGTCTTCAGCATTAAACAGTGGCACAGACACCTGGAGCAGGCTTTCAGCAGGCTTATGACAGAGAGTTGGCACATGGTGCGGAATATCAGATATAGTATTCAACCTTCTGAAGATGTGAAGACTGGCAGTGTTCTCATTACATTGGGAAAATAAGATCAACCTTCTACAGCATCAAAATGTCCTTATGGATAGCTGTATTCTCAAGTTTGATGTTATGCATTTCCCTGCTATTGCTTGCACACTCTTTGGGCGTGGTTGCTAATTTTAAGAGCATGGCAGTGTATAGTGAGCTAGTGGATGGAAAATCCTTTCAGTCAGATACTTCATTAATTTAGAAAATGTCTTCATCATCTTATGTATGTCACATGCAAAGAGACAAGCCTTTTTTCTCTAAGAAACTTAGGAAGCATGTGTGTGCCATGCTCATTCCCACGTCTCATTGCACAACTAACCACCACTTGCCTGTGTTAGTTGACTCTGGTGAACACAATTATTAATAGTAACTTAAAAATAATATTTACAGCATACATATCAGCATCAACAGCAGCCTGATAAGCTGACACAACAACACAACTATGTGAAAGTTATTGATACACAGTACCTTTGAAAATAAATATGCAGTTTTGCAACTGTTGTTTTTATAATTTATTAATATTCTAATATTTTATTTAATTATCAATTTATAATTAAATTTCTAAGTTTGTTATTCATTTTCATCTTGCATATTGAACAGCCACTTGTCATGAAGAAGCATTAAAGCAGCAAGCTATTGAGCATCACGCTGGAAGAGGAAGTTTGTGAGCATCATTAGAGCTTGTAGATCTTATTCTGTGTTCATACACACAGAGGAAAAAAATTGGCCAAATCTGCTCCCATCCCCTACTATGCTATTTCCTATACAGATAACGTGAGAGGGTCTTGTTCTGCAGAAGGAGTACATAAAACTATGGCCAACTTTGATATAGGAAAAGGGGATGAATAAAAGTACTCCTATCTCCATTGCCTACCAAGTAGGGTTTAAGCAAATAAGGTGTTCATCCAGAGGTTGACCTTTTTCCATGTGCCTTTCATGCAGAATTCAGATGTGACCAACCAGGAAAACTAACAAGCATAGCAGATTAATTAGTTTTTATTAGTTGTTCACTACAGACTTTTTTTCAGCTGATTTGTCTGATATCTCTAAAATTACTTGTCTTAGAATAAGAGAAGTTACTCTCTCAAAACCCCCATATTTGCTTCCTTTACTCTAAAGTGAGCTCAAAAATTGTCATTTACCTTTTAAGTTCCCAAAGTCAGGATAAATGGATTCCATCCTACAAGTCGCATAATCAGGACACTTAGCTCAAGAGTTGTGACAGCTTCCAGACAGCTTCTAAGTGAAAGAAGAACATAGTAGGTGTTGTAACACAGCATTGAATTTTCAGTTAACAAAGTAATTGACTTTCCTGTGCCAGGCAGGCAGGCAGGAAGTGATTAGTCAATGCCTAGAAAGCCATTGACTAATTCAGCCCAATATCAACAGGCACCTTTGTAGAGACAGAAATGCAAACAACAGTGAGAAGGGCCAGGTTATGCAGCTGAGTAGAAGGTTTCCCTTTCATAAGATTTCAGATGAATATGGTTCACCTCTCTGTTGGTTTGACTCATCAGCCTAGTGATAGTGTCTCCAGGTAAAAATAGACATGGTGGTGATGTCACCAGTGACCTGTAGCTGCCCACATTGACTGGTAATATATAGACACTGCCTACTACCGTGACAAATCTTTTGGGAGAAGCAGAGGACAGCTCTCCATTCATCAGATGCCTGAAATCTTAATTCTGTTGTAAGTAGAGAATCATCTCAAAAAAAAAAAAAAAAGGTTAATTTCTTGCAGGAATATCTCCTCTCTCCTCATCTTTACAATGATTCTTGACAGAAAGCCCTGTGCCAGATTTAGACCCAGACTTATCCACCTCATCTGGCAAACAAATAAAGATCTGAACTCTAGGCCAAACTACTTGTGGCAGTAAGAAAAAGAAATTTCTAGGACATCTTAAAACACTTTCAGACTGATCTACTAACTCCAAGTATGTGTAGATTTGCTTATTTCTTGCCTTGTCACACAGCAATGAAACGAATGGAAAGGCAAAACAAAGGTAAAGGGAAGGCAAACAAAGAAAAGTCGGCTCAAACTGATTCCTTTTCAAGTTGTTCAAACATGAACATGAACAATAGAAATAATGTCAATGATTGTCTCTCCTACTTGTGGAAGCAAGGGATGAAAACAAGAAGGTCTAGTCCTAATTTAGTGCATAGAACAGAGCTTCTAAGATTCACCAAGGAAGATCAACAGAGACTAGCAGTGCAGCACCATCATGTCCCAAAACCCAGAAAAGATAACTTTCAAAATCAACATTCTGGATTATTAGAGTAAAACCTGTAATTTTCAGGCACTGAAAGCTAGGAGCAATAACATTCTTTTCCTACTTCTGTAGGAGGATGTAGCATACAAGGCATTTTAATGTAATACTTCTGTATAAATCCCATTACCTTCCTGCTGAACACAATGAGTAGGCTTGAAACACACAGAAAGAAAAGCCATCTTTCTGTTTGTGTTTTACCATCACACTGATGGAGGAAAATTCTTTAATTATTGTTCCTCTATGTGATTTTTTTTCAGATCAGCAAATATTCTGCTTTAAGGAAGATTCACACGCACAAGAAATCTAAGGAAATATATAGTAGCAAAAACAGCAATAACTTAAAAACCCTCCTTTGTGGTAACTGGGGTTTTTTTTTGAGGCTGAGGATTATTGTAGTGTTACCACAATCTTTCACTTGACAAGGAAACTATACTTCAAAGGAATAACTACCTCTGTCACAATATCAGGTAAAACAATCTGCTGCAGCCTTCAGGCACTTAAGAAACTCTGGTCTTTCTCTACAGTTCCTATGATTGCTGGTTTTCCAGTTGGCAGCTGCAACCTATAAATAGCTGGGAAGATGATTAGTCTGAACTATGAGAGTAAATGATTCACAAATGAAATAATTGCACTGCATCTGTGCAGACCTCTGCAACTCAATTTGTAACAGTAGTTACTGTGCTTGTTGGGCACAAAATGAGAAGAACTGAAGATAGGATCAAGACCTGTTTTACACCACTATTCCTAGTATGTTAAAGAAGTCATTCATACTCCATGGCCACTGTTTTTAAGGATCTGATCCAAAGCCTACTGTCTTCTGAAAGGCTCAACACTTATCCCTAGGCTTTCTCCTACCAGCATGTCTTTTTCATGTGCGTATGTAGAAATTCAGCTGCAGGCAGCAACAGCACAATATGGTTTCATTAGGTGGAAAATCCAATCTCTTCATGCACTGGTTATACAGCATCCTGTCTCTCAAATAATGTTATTGTTGGCCTTGCTTATATAGCTGAGTCAGAAAAAAATTGTTGTTGGTTTTTGCACACTGACTCTTGTCGTATTGATTTCTCTTCTGTGGTTTGTAGAACATGCCCCTTTCACTGGTTCCCAGGATTATTTCACTGCAGGAACTAATGCCCAATTGTATAAAACTCCCTGTGTTGTTGTGAAATGCCTCCACTTGGCACTGTCTTTTCAACCTCTTTTCTTTTTTCTTTCTGCTGTCTGAAGTTCCATAACAAGTCGTAATTTCAATTACAGACTCACAAAGTTCTCACAGAAAAAAAAAAGAAAGGAAAAATGTAAAAAAAAAAGATTTTACAAGATCAAGATCACCTTGCTTGAAAAACTAGTAAGAGCCAAGGGTGCACTGAAGTGTATTTGTCTGCCTTATAAAAAAAGATAGAGAAGCTCTGGTGTTGCGAAATGAGATGATCTTCATCAAACTCAGAATCATTCTGAATTGCCGTCAGAGGTTATTAAATTTTCCTATGCACTATTAAATTCCACTATGATTCCATGTGGGCTTACCCCAGTGAGTTTTCAGAGGTTTTTAACACATCTAAATTCAAGATAAATTCATAATCCAGCCATAGCAGAAGAATTAAGCTGCAAGATGTGACAATCTATATCACTATGCTGTTTTCCTCTTCCCATCTATCACTGGTTGCTGGTATTACAAACAAGTTGTGGGTCTATGAAAGGCTGAGCATCCATGTGTGTCAGTCCTTTGGATAGATGTTGACACAACTCTCCGTTTTTAAAAATATGTGCCAGAAGAATAAAACCCACGATGACAAACTCACATTTGTCATCTCATTCTCCTTCAAGACTGTTGAGGAACGGAGGGACATACCACAGGAAAAGTGGCAAAGACAATAGGAAATATGCATATCATGAAACAAGCCATTAATACTCTTTTTATCTCATAGTATTGTGCACTGTGGCAGTGTAAACTTTTTCCATGGTAAGGAGCCTCCTGTCAGGAAAAATGACAGTAGCACATGTGGAATTATTCTGCAATATGACATCTGACTTTAATGATTACTAACCTCCAAGAAGAAAGGAAAAGTAGACCATCCACTATCCCATTATCAGGGAGTGACAGCACTGGGGGAGTCCTACAAAGGTGAGCCAGGTCCTGGGGGTGACAGAATGGCAGGCAAGACATTGCCCTCACTAATAAGGGCACAGTCCCTCATGGTTTGAACAAGGAGAGTAATGCAGGTCTAATAAGAGCAGCTGTCATTATCCAAGAACCTAGATAAGCAGGGAAATATGTAGTGATGTTGCAGAACCAAGATCAAGCCAGGACAAAGTCAGGACCAGCAGGGTACAAGGCTGGCACAAGCTTAGTTATCTCAGATAAGGGCATAGAACAAGGGCCTGACCTTAAACGCAGCTCCTACACATCCACGGGAAGGTTTCTCATGAACATACATTTTGTTTTCTGGTAACCCAATGACTGTCTCTTTCCAAAGGGCAAATCTCATCTTCCTGAAAAAGTGCTGAAGCATATCAGACTGCATTTATTAGTGGACTGTTACAGGGGGTTAAAAGGAATCCTAAATTGGTCTTCCCTTCTGATTAAATCTGTTAGAGAAATCCGTCAGTCCTGAATCATGCACATTCAGCACAGTGAGAACTGCAGATCTGCAGATATGTAGGATTACAGAGCTGCAGAATTGTCAGCTGTGGCACAGATCTGGAAGAAATTATAAGGACCCACGGCATTACTTTTCATCTGACCTCATTGTGGAGATAATACAAACGTGAGTAAGAAAAAGCTCAAACAGAGTGTTGCTATGCTACAACACTTAGGCAGCTACAGACTAGGAAAAAAACCCAAACAAATAAAGAAACAAACTGCAAAATGGAGTCAAAAATTCAAAACTAGAAAAGTGACTGCCCACTGGAATGGAGTGGTAATTGACAAAAAGAAGCAGTGTTGATTAACAATATATATTGGAAATTAAGAGTGAGATCAGTGAAGCACTACTCAATACATAAAACACAGGCAGGTGTAATTGCAAGAAACTAGTGTAGAATTGAAACATACCTAATAAATTACTATGGAGTAAGCAATACAACCTACCAATTAGAAGAAAAATGAACAAAGAAATTTGGAGCTGGTGAAGCATCACTGGATGTGTAGGACATGAGCTAATGACACCAAAACATGACAGAGTGACACATTGCGGAATAAGTTAATGAATAAGTACTTGGTCTAGTAAAAAGGCAGCCTAAGTAAGGCAGCACTCCTAAAGCTAAAACCTCTGATATGTGTCTGTAAAACTGGTATGACCACAAAAAAAAGCAGCAGATTGCCCAGCTCAGTGCCATAGGGCAGCTGCCACAAATTTTAAGAGAAAGGAAAAAATAAGTTACTGATGGAAGACTGTTTGTTGCTACATTCTACTCATATAGCCAGACATATTTTCTTGTAGCCATCAAGTCAAGGAATCTTGGCTTGAACTTGTTGCTATATATTTTATCAAAATTGGGAATTGCTGAAGAGTAATTAAATACCACAGCCAGAGCAAATAAGATGGGACAGAAAGGGGATCACCTTTAGCAAGCAGGTGGGATGGTCCTCACTTCTCTGCAAGCACATATGACAAAATGTTCCTGAAAAAGATGGAAACTCATTCTCCCAGCACCAGGAAGTACAACCAATATAAGACCAACAAATATTGTATCAAGAAATGTCCTCTCCTGAGTCAAACTGGTTTCTATTTCCAGCTTCAAGCAGTGAGAATCATTTGGAGATTCTCCAGCCAAAAATTTCATGTAAGCTCCGATTTGGAGCGATACAGAATAAATTCAAGGCAGAAGAACAAAGAGTTTAGAATATAGTACAGAATTTGGAAAATACTCACAGGAATAAAGAAAGAAATTGAATAAAAAGGAAACAAATATTTTTATATGTTTCTGATGTTCTCTCCTTGGTACCCACAAAGTAGATGGCCCAAGAGACAAAAGAAAGAATCAACTAAATCCAACTAAGAAAATGCACAAGTCTTCCAATGCTATTAGACATGTTAATAGCTTAATAGAAATTTAGAGAAAAATGAAATACAAACTTGTTTATTTCTCATTGAGATACGTTTCTTTATGATCTCATTTGTCCAGGCTCTGAGTCACCACCTAAATCATATTTGCTTACACATGCACCTTTTGGATATTTCATCACTAGTTAAAGGCTAATTCCCAGTTTCCAAAAGTACATGCATAATAAATCACTATGGAATATCCTCCTGATAAATTGCTGGCATACCAAAGCAACACAGAAGCTTAATCTTTAATTTACTGTCTGAGACTACACTGCATATTTACAGAAGGCTCTCACATGAGTGGCCACATTATGCCACATGTCAAGTCATTGGCAGCATCAGTCTTAGCTCAAGACTCAAGCACTGACAGCAGTAACTATGAGAAATAAAGCCCATCCAAGCACTGCGTTAAGCAGGAAGGCACAAACCTCATGAGAAATTTCTTGAGCTGAATTGAAAGTAAACAGATGTTAATAATTCACTGTTCCTTTGTGAGCCACTTTTAAGAACTGGAGAACAAATAACAGAACAATCCAGCAACTCACATTTTATCTTATTGAAAAGAATTACATTCAACAGTAAATGTCAATATGAAGTCTTGCCTATTGCAGTGCCTATGACAAGCTCATGCAAACATTCAGCCTAATGGTCCTTGACTAGCAAGCAAGGCTGTTAAGTTTTCTAAGCAATTCTGCAGCCTGGATTTTCACAAAATAAAACCCAAAACACCTGAAATTTGCTGAAACCTGAAGCACAGAAGGAACAGTTATCTCTGGGGACATTCACTTATTGAAAAATGTGGCATTATTTCAAAGTCTTGAAAGCAGATCAAGTTGTTTTCATATCTTCTTCCACTAGAGCACACAACTACCAACAGATAGTGTTCTGATTAACATTTTCATGGGTAACTGTCTTCACCTTATGAAAAACAAAAGCTGCCAGGCATATTCTGACTCCCATTCAGCTCATGTTGAATGTGCAGTCTGGTGCAACAGGGCATGTAGACTTGGGTATCAGTCCATTACCTGTGCAAGATGTCAGTGTGTAGTACTGAGAAGTCAACAGGTTCATTCTGTGGCACTTGAAGTCCATTGTTTAAAACAAGATACACATTGTATAAAACTCACAAAACTGCTAAAATAGGAAGTGCAGAATTTATGATATCTTCAGAAAACTGCAGAATAATTGAGATTGCCAGGGTCCCCTGATAATCATTTAGTCTGACCCACCTGCTCAACCAGAGTTAGTTACAGTAGGTGCCCCAGGACTGTATAAAGTAAGGTTTATAATATCTCCAAGCATGGAGACTCCCCAGCCTCCCTGGATAGTCTGTTATGATCTTAGACCACCCTCATAGTAAGAAAGATTTTCTTACATTTAAAAGACATTTCCAGTATTTGTTTGTGTCCATTCCATCTTGTGCTGCCACTGGACATCACTGAGAAAAGCTGGGCTCAATCTTCTTCCCTTCCTCCAATCAGGAGTGAGTACAATTTCTAATAGGTAATAACAAATATTAAAACACATTACACCAACATTTCTACTTCCATGGGGTTGACTGATTGAGAACACAGGCCTGCAAACAGACACTGCCAGCATGAGAATTTGAATTTGTAGAGTAATACAGTGATATTATATTGAAATGTATTTTTTATTTATTATATTGAAATGTATCTATATACACACAACCAGTATAAATGATAACAAACTCTGGATTTGTTGTAGCCCCTCACCATGGGTTTGTTCGTTGTTATTTTCCTTTTCTGCTAATGAATAGAACAAATGGCAAGGCTTACCAGAAAAAACACACAGAATCTTTAGAGCTTAATTGGCTTCTACATTTGGGTCAGCAAATGTTCCTGCTACAAAGCCAGTGAGGGATTCTTGCAATGTATTCATGTTTCTCACCAGCGCAACAGCAGCTAAAAAGATAGGGAACCATGGCTACCGTCGTGGGATCAGCAAATTTCTTTTCACAGCTGTAAATATTTGTAGTGGAGCCAATTAGAGGCAGCATGCTTTTGCCAGCATTGCCTAGGAAACATCAATACCTCCTCCAAAGAATCCCCCACCTCTCCTTATCCCGCTGGCATTAATTGAACAGTAGTGTCAGCTCTAGTGGCTAATGTTGCCTTCTACACACACGGCGTTTGAAGCTCTATTTGCACGAGGTGAGAAACTGGCTCTAACAAGGAACAAAGCTGCTTCTGGAGATGCTTTGAAACTGGTTTCTTGCTCCTTATTTCTCCAGTGGGCCTATAAAACCAGTAGGGAGAGAGCTGTGAAATATTGCAGGCACTGAGCTTCATTTTAAACTGACTGAAAGATTTCAGGATCCTTTTAGATAACTATTTGTGTGCAAAATCCCTATTCTGAGCAAATGGTTTTCAAGGGTGTTGGGGAACTCATGCATCTGCTCACAGTGCAAGAGAGCCACACGTATAGAAGGCATAGATAAAACACTGTTTCCTTTCCTTTAGAATATAAAAGCAAATATAACCTCATAAATCTGGGAAACATTCAGAGAACAATTCCCTTACAAACTTCTATGCAAGGTACCCCAAAACACAAGGCAGATACATACAATGTGCCTCAGCTGTAGATTTTTCAACATACTGGGGTCTGTGTGTTCTGTCAGTTTCATACAGTCTTTATCAGGTCTAAATATCCTCTACTCACACTTGTCAAGCACTTCATTCATGTTCAAGGCAAAATCTAGTTCATATTAAGAAAAGGGAAATGTGTAACACATGGAGTAGGTCAAACAAATAGCACCACAAAACTAAATATGCAGTAATATTCCATGTGGATTACAGGTTATTTGAAAAATCTATATGCTACACACTAACATCTCCTCTTTCATTTTTAGAGTTTTAGATTTTCAGTTTTTAGATTTTTAGTTTTCTGTCTCATTCCCAAGATCTATAACACAGTCTTTCATGGGAAATATTTTAATATGGAGTATGTATCTCAGTTTTCAGTATTTTCTCTGCTTTCTTAATTTAAAAAAAAACATCATTCATACAAGCTGCCAAGAGATCAGGAAAACAGGACTGTGGTTCCACAGAGGAACTACATTATGTTGGATGCATAATGAGAATTTGTGGATGCATTATGAGAATTTGTGTGTTATTCTTGCTCAATTGAACAGCAGTCAAACCCACAGCTAGTACAGTGGAAAGGCTGTGATAACCCTGCCTCGCTACAGTAAGCATTAGTGCAAAGCATTTTCCATTGCCCTAATCAGCCATTCAGTCAGAAATATTGTAGCTGCTTAGCAGACACTGAAGCAGGTAACACAGTTATGTCATGAAAGAAAGTCAGCAGGAAAAACTAAAGCAAAAAACCCTGACTTGTTAAAACAGCCCTAAAGCCTCTCCTAGTTTTAACTGAAGAGAGGTAAATGGGATGAAGTTGTCAAATGGATCTATTTCTTCTTCAAGAATTTTGGAAGCTGGTTAGTGTCTCCTCTTTCTACAAGTGCACTGATTGAAACATCACAGTTTTCCAGGCAGAAGCAGCTGGCAACAACCACAACTGCAGCAGAAACACTAAACTATCAATGTCAGAGGGTGAGGGAGCAGGAGTCACCAGCATCCTGCTGACATATATGAACACGTTTAGTTTTATAGAGCAGTGGTGCAGTTGTTTACCATCAGATGAGATAATAAGATCATTGCTCAGGTGCTGCAGGATGCGAATGTCCATGAACAGAAAGGTGACAGCTCATACTGTGATAACTACTATGATACCTTATTTCTCAAGCTGCTATAAATCCTCTGGAGAATAATGGTCAACAGGTTTGCTCAAAAGACTAAACAAATAATCTGGGTTGTCAATGCATCAAGATTAGGTTGATATAATTTTGTAGCTAGGCAGATTGAGACAGTCTAACCAAATTCTCAATATTCTTTGAAATATCCAGCACATATATGGCTGCCTGGGCAATATGGGAACTGACATTTACTCAGTTCATTTTCACAGAAGAGCACGTGTCTTGGAACAAGATGGATCATAAGATCCTTTAGCTGCCAAAACCAGTATCAAGTAAGGTAAAAAAGGCTCCTACCTAAAAACCTGAACAAACCAATGCTTTTTAGATCACAAAGAGAAAACGACTGAGGCCCTCATTGGCAGAATATTCACCTAAGGAACAGTAAGGCCATCATCAAATCAGAGCGAGCCAATTGCCAGTTCATTAATTACACCAGTAATTAAACTCTGCACACTAGAGAATGCACAGGTTATTGCTAACCGTGATGCTGTCTTATCAAAATACTCAATTTTATCAACACTGTAAGGAAGAGATCTTATTCCAGTAACTTGAGCAATTTGGAAAACATATACAAGTAGCAATATATACCAGGATAATACCCAATATCACCGGCAACTGGCCATGTAGCTGCAGTCCTGCAGAGAAGAGTGAAAGCTCTGTCCAGGTACCAGTAATTTAAACAGAAGAGGGAGAAGGAATTGCATAGGTTAATAACTAATCCCATCATTTTGCTATATTCCATTCTATTTGCTATATCTGCAGTGAAAGTTTGTGTCACAAGAGCTGCTTCCCAAATATACACTGGGTTTTACATGTTGCCTGTAGGTTCCTCCCATCTCCTCCCTACTGCTATAGACCATCAGCAAGGGCTGGTGTTCCACCTCTCAGCAGAGTCCGCGATCACGACACTACCAATGCAATGAGCTCTTGTGAAGCTAAGTCTTGTCAAAGGAGTGGCTCCATCAGTCTGTATGATTCAATCCCCTTTGTAGCTTTCTTTACCTTCTAATTCTAATGAATACATTACTATAATCACATTCTTCCACAAAGCTCAGCAGGCTTGAATTACCAGACTAAGTATTTCCTACTCAGTTTGAACATATCCAGTGCTTAATGCATGTTCCAACATGTATCCTCACTCATATCACCAACCCCTGCAAGAAAGGTGGGAGAAACCACCCCTTTAGTTTAGAAAAGTCATTTCCCCACTCTTTCTAATAGCAACTTATCCATATATTATATACAGTAATCTAGTTATAAATACTTTGTTCAGTTCTGGGCCCCTCACTACAAGAAGGACATTGAGGTGCTGGAGAGCACCCAGAGAAGGGTGACAAAGCTGGTGAAGGGGCTGGAGAACAAGTCCTACGAGGAATGGCTGAGGGAACTGGGGTTGTTTAGCCTGGAGAAGAGGAGGCTGAGGGGAGACCTCATCACTGTCTACAGCTGCCTGAAAGGAGGTAGATTTCTGCTAGGCTGGAGAGGCTGTGTTAGTGATCTGGAAGTTCAGCATCCCAGAGAGACTAATTTGCACATAAATGTAACAAAATGTGAAAGAATTTTAAATGTTCACTTAATGATTCTCTCACACAGAGTCATCAAAACTAGGAGAGCAAACACAGCACCTCTCTTCAGTGAATACAGGATTATTTCCTTTATTTCTTTCAAAGGCAATTATTTTTCCATCAGAGATTCCACAGCTCCTATAATTCCATCTTCAAAACTTCTAACTTACAACAGAATAAAGGATATCAACATTTCACTGTACTGCTCCATAGGTTGCACTTGTAATTCTTGGATATCACAGTCAATTTTTTCTTAATGTAAAAAAGTACCTATCTGCCTTTTACAAACTCAGATTTTTGAGAGAATGGGGACCGAGCTTGTAGATCACAGCGATCCAGCTGGGCTTGTGGAAAATGTTCTGTAAAATATGAATTTAACTGTAACAGGAGCAAAAGACTCAGATGTTATCAATGCAGAACTGAATTACTGGGGATGTGAAAGCCTGATAAGCAGTGTAAAGAGGGACAAGAAAAAGAGGTAGAATAGATAAATTAAGAAAAAGCTATGATTTTACATAGAATGAGTTTAACATTTTGGTATTATGTGATGCTCAAACTAGTCCCTACCACCTACAGGGGATTTGGGCAAGTGTATGGATCACATTAAGCCACTGTAAAAAATTGCTGGCTCTCTTTCTAGACCAAACTCAGTACTAGCTCTCTGTGCCCAGCCTCTCCTAAATGCCATTCAGCCAATTTTATTCTATTGCTTATAGAATGGGGTTTATTTCATGCTTGAATCTACCTAACAGTCATGCTTGTGTGATAATGCAAGATCTAATGCTTCCTATGTGGTCTTCTGGTTTTGTGCTTTATGGATAAACAGAGCTGGAAGTGGTGAGGGAGAAGGGGAGGTCAGCAGGCAGTCGGAATTACTCTGTGACAACTTCACTGCTAAGCACAGCATAGAGTGTCTCTGAATCGTGCCTTTTCTTGACAAGCACAGCTTGACAAGCACAGCACAGCTTGTACCTTAGGCAAACCCAATTACCACAGTGCTCCTCAGCTAGCCCAGCCCTGCATCTTCCTGCAGCTGGGTGCAATGACAGGAGCCACCATTTCATTCAGATGCTTTATAAAGTGAACTACTTCACCTACAGAAACTATATGCTTTTACCCAGATGATAAACACACCACTGACCTATACTGTCCTTCCTTCCTCTTCCTTCCTCCTCCTTTTGACCTTTTCACCTCTGCCCAACCAAGGGCTAACCGAACAGTCCCATTCATTGGTCACTTTTGTGCTGAGCCTGCCATCCCTGCCTGCACATCACACCAAGACATGTCACATGCATTTCAAGAGGAGAATCCAGGTCTGCTCAGCTTATAACACCAAATATTCTAGGTTATTTTATGTAAAATGCACCTCTTATTTCAACTATTTCATGTGCATTACTGAGGAGGAAAGAAGAGAAACAGGAAAGTATAGTAAGTTCTGTAACAGCAGTGCCCTTTGCAAAAGCACATCCCACCTACCTCTGGTGTGTCATTAGACCAGGAGTCTGTGACACAACAAACTCTCCCCAAGTCCATTCTCTTGTCTTTCAAAGCTAAACGGTCCATTTCCAAACCTGTCAGTTCCCTCTTCCTCAAGAACTCCTTTTCTGTATTAGATTTATTTGCAGACTACCATTTTCTTAAAGTAATAGGCTGGAATATTGTAGATGCTTTTACAAGCACCTTTTCCTTTTAATTTTAAAACCTGAGTTTCATTTTCCAAAGTCCTATAAATAATTCCTAGCACTGGGTAAAATGATGTGACCCACATTATACAACAGGACAGACTAGAAGCTGTTAATGCCCCCCCTCAGGCCTTAAAAATGTTGAATATCAGGATTAGCCTTTGAATCTCTGCCTCAGAAGCTGGCAAATTATTTAATCCTAAGCTTTTTGAGGAGTGGTTCATGTACTCAAACTTGAACATCAGGTTCTGTTCTTAATTCAGGTGAAAGACAGTGGGACAAGCTCGTCTCCACTGTTTTAAAGGGAAATTAACAGACTGCATGAACATTTTTGCAACAAAATACTTCAGTTATTTGTAAATAAGAACTGCATTCAGTTCTTGGTAAGTAAAAGCTATAGGAACGGTTCACAAACCATCTTGTTGACTCCTGCTGTAATTTCATTTCTTTGCTTATGGCATGTGTCATCATTCTTCTAGCAGCTGACCTTGTGCACAACCCCTTCAGATAACCCAGTCCATGTAGCAACTTGCCTTCTTTTTCTATCAAGAGTAAGCAAAACGTTATATGCCTCATTTACTCATATGCATTCCTACCTAGGAGTTTTCCTGTTGCATCCAGACCATTCACACAGCTTGTGGATACAGAATGCTTGATCTCATCCTCATTCAGCACAAGAAAGCACAGGCTGAAAGAATCATCCTCTTTCAAAGTAATTTTCTCCATCAATGATCTCCCACAGGTAGTTTCTGAAAGATCATCTTCAAATAGTGGGATAATACACCCTATTTTCACAGCACATGGTCACCAAATTTCGAGTGCCAGAGGCTTTATCTGTTCACACCAGTCACAAAATCATATATTCATAGGATGGTTTTGGTTTGAAGGGACCTGTAAAGGTGATCTAGCCCCTGCAATAGGCAAGGACATCTCCAACGACATCAGAATCCTATCCAACCTGATGCTGCTCAGAGTCCCATCCAACCTGACCTTTAATGTTTCCAGGCATGGGGCAAATCCACTAGGTTCTTAAAAACAGGTGGATGACTCTCCCATGAATCAGCATTTTAAGTTCTCTGCTCACTGTACCCTGTTTAGACATGGTTGCAGATCTATACAAGGCTTGTCTCCTTCTTATAATCCTTTTCTTAACTTGTTAGAAAACTTTGAGTACAACCTTGTAGGCAGTCAGAAGTCACTGCCTGTAAAATTATACAGAAGATTTTCTTCAAGTACTTTTAGTTTTCATCAGTCCCTTTTGAAACTTTCCAATGTATTGTAATGGCTTCTACGGTTCATTGTTCCCTTCAACTATAGAGCATATTGAATTCAAGAATAACAACTCACAGCACTTTTAAATTTTAACTGGTTCTCTCTCTCATGTCTGATAAGGTTTTTTTAATATTACTAATTAATAATAGTCCTAGGTAGCAATACAAGCCTTCTCACAGCATATCCAATGTTTTTACTCCATGCTCATTTTTCAGACCATGCATCCTTCTTTCCCCTGTGAATTCAAAGTACCTGAAATTTACTGACCCTGTTAGCACAACTCTGTTTGGAGCCACACTTTAAAACTGAAAACACCTAACTGCATCTATCGATTCAAGAGCCCACTGGTGTTCTAAGAAACTGACTTGCCTTTGGGAAAAAGTTAACCTTGTCATTGCATACTGACAAAGCAAAAACTCACTGGTTAAGCTTAGCACAGGTTCTGTCATCCTCTTGTGACAGGGAAAGTTAGAGACTGTCAGTTTGGAAACTGGAAGAAAAATACACTGATGAGGAAGAGCAGAAGCTGAATGACAACCAAACAAAAGCTGAGCAAGAGCAGTCCAGGATGAGAACAGTGAAAAATGACCAGGAAGTCAGATGAAAAGAAAATGGGAAAGATTTAAAGTGAGTTCTATAGAGGAGGAGAACTGGAATAAACGTTGCAAAGAAAGAGGCTCATTTAGACCCTAGGCAAGAACACGTGAGCTCTTACATTGAGAAATGAATGTCAGTGGAGCTTGAACTTTGTAGAGAATGATCGATAACAAATATCTGAGATGATTTTTGCTAGATTCAAGCCTCTGAAAAGAGCAAATGTTGCACACACTGCCACCAGATTTACTTTGCTTATGTTGCTTTTTGGTGGCTGAGGCTGCCAGCTCAAGAAGAGGTTTGTGAGATGAAGCTTTCTCTTCTTTTCTCTCCTCACTTTAGAGACAAGGGAAGAAATTGTGGAAAATTCCTGGGGGCACAGAAATGTCCATTGTCAAAGTTAGACTTAGCATTATTGCCCACATTGATCTCCCTGAACTATTTCTGCCTCATTCTTTCTCCCATGCTGTATCCCACATAAATGCAAGTTTGCCCAAAATCCTCAGTTACTATTGCCACAGAAATAATCCAGACTCAGCCAAGGCTGATCTGGAAAAAATGGCATTTATAATGTACTGGCTATAACACTGATTCACTGGTTCAAAGAAAGAAAAAGCAAGAAGAAAAGGATCATTTGTTAAATTGTTTTCTGAAAGAGAATAAAATAAAATAAAATAAAATAAAATAAAATAAAATAAAATAAAATAAAATAAAATAAAATAAAATAAAATAAAATAAATGAAGTTGATTCACTCTGGAACCCAAAAATGCTGATGTAAATGGAAAGTGCATGTTCAGAGACAGCTTTGACTTCTAGGGCTGCATTTCTGCCTTTGAAGTACCTTTGGGCTTATAATGAAACTGCTCTCAGCAGAAAAAAGGAAAAAAAAATAGTTTCTCAAAGAAATGAAAAAGCTTTCCACTATCAGGCTGGCAAACAGAGCTGGTGGCAAACTCGATGTAAGGCAGAATGAAAGTCTAATATGTTTTCCTTTAGAGAGGCTCTTTGCTGATACTTCAAAGATGAGAGATGACATGACTTTCTCCCCAAGCTCATGCACATCTCTCCAGCAATGTCTCATCCTGAGAAGGCATATCTATACCTACACCCTGAAAATTATTGCAGAATCAGAGGGAACAGCTTCTATCAAGCATCCTGCATGTGGCCTGTGTGACTCTGAGCCCTTTGTGTCAGACATATGAGCTGATTACTGACAGGATAACAAGCAACACCTGAGAAAGCATTTGCTCCTGCTAAAAGCAACTTAATGTTCACTGAGGAGCAGTTTTTGTGGGAGTTAGTGTGGTGGGACAGAAATTGGCTGAGGGGGAACAGGAGAATGGGAAGGGCTTTGTGCAATGCACAGCAGAGCTGCAGAAGTTGAGGTTTTCACATAAAATAAGCTTCTCTAGGCACCCTCACCTTCTTACAGCAATGAGATGGAGAATCACTCTCAAAAAAGGGAGCAGAACCTACTGTGAAACCCCTCAAGACATTCCCCTCAGGTCTTGAGAGAATTAGGGGAAGACTTTGGCGAAGCACTAAGTGGAAGAGCAAATCCTGGGGCACTGCAGGGTGAGGCTGTAGAAACATAAAATGGTTTGGGTCAGAAGGGACCTTAAGGTTCATCCAGTTCCAACTCTCCTTCCTTGGGCAGGGACATCTTCCACTACATCAGGTTGCTCAGAGCAGCAAAGAGTAAGGGTTGGGACAGGGGCCCAGGTCTGTAATTGCAGAAGGCACAAGGAAGCAAGAAGACTGTGTGAAATGGGGTTTGAAGATAGCACAAGGTGGCCACAGGCTCCATGAGTCACATCCTGACCCAAATCATCCAAGCACAGAGGTGGCTCGGTCAGAAAGAGGGTGAGATTTAAGCAAGAGGCATTGAGATGACTTTACAGTGCTCTGACTGCTGAGATGGGGAAGGAACAAACAAATATGGAGCTTCTTCAAAAAAGAAAGTGCAGTGAAAACAGAGATACCGGTATCAGGGTGTCCCTTAATGAGTGCTCATGAGAGAATCTCAGATGGGGTCCCTCACCCCCTCTCTTCAGAAGAGTCATTACCAGAAGGACTCGAGGTTTGTTAGCATTCTCCATCTTCTCTACAAGGTGGATTGTCAGTGGAGAACTCTCTCCTTAGCCTCTGGCAAAAAGACACTGAAAGTCAGTCTGAGCTCATGAAAGCATTAAGGCTTTGAAGCTTTGCTTTTGTGGTGTATTCCATTTCATTTTATATATTTATTTTCAGAACCAGCAGCCAGGTCATAAAAAAAAAAGTATAGAGAAGGATTATGAGTTATGTGGAGGCAAGGAAAGAAGCCATTAAAGTATGAGGAAAGGAAATCAGATCCTAGTTATTACCATGGTGAGGCCACACATCCATGTCAGAGTACCCAGTGACTTAGAATAGGAAACATCCTGATTTTTAGACTAGGTTATTCTGACATAGGGAATCTTGATTTTCATAGCAGCTGCCATACTGAAGACAAGGTCCAACTTAGACAGAAGGAAGGACTTGCAGAGCAGCAGACACCCTTTTTGAAGGAGGTACATGAAGCACAGATCCATCCCAGCACGTGGAGCCATCTGTAACTCATCACACAAATTCTCTCCCTTCTGCATCTCATTGATAGCTGCAACGTTGGTGCTTTCTTGAGATGTCAGTCTGTGTAGGGTTAGATCTAACTACACCAAGAACTGTGCAGCCATTTATTGGCTTTTTTTCCATCTTGGCTTGTAAGAGGAAAGAAGAAAGGCCAAAGATAAATATGGGAGCATCTGAGGAAAGAGTCTGACATAGTAGGAGGAAACCACAGCTCCAAAACTTTTGCTTTACCAAAAAATATTCAAAAAATAAGATATTTCAAGAGGAAAGCACTTTCTTTTGCACCTTTTTGAAGAATAGGATGTTCACACCTGAATATCCCTCCCCAGACCTCCTGATTGATATAAATGCCAGCTAGCATACATTTAATTGTGTCTTATTTTTTAATCAGCACTATGTGATACTGAAGAAACAATTTCCTTTAATGGTAGGTACCCTTTCTATGGAAAGTGCCTGTGTTGTAAATTACCTTACTTATTAACTGTCCTCTGTAACAGAGCAAAGTTAAAAAGCAAATAAATAAATAAGCCATTATGGTTTCTTCTTCTGATTCTCACTGAATTTATGTTCACCAGGGCCTTTATCACAAAGTGGTCAATATTGCAGAATTGAAATGCAGGCTTGCAGCTGAAAATATCAAACATCACTTGTGGAGACTCGCTGTTAAACATTTCAGCTTCTGAAAATGTCTCCTGTGGAAGGTGAAACAACTGAAAAACAACACCAGGATAAATCATGTTGAGGGAAGAAAAAGAGCTAGACTCAGTCTTGACAGAGGACAACACATTAATATTTATGAATAAACTGTGCTCCTTTGTTAATACCTATGGGTACTGTTTCGCTTTCTTTAATTGCCGTCTCAGTGCTGGATAAGAAGTGTCAGACATTTGGACAAAATATCTTTCCCTGTTAATTGGGGCACCATGCTGAGGGGATCCAGGCATCTCTCCTTAATTCTGTCCAACAAACTCTTGAAGAGTGTTGAGTACCATATTTCTGTTAAGGACATCAAGTATCAGGGGAAGAGATGAAAGCGGAGAAAGAGAGAAGAATACATCATTTTAAGTATAGCATCCATCACATACTTTACAATTTTGCCTTTGGTCTAATGAGTTCAGACCTGACCTAAATATTCAAAATGACATGAAAAACTGTATATTTTATTTAAGTAAATAACTGCATTAAGACAAAGTGATTATGGCAGAGCACAGCAGGAAATAATCCATCTCAGTCTTTGCCAATATTACTTAATCTTTATAGAATCTATTAAAAATATGTATTTTTAGCAAAGCCTGACCCGTTTAGAGTGGACCAACAAGTCCAGTTTAGCCAACTATGTAACACTATTTTGGTACTTTTGCTGCAGACTTTGATGTCTTAATGGACATATTCAGCATTTCATGAACAAACTGGTCTTCAGTCTGGAAGTTTCATTGTTTCCATGATTTACTGTTTGCTTCACTTAAGGAGATTTGATCCATGAGTGTGACACATGGGAAAAAGCTGACACTTCCTAAAAGCATTAAAAGAAATGCGACAGTTATACATGGCAATAGCCAGACATGACAGAGATATAAAAGATGTTTTATTGTGTGCTTGGATGAAAAAGATTTTGTCTGTGGACCACAGTTTCCCTGCAGGGCAGAAAGTGAAAATGTCATTGTAAATTATAATTGAAGTGACAGCTGTACTTAAACCATAAGTTGTGTATTGGCAGATGTGAAAAATACAGGAAACAATATTTATACCAGATTTACAACTAATACAAACCAAATACCAACAGGGTAATAAGTAACATATGCAGAACAATGTGTCCATATGTAACAGCAGCATACATGAATTCTGAGTTTTATGTGAATATGTATGGCAGCAAAGAGGAGGTACCTTTTCAAGTAGTCAAAGAACTGAAGAGAGATTTCCTTAATTTCTCTGACTCATTGCCACTCTCCTGAATAAACGGTGAGTCTATACCTAATGAAGAAAGGACAGAGTAGTCACTCAAGTCCCTGACTTGCAGATCTGATAGAAGACTCTCAAGAAAAACCAGAACACTCTCAGAGTGAGAGAAGTTTAAAGTTCTTTGAGTCAGAATAATGTTCCGTAAAAACATTATTAGGACAAATGCCTCATCAGTCTTCAGAAATACAATCATCCAATGTGTGAGCTGTCATGTCTTGCACCTTCACCTCTGTTGAAAGTTGATGTAATCACCTTGAATATGGTTTGAACCTCAAAGGCTCACCATTGCATGGGGAAGGTGATTTTTGGAGTCTAAGCACAATTCTGAGGAATTACTTTTATATTGTGAATGTGTTAATATTCTATAAAGCTGAAAGCTCCATCACCTTTCTTAACCTTGTTTGTGGAAATGTGTCTAAGTGAAGAACAAAAATTTTGACAAGGGCAGAGTATTTAGCCAACAGTTGTGATTCACAGAATCTTTTACTATGCCTGTACTCCCTTAAGGACTAGTTTCTGGCCAAGCGGTATAGCACAGCTCAGCTCCACAGAGTCAAACTCATTCCCTACACTAGGAATTAGGTGGCTGTATGTACAGCCTATGTATTGGGATTAGACTTGCATGGGATAGCACCAAATTGTCAGGAGGTGAGCTAGGCAGCATAGATAAAACCATCCCAGGGATCATGTTAAAAGTTCAATAGAATCATAGAAACATAAAATCATCTGGTTGGAAAAGACTTTTGAGATCATCAAGTCCAACTGTACCGGTTCACTTAGTAAACCATGTCCGTGAGAAACTCATCTAGTATGGATTAGTGCCCATGCAGCCTGTTTCCCACCACTGTTTAGTTTTGATTATGCATCTATAGCCCTGGAGCACATTTTCTTTTCCATGATTGTCTTCCTGTCCAATGATAACATAGGAGAACTGCTGGTTTTTATGGCTACCATCCACCAGCAGCCTGGCCACTGTATAGGGCTGTTGTATGCATATTTTTAGGCTGCAATATCTTGTGTCCAAAGTCACTACTAGAACTAGTGCAGGAAAACAGCTCATACACTTTGGAGTTCATGCTATCTGATTTTCATGGCACAATGCCCTTTACAATCCAAAGAAAATACACTTGCACCGTCTACATAAGTTTATGTTTTGAAAGATCTTTACATTTTGGGGAGGCAGGAGTAATTGAGGCAATAATGTGAATATACATGCAAACTTCTTCATCAGGTTAGTAACCTAGCAACAATGGCAACCCAACCTTGAAAAGACTTCAAGTGTACTGGTTAACACAGCAAGTCAGACACTGGGGAAAAAAGTGTGGCTGGTGTCAGCTAAGTTTTTCTCTAAATTAGTTTTGATAACATCTTTTACAGCCTAAGTCCATGAAGGAGGGAATAGCCTCCCACAAAGCTAGAAGGAGGTTTATTAATTATCACTACACTGCTGCTCTGCTGGCATAAAGACAGGGAGGAGGACATTTTTGCTGACAACTCTTTGCCCTTGGAACAGTATCTCTATATCTATTGCTAGAAACTTCAGATTGTAGAGAGAAACTCCCCAAAACTTTTGACAGGGTGTTTCTGATGGCACCACATTGGCTCCTAAGAATGAAGTGCACAAGGCTGAAGGAAATTAGTCCCTTTCCTTTTTGCACTTCTCCAGATTACATGGGTAACAACTGTTGGACTAAATGAGTGCCAGCACAGACAAGGTTAATTTACATGCATGAGGTAAATGATCTCTTTTATTTTTATTTTTTCTTTCTTCCATGGTGTCCTTCTGACTACATTGGGTAGTTATGGACTGGAGGGACTTCCAGATGGTCTTATCAGCAGGCTGAAAATGCAGCTGTCAATAGCTCAGATTCTGACTGGCAGCTGGTTATAAGCAGTGTTCCTCAGGGGTGACACGTCTCACTGGAGCCACGTTGTAACTAGACAGCCCCCAATGTAGTTGGAGCTTTGGAAGTCACTTATTTTTTAGCAAAGCACAACTCTAAGGAGGCTTTAGATCTCAGGACTGAAAACAGTAAGACAGGATGATCCCACTGCTTTGAAAAGACTGCAGAAGGATTAAGCCCAAGAGGTGTAGTACATAAAACAAGAATCAATGTAATTGAGTAGTTTGACTACCAAAGTTTTAGAGCGTCTGACCTTTGTATTGTAACCCAACAAAAGGAGCTGATCAGTGTCTTGCTAAAGAACACTTTCTGAGTAGACACCAGAAACTGAAGCAAGAAAGCAAAACAAATACTTTTGATTGATATTATTTCAATTAGTTAAACTGTAAGAGACAGACTGAACAAAAATGTTATCACTTTCTCACCACTTCAATCTGCCTTTGTTTAGGAAAAGTAGACATGTGGAGAGTAACCTACCAGTTCTCTTAGTGATTGTACTGGACGTGACAACAGGTTCTTAAACAACTTTTTTAACAGTATCAGACATAGCAGATATTCTTGATTCAGAAGAGCATAGCAACATCTCATGAAGTCCGATGGTTCTTCCAGCTCAGAGCTACCACGCAGTGGAAACAAACAAATCACTCCCCTGTCCCTTTCCTCCTTGTTCTGCAGAGCCTGTTGCACCAGTTAAGCTCCAGTGGCAACCATATAAACTAAGAGATCAAGAAGGCTGTCCATGGTTGTTTGTTGCTACTTGTTTTCCCATCAGGTAGCTTCTCCACTCTTGATATGACGTTATGTCTTTGGTATTGTCAGCAGATGTTTAAATGATGAGACATTTAAAGGAAAGATGGGATTGTGTCATCACTGTAAATGAACTCTTCTTTCTTGAGCAATGTAAAACACCTCTGCACTGGGCTGATTTAATACAAGTCTCACCACAAGCCAAATTACGACAGAAAAAGCAGGCAAACTATGCACATGGATATTTTCTGCATTGCATTCAGAAAGAGGATTGAGATCTACTTAGACAGCTACTCAAGAGATGGACAGCAGCAGTTCCATACAATAACTACAACAACTTAAGAAAAAAACAAGACCCAGATGCAGACATCTGTTAACAATAAAGGTTGACAAGATGCATTTATGTATTGCACAAAACATAATCAAGATTCAATCTGCTAGGTTTTGTTCTCAGTAGTGTTGAAATTTCAAAGTGCATTTTCATGTACATGATCATTTTACCTAAAAAGCATCTTTCAGCCATTTGCACTCAAATGGATGTATTTCACACCAGATAAATTCTGTTTCTGTTAGTGTTGTCAACATTTAAGGATGTAAAATAGTCAGCTGAATAAACTGACATTTTAAAATATTGGCAACTACTCATTAGATCATGGGTAACTCCTGCTTTCTCTTCACTGACTTCTCAACACTAGAAACTGTAGGACCAAAATAAATCCCTTCATTGCTAACAGAAAAAGAGTTTTTGAAAGATGCAAAGGAAATACCAATAAAAAAATGTTTGCTTTTAGCAAGTTTAGTTTGAGGGGTTTGTTACGCTAAAACCAGTTTGAGAATCCTTTTGTAACACTAACTGATCAAAATGTATATTAAGAGTCAAAGAAAGGGAAAATAAGTGAAAAAATATTTTGCAGGTCATGTAAGCAAACAACAAGTAGCCGAAATCAAAAGAAAAATCAATATATTCTGTGTATTTAGTAGGCCTTATGAAAGTAAACAATAAACTTAATAAACCTTGGGAATAATGAAGAAATGCTAAAAATTTTAAAACCAAAGGAAAACTGATAAACGATGTCATTGCTCGATCTCATGTCTATTATTTCTTACAATGCTTAAAAATTCTGTAGCCAACAGTGTAACTTGACTGCAGGAACCAAAGGAATGAGTCCAATACCTAAAACTATCCTGTCATCTGATGAGACTGGCTTAAGAATCAGAAGCAATGATTACAGTATTATGTGTCATAACCTCTAGCACATGCACAGGAGCCCTCCTTGGATATCCTGCTTTGACTGAGAATTCTGCTGCAAAACCTAATGCTCACAGATGTTGCTGACGTTCCAGTCATGACTGAAGTGGTGTGATGTCTTCTGTTCCTTTAAAATCACTTGTAGAGATTAGTGAAATAGACTGCTTGTCCGAACTTTGGACTCAAAGACCTCCTTGACTTTTCCTTTCCAGTTCCTTTCACTTGAATTTTCATGCAGTACTTTATCTTCAAACAGACCATGGGCTCTCCATCTAGAACATCTGCCTCCCCCAGATTATTCTCAAACTAAAAATGTATTTTCAACCCTCAGAGACAGAAATATAACCATGGTCAGTAAGGTTGATTGCTTTTAACTGATACCACAGCATCAAAGATATGTTCCTCCCCTTCCTTTATCTTCAGTAAGTCCTTACGAAACAAAAAAAGCATGCAAAAACCCCAAAGCCTTTGTGTATTCCATGTTCTGTACAATTTGTACCCTTGTTGACAATGTTGCTGGAAGCAACACAAAAAAAGCAGGACCCTAATAAGGAGTATTTACTGCAAATGAAAGGAAGCAACCTCAGGACTTCAAAGTTCATTTTTAAACAGAATGGATAATGAAAGCACTATTTGGGGAGGCATAGGGTGGAAAGCCTCTTCTTCCTGAGACATTCAAACAGACAAGTAGGGAAAACAAAGGAACAGAAGAGAAACATGATATTACAACTCAAACGTAGTAAGAGACTTACTCAAGGAGAAAAAAGACATCAGAAATGATGAAAATATTGTTGGAAAACGGAAGTTTCCACACTGATTAAGAACAAATGCCACCCCATATACACAAAAAGATAATTAGCTATGGGTAAACGTAGAATCTGCTTGACTGAGATTACCAAAGTTGAGACAAAATTCCAAAATGGTACTTTGAATCAGGAAGTGCATTACATCTGGTGATTCCAGAGATTACAGATGGCCTCCAGGGTACATTGTGCACACCAAGAAAGATATTCAAGAGTTCAGCAGGAAGACTGAAATGCTAGTAACACAAAGCTCTTGGTGTTTAATGCTCTCTATGCTGTAGAAAATTATAAGTTTTTAAAACATTAAACTAGCATTTTCCTTGTGGCCAGGATGTTCATATATAAAGTCTCAAACTCTAGAGCATAATAACTATGTATGTTTCTTCCTTTTAAATTTCCCTTTTCCCAGCGTGACTTCTTCAAAATTTCTCTGTGTTTGTGTCTGAACTCATGGCTGCTTCCTAAGAAACCTTCATTTAAAATTATCTTTGACTTTCAAATGGTTTCTCTGTTTCAAATGTTTGTCTTCTTTTTATTATTTCTCATTAAAAATTACGATCTGAAAAAACCTCTTATTTTTACATACTATGTAGATATTTTATGGAGAAAAGGATTAAAGTAGAAGGTGACTGAGACCACAATAAAATATTTTACTGAAAAATACAGATATGCATTAATTAAATAACTAGGGGATCTATATTAATAATTTCACAGAAAGGAAATTCTTGTTCCAAACAGTTGCAGAGAAGTAGATAAGACAATGCCCTTATCCTTCCAAAGATTATCAGTTCTGTCATTAAGGATGCAGTTTAGAGTGATATTTTAAAGTGAATTTTGATTCAGACACTCTACGTAACCCAAAGTACCTCAACTAATGATTGAGCAATTCTAAGAAAACACAAGTCAAAATAGCACACAGTCCTCTGAAACAGTTACTGCAAGGAAGGAACCTGAGTATATACAGTAGTGGAAAAAGAAGATTAACAACTACTTGCCTTCAAAAAGCTCACACCAGCTCTCTTCTGCCTTTGGAAGGGAATGATGTTTAACTGCTATAGTCACCTAAAGAGTCTTTGATAATCATAGAGTCATAGAATCGTTGAATAGTTTGGGTTGGAAGGGACCATAAAGATCACGTAGTTCCAACCCCCTGCCATGGGCAGAGACAGCTCCCACTGGATCAGGTTGCTCAAAGCCCCATCCAAACTGGCCTTGGACACCTCCAGGTATGGGGCAGCCATGACTTCTCTGGGCAACCTCTGCCAGTGCCTCACCACCCTCACAGGAAAAAATGTCTTCCTAATCTCGCATTTGAATCTCCCCTCTTAAACCTGAAAATCATTCCCTCTCATCCTATCACTGCATTCCCTGATAAAGAGCCCCCTCCCCAGCATTCCTGTAGCCACTTTAAGTACTGAGAAGCTGCTCCAAGGTCTCTCCGGAGACTCCTCTTCTCCAGGCTGAACAAACCCAACTCTCTCATCCTTTCCTTGTGTGGGAGGTGTGTGGAGGCCAAGAAAATAAAAACAAAAGGAGAGGAAGAATGTAAAAAGCATCGCAAGAAAGAACAGTAGTAGTGGGAAATAAATGAATAGGAAAATATAAAAAAAATATAAAAGAAAGGAGGAAATTGAGTCAGGTGACGAAGTTGTATTGTCCTAATTCAGGAATTGACAGATAGAAGCCTGAAATACCAATATTTCCGCTTGATACCAATATGTAGAATATGACATATTACCATAGTTTTACAGAACCCACTATTCACTGAAGGTAGGAATATGCAACCATCACTAATATATGTCCATATTTACAGAAAATGCAAGGCAAGAGTGTAATAGTTGCAATTACTAGGCTGACTAAATAATTGTTGAATTCAATAGGAAGCAATAAATGATGGGGTTACAATATATATTAAAAATAGTTTAAAGTGGACAAGCACAGTCTTCCAAAACCAGAAGGAAAAAAGGATTTGAATACAAGGACAATTTTATAGGCTTGTAAGAAACAAGTAATAGCTGTTTCAGAAGAGATAGAAGACATTTTTGGACTTATTACAATTTCTTCTATCTTTAATTAATGCAAAAAATAAAGGAAACTGATAACATGAATAACTACTCCTGCCTCAATTAGAAAATATATTTAATTCCAAAAATAAATTTATTACATCTAGAGACAAAGAAATTTACTTGTTTAAAAAGAAAGAGTATTTTTACGGATGCCATTTTGGGAGCAAAATTTGATTTGGTGTTAAGTTCAGGATGCAAAGGTTTGTTTTCCATAAATATCCTCAGGTTTTCATACTCATTAAGGGCACTTCCTCAGATCAGCATATACAAAAAGCAGCAGTGATAACTGTGGATCCTGATGACTTTCTGAGCCATGAATCCCCTGTCCATTAGTCTCAGATAAAAAGGTAAACAGACTAATCAGGAAATGAACATAAGCAAGTGTTCACTCAAATTCTGCTTTTGTACTCTACCTTACTCTACGATTTCTAAATATTCCCTATCTCATAATAGAAACAGATTTCTAAATGTTCCCTCTCTAGATATAAAATCAGTCAGGAAAAAATAATTACCAAGAAATGTTAGTAATTCCGAGAGGGGTAAATAGGGTTTATATGCATATGCAGTTCAAGTGGGTTAGAAGTCATGTGTTGTGCTGAAAAAGCAGTGGAGACAAGGACTTCAATTTCCATTAACAGTGGTAATACAAAAAGGTTGAAACACTCAGCAGACACAATCAAAATAAACAGAGCTCTGAAGGCTGTCTGTAGAATTCCCAGAATCTACAAAACCTAATTTTTCAGATATTGTCTTCCCACTTCTCACTTTATTGTGACCCCAGATCTCTCTTAAATGGCCCTCTGATTCAATTTTCTGATTGCACATTCGGTTCACCTTATCTCTGATCTTTCCTTTTGTACACCCTGCCTAGAGGCTGAGGTGTAAGGTGTCATTTTACACAGACTGGCTAACAACAACTCCCTGGAGAGCATTTCTTTGCAAAGCTGTAGTAGCACCTACCTCATGCAGTTCCTGTGCATTTCACATTTTAGAGGGATTTTGATTATTTTTTTAATAATTTGAATGCAATATCAGTGGCATAATATTAACAAAATAAAATATAAGTATACAGATTTTTTAAAAATATAAAAAATATTTATGAACTTTTTCAGAGTTGAAGAATTAGGCAGAAATTATAGTTGTTCTGGAAAAAGAGTCAGTCTATGAACACTCTCTGTTGTCATATTGCATTTTACTTTGTATATTTATCTATACAGATGTCACATTTCCATAATTCAAAGTGTTTTTTCCCTACTAGGAAGAAGTAGGGAAAACATAAGACTATCATTTATATATTATTTCTTAACAAAAGACAAATTTACCTGCATCCTGGAGAGGGATGGAACTTCCGGAACTGAATGTACAGATACTGTAGGCCAAGATTAAAGCCATTTTTTGAAGCTATTTCTGCAAGCAGATGAGAAACATCTTTTAAGAATGTGGAAGGGAAACTACAAACATGCAGAAGTGTGTGTTTATCTCTGTAAGTAGTAGAATAGTCTCATCTGAACAAGATAGGCAGAGTCCAAACTTAACAGTGACCACTTCTCTGTGCACGAACGCAATATTCACATATGAAACTGTCAGAGGAGAAGCTGCAAAGTAAGCTTGGAGGTAAAACTGATTTAATTTCAGATACTTACAGCAGGGTGAACGATCATTAGGGCAGATGAGATGTTTCAGTGTCTTGAGGAATTACTCTCCACAATACACTGCATGTTCTCAAAGCAAAGAAGGGTATCAAAGATGAAAGTTAATGAGTTTGGTTTTGCTAGCACTGGAAAGAAGAAGAAACCTGAAGAGAAACTGGCCACTTATTTCAAGATACATTGACTGATTTGGGCAATCATGACAAGAGTCACAATTTTTACAGTTCACAGTATCACACAGTATCATAAGGTTGGAAAGGACCTCCGAGATCATCGAGTCCATCCTATATCCCAACACTAACACCAACACTAACACCATCATCTAGTTCTATTACTAAAATCCACAGAATTACCAGTCAGTGAAACTGCCTCAGAACCTTACAACACAAAAAATATTCACCTACTTGTCCCTCCTATTAGAAGAAAAAAGAGTTGAGAAGATAATATTTCCTATGACAAAGTCACAGGCAATGAGAAGGAGGACTCTGTATTGTACAGTATTTGTTACATCAGCCTAACATTTTCTCAGCACTGCTGCAAAGGAATCCCATGAATAAATCCAGGGCCTACCTTTTGTTTCTCTCATATCTGCCAGATGCCTAAAAGGTTGCTAAGGGTTGAATAAGTCAAGTTCAGTGAAAAGAGCAAACACAGACCTCCCACACCAAGGACTGAGAATGTCTTTCCAGTACATGTTCGTTATCAGATTCAGGTCAATTTTGCTTCAATTACCTTTACATTTCCTTAGACTGATTTTGGTTTAGTAACATTATCTTGTGTCTATTCATTTTCACAGGATCAGCAAGGTAGGCAGTGAGATAAAATATTCCAAGCATAAGGAACTGGAAAATATTGGTTCAGACACCATATCTATAGCACTCACTGTTCGTCTCCCAGCCACTCAAAGTACTTCTAATCATGATCTACACCCCTTCTTTCACACACACCGTGACTTGGAATTTCACACCAACGTTCAGAAGCACAGTTTTTAACCCTGGGACTTCCCCTTGCACAAACAAGAGAAGTTGCATTTTGGTTTCAAAATTGATCAGTGAGGTTTGCTAACTCAGTTATGCCACACAGAGGCAGCCTTTCTCCCAGTTTCAGAAGAAGGTACCAAGATACAGAAGATGTGTAAGTCTTGAAAAGCAAAGGGTGTTTCCTTTCCTACAAAATGCATCTACACGAGCCTTTCCTTATTCAGAAACTCAGCCATAGTGGCTGCAACTTCCTGGCATCATTTTTCTGGAAGACAAGAAAGACACAGGGCAAGACAAGACAAGTGGTTTGTTGGATATTTAATTAGATTTATCCTCTTGCCCCCTTGTCATTTCGGAAAACGAATGGCAGAGGAGATCACAGGACAAGAAAATACGACAAAACATTTGGAGGTTCGCTCCATCTGACCTGTTTATAACTTACTTGGAACACAAGATACTTCCTAGTGTTTCTCTGTCTATACTATACAGTGTTTGTAATACATGAAAAGAAAATACTGATTGAATGTCTTTCTAAAGATGAAGTTAATAATGATGACAAATACAAGCATTTTTACTGGAAATGTTTTCATCCTCTCCTTTTCAATTTTTTCTTAAAAAAAGAAACAAAAAAACCACCCCAAACATAAACCCCACAATAGTAAGTCATATAATTGAAAACTTTTGTTCACTTCAGTATTTTTGTTTACATTGGCTGCTATTTTACTCCAACTTAGGAAATGTAAGATAACATCCAGACTGTCAGTATACTTTTCATGCTGTCAGACCAGATCAGAGGAGCTTGCATCACACAATTTTTCCTATTACATCTCAAATGCTGCATCTGCTACGGCAATCATCTAAGGAATTAGATAATTCTTCTACTCATGCACAAATCCCCAGCAGACACAATACTCAGCAGTGCCCTGTAGAGTTTGGGGAATGGGTGTAGAATCATCCTATTGGAGCCTCAAAGCAGAAACAGAGTGCCCTTTGGGCCATGTATTTGCATTAAGGACGATGCTGAACTCTGCCACTCTCACAAGAGGAAGCAGCAGCTTCACGCATCAGATAATATGATGGCTCTAATGGTAGCCCAACATCTGCCTCCAAACTAATCCCTTCTGAGGTGCATCAGATGCTCAGTCAACACCAGAGTGTGTAAGACCATATGAGACTGCTTTGCCCAAATTCTCTCACATGACAATAGCGCAAGGCCCAAGAACAATCTGCTTTACTGACAAGAAGAGAAACAATGCATCATTATTCACACACCATCACAGGTTCTTACTTTACTTACAACTGTTAAGCACAATTGAAAATTGACAAGGAGGAAATAAAAATGAGTGGAAACTGGGGAAAAATACTTTCATTTTGATTAAGACTTGCTGTAAAATATCTGTCATTAAATATTTCAGTATTTTGAATGAAGCTGCAAATTTCACCGTTTTTTATAATCTCTGGATGGCAAATAAATCTCAGATGACTGGGGAGCATGTCTCAAAAGCTGTGTTTGGATTTGTTTTCATCCTTGTTTTAAGTGTGTTAGACAGAAAAGAGGAAGTTCTAAATAAGATTCTCCTTTGGAAACTGAAGCCTTAAGGTAATTGAAACTCTACTGGAAACACAGTGGTAAATAAAACAACTTTATATATATACACACACATATATAAAATATACACATATATATTTATGAATGCAGAAGAAATCATTCCCATTTGGCTTCCCTGAGGGCTAGAAATGGAAAAATTCAAAGTTTTTCACTCAATTTGGAATGAAAAATCATTCTGAAGTTACCAAATGTGATCAAAGCCAAGGGCTTCTTCAAGCCCTATACCAACTTATTACAAAATTGATAGACTTGTCTCATTGACAGACATCCTCCCTGGAGTTCAGATTCCCTCTTTCTCCAACATCCTCCTTGTCAAGCACTTCTCCATGTATTAACAGCTCAACAACATTTATTTACAATCTTATCAGAGCTTTTAAAACAGCTCTGATGATCTGTTTCTAAGAAGCTAGAAGAAGGGAGGGAATAACCAAAGATCATGTTAAATAAATAAAATAAATTAAATAAAAAACAAACCAAAACAAACCAAACCAAAACAAAATAAAGTAAAATAAAATAAAATAAAATAAAATAAAATAAAAAATAAAATAAAATAAAATAAAATAAAATAAAATAAAATAAAATAAAATAAAATAAAATAAAATAAAATAAAATAAAATAAAATAAAATAAAATAAAATAAAATAAAATAAAATAAAATAAAATAAAATAAAACCCCTCAAAACCCACTACACCTAAAACTTCCAGGGTGGATACAATTTGTTGTGAGTCTGGTCAGGATTTCTCTGAAGGAAGAATACACAGGCACCAGATTTTCTTGAGACAATTGCTCAAGTGGCTCTAGAGAAAGAAGTGTTGCCCTCCATGCCCTCCAACAGACCGAAGGACAAGGCTGTCAGCTCAGGAACAGTATCTAAAGGATGTTGATCCTCTTGAGCATCTATACTTATAAAAGAGGATGCAAGTCATGCCTGACAGGGATAGACTTTACCACCCTTTGATCTCATGCTGTCTTTGAAGATCCTGGCTACTGCTCGGAGGTGCTTATTGAACACAACACATCACACAGTAAATCCCAGACTTATAATACAGATTCACAAGAACCTGGCCTAGGGGAAAAAAGTCCTGCAGAATATTAAAACTAATTTTAAGAAAAGAAAGTAACCAATTAAGAACTTAGACAACCACATCTAAGTCCACCTCGACTGAGGGCACAGTTCCTCCATATCCAAATTGAAAACAAAGAAGGCTGACGAAAACCACACTTACTGAGTATTTACTCAGTAAGATTTTAATTATGGATGGAATCTAGCAAGAAAACCAGCCTCCTTCAGGCTCCTAACTAAAAGGTTAACACACTTTCTTAAGTTCATCAAAATCAGTAATATAAGTTCGAATACATAGGATCATCTGTACTGATCCTAAGAGATGCCTTGTGGAATCTACTGCATTTATGGGAGAAAAGAACGAGTTGGCAAATGGATAAGAGATGCTCAAAATAAACTGAAAAAAACAATTAGTCTCTGTAACTCAAATCTCTCAACTGGAGAGAGAAAGCTTCAAAAACATTGATGAAAATAATCACAGGTAGATTTACATCAAGGAAGCCAATATACTGCAAGGCTGACAGCCTGAAATTTAGGTCCATAATAACTGTCTGGTCCTCAAACAGCCCCTCACCAGGAAAAAAAGGCCTGTTTGCTCATTTATTTGCATAAAAACGTATTTGTTGTTCAGTTTTGAATAATTACAGATGTAAATGTCATTCTATTCCTTTCCCATTCCTCTTCTCTTCCCTCCTCTAATAAAGCACTGTTTACTAAGACAAATTAGGTCATTTTTTAAACTGACAATTTAAATTAAATTGACAGACAATTTGAATAATTACAAGCACTGAGAAGCAAACAACACATCACAGATACTTGTTTAGCTTTGCTTCTTAAGTGTCCTATAGCACAGAAGCCATGAGCGTGAATACTCTGCATGAAATGAAGAAACATTTGAGTTGCACATATTCGTGCTCAGTCTCCAATCACAGTTATGCCAAATCTCAGTACTTTGCAACTTTTCTTACTTTTTCTTAATCAGATTGTCCAAATCAGAATGCTTTAATTTTTTTTCTGAAGATTTTTCATCTTACTTTGTCCTTAGCTTGCGACTGAAGTGGTAAATACAGCTTGATCAGGTTTTTGCCTGTTCAAAGGAACAGTTTGACTTGCAGTTATCAGTAATAAGATTATAAAATCATAAAAAGATTAACAAGACCACGGATAGGGCTTGAGTGAAATAAACTACAAACACTAAGTTGCTGAAGACCCACAATCTGCTCAAGTATGAGTTTTTTACAAGATCAGTTACAGACACCATATCCTCTATCTATCAGTTTCAGAGTATTTCTGCCTGATTTTCATGAAAATAGAATTTTGAGCCTCAAATAGTCTTGTATATTTACCAATGATACAAGTGATTATAAATGTGAAAAAGGCAATGTAAGCCATTTAAGCACCTCTGGTAAGAACCATAAAAGCTAGTAAGGCCATATCTGATCAATAATTGATTTCTTAAGGAGACAGACAACAGTATAGTGTTAGTTTTTTCAGGTTGTTATGAGCTGTGAAGATGCTTTTACACTGGGTATGCCAAGGGTTTCTGCCATTAATCTCAGGGCTATTTCCAGACTGCAAAATAGCACCTCATATTCATCAACTCTGTGGCAGATGAGAACACCAGAAAGGTGCTTGAACAGCTGAGCGTTTCTGAGCACACTTTCTCCCACTTCTCAATATAAAGGGGAAGGTTAGGTGGCTGGACTATTCGATGTATTGTCACTTATAATTGTCACTCAGCCCTTATGGCTCCCAAAGAATAAGTCACATGCTAAAAGAACTGGACTTTCTGATTTGCTCATGAAGGAGGGCAGTGGACTTTTGCTATCAAATACCACAATATGTATGAGGGCTACAATCAGGCTTAAAAAGTGTAAAATGTAGCAGTTGTGTAATTTACTCTATTTACTGAGCAGTAACTCATGATCTCCAAGCAAGGCGCTCCTCAATCATTACTGAGATGTGGTCACTTACCTGTGATACTCTGAGAGTAAGCAATCAACCCAGTTCTTCTGAAACGTTCACTTTGATAGTGGAAGGGTAAGGATACTTTTAGGTGCTTTCATCTGCAGTAAAAGCTTTAAGAATTTTTTTCACCTCCCCTCTGGACTAGTGACAGGGATTCAATTCAGTAGAAAAACAGCCTACTCCAGGTCTTCAAACTCAACATGAAAAGTTCAGTGAAAAATGCATTATCTATTGTGCTGTTTGTAGCAGAGGTCAATCACACATTCACCTTCTGAAGAACTAGAGAATTTTTAACCCAGGTCTTCTTTTATAACCTTCATACTGCAGTTCACTGTTTTGTTTCTAATATAATTGCCAGTATTCCTCTTGACGTGTTTGCTCTCTAGCATAAGTCTACCTTAACAAGTTCTGCAACCCAGTAGGAAGCAGCTTTGAAAGCAAACTAATTAGTGTTGAAGAGCCATTGTCTACATTATGCACTTTTCAGGAGGTTTTATTTTGAACTATTCTAGCCTATTGTTCACTGGAGTTTTAGATGCTCTTCAGAAGTGCATCTTTCACTTAATTTGAAACAAAAAGTGATTCAGCTAATTTAGTCAGAGGGAACGGCCTTCTGGTTTTGCCTTGAATCTGAGGTGGTTCTACTTGAGCATCCTTCCTCTAATTATGATTAATGAATTTGTTGAAAGGTTAAGTACCATCTAACACCTTTAACTGGCAAACAGGATGTTCAAGTTTCAGTTTGAACTTCCAACAGACTCCTGCATCCCCATTGCCTCGGGGTGGTACCAAGCAATTCTGATTCTCTAGAAGCTGCTCATAAACACCTGGAGATACAACTCCTTTCCTTCTAATTCCCACTAAAAAACCCCACAATTCTAATCTCAGGTAACTATTGTCAACAGTATCCCACTTGCAATGACAACCAGTTATTTTCCTCATTTTCCCTGTATTCACCCACTCATCAGTGTCTGTTCTTTGTCTGTTCTTCTTTTTATCATCACACAGATTTCCTCAAGATGAAGTCTACTTTTTCATTCTGAGCTCACACAGCAGGATAACAATCCTTAAAGTTCACAGGTGCTATAATAATAACACTAATAACACACACATATTACTGGTGTAAGAATCAACCACTGCATGTTCTCCCAGTGATGCTTTGCATTGAAAATGAAAAGCTTATTGGAGTGCAAAAGGACAAGCTCATTGGAATACAAACCAAATCCAGATTAACAGTGTCAAAAGCAAGATAATACTTATATGGGATCCAAAACCATAATATGTTTGACTTTGAAAACATGAAGTTCATCCTCAAAGCTTGCATTAGACCCCACACTGTCCCTAGGAGCAGACAGTCAATTTACTTGGACGGATGATCATGAAGATGAGGAAATGATCCAGAAAAGTGGCATTGATTTTGAAGAGCAGAGGAATTTACCAGTCACCGCTTGTTGCTAAGCTGCAAAAAAAGAGCCTTCATCACCTCTCAGTGTGTCACTCACAAATATCAATGAGACATGGTGTTTACAGTGTTTGTGTAAAGCCAGGGAATGATTTAGACTGTATCCCTTCACTTACGGTAATTTGGATGAAGTCTTAAACACCAAGATTCTCTTTACTTGGTTCCAACAAATGATTTGGGTGATCTTTTTCTTTGGGTAATTTGTGCTTTTCATTTGTAGACTGTAATCCATTTATACAAATGCAGGAAGTATGTTTTAAAGAAAGGGAAAACTATATGACTTGAACAATTCTGCAACATACACAGCAAGCAGGTGTTTTTCAGATCCCCCTCTTCCAAATGGCATTCCCTTTAGAGTATTAAATCTCAACTCCCAGCCTGGAATTTGTTAACAAGTCCTGGACAGTAAGATGCAGCCAGAATAAACAATTTTTATGGCAAGCTTGTGTAAGGAAACAGACTGAATGGTCTGTTCTTTCCTCCTTTCTCTAAATATTTTGCATCTATTTCAAAATCCAGCTGATGTTTTTTCCCCATGCTCTGTATGTCCCTAGAAAAATCTAAAGCTAGACACACTCACCACAAACTTGAACAGAGAAAATTTCCACTTGCTTTGAAATTTCCACTTGCTTTGTATCCAGGGGAGGGAAAGAGCTGTGTTTGCAGTCAATAAAAGACATTTAACCCTTTCACACAAGAATTGCTCGATAATACACAGTAGCAGAGGAAGTTTCAGAGTAAAGGGTGCCCAGCTCTTCAGACAGAACCTGAGGTCAACAAATAATCTGCTTGATAAAGAATAAGCATGTAAATCCACAGGTAGCAGCTGTTTCTTTTGAGACAGTTCTCATGCAAGCACAACACTGTGCTACCATAGATATATAAACATACACACATATACACACTGTGTTACTGTATATACACCTCACCCTTAGGTTTACATACAGCATTTTTTCACAAACATCAGAAACATTTATAAGCAAAGTAGAGAGTGAAAATACAAAACTGTCAAGTGATTCACTCATTGCTAAAACATGTCAGAGGCTGTGAAGACTATGAAATGACAAGGCATTACTTTCAGGTTCCCTAACTTCCAACCAAGAGCCCTTTCCTTTCTATCTCATTCTAAGGTCTTGTTTTCCTGCTTTGTTTTCCACACTTCCAGGTTTAGAGGCATAGTTAAAAACATCCAGCTGTCAGATTTACTGATAGTAGCTTCATGTCTAAATGCCTCTTTTAACAAACAGGAATTTATGGTATATGCCAACACTCTCTTTTCATAGACTCATAGAACAGTTGGGTCAGAACTGACATTATGATCATCCAGCTCCAACAACCCTCTATGGGCAGGGACACCTCCTGCTCGATCAGGTTGCTCAAAGCACCATCCATCCTGGCCTTGAACTCCTCCAGGAATGGGGCATCCACGACTTACCTGGGCAACCTGTTCCTGTGACTGACCACACTCACAGTAAATTATTTCTTCCTAATGTCTACTCTAATTCTACACACTTTCAGGTTAGATCTGTTGTTTTAAAATAATTTGGAGGAAGAAGACACAGACTCACACAAATATAGATACAATTTTATCTCTAACCAGTCTAGATTCCCACTATAGCAATAAAAACACCTTCAAAGAGAATTAATAACTCCTAAATCCCTCAAAATACAGCACTTCATCTTGTCAAAAATAAGGAAGTTTAAGTTCTGAAGGCAGAATTATATTAGCATGGAAGATAAAAGATTTTTTTCCTCGTAAGAGGATAAAAACAAGCCACTTAAAGAGAGAGAATGACAGGCCCAGAGCAAGTTTCATGCATTATCAACAGAGCTCTAAAACTCTGTGCATCTGCACAAGGCATTTTGCCATACTTCTGAGTTATAAGAAGTACTAATGGCAAAGTTTTTCACAGAGGGGCACTAAATATCCTTCAGAAAGAAATGCTCCACTCCCATCACCCACTTTCCTCCTCCAGCCGGATGGACTTGTCCTTAACTGCCTTTCTGTGTTCCTTTCAGTCTGTCTGTGTCACCTGCAGAACTCCAGCACAGGGACAGAGCAGGAAGAAGGGGTGTTGACACAAGTCAAAACTATCAGTCAAGTTCATTGATAAAAGTTTCTCAAATTAAGCGTAAATCTTTTATTTTTCTTGAAACCAGGAACAGAAGAGGGACTGAACCCTCACTTCTTGTTATTATTGCTGCTCAGAGAGCCAAAAATGCCCACACATCAGTGGACTTAAAAGGAAAGATTGGAAGAACCAGATGTTGTGATATTTTTGGATGCAATCACGGATCAGGCCACAATGCTGTCCAAAGCTAATTTTCGAGGGAAGAGAATGCACATCATGCACATGTTTACTGGCTTTTTTGCTGTGTCCTGTGCTGTGTAGAAAAACAAGAACTTTTCTAAAATTGATTTGGTTGGTTAGGTTTTATTGGTTTAAATCCTCTTATTGGTCTTCACACAGAATTACTTTCCTACAGTAGAATTATACTAAAATGCTTGCAAAGGAAATAATTTAGCCATATAGGAGGTCAGTTTCTCAGTTTTGCTCAGTGATTGGTTGTATTTTTCACAGAGATTACTACCAGTTTATTGTCTCTTACTCTGAATTTTTCAAGATTTTTTTCTTGTAGGGATATCCTTTCTTCTATTATTTTTGCTTTCCTTCTTTGAGATGAATGTAGCATAAAGGACATAATGTCTCTCTCATTTTATTCATGGGAAATCACAATAAATTCACCCATGGGAAGCATTAGTAACTTCTTTGGCTTTCCAGAAGGCATATCAACACACAGAGACAGAGACATTAGGAGCAGTTTTGTAATTTGTTTTTATTTCCTGTACATTTGATATTAGAATTTCTTCTCCCAATAACAAGGGATAGGATGAGAGGAAACTGTCTCAAGTTGCACCAGGGAAGGTTTACATTGTATATTAGGAAAAATTTCTTTACTGAAAGAGTGGTGAAGTTCTGTAAAAGGCCTCCCAGGGAAATGGTGGATTCACCGTGCCTGGAGGTGTTAAAAAAATGTGTAGATATGGCATTTCAGGACATGGTTTAGTAGGCACGTTGGTATTGTGGTTTTGCTTTAAAGACCTTTTTCAACCTTAATTATTCTACAATTCTATGAGAACTTCAGCTAGGGCCCCAAGGAGTGAGAAGATGAGGGAGCACATCCTGACTTTGGTAAGGAGAACTAGACATTTACATCTCTGGGTGTTACCTACTTAGTGGCTTGACAGTTTGAAATAAGAGAAGAAAAAAGGAGAGTGAAAGAAGCTTTTGCCCACAAATGGAACCAGTTCTTGATGGCCTGGGAAACACTGAATATCACTGTGCAAAACCACTCCTCTGTAGAAGTCCTGATCCCTTATTATACCTTGAGCTGCTCAGAAATGTACTCTTTTCTGAATAATATGCCTTATTTATTTATCTACCTGTTAGTCAGTTCAGCAGCAAACACCTACAAAAATCCAATATTCAAAAGCATGTCTATCCAAATAGTAGATGCTATTCTTATCCTCCAAGTTCTCATATTTCCAGAAGATAAATTTTTCAGCTTGAAGTTTCACTGTGTTCTTTTTTATTTTTTTCCCCATATCCTAGTTTAGTGCATCCATTCAGTAGATGAAGGCTTGGTTTTCACCTTATGTCAGAGAGCACACACCAACCTATCAAAGCCTGTCAGTAACTGAGGAGCTGACTATAGATTTCTGCCTGCAGGTATCCAAGCTAAAAGGAAGATAAATGTTTTAAAATATCAGTCATTGAGCTATTAGAATCCCAACTGTTGAGTAGAAATTAATAAGCAACTGTCTAATTTGACTTTGATAGAACTGTCAAAAAGTTGTGACCATGGTATTTTAGTTGGACAAAGACAAAAAGAATATAGCCTATAATAAAATTCTGTTGTTTTGATGCAACTATTTATTCATGAAGTGACTTGCTAACTGATTTAAAAGCAGATTGTTTTGAAAGCAAGTTTAAGATCATTAGAAAATCTACAGAGCGGCTGTTGAGATAGGAGCTGCTCAGCTCTTCACTTTCAGACACTTTGCTCCTTCCATTTAAAGTCTAAACACATTGTGTAGTCAAGGGAATGAGGTAGCCATCTCCCAAGACAAATGTAAAACAATTGTCCCTGCCTAGTTTATATAATATGACAGCAACCCTGACCAAACCTTACCTTATAGTCAATGGCCATCGAAACCTTCCCACTCTCTTACTTTTTGTCTTTCTCCCCTATGTATGATCTAGGCCCCTTCTTGCTACCAGCCTTATCAGTGCTGTCTTAAAATTAAAACTGGATTCTCATTAAAATTTTCAGTGAAATTAAAAGAAATAAATAAAAAAGTAAGTTCTTTCATTCCAGAAGTAGTTTTTTGATTATTCGAGGTTAAATTTTCTAATGGATGAGTTAGACTAAAGGTAGCAGAAGATAAGTGTGGGAGTAGGGTTGGTGTAGCTGGTTCTGAGCTATTACATCAGCTATGCTGTCCTGTCTGAATGCACAACAGAAGTACTGATGCATGAAGAGGACTTAAGAGGGCTCTAACACCCTTTGACACCTATCCATGCATCCTACATTATAGTGACAGTCGTGTAGTACATCATAGCTCTCAATAATTTAGGTCAAAGCTGCTATGAATCACACTTGTTTCTCTTCATTAAAAAACACCAGTGCAAGAGATATAAATGTATGAAACCCTGTAAAAATCCCAAAGCTGCCCTAGGAGAGGCTAAGGATGAGATTGTAAATTCCTCAGTCAGCATAAAGAGAGCAAACAAAACACTTGCTCCTGAAACAGAGATGATACATTCAGCGCCTGTGCCAATGGGCTCTTGTTCAAAAACATGAGTCAATATCAGAACCTGTCCCAAACAGGCAAAGTAGCAACAAAGGATGTGAACTCTGTAGCTACACCATAAATTAGCAACACAAAGGATTCCCTAGTCCTGCATTTCCTTTGCTTTCAGATATCGCACTGGCTTTGGCTGCTAACATATGTATCTTTCCTGTGCACCAGTGCTCCAAGGCAGCCTTCACAGATATGTCATATGGTTCTCAAACATGTTGTGACTGGAAAAATCTTTATTTTGGCAGGATGGACCAGGGGAGGGGAGAAGATGCAAGACGCTGCTGAAAAAGGAAATGCAAAACATTCTCCTGCTAATATGCTAATTAACAATTGGCAAGACTGTATTAAATACTGCAGAACTTTAATTTTAACAAGATGTTCTCCATTAAGCGGCTGATAAAACATAATCAGCACCACAAGAGAAATCACAGATGAGCAAAGCAACACAACCACCTTCACTACTTGCCAAGGCAATGCCAATCTTAGGCCCCTGGGGATGATGAATTCCCCTCTCTTTGTTGTGTGTCAGATACCAGGGAAGGTAGCTACAGGAAAACGGGTGAGTAAACAAGGGAGATAAAAAGCACAGACCCACACAGATTTAGTGGGGAATTAGGTGTTTAGGAAGAGATTTGTCTGGAAAGAGGCAGGAAAAAAGTATTTGTCAGTGTACAAACAGCTTTGTAAAAATCTCGTGAATGACACCAATTTGGCTAATTCAAAAAAAAGGGAAAGAAAAGGACCCAATCCATCCCAAACCAGAAAACGTGGTTTAAATTCAATGCAATTCATCATTTTGGTTTCAAGTCCTTCTGTTTAATTTTTTTAAGGGCTCTAAACTATGCAAGAAAAGTGTAACAAAGGTTTTTTCAATCCAAATATCTTGACAAAAATATTTCTAATGTCTCTGTAGTTTGTATTATAAGACTTCAGTTTCAATGCAAGCACTTCTCTGAGACTGAAGTAAATTGCAACTTTTGCTTCCTTGACTGAGATCTGAAGGCAAAAAATAACCAAGGTAGAAACTTGTGGTGATCAGGTACTTGTACCAAGGACATTGACCCTGCACATCTGCTGGCTCACTGACAAATTACAGCAGAAAGAAGGTCTAAAATGAATTTATAATTAAGAATTTCATGACAAGTCTACTGAGGTCAATGAAAAAATTATTACTACAATATTTAACAAAATCACCTTGTATAGAGGTGTGAGAAGCACAATTGCAAACAAAGATGGATTTATTTAACCTAAGTTTGGCCTTGTGAAAGTTAGGACTCTCACTGGAGAACAACTGGTGTGATTTATCCAGCCTGTTTAAGACAGGGGTTTTAAGATATGAGTCTCCATCAAAAAACACACACCTCTCACTTTACAAGAGGAATCAAGAATTGGAATAGGCTGCCCAGGGAGGTGGTGGAGTCTCCAACCCTGTAACTGTTAAAAAACCAAGTAGACATAGCGTTTCAGGACGTGGTTTAGTAGGCACAATGGCATTGATCTGATGATTGGACTGGATGATCTTAGATTTCAAACCTTAATGATTCTGTGATCATGGAGCATCTAGAGCGCTAGCTTAAATTAGACATTTAATTTTCACATGATTGACAGTGGTTGCCATGATTCTCATTAAACTTCTCAATGTCCCAAGGATTTTATGGAAATCTCATTTACAGTAGTGTCGCATCAGTACAACACTATAAGCTACAGAGCAACAACACATTACCTAGCACCTGAAAAGCCTTAAAGATAATTCCTTTTCTCCTTCTTTTGTTGTTTTCTTTAGTCATAACCTCTTTTCCTGTCTGTTTAAGGTCCTTCTTTAGTCTGCTCCCATGACAGAGTGGGGACAGAGTGGCTGGAGAGTAGTCAGGCAGAAAGGGACCTGGGAGTGCTGGTTGACAGGAAGCTCAACATGAGCCAGCAGTGTGCCCAGGTGGCCAAGAAGGCCAATGGCATTCTGGCCTGCATCAGGAATAGTGTGGGGACCAGGACCAGAGAAGTTATTGTCCCCCTGTACTCAGCACTGGTCAGGCCTTATCTTGAATACTGTGTGCAGTTCTGGGCCCCCCAGTTTGGGAAAGATGTCAGGATGCTGGAGTGTGTCCAGAGGAGGTCAATGAAGATGGTGAAGGGGCTGGAGCACAAGCCCTGTGAGGAGTGACTGAGGGAGTTGGGGCTGTTTAGTCTGAAGAAGAGGAGGCTCTCTACAACTACCTAAAAGGAGGTTGTAGTCGGTCAGGGGTTGGTCTCTTCTCTCAGGTGACCAGTGACAGAACTAGAGGGCATGGACTCAAGCTTCGTCAGGGAAAGTTTAGACTTGATGTGAGGAAGAAGTTCTTCACAGAAAGGGTGATTGGCCATTGGAATGGGCTGCCCAGGGAGGGGGTGGAGTCGCCGACCCTGGAGGTGTTTAAGGGGAGACTGGTTGAGGCACTGAGTGCCATGGTTTAGATGATGGTTGGTGTTAGTTTTGGTGTTAGTGTTGGGATATAGGTTGGACTCGATGATCTCAGAGGTCCTTTCCAACCTTACGATACTGTGATACTGTGAAAAACAGAGAACAGTAAAAACAGAGCTTTGCATTTGTGCAGAATATTAATATGAGGAACTGATCTAGGCTTATTTGAAGTCTAAAGAGGTTCATATTTAGATTGCATAAACCAACAGAACTAATGTCATATCCAGGTGCCCTTTCTCAAACATTTACATAAACATTTGATATTACCCAGTTTCCTTACTATCATTATCACAGGTTCACAGGATAGTTCAGTTTGGAAGGGATGTCAGAAAGGCTCCGTTCCAACCTCTTGCTCAAGGCAAGGTCATCCCTGAGGTCAGAAAAAGTTGTTTTTATCCAGTTGAGTCTTGAAATCCTCCAAGGATGGAGACTGAACAGCCTCTCTGGATAGCCTTTATTACTGCTGTACTGTCCTTACGGGTAAGATACATCCACTTAGAACCTTTCTTGCCTCATGGCTGTTTTCTCTCCTCCTCCAACCAGCCCCACTGGTCTTGCTCTTAGTATTTATTTCTGCATCCTCTTGTATTTCACTTAGGATTCCTGGTGTCAAAGAACACTGAAGATAAAGCTATGTCTGCAACAAGTGAAAAAAGATATAACAAGATAAGACTCTTCAAAACTCAACCATAAATCAAGAGAAAACTTTATTTGGAATTTCAGTTTCTAACTTCAAGTGAGGAAAGAAAGTCTGCAGTTGAGATTCTATCAAGAAGTGTGGCTGAGATGTATGAAGGTCACAGCCATGAAGAGTGGTAATAGCAGGGAAAATGCAACATATAATTTAGAAATCCAAATGATTATCAAGTTCTCCACTGAGCTTACACCATGCAATTCACTCTTACATTGCCAGACTTGGTAGCTGAGATAGCCAGATTAAAGCTAGCAGAGATATGGTTTTGCATGTTTTACTTATGAAATGCAACACATGCAAACTCCATGGTACCTCTAACGGGATTTATCTCTTCTCCTGCCATGGAGTTGTTGAAGTATGTTGGAAACTTTTCACACATCAGAGCTCTACATCCTAAACTGTATTATAATGGCTGCTTTTTCTGTCTGTGCACTAGTTTCCTGAGCCTATAGAGCAGAAAGCAGACAAATAGCTCTAACTTACTGTTCAGCAGGTAAGCACTAAATCAACTTTTTTATGCTTTAAAATACAATATGATAGACTTCTAACAGAAATGCATTCATGTAGTCCCATCTAGTGTCTTTGTGAAGAGAATGATCATATCCAGAGGGGACAGAGTAGACATCTGAGGACAACTCCAAATACCTGTTTCAACCAAGCCTACAGCTTGTCTCAGCCAGTGCTTTAGGTGATTCAACCCTATCTCAAGGCTTATTATATCTTCCTGTTTTCCAGGACCCTTGTGAAAACTGATGTTAGAGTGACTTCAGTGAGATGTCATGGCCATGGAGGCTTCGAGTTCTTCCCAAGCATCTGGAAAGGAGGTCATTATTTTTATGGAGTGCTTTGAAAACTTGTTCTACAAAGTAATCCAGAAACACCCAGTATTTGAACCAGGTAGATATGATGTAGATCTTCTTCCAATGAAGGGTTTAGAGAGTTCAATTGGAGGAGAATGCATAGAGAATAATCCTTAATTTATGAATTTTCTCTCATAGCAAAGTGAACACCTATTGAAGCTCAGTTTTTCATACTTTTTTCAGTCTCCAGCTTCAGAATCTAGCACCAATTCTATTTGTTGTTCTAAGCAAGTATGCCTTAAATAATCTATCAAGCCATTTACACTTTCAGAAAGAATGATATGCTTCTAAAAAAGAAACAGAGCTTTAAAAATTCTTGATTAGAGTGTGCTCAGTATTAGCTTTATTCTCTTTGTTTTGTTTCTGTCTCATTCCACCACAACTGAGTAATATCCATTATTAATACATCTCTTTGGAGACAGTGCCTGTGTCTCTGTGTCTTCCATTTGAAGCCATCTGGAAAATGACAGTTTCCTGACAGCTTTAAAACATTTCCCTTTAAGCTCAGGCATTGTTCACATGCAGAGAGCGCATTTGACATGATGGGCTCTGTTGTAGAAGGCTTTTGTAGAATGTGGGAAAAAAACATACGTACAGTGTTAAAAAAACAAACAAAAACCACAACGAGAAAACCACAAAACCCTAACAGAAATACCAAGTCCACAAAAGGGATGATTTTCAGTTATGCTGTAGTTGTTAGTCCAAGTAGTTCCACCGTGATTTCATCAGGCTTCAAGCTCAAATCATTCCATACCTTAAGAGTAGAATTAAAATAGAATGTGGTCATATGGAAATCTATATAAATAATCATTTGTGGGGTGGAGGGAAGAAAGGCAGTAGGAGTTTGTTTCGGTCATATTCCAGTTAATACATGTGTACTTTCTAGATAATGCTATGATTTATTCAAGAGAAAGTTATAACCACAGGTATTAACTTAGATGGTAGTAGTTTTAGTCAAATAGGAAAGACTCTTTAAACTCAGAAGGGAATGAAATTGTATATTAGAGTTTCACGTAGGATGCAGAGACAACCCACAGTGTTCTTTTTTTTCTTGGCAAGTGACAAGAACGGGGGATTATTGGTGATTTGAGAAAAAGAAATTTAGAGTGGGTGTTTTTGCACAAAAATATAAGATAAGCTGAAAATTAAGCAACAGAAAAAGTGTCCTAGAATTTTTTCATTATATCAAGTTATGTCAGAAGTAGAGTTATTGAATTATGTTCTATTTAATATGCAGTTTATCTCATGTATAATGTGTACACAACCTTACTTAAACAAATGACTTCTCTCTGAAACCCAAGCTCTGATCCCAATCATCTTCTTTTCATATTTTTTGAAAAATATACATATTTCTGTAGTTTTTATATACTAATATATATAATTTCCTGTTTATTTTTAAGTATAAAGGTAAGAACACTAAGAAAGACGAATTCAAAACTAAAATAGCTGAGCTTTTTCTCATCACATTACTCCAACAGAATCATCATGTAGTAAGTCAACCACCGTATATTCCCTCTGAAGCCAGTGTAAAGGAGAAAGAGGAAAGAGAGATAAGCATGGATTTTTTATTTTCCCCTTTGTCTATAATAAAAGGACAATTTGATGTTGAAGATTCTAACTTGGACTTCAGTAGAATGCCTGGAGTCTGATAGGATATATCTAAAATCAAATGAGGAATAAGACACAGCAGATGGAGAATGAAATGAGTGGCTGTTTTTGGCAAGAGATTTGTGTTGTATTTAATGGGAAAAGCGTATTTTAAGAAAGGACAAAAATGTCCATGAGGAGAATTTCAGGCATGTGTAAGAGACTATGTGTGAGACTGCGTAGAGTCAAAGATGAGATGAGAGGTAGACACAGCAAGGATCATACAGTGTTTGCACAGGGAGTATCTTACTGTTGAAAATGTTAATGGAAATAATATGCAATAGATCAGCGATTACAAGCTCTCAGAAGTAAAAATATGTTTACATAGATTGTTTTTTATTTTGTCACTTTTCACGAACACATGCAAGGTCTAACTTTCAGTAGCTGACCATGCTTGCATTATTGGTAAAAACCTAAAAGGTTTGACATGTTCTTTGAGAGCAAGACATTGTTAGGAGGGATTTGAGTATCAGTGCTCAGAGCTGTTCCTAAAATGTGGCAAATCATACACTTTAGGAAGCACAAAAGACCAAGATAATAAAGCACACTACATCAAGACTCATTTTGAACCTGCCTTTGGTCTCCCACAGGTGAGATAACACTGTCTTAGTTCCCCTGTGTAAATAATGGATTTTATTGAGCCGACCTTGGTAGCACACTCAGCCTGGATTAGTGTGTTTTTTCAGATCCATGAAGGCTTTATCCATCTATCATCACATCCCAGTTAGGGTATGGATAGTCAATTTATAAAAGAGATCTGGTTAATGGTTATTCAGCGTAAGAGGTGAAGGGAAAAGACGGGAAAAGTGGTAAATTAAGCGCGCAGATACACATATTTTAATGAGTAGACAGCTGAGACAATACTAAAACCAGAAAGATGAATTGGCTGATGGATGAGTCATGGAAGTTACACATAACTTTGGAGAAGGTTAGTCAGAACTGATAAAATCAGAGAAACAAGACTATCATGGGCCTTATGGGAAAAAGTAAAGTTACTGTGTGGTATTTGAGGGAGTTTGTGGGATTCTGCAAAGCTTATTATGCAAGCACATACAAAACTTATGGAATGTTCAGGGGAAGGGCCAAATGCTGGGGAAGGAGGGGAGCCAAGCTGGATCGTGGAGAAATAAGAATGAGAAAATGAGGGTGGTTGGATATAAAGAGTCAAATACATGTAAACATGCCACGAGTCAGTACCCTTGTCTGGCCATGCCCTGTGTCAGACCAGCACAACCCATCCTGTCTTCTTATTAAACTGCATTCATAACTGCATTTCTGTATGAGAGAAGATACCACCCTTCATGTTAAAGACCCCCTGAGTCGACTTCCCTTAGCAGTTTTGGTGCACCTTATGCACACAGCAGCCCCTCAGCCTTGCAAGGGTTTTTTTTACATTAATATAAGCTGTAGACATGGGAGTGCAGGTATACATCACCATGCAGGCAGCAAGGACAACCAGGGAACAGGACTGCTAGAGTGAAACCTCCCAGTGAGTGCCACAATAGCTAAAGGTAAACAATTTGATGCACCAGCTATTACAGATGCAGAAAAGAAATAACTGTTTCATGCTCTTAAGGCACATTTTAAACTTTGACAAAGTAGGCAAGTCTTGCAATTTGTTACATTCAGGTAGGTTGGTATCCCAACTGCTCCAAATCAGAATTGAATATCTTTTATTAAATCACTCCCCTAAAATGCTTAGATATGAACCTGATATTTTTGTTCTTACTTATCCACTAAAACATTTTTGACTTTGGACCTTAGATACTCTCTTTTGAATCTACTCTCCTAAACCAAGACATAGAGCTCATATCTTTCATTCCCCAGTAAAACTCTGCTATGCTTTTTGGGAGATAAGCTGTCTTACAGTGTATGTCTAGGTCATATAATCTTTTCTGTGAAGCTCTAAACCAGGCAACAACTTTAAGATATTTCTGTAACTGAAAAAATCCTTCACGTTTCCTCATAATTTTGGAGAATCAGATCAGTCATATTTCTGAAGGCAAAGTTTTCTTGTCTAAATGTACCCATACACATTCTGTTGGAATTTATAATGAAAAATAGAGTAGTAACAGCTAGTTTTACAGCATTTTAGCACAGAACTTTCATTTAAGCTCAGTCTAAGATAAACAGAAAAGTATGGTGTAGTATCAGTAATGCCGGTAAGGAGATGACAGCTAAGCAAGATAGGCTCTTGCTTGCTTGAATAAATGTTTACTAAAGATATATTCCAAAGGGAAAGAGATAGGAAACCAACTGAAGAGAAAAAGGAAATAGAACATACTGACCTGTAAGTGGTCAAGTGCATGGATTCACCTGGTAACTGAGACACAGTCATCTTAAGCACCTGTAGACAGGACACTCATAATGTTAAAGCCCACAGAGAGGGAAAAAAACATCTGCAGAGGTGCTTCAGTTTGCCTTAATGTTTTATGTCTATGCTGGGAATTAATCTGAGCCATAATTCTCCTCAGCCTTGGATTTCAGTTGCAGATTTTCTCTCTATATCAATCAAAGTAATGAGAAGTTGCTGTTCATTTTAATTATGCTCCTAAATGCTGCTTCAGAAGGAAGTTTTCACTTTCAGCAATAATCTTTTCAAACACTCCAGTTATATATAGAATAAAGTGGAGCTTAGCAATGTTTAATAAAGAAGTCAAATTACTGCAAGGTATCAGAGCAGTACTTACTTTTGCTAAAATCAACTTTGACAGATGCTTTAAAATTGTTCCTGTCATTTAGGTGCAGCCTTCTCAGTGAAAATTGACAACAGCCGTGGCCTTACAGCAGCAGAAAACTCCCAACAGATCTTCAATTCAACTTTTAGCCAAAGTGCAGGTATTTTCTATTATCCACAGCTCCACGATTCCATTCTAACACATGATATTGATGTTTTCAGCCGAGCTGTGTAATTGCTCCTGAATTCATGGGGGTCCTTACTTCTCAGGTTGTCTCTATTCTCTAGGCTCAGTTTAGCAGCTGGGGTCAGACTGTTCCTACAGGCAAAAGAGAGGTGAAGTGAAGGGCACATACATTTTCTCTTTGTTGAGGGTTTTGCTCCTTTAACCTTCCAATCATTTTTTCTGCTCTTTGCCCTTTCTGAATCTTCCTACAGTATTGTCAAGGACTGAATTCCAATCTTCCTCTCACATTGAATGAAGATTGTTATACACAACAACCTGTTTGCCATCCCTGTTCTGCTGCTTATTATAGATCACACTATGGCTCAATGGTGATGATTATGAGAATGTTATTGTGTGTTTGCATAACATATAATTAACACAATGCAGTAAATTGACTGGACATATACTGAGCTACACCATATAAATATCATGCCTAGAGCACTTAAAGCAGGAGCTTCTTACAGATCTACTGCTTTAAATAAATTGTGAAACTCTTTACTAGACTGCAGGTATAAAAAATAAATGGGAGATTGTCAAAATGTTTTTCTTCATTCTTATTGAAACTGACCCTATATGACCCCATAGTTTCCTTTCCAGCACATTTTACTCATCACTTAGAAAGACTTAGAAAGTCTTATTTCTCCTCCTTGCATTTTCTTTCTGCCTCGGACTTTCTTATCAGAAGGAAGTAAGAAAATATGGCACTGGGTCTCATTCTGATGTCATTTCCCTCCCTGTCAACCTGGATATTTGTGCATGCTGTTCATACTGTATAGAGGACCTCAAGCCATTCAGGGTCTCATTTTTGTAAACATGGAATTCACCAGGATGGAGATAAGAGGGAGATATATGCTCCTAATCCTCTGAAATTACTTTCTCAGTTGGCAAATGCTGCCTAAACCATGTAGCATTTTAATTGTTTATACTTTAAAGTTTTAAGTGCAGTAAGTTTAAAAAAGAGACATATAGGTCAGACATGGGGTACTGGAAAGACAACAGGTATTCAGAAATTTGCAAGACTCAGTCATTTGCTGAACTGTTCTTCAGTTTTTGCCTCTGTTGTTTTGCCTTGTTTTCTATTTTAGCACTTATGGCTCACTGAGGTATTTGACTTCTGAATGATCAGGTTTAGTTACTTCACTAGAGGAGATTTGACCCTAAAAATGCAAAATTACATTGTCCTTTCGCAAGTGCTCACCCTAAGGTTTTATTCACCCAGTTGAGCTTACTCTCACTCATTTAACAAATGTTTTAATAAGGTAGTTGCAGTCAAACCAATGCTTATACAATACAAATTGTATAAGCAAACTTATCATTGCTTTGGAAAAGTTAGGTTGCAGCAACCATCTGGGAAATAAAAGCCCAAATCATCTGCCATACAAACATGTGTGTATATATAAATATGTGCCTGTGCACATTTGACTCTTACATGAATCACACACAAAGTTCTGCTAAAATGCAAAGCCAGCTGAAATAATTTTTTAAAGTTGTTATTACTGAATGAAAGCTAAAGCTATGCCCTTTGATGAATGATGCATTTAAGCCATTATAGAAATGCAAAGACATCTTGTTTCCACTATAGAGAATCTTTCAGCACTCAGCAAAGCTTTAATTACTCATCTCTTATGCCACTTCAGCATATGACTCAGTGTAGGTGTCATCAGGACCAGTGAAATGAAAAATGGGGAAAAAAGTGTTGAGTGGAGGAAGGACCAGATTCATGCCCATTCTTCATGGTACGTGACAAGGACTAGTGGTGCCAGTCTGCTTTGGAGGGCCGGATACACCAAAAGGTGACGATTACCACTTCGGCATGTGCCATGGCAAAATAAACCATTTCCTAGGATTTTGAGACAAGTTGTTCTTTTCTTCTGAGTGAAAATGAGGAGTAAATGTGTGACAAATGCAGAGAAGCCTTGACTTAATCACAATCAGACTAAAGTCAAGGAAGATCATTTTGGACTTAAGTATTCTGTTAGTCAGACTGTGATTATGTTGTCCAAAATATGGGTCCATTACCTGGTCTGTAATAAGTCAATAACTGCATCACCAAGAGAAATATTGTTTATTCAGGCTTACACAAATCCTGGGTACTTGAAGATTTTAATTTTTTCCCACATGAAGCACCACTCAAGGAATTTGATGCCTTCATTTATACACAAAGTTACACAAATCTATACATTATTCATCATGCATATAATCACATATTTACTTGTATTTATAACAAATGTCAACTCATTCCTTGCACCCTCTGTGCATGCTCCAAGGGGATCTTTATGGGCATGTGGTGGTTGGTACACCAGAAATCACTTACTGAGTTCCCCCATTGGCCAACCCTTCCCAATCTCCTCCCAGTTATTATCTCTAAACATCAGACTTGGAACTACTTAATTTAATTGCCTAGGTCCTCATTCAAAAGTCATGCTAATAAATTTCATATCATCTAACCATACAGCTGAACAAATTTAATCCTCTACCACTACAATTACAAAAGGTAAACATTAATTGGAACCCATCTTGCTTAAGTGTCCTGGCTATCTGATGATCTTCAGATATTTTTTCAGACATTAAAAATATCATAGGCTTTTACCAACAGTTATGTTTGTCCTTCATGCAAGATCTGTATGCTACCAGATTGCCCATCAAAACAAATTTAGTATGACCAAGTGTCAGTACATGCTTATATTTTTTTTCAAATTTATCAAAAAGCTCTCCCTTTATTTATTATTGATTGTAACTTTTGTCTTAGAAACAAAATTACAACTGCTTAGGGGTACAAATGATATTTGATTTGACCTCGAGACTGTCAGGACATATTGCCCTGCCATTTCCTTGTTCTGTTTTTGGAACAAATTTGAAGTGAGTTTGTATGAGTTGAGTTTTTTGCTTTGAGAGGTCATGGCTGCTTTGACCTGCTATGAAGTTGCATTGAATATGAATTCTCATTGAACAGAACCACTGTGTAAGGGTGTCAATGAAAAGGTACCATTTGTATTATAAACTTTATAGATTTAGTGCAATATTTAAACTATTGAAATACTTTTATATAAAATAATTAAGGAAGTATTTCCACTGAAATGAAATAAGGTCTTTCTCCACGATGAATGCAGAAACTTTGGTAAAAGAGCTGAGAGGAAGCCCTTCCTTTTTCAATTCTTTTTAAGGAATATCTGTGTAAAATTCTGGCCTATGAGTTCACAACTTTCTAAACCTACAGTTTCTATCATTATTTATTGAATGCTTCTTCTGAAGACAATGTGAATGGGATCAAAAAATCTGTTTACAAGACCCTTTCCCAGGAAAATCATCATGTTTTCCTTACAGAGTAAATATCTTTTCCTACATTATGCAAACTATTATCCTTTATTTGCTGTTCAGTATGGATTATTACATACTGAAAGCTTGAGCCAAACAACAATTAAACAGACTGTCAGAAAAATTAGTAGTGGCTGAATAAAAAATAAGGATGTCATTTGGTTAAATAGTTGTATAAAAAGTTGGAAACAGAAGATAGGAATGAATAATTATTTCTCCCAATGGAGAATGTCAATGGGATCCTTTTGAGTGTTATGCTATAACTTAGGATGATCAAAGTATTTGTGCCTGATTTAAGAGAGAAAAGGGTGAGTAGTGACCTGACATTTTGCTGATGACAATATTTGGAATAGGAAGGAAAAAGGATTACTATAAGGAATTATAGGAAGATTTTTTTGATACTGATTGGCTTTTGATTGAGTAGGAGAAGAAAAAAATATAACGCAAATAATGAATTGCAAATCTAATCCTGAGAAATATTAGGAAAATAATAGAGAACAAAATGGAAAGTATCAGTATGATGCTGTGTAAAACCCTGGACGTCTCAATGTTAAATTCTGATTGTCCACCTCTAAAATGTACAGGGAACAAGAACAGGTGCAGGTAAGGAAAGGATATTCAGAGGTGTTGAACTGCATTTGTGTAAACAATGATTAGGTATGTCAGGATTCTTTAGTTCAGAAAATACGAGGGGTGTGGTAGAAGCCCATGAAGTCATGAGAGGCCTAGGGAGATGGATTGAGGCATTAGCTGAAGACAGGAGAAAACATCTTTAAAATGAGTTTAAAAAGCAAAGAAATAAACAAACACCAAAACAAAACCACCAAAAAACCCCAAACGACGAAAATGAAAAACAACTGAAAGGAAAATGGAAGACGATTCTTCATGTAAAATACAAATAGCATGGAACTCCTCACCAAAGGATGTTTCAGGTACTAAAAGTTTTCTTGGGCTCAAAGGCAAACTGAAGTCCATAGAATTCAAAAACAGAGGACTCACTTTCCACGCATTCCCGATCCTGTAATAGTAGAAGTCTGTGAGAGTAGCTGGGGGCAGTACACCTACAATATATGACGTGTGTATGATTGCTCTGGTTTATTGCTCTTGTGTGCACAACAACTTTTGGCCACCAGTGGAGAAAAGATACCAGTCTGGACTGACCATCTGGTGCCATCCACTTCATCTGCTTTTATGTTCTTAGTATTTTTCAGTCCCGGTCAAGATGAAGAAGAAATGAATAAAAGATTTCATCTTTTTTAACAGATGTGCATGATGGCATTTTAATAGAAAAGACTGAAAAAATTCTCACCGTGCATTGTAATGATTTAAGATTTATGAAAAGAAAGCATGCAGGTTATCATCATAACAAGGAAATGCTTGATTAACTTTTCAAAGAGTGAAAATTATTTACGGTTTTCTTCTTTGGAAAAGATAAAATATGCAAAATTATGTATTTCCATTTCAATGCATAATTTTATGAAAAAGTTACAGTTTTAATCAATGCATATTTTTTAAAAAAAGTTCCAATTTCCTTCAGAACTGATAATGAAAAACATACAAGTAATTTTATCACTAGAGTTTTGTAAAATATATTACATATGCCATCTTGTATTTAACTGTAACCTACTTACAGAGAAAAAAAGCCTAACACCCAAAATATCTTTTCCAAACATTGCTATCTGTTGCACTTTTGGCAACACTATGTTGCATTTTTGGCCACATTCCCAGCAAGAAATAGAGGATTAGAAGCACCTGAATATGATATCCAAAAATGATTGCCTGGAGTTCTACCAAGTTCTCTCTCATTAGCAATAAACTCAGCTGCTTTAGCCAACAAGAAAAAAACACAAAAATCTGGTGTTAGAAAGGTTCTGAAAAATACTAGGCAATGGTAAATGAGTGGTTGCTGCTCTGGGTGGAGAATGTAGAAGTCTCCAAGCATCTGCTCTCCCTTTATGACCTATTGTCTATTCTAGGTAGTTCATCAATGTTGGAAGTTGTGTAAAGTGTGAGTTAATTTGTCGCAGTTGGTTCAAATATTGAGCATCTTGCATTGAAAACACAAGTGCATCCTGTTCCAGACAGGAAGAAAAAGAGCAGTTCCTCATAAGTTATTTACCAGTATTTTCTGTGCCCTACTTCATTAGAACGTGTGTGTTTTCTACATTATTTAATATTTGCATGATACTTCAAAAAACTCACGTCCCTAGACATATTTTAACAGCTTGTCATTTTAGGGGGAAAGCCTGCAGGCAAAACCTCCTGAAGTTGTTTGAAAACACATTGTGATACGTGCTGTTGAATTCCAATTTGGATAGGTAGAAATAAAAATGAACAGAGATATTTATTTTCTCCTAGTAAAGAAACAGAGGAGAGGAAGGGGAGAGATTATTATTATTTTGTTTTTCCCACACAAAGTAATTGGAATTATAACTTTTTTCACTTTTTTTTTTTCCCCTGCTCTCTCAGTCCTTGAAATGCTAACGACAAAAGCATAATCTCTGGTGCATATGGCAAGGGATACAGATTGACTTACGTTTAGGCAAGAATCCAGCTCCTCGATAGCATTTTACCAGTTATATGTTCTTTATATTTAAAGGATTTTGTTCTTCTCAGTGAATGTAAGATATTTTTAACTCCTGGTTTAGTAGGTTGCATTTCATACACACACATACATGGTATATTCAAAAATCATACTTTTGCATTAGGAAAAACAGCTCAGTAGTTTCGAAGTGACTTCCACCAAGATTTGCTTGCTTTACAAGGGCTTTTTTCACGTTATTCTTTTCACCATTATTGAAACCTCAGATGAACAAGTCCTTGGGCAACATATTCCCAGACTTTGTTGTCTAATATTCAAAGACAACCCCATGCCACATAACAGGATGTCTTAGCACATATTCCAGCAGGCACCAGGCCATGAAGCACTTTCTCAGGTTAGGAAATAAAAAGAAAATAGCATCCAATGTGGCTATGGTGTGTGTATGGACTATGGATAAAACTGTGGGATTTATTGATGGGGTTTAGCAAACTGTTTGGCTTCAACACGTTATGATCACAGGATAATGCTGAAAAAAATCCGTAAACTGTAATTATTTAGATCACAAACAGTCATATTTATTTCTCTATTAATTTATTTATTTATTTTCAATTGCGGAGATACCAAAATTGAAGTACAAACCTTTCAGAGTTGCCATGACAACTGGCCACTTTCCTTTGATCAGTGATTATAGTTGTAACGTTTTGGCATCAGGCATGAACTTTTATTGCCATGGCAACATCTCAGACATGACTTCTATTTTATTCATCCCATACTTTGTTCTCGAGGAGCCTCTCTGCTTGTCGCTTGTGAGGAAGCTGAGAACTCTGTCAGTTACATCACAGAGAAGCTGCTAGAAACAACACAAAATGGGCTTTCCCAGTTTAAAGAATACTTCACATCAGGAAGTAGTTTACTCTGCTCTCATTACACTCAGTAGCTGAGCTTCTTGGCTGATGTGAATGGACGTAGCTCCACTAAGGGCACCAAAGTCTTTTGAATCCCAATTGGGCACTGAAGCAAAACTACATTTCCCTGGTTGGATATGAACTGGTAGAGGTGAAGAATCGCCACTGTCACTTATTTAGGGTCTAGTCCGACATTCAAACAGTAAAGAGCAATATACAGGAAGCAGTATGGATGACAGAGGAGGTCAGAAGAAGACAGGGAGATCCAAAACCAGAAAGTAAGCAAATAAAAAAACAGATGAATGAATGTGATTTTGGCCTAACTTTTTGAAACTCATCTCAATTTGGCAATGAAAAAAATTTCATCACTCTTTATAGAGAATCAGTATTAGAAAATTTCTACAGGTTTCTGCAGGTACATTGTTAGGAAATTCACCTGTGCTGTGAGAATAATAAAGAGGCTGTGAAAGACTATTAGCTCTGGTAGGTAATATAGAAGCAATGGCTTTTTGAAATCCATACAGAACAAGTAAAAAGATATATTTCTTCATATAACCTAAATTTAAACTGTTGCTCTTCACTAAAGTATGCTCCAGAGGCCAAAAATTTTCAGGTTCAGTAAACTCTGAAGGAATTTAACATGGCAAAGTGTATTGTGGGTTATTAATATAAAGATATCATTTTCTTTCAGGAAGCCTCTAAACTACAAATCAGTGGAGGCTGGGAGAATATGGCAGGGTAATAACACTACATGACTGACCTTTGTCTAAAGTCTTCTAAGAACAAGGACGAGTGCAAGTGGGAAGGACATCTCTCACTAGATCGTGTTGCCCAAAGCCCCGAGCAACCTGACCATGAACACTTCCAGGAACGGGGCATCCACAGCTCCTCTTGGCAATCTGTTCCAGTGTCATGTCATCCTCATAATGAAATATTTCTTCATTATGTCAAATGTAAACCCATTTTTTTCAGTGCAATATTCTTTGCCCTCGCCCTTTCACTACCTTGGTAAAAAGTCTTTCTTATAAATGACCTTGATTTATTGAAAGGCTGCAATAACATCTCCCCAGAAATTCTCTTCTTTGATTGAATGACCTCAACTCTCTCAGCTCTTCTTCATAAGAGAGGTGTTTCAAGCCTCTGATCATTTCTGTGGCCCTTCTCTGGACCTGCTCTAACAGATCCCTGTCTGTCTTGTACTGGGGACCCCACAACTGGATGTAATACTCAGTATCCAATTAAGCATCCAGAGTTGGTTGCTTAACTAAAAAGATATTTATGCACTGTGAGGTATGGGTGCCAATCTGTGTAACTCCTCGAGGTGGTGTATCTCACAACCAGTTCTACTCCTTCTGACATACATCTTGCAGCCTTAAGTAAGTACACTGGCATACTGATTTTGCTAAAAGTGTAATAACAAGAAATGATGACTTGGAATAATTATTATCCTTAGGAGTCTACTCAAATGTTCTTAATCTATTACAACAATTCCAGTTCATGCTGCTCAGTAGAAATATTTAAAGTCATCAGTTAAGAGCAGGATTTCCCATGAACTGCTAAAGAGATAAAATTACATATTACTTTAAAAGGCTTCTAATGTTACTCATCTGAGCCTCACTGTAGTTGTTTCTAGAGCTAAATTCACTTCTCCCCTATACAAGTATGTGAAATAAATTCTGCCTCTAAACAAACAAACAAATAAATAAATAGGTGGCAGCACTGTGTGGGCTAAAGTAAAGCATTATTCATCTATCACACAATGTCTGCTAGATGCTTTGGAGCATTAGATCAACCTGTATATTTTAGCATCCAAAATCTTAATAGCAACAGGATTTAATATGTTCTGCTCAGCTCAATTTGATACTCCAGAGTTCAGCATCAGTCCTTGAAGCGACCTGGAGACTTGAAGCTACTCATAAGTGTTAAATAAATAGAAGGTCATCAGTCCAACCTGAAATGTGCTGGATTTCAGATGTACTAAGCTGACATCTTTAGTTTAACAAGCGGCTGCAAACAAAATGCCAGTTCTGCCGCTGTGCCAGACACTGTGCTGTCAAGATGTATTTATGTTACAGAACTCAGCAACCCGACCTGCTCCTTCACAAGCCACAATGGCACTGAAAGCAAGGTGCAGAGACATCCACAATCTGCAAGCAGTTGAACTTTCTCAGTATAGCTGACTGCAGAAAAACCTTTCCTCCAACAGGGAGTATTAGTGTGCTACGGCACTGATGCCTGCTGCTGCCAGGCTGGAACTGACATGTAAGTCCACTGTAGTGTTGTACCATCACTGTGCATCAGAGCACCTTCAAGCCCTATAGTAGGAGGTAAATTCTTTTTCTGAGACCTAGGCCTCACTGATGTATGATCTCTTCTAAAAGTGCTAAGAAACAAAGAAAACAAGTGCTTTTTGAAAAACAGATAGCCATTAAGAATAAGAAGAGCACACTGAGTAGGAAGTACAGAAAGACAAAAAATAAGTGTTCCTGGATGTAAGCTTAAAAAAAGAAAAAAAAATCAACCCTCTTTAGACTTCCTAGAATTCATCTTTTAATAAAAGAAGCCATTAAGCAAGTACCTTTGGAGACAAAGCTTGTGGAGATTGTATTTATATCCTACTCTGAATTTCATTTCAGCTGAAACTGAAGCTGCTGCTGCTGCAGAGTTCTACCTCATGGAAATCATATGAAATCTCAAGGTGTTTGCTTTCCACATAGTTTAAAATCCACACCTGCAGATATGACTTTAAACAATATGGCTACGGCATTTTTTTTGCACTTCTAAATACCCAAGGTCACCAATCCATAGTTACTTTGCCACAGCCCTGGATTTGCTTTTAAATCAACTTACATTGTATACACAGGCTCCAAAAATTATCTCATTCTGCAGATTTTTTGGTTTGTTATGAGATCATCCCTAAGGTGTCATTTAGAATGTTTTTTTTGGAAGGTGAAGGTAGTTCACTTTCCAAGCTATTTTGCAAGTCTCACTGTGCCCAATGTCCCTATAAGTTTTACTTTCAAAAACATCAGTGCAGACTGAGAATTTTAGTTTGGCCATTAAATTCTGTTCAGCCACCTTTGCCTGCTTTGATCATGGTTTATCACGGCACTGCATTTAGTCAACCAGTCATCCAGTCATCCAAGGTTATAAGCTTGTATATCTGATGAAGGAATCAATGAAGGTTCTGTAAGACAGGCTCCAAAAGTAATCTGCATAGTAAATCAAATAGAGACAATATTTCCAAGCAGGGTCCAGTCATTAAATCCTGAAGAGCTGTAGTGAAGTTTATGGAAATTACACTCAATCAATGACAGTGGGTGATTTCCAGCTAGAGGAAGAAATCCCATGTTAGACAGAAATGGGAACTTCCATCTTCTCTATCAACATAAAATTGGATCATAAAAATAACCTTATGATTTTCTTTCTTAGTGTGAGTATTGGCTGGAGAAAAGAATAAAAAACTTCATATTAAGCAGATGTTGCAGTTTGTAACTCAAAATATCTCTTCTGAGCAGTAAAAGTTAAAGGTTAGATTAATCATTTTAAATCTGATGTTTTACAAACCTTCTGTATCAGTTTATCATTTGCTTTATATTCAAATATTCTTTCTAACCACTGTGTGATCATGTTTCTCCTGGAATCTTACTCAGCTTTTAGTGGTATTTTCCACATCATGAAGCAGTAATATCTGCAGTTCATTTTTGCAATCAGAAGTGAAACAGATCCATATACCACTCTTCATTTTGTAATTTTGTAATTTTAAAATAAGACAGTATTTATCTCCCCTACTTTCAAACATCTCAGATACCCGAATTTTATTTATCTAGCATTTATCATTTATTATCAATGAAGAGAAAGATTTTTATCAGAATATGATTTGTCTGTCTTATTCTAAATACCTCTAAGAAACAGAATGAGTAACACTCCAGATTTTTCTGTGCCTATTCCTCAAGACTAAATGGAGTCCAGGGTGACTATCTCAGATCTGGCCACTTAGAGATGCCCAGGTATGAACAGTTCCCTCTCTGAATATCTATGACAAAGCAAGAACACAGCCACTGTATGGTTTTTATTACTATAGTCATCCTTTCATAGAAGCGAGCAATGCCAGTCTTTTTAAAGTCTTTATACAACAGATTTTCTGTGCATTATCTTATCTTATGGCCCTTCTGTGAAATTTCTGCACTTCTGGATGTATATTTTGTCTTTGAAACGTCAGAATTGAAAATACATTCACACTGAAGCTGCTCTGTTGGTTCAGATAAAGGCAGTATACGCCATCATAATGTTTTCATCTTGTTACACACGCAATCTAATTTATCCTAGGCAATTTTACTGCCTATCAGCATTAGGAAGAGCTTTAGTTGGACTGTTTTACTGGTGTCCTCATCCTTTATCACATCAATATTGTATTTGAATTTGTAATCGAGGGGATACTTTTCATCCGTCTTTGCACAGCTGTATTGGATGTCTGTAGCTGAGCAAGTCATGTTGACCACTTTTCATAATTAACACTATTGAGGTTTGATGATCTAATCTATTTTAGATATACACTCCAGATTGAATTGAATTAATCTTCAGGCTTTGTTGATTTTATGACTAGAATTTTATAGACTTTGACAAAGGGATTATGTTGGAATTTCACATTTGCATTTAGCCAGATGAGCCTGATAAAATGTAAGCTCTTCAGTGGAAAGACCAGAGGCATCCAAGACTGGTTTGTTTATTTGTTCTATTTTTTCATTTCCATTTCTCTTTCCTGTAACAGACAGGAACCAAAGTTTCCAAAGTTTGCAGCAGATTGTGTATATCTGGAGTTTCAGCACTGAATCAGTCTCATTTTTTTAGTTCTAATAATGAAAGTTGAATACTAGTTAGAAATCTGATGAACATGTTCCTTCCAGAGAAGTAAAAGAAGCTTTAATCCTTTAGATCAGTTTGTTGTAATGCTGTGAGTCCTTGTCACTGACCCAACAGAATGACTTCAAGAGACTCAAGCTCTTTCCCTGATTCAGGTTAAAGGCTTTTGCTTGATGCTTGTCCATTACTTCATCTCCATGCACTTCAGTGTCCCAGTTGTAATAATGTGAATGATAGATATTATATATCTGCTGTGCTTTTGGATCTTCTGAAGAGAAGCAGATGGAACATCTGTGTGTTATTCATATGCTTTATGTTTTATGTATGGGAAGAGTTGTCTGCGTTTTTTCTTCCTTACCAGGTTAAAAGACATTGATTCTGTTCTTTCACCAAAAATACAGGTTTTCAAAATGATAGATGGCCTTGCTATTGTCAATTGTCAGAGGGTTTTTATCACCAGTGAAGCAGAATAAAAATGCATAATGGATTTTGTCAGGTGTGCTATAAAAAGCCAAAACACGGTAAGATTTTTTGATCAAAACCACGAAGCAAAATTTCACTTTCTTTTGCCTGCACATGTGACTCATCATATGCACAAAGAATGTGAGTTGCTCTGCAAAATGAACTTCAGCTTTTTCAAGAAGGGAACAGATCTGCATGGTTGATGCGTGCTATTGAAGATTATGAAAGGTACATCAAACTTTTCATTCAAAGGAACTTCCATGCAAAAGAAGAATATCTGACAGATTCAATCATTCCTATGAGGCAAGACTGACATATCAAGGGATTAGATTTTGTTCCAATTTTAAACAGTATGGGACAGGATTTTTCCGATTTTGGAAAAGGAATCATGTTGTTTGAACTTCAGTCCTACCAGATTTTCCTCTTCAGATAGTCTGGTTTGCCTCCTCTTCACCAGCGTTCAAGCTGCTTCCAGATAGAGGTTCTTATGTTTCATAAAATAGTCTAAAAGACAAATGTTGTTGATGTCATTGTGATGATGTGATTGAGAGCAGCCCTGCAGAGAAGGACCTAGGAGTGATGAGAAGCTCAGGAAGAGCCCACATTGTGCACTCACAGCTCAGGAGGACAATCATGTCCTGAGCTGCATCAAAAGCAGCCTTTCCAGCAGGTCAAGGGAGGTGGTTCTCCCCCTCTGCTCCTCTCTTGTGAGGTCCCACCTGGAGTACTGCATTCAGTTATAGAATCTCCAATATAGGAAGGATATGAACCTAACTGCTGAAATGGGTCCAGAGGAGGGTTACGAAGATGATCCGAAGGCAGGAGCACCTCTGCTACGAGGATGGGCTGAGGGAGTTGGGGTTGTTCAGCCTGGAGAAGAGAAGGCTGTGGGAGACCTTATAGCGGCCTTCCAGCATCTGAAGGGGACTACAAGAACACCTGGGAGGGACTTTTTACAAAAGCATGTAGTAAAAGGAAGGAGAAACTGGAAGGGGAAAGATTTAGATTAAAGATTTAAAAAAACTTCTTCATGATGAAGACAGTGAGGCACTGGCACAGGTTGTCCAGAGAAGTTGTGGATGCTTCCTCCCTGGTAACGTTCAAGGCCAAGTGGGATGTGGCCTTGAGAAGCCTGATCTGGTGGGAGGTGTCTCTGCCCATGGCAGGAGGTTGGAACTAGATAATCTTTAAGGTTCCTATAAACCCAAAACATTTTGTGATTCTATTAAATCTGGACTGGAAGAAAGTGTGTGAATGACTTTCAAACAAATGTATAAAATGCTGCTTTGAATCTAAAAGGATATTCCCTTAAGGTGTTGTCCACCAGCAGGACTATGGCAGAAGTTATCTGGTGACATTCTTGCAGGTAACAGTGCATGGCTTGGTTCTTGGTGTGTAAAAATGGTACAATATGGAGAAAATGCTGTATAATTACCAGTTTAGAGGTATCTGGGCTGAAGGATAAGTGGAGCTATTGCGAGCACCAAAAGAGGTCTTTCTTTGTTTTCACCTTTCTGATTCAAATGTACATGACACTCCCTGAAGTTTGGCATGACATCACAATCTTCCTCCCAAATCCTGTCTCACGTTTGTTTAGGTATTTTCTACTATGCACACGTACATGGTATGAGCAGAACATCAAGAAGTTAGAAGTACACAGCAGATATATATTGGCTGACACACACTGCAGGGAGCAAAATCCATACAACTGCCAATTGAGTGATTAGTATGGCCTAAAGGCAGAGCTGGTCAAGTCTCTTTAACTTCTTTGTAGAGGCTGCTTCTCTGTCTTGTTGAGTTACTGTCGCTTTTCTTTTCGAAGGGTTTTGATATCTTCTTACTTCAATACTTTTCAGCCCTTCAATGCCTACTTATCACTGTCTCAATAATTTCACTGATGCCTGCATTTTACTTTCCTCACCTGGCTTTAGCACACAGTCTTCCTTATAGCTGAAAATTATTTTTTCCAGCAAAACTGAGTCAAGATCCCACAGCTCTACCACAATAAACTGGGCCTGGAATCTTGTAGAAGAAACCATGGGCTGTGGTTTGCAAGACTTCTGAAAGAAAAGTGATGTGCGGAGTATATTAGTATATAGGTGTTTTCTACTGAGAAATCAAGTTTCGGTATTTGCTACATATCAGAAGAAGATAAATACTGACTGTTTTTAAATGAAGTTTTACAGTTTTTAGATTACCAGAATCTACACAAAATGGACTTCAGAAAATTAATGTTAGTCATGAATAAACAGTTCACCAGAAGAGTTCACATTTTAAAGCAAAAAAGGAATCTTCATCATCTTCCAAGAACTATAAGCCAAAATAGAACGACTAGAAAAGCTGTAGATCAAGAAGAAAGGGGTATTAGTAATTATCAATAGCTCAGTTCACTTTTCATCGAATTTGAAAACCAGCAACGTTGATGGCAATCAGAGTAGACCGGTAAAATGTACTAAAACATCAACAAATCGAATCTGATCACTTCTAACTTTAACGTGCTCTCAAATAAATGCAGCGTTGGTGACATATGTCTTTCATGGATGTCTAAAAAAGCATTTTTAGCACCCAAACCTAGGCCTCTGACTTCTTCTCAGCATGAAATATCCAGTGCAGCAACTCTGAGGAATAGAGGAAACTCCTCACTCAACACGAGTGAACTGATTTCAGTCAGAGTGAAGACAGATAAATCCGTGGGATGGTAGGGATACACTTTCATCCAAATTCAAACACAGAACTTCAGGAGAACCTACAAAATTTGAACCTATTGGAACAGGAACAGAGGGAGGAGACTGTACATGAATGTTTGTGCAGCAGCTCACCAGATTATTCATCTCAGGTTTACAGGCAAGGTCAGTTATCTGAGCACCAAGTTGACATGTCCAGACTTTCTGCTTTGGGAACTCTCTTGCTCAAAAATCACTATATGTGGCATAAAGACGCTGTGACATTGTAACATTTGTGCCCAGATCTCTTTGATTCCCCTTAAAACTTGGCAAAAGCAGTCGTCTCCTTTACATCAGTACATTTTTCTCCCTGTAAATTAAAGTACCAGTGAATCTCAGTGAATATTCTCAATAGGCCTTCCAAAGATCACATTCTAATATAGTTTTGCAGTAATGTTTCTGTTTGTCTTCCAGAAATAAAGACCCTCTGCCTAAAACTCTTACCACACAATAAAGCATTTTCTGTCTGAAAATTGCTTTTTATTTTTTTTTTAGCTACAGATACTGAAACTGCAAAAGAAAAATCCATAGCAGACTGGAGCACAAGAAAAAAAAAAGGCAAGAAATTTATTGGATTAAAGAAAGAAATAGAGAACTTATTCTACTCCACAGCTCATAAAAAAATAAAAATGAAATACTGTCAGGCAGCAGAATAAATTGAGAGGAAACCATTAACGAAAACAGAGAGGAAAATAAGCTCTATACAATGCACAGAATGTGTGAAAGCACAGGCAGAGCTACCTGATCTGTTTATCAGAGTAGGCGGAACATGCTTTTTGGTGGCAGCCTGACTTCAACTGCACAGCTATTTGTCTCTTCTGACATCCAGAAATCCAGAATACCATTTTTCAGTGATTAACTCTTCAAAGTATCAGACTTTGCAACTTTGTATTTTCATCTCTGACTGGCAGATAGAAACGGCCCACAAAGGCATTTTGTGGAATTAATTCGGGGTAGATTTTAAAATAACTTTCCTTACGTTTACATTGACACAATATGTATATGTATTGACAGCAATAGAGTGATCTAGATTGCACAGATCATCAACATGATATCAAAATTATGCTAAAAATTATGCCTTAACTAGAAACTTAACCACATAACATAATCTGCCCAATGGGAGGGATTAAATAAATTGGGTAGACTTCAAAAAATGCAAATAAACTTAAAACAGCTCAAATTTTTCATCCATATTCAGGAGCTCAATGTAGCTTGCTGAAATATTTGCTGCAGTCTGTATTCTTTTTTCAATTCATCAGGTATTCTTATATGAAGTTCACATATGTTTGTCCTCCCTTAAATGCAATCCCCTACAATATTTTGCTTCATCATCTTCCACTTTTCTCCCTTGTTAGCTCTTTCAGGTGTCTCATGATATCAACCTCCTGGAGGTTCTGCAAGCCTAAAGCAGTGTTTCAGAAGGAAAAATAAAACACCCACACCTGCTAATACATAAAATCAGTGATGTAAACCAACAACCTTAAGGCTAAAACTCTGGAAAAACAGAAAGAGAGATTTGGTTCTCAGCTGGGTTTTATTTTAGAAATGCAAAGATGAACAAAACAATGTCCAGACCTATATAAGCCATTAACAAAGTGCATATGCCTTCTAAACACTTGATAGTAGACTCACTGGGTAAATAATTTTCAAGATGACAAAGAAAAGTTAAATTCAGAGGTCAACAGCTGTGGATAAACTTCAGGCAAAAGTGAACATATGTACTCCAAACTACTCCAACAATTCAGCTGTAATGTTGGCATGGCTGTGTTATGTTTGCTTCTGAAATTTGATATTTTATCACAGGTTTCACTACATTGTATTTCCCAATCTACTGCTACTCCGTGTCTCTTTCAATTCTAACACATTTTTCTTGTCTTTGCCTCAACATCTAAACACATCTGTTTCCTTTTCAGATTTTATATTTTGCTTCTCCAGCCAGTTTTCAGGTCCATTCTTTCACTTTAACCATTTTGCTCTGACACTGAGGACATCTGTCTTTGCAGTTCCTGAGCTAAACTTCTTGTGAGTAAGCAGCAGCATCAAATAAAGGACAAGTTAGTGCTTCTGAGATACAGGCTCCTCTTCTAAAAAAGCAGTCTGTTCTGAGGGAGATTCCCTTCAGGATAATACATCCAGTTCAGGTGTAGCATTGGAAATGTTAGAATCAGCAACTCTATCTGAATTACTCATACCTGTTGTGTATCTCCCTGGGAAAGCATAATTCATGTATGTAGTAAGGCTGAGTTAGCCATTGTCTCCTCAGGGATGTAGTATTTGTCCCAAATGCAAGAATCAGAGTAAACCCTGAATAGCTGTGTCTGTAAAAACAGCATGTTTGTTGCTTTGGCCTGTATTCTCATGTGGAAGCATTGCTTATGCCTACAGGGTTCTCCAATTGTCTTTGTATCATCATCCCTCCTGGAAATTCTTCAGGGTAGCTCTAGCAGAACCCCAATAATATATTCTGCATGGAGTTTCCAATTTCAGAATGTATTTTCCATCCTCAAATATGAGGTAGAGAATGGAAAAAGTATTATTAGTACTGTGCTTATATATACCTATATTACTACCACTACTATTACTACTATTAAATATGCTTGCCTTGCCTGAAAATATATTGAATTTATGAATGAATATAGACAGATTTTGGACCTTCATTATTAATGTCTATCCTCTCCTTGCATTTTTAACTATAGTTTTATTGTCTCTTCTTCCTTATTACGTACGTATTTACCTTTTGGTTTTCTATTCTACTCCAAGATATAATGGAAGCACTTGGAGAAGCAAGGATATGTCATAATTTTTTCCTGTTTGATGTTTTCCTCTGTCTGGTCCAGATGGAGAATTTCATAACAATTCAAAATCACACAGGAAAGAACACTGCCTGATTGACTCAGTCTTTGCATACAAGGAGCCACACTGGGAATCTGGCAGTTTTGTGCATAACTGTGGAATACCTAGCAAGGCTTTCTTAGCTAAAATGTGTTTTCTTGTGTCTGAAATACAGTTGATGAACCTATAATTGCTTCATACAGCATCTGTATCCATCTGCTTGTGCTTGCACACTGTTTTAAAATCTGTCTTGATCACCAGTACATTGGATAGAAGTGATATTTTCTGTTAGGAGAGTGTGTTAATAAAGCTCAAATAATGTCTCACCTCATTCACCTCCCCTATAAAGACAAGCTGAGAGAGCTGAGCTTGTTCAGCCTAGGGGAGAGGAGGTTCCAGAGAGACCTTCTAGCACCCTTCCAGTACTGAAAGGGGCCTACAGGGAAGTTGGGGAGGGACTCTTTATCAACAAGTGCAGGGATAGGATGAAGGAGAATGGTTTCAAACAAAAAGAGGAGATATTTAGATTAGATATTCAGAAGAATTTTTTTCCTGTGAAGGTAGTGAAGCACTGGAACAGATTGTCCAGAGAAGATGAGATGCTCCATCTCTGGAGGTGTTGGAGGCTTGACGGGACAAGGCTTTGCGCAACCTGATCCATGGCAGGGGGCTTGGAAATGAATGATCTTTAATATCCCTTCCAACCCAAACCGTTCTATGGTTCTATGTTTCATTCAGTCTTACTAAATTCATTTGTTGTATGGTTAGTTTTAAATTAGAGAAGTCCCAGTTAGCATATCTTAATGCTTATGCTTCCAACTCTCAGCAGTCCCTGAAACAATTGCATAGAGCCACAGACTTGCTTTGGCAGGAATCAAGAAGTAGCAGTTGCAGTCTTTATGACAAAAAGAGTAAAATTTTTAGAAAAAAAACCCCAACAACAACAACAAAAGACCAAACAAAAAGAAAATTAGAAATTTATCATTCTTTTTTATATACCTTCCTTAGCTTGGCAGGAAATTTGACCAACAGATTTGAAAGTTGTCTTTTCAAGAAAAAAATCTACAAAAACATTCTTCAAACACTCCCCTTTAAACCTGGGACTTCTAATGTATATATGAATCTACATATATTTCAGAACACATCTGTGATATGTCTTTCCATTAATTATCAGCTCATTTCTATTTTACTTCATTGTCTGGTGATTTGTTATGGACATAATGACCTTGAAATCCTTCATGAATACAAAATAATTTTAAATATAGCCCACTATAACTGTTGTCCATCCAGCCTCTGCAACATCTCACCTAAGTCCCATGACTTCTTCTTCAAATTTCTCCTGTTTGTGCTCCTGAGCACCTCTTACCCAACGGCAAGCTGTAGCATAAAGTTGAGGGTCTCACTGTGAGACATAGTGCTGTGCAGCTCCTCCTCTATTTGATGGTTGCCCAATAAAAGCAGGTGATTCCCATACACCTGCATCTATGAGACCCATTGACCTCAGATTTTTCTTCAGCTCCCAAATCAAAATATACTGTCTCCTACTGTGGATTTTATAAACGCTATGCACAGCAAATGATTCTCCTTCTTGGTTTTTTATGCCTTTAAAATGTTGGCAAACAGTACCTCTGTTGCTGCATGACAAATATTGGACCTTGAAAGAGGCAAAGAAAATGGACTAAAACGATAAAATAATTACAGCTCACCTATTAAGCATTATACTTTAATTTATACTGTATAGATCTTTTATTTCTCAGAGGACAAGGGCAGGCCACACATCCTCCCACAAAGAATTTGGAGCATAACCCTCAACTATCCTGAAAAAGCAAATCAGATATTTTCACTTCCAAGGTCTTAACCTATACATTCATTTAGCAACCTCTTATCAGTTGAATTCTCCCACACTCCCATTTCCCAACTGGGACCTTGGGATCCCCAAAACAAGAACCCAGTGACATACTATATTTTTTGCATCCTCCTGTCAGGCTTTTACATTTCCTGGCCATTGGTACCTGCTGTCAGTTGAGAGTCTCTGCAACATCAGAGACAACCTCATGGCCTGCACACGTGGCACTGGTTTCTAGAGCATCTCAGAGATGTGAAGGTGGGCAATACATGAGATGGGTATTAAAGACTCATTTTTTACAGTATATAGTATATATATACAATATGTACAGTATGTAACATGATATTGTATACACTGCCTGTAGTATACAGTACATACTTCTTTATTGACTTTTGAGTATGGTCTGGCCTCCATACAGTACACAGATCACTCTTAAACCTTGTCTCATCTTTTAGCCCTACATGAATATCTGGGTATCTTTGAGCATCTCAAATGACACTAGAAGATGATCTGAGGACAACTAAATCAAGTTCCTTGTGAGAATAGCTTGTGTTTACTTTAATACACCTGTATATGGTGAGCAGAATCACTCTCTGAACTCCACAGAGAGCAAAAAGTAGCTCTCCATTGACTGTAATAGAAATATAGAAGCCCGGCTTGCTTATGCATCTGCATGAGGATGCCCACATTTTGATGTCTTATGCTGCAAATTGACTTTCATTCAAAGAGACACAAGTAAGAGGTAAAAAATATGAATCAGAGCTTTAAGATTATGTCAGTAAGTTCAGCACAAGTCATTTATCTGAACCATTTTTAATGATGATCTTATTTTAACTGAGTTTTAATTCCATATAAAATCATGTAATCAAAAAATATTCAATGCTAACCATAGACATAATGGGCTTACTACCAGCCACAATTCATTAGCTTCCCAGATGTAAATCAGGGATATCTTGAGCTGAATATTTTAAAGGGATTCCTCAGATGTATATTTCATTAGCTGCATAATTTCACTCCCCAGTTCTGAATTTGGAATTTCGCCTTGACACAGTAAGCTCTCAATCCATGTTACGAAGCGTTTTTCTGCATTCACAGAACTGCTCTCTTCTCAGGAGGACTCATTTCCCAACAACACCAATTACTGTCACCTACTTTTACTTGACATTAATTGCAAGACAAGCAGAACTAGCTATACTTAGGCCTGCCAGGATGATATGCAACTGATTTAACAGCTGCACTAATGCTTACTGTTCAGTGCAATAGTACAGAAACCAGCTAATGGTGTTTTTAGTTCAGGGAAAAATCTTTTATTGGCTATTTTAGTTTTAAGAATCCCATCTAAGACAAAATACTTGCTGGGAGTCAGGCAGCGTAGGCAGCATCTCTCATGTATGGACTCAATCAGCAAGGGGCTTTTGTTTTGGTTTCTTTCTTGATTGTAACAAACCAAAGGTAACTAATTAACCCAAAGTAGCTGATTTCAGACAGAGCATGCTTATAGGGAAGTGAGGAGTCACCAAAATTTTTAGCCTGTTTTTGATAACAAAAAAAAAGTGTTCTTGTTATCTTTTGCCTGGCCTTGAGAAGGCAAGAATTAAAGACACTGTGTATGGCCTAATCATCGGTTCATTTCTGTACCTGTGTTTACATTGCATACAGATCTATGGCTGAACTGTCGTCATCCTGTTGGCTTTCAAAGGATCAGCAGGTTTCAAGACCAGAGGTAATCCATGTATAAAACCAGATTTAAAGCTTTCACACTGTAAACAGGAGATGTACCACGACTCGAACCTATCGCTCGACACAGTGCAACATCCCTAACCTGTGTATATCTCTGTCTCTGCCTCTTGGTTAATCAGGAGTTCAGCAGCAAATATACCATGCTATTGTAATGCATTCAAACAATGTCATGGGAGCAAAGTCTAGGCATTTCCTCAAGGGTGAGGAAGTGGCTTACAGAGCAGGCTCTGTTTTTAATTAGAGTAATGGAGTTCATTATCCATAGATAGTCTTTATTTACTTAGAGCATGCACAGAGTAGGAAGGCAATATGACCTCATGGGAGAGGAAAGCTCCAGAAACTTGATGTCTGTGCTGTATTTGTCCCTAACCCATTTCATAATGTAAGAATGTGCTCTTCACCTCTGGCATTCTCTATCTTATCATCTCATTTTAGATATTTTAGTCCTAAAACAAGGGTTATCTTTCACTGCTTTTTTTAATATAATGCTTAAAATTATGTGTTTCCCTTCTGAATTGGAATATCTGTGTGGTACTGATATAAAAATACCAGGCTATGATTGCACACCATGATAGGGGTCTTTCCACTAAATTTTCTAGTTCTCACAGGTATTTAGATGTGAATATCCTGTAGAAGCACCTAGGAACCGTTAGTCCCAAAATAAAGTCACTGTTGTAGGAAATTAAGGTTGTAACTGGGTTTCTTCTAGGACACTTGAGGTGGATTTGCTCTGCTATAATGTCTAACCAAGGCTTGCAGACTACACCTCTCTGTGTGAGGCAGTGGTGAGACATAATGCTTCTAACTCTCTCAGTGGTGGTGAATCTCTAGATTGATGTCATTTGAAGTCCTGCTGGGCATCAAAATCCACCTTTACTATCCACAGGGTGTTTTCTGGGTGCAATTCATTTCAACAGCTCTCAGTATCTACAATGCAGGTATCTATGAACAATTCGCCTTGAGGTTGGAAAGAAAGAAACCTTCCTGAGCATGGTTCGTCTGATGTATTTGAAATGTCTGTTTTCCAATAAGATGATCTGCTCCCAAAAAAGGTTCATTTCTCTTCTAATAGTTAAAAAATCTCAGTTGAAGTTATTTACATTGCTGTTGTCTGTAATTAGCCAGGCACCAGTCTATACATACAATTTGTCCACCAGCAAATTCAGTTTGGAATATGAGACTTCCCCACTCTTGAAGTACATCTCCTCTGAAATTAGAACAAAATGTAAACTGAATTGTTTCTAGTCAGGCAAAGGAAATTCTTAAAGATACTTTTTCAATTTGCAAAGACTTTGAATAAAATAACATGTGATTCTGGAAAACCACTGCTGCCTTTGTCTTATGAATATTGTGACTATACTTCTGAAAGACAAAAGCTTATCAGACACTCAGTTTTGGGATATTTTTCCAGCCCTAAATAATTTAAGCTGATTGAAAACATTTCTTCATATATCAGCTCTTCAGTGTTTACAATCCACCCACAGATGCACATCTATCTAACAGTGCATACAACTAAATTAATAGGATTTTAATATTAGCAGGGGGAAGTACTATAAAACCAAATGAGATTATGTTACAGAAATTAAATCAGATTGCATCGTGGCTACCAAAGTCAATGGGAGAATGGAGGAATAGACTGTATTAATTACAATAGATGATATTTAGACATGCATTCATGTCTATACAAAGGCTGATTAATATCAGTCATTTGCTGAAGTTACCATTGGCTGAGCTCACTTCTGAGGCTGGAGAGCAAAGTATGTCTTTGAAAGGTTAAATACGCTGTCTACGGACTTGGTTTGTAAAGAGGAGTGGCTGTCAAAATATTTATATATTGGAATGTCTTCAACCTCTTTATCACATTAAGGTTTTGACTGAACATTCAGAGTGTGTCTACACTGATGTGCGCTGGCACTGGAATCTTTCCAGCACTTTCTAGATTTTGGAACATACTGAGAAGGTGTGATATGCAGCCTGAACAGACTCTCTGACTGCTCTTTGTTATACACGGGCATTGGGGTAATTTTGCAGAGGAATGAGAATCCCTGATCCTGAGAATGCCTATCCCTGATTTCCCCTCAGCCTCCTCCATAAAATAAATCATAAAAATTATTCGTTGTTTTCTGTCAGAATAAACATCTTGTGGACCTCCAGCTGTCTGGTGGTAAAGTGAACCAAGATCTGAGAAAGGAAAACTGAACCAGAGAGAGAGGACATTTTTTCCAAGAGTACTCCCTTAAATCATCCTGAAAGCACGTTTAGCTGCCTGTAGCATTTCCTTTTGAAAAAGAAAAAGTAATAATCATCTCCAGCTGTGTCCCTAGGAATGAACACATTCCTATTGTCATTCCCAGGCCATAAACCTACAGTTTCTCTGCTGGAAACAAAGACTCATTCAGGTGCCAGGCATGAAGGCCTGTTATTTGTACAAAAAAGAGGTGCTTTTATAGGAAGTTCACAACCAGCATAAGAATGTGATGTCAAGTACTGTGCATCCACCATTCTCAGCAGTCTTCAGATGGTCTGCTTTATACTGACTCCTTTCCAAGTGCAGAAAACATAGAGTTTAAAATATTACTGTGTTCTTTCAATTCAATTCACCATCTCATGCCTTAAATGATACACCTGCTGTGACATAATTGTACTTCCAAGGTAAGTGAGGATGATAAACTCCCCTCAACCCCGAGTTAAATTGGAGATGGGGGGGAAGCCATACAAAGTCTTTTTGAAACAAGGACTGTACAATAGCACCAAATATCTCAAGATATAAAGAAAGGGATTTCAAAAAAACATGACAATAGTACACATATTTTCTTTACCTTCAAAGAAAACTGGGTCTCCTGAGCCCTAAAGGGGACTTACGCAGAGTGGAAATTTATTAACTACTTCATTATTCATTTATTTAAATTTTGAATAATAATAATCATTATTATAATAATGTAATTATGAACCAGAATATTGACACATTATAAAGAACTAATAATTTTCTCATGATAACTAGAAATTGTCTGAAAGGATAAGATTTCTCTGAACAAAAGTACACAGTACAGATGTCTACACCTTGGTTGTTTCTCTCAACTCTCTTTACCACTGGAGAAAAGTAAGGATTTTCTGGCTATGTTTAATCTCATGGTAAAATAAGCATTTGAAGCAAGTCAAAAGAATTGTGTGCTGAATAGTCTATTTCTCTGTATTGCCTACAGTAAGATTTTCAGCTACAGGTCTTCTACAGCTAGGCTAAATTCAACAACAGTGCAGTTATCTCACTCTACATGAGACAACTAGTCATGGAGCTGGACTGTAAGCTTATACTTCTACAAAGTGAAAAGTCATTTTATATTTTGATGAAAGATTTCTACCCTTTAAATGCACCCTTTAAATATGTGTTGTGTTGCTGTTCAGCACTATTCACTCTTCTTGAAAGTTTTTATGGGGTCATTGAAATGGACATAATGATCAATCACACAAGAGAGTCAGAAAATTGGTTGCCAACAATGAATTTCACCTATCTTTTCTTACTATGAAAAGTTATTGTAGTTTTGTTCTCCAAAGAAAAGTTATTGTAGTTTTCTTCTCCAAAGAAATCTGCATCACTTTGTGGGACAAAATTACAGTTTCACTGGATTTCTGCAAATATGGAGGCTGGTTGGAAAAGAATGAATTGTGCAGAATTCACTTTGAACTGTATGCAGCTTTTACACAGTTCACTTATATCCTGGCCTCCAAATCCAATTAGAAATCTCAAAGTTAAGTGTTTTCCATTGTTCCTGATGTGTTACCCTGACTTTCATCTTTCTTTGCTAGGTGTTGAAAATACAGATGAGTGCAAATTATGTTTTCTTTCCTTTTGTTCATGTTTCATCACTGCAAATCCCTGCCTTTTGCACTGTTCTTGACTATACACAGCCCTTAAGCTTTAAGCAAACTGTCAAAAATCATTGTATCTTCTACACTTCTTGTTGCAGGAAAGGCGGATTGGTTAAAAAAGATGAAAAGTACCAGATTCTTGGAGAATATTGCAGGAAGATGCTTTATCTTTAGGATTCTGAGATGTTGTATAACAGAGTGATAAAAGTAGAAAATATTGTTGGGGGGGGTTTCCCCTTTTTTTTTCTGCAGTTGTTACTACAGACCTGCAGATCAGCAGTGATCAGAGGCAATATTTATGTGGATCTCTTTGCCTGTCCTGACTGTCTCTGTGAAACCTGGGAAACAAGCAGGATGCAGAGCAGAGAGAACATGAGTTGACAGGAATAGCAACTTTCCTCCTGATTATCCCTCTCCACACTCTGCATGCTTAAATATTTCATAATCACTGCATTCTACCCAAAAGGCACTCATAGAAAGACTTATGTGAACTGTTATGCAATATTTGTTGCTCCATCATCCACCACTTTGTTTCTGACTCTGCTATTGCCCTTGTTCTACTGGCAAGAAGAAAGCTCCTGGTTTGTTTTGGAAGAGAAAGTTGCAGGAGCCAGTGTTAGATTCTGGTCACCAAACTTTCTCTTGGGCTGAACCAGTGCATCACAGTGTATACAGTCCTACCTTGGAAAGTGACATAAAAGCAGTGAGACTGAGGGAAACAGTGTGAAATATCTTGATGCGCCAGAACACAATTTGCACTCCACAGAAACAGTGATTATTTGGTATCTGGCTTCTGGATTATACTGAGTTTCAAGATCAACAGCCAAAACCAATGCAGACCAGTATTAACATCTGCTTCCCCACATACACAGTGGCAGCTTCTTTGGTTGTTACGTCTTACAAAAAGGGTAGAAGAAGCAGCCAGAGAACTCAACAAGTCCTGAGAATATTCCTTCAGCATAAGCCAATTTGGTACAACTGCAGCAACACTTTCCAAACCTTCATATAAATCAGTTCTTTTTTCCATGCCCTGCTGTTCTAACAAGCTTTTCTACTTTAAGAAGTGAAAGCAAGTTGAAACAACACCTGGTTGTGTATTCTGTGTGCTTGACAGGGAAGATGACACATTGTCCTTTCCTACAAACCTTCCTTCATCCTTCCCTAACCCTGTTCATTATGTGAAGTTCATTATCTTCTCTGAGATGTTGTTTAATTTCAGTGGAGGACAAATGATCTGGCTGTATAATGCAGCATGTTCCCATAAAAACAGGCAGAGAAAGGGGAAGAGAGAGAGATTTCTGTTCCTCAGTAATTCCAGCATCATAGTAGGTGACAAATTGCTCGGTCAATTCTTGGCTGCCAGCTGATAGGATTATCATAAATAGGCCCTGTGAGGCATCATTCTTATGCACACACACTCGTCCAAATTAAGTCATAATCTTGTTGATACTGGAATGAAATAATAATGTGGGGATATCAGGCACCGACCACTTCAAACAACAACAAATACCAACCTGTTATCTTCTTAATCATTAAAATTAGCCCTGTGAAAAGCAGCAGATCCTCAACTGGTATGGATAGAAATCAGTGACACTGGATTGGCTTTCTCCTGTGGGGATCTGACCCATCATGTTTTGATAGCTCCCCCCACTCCACATTATTTTAAAGTGTTACTTTAGGGTTGGCACTGTGTCCTGCCTTCGTAGAGCTAGATGTGTATCAAAGTAAATTATCATTATGATGGACTAAATTGTGAACTCATTTCCTTTTCACAGTGTTTCATTTAATTTTTAACATGATAAATTAATAAAAAGGAACATACTTGGGACAAATAGAGGTGCAAAGAAGAGCATGGTGTTTCAAGGAACGATACGTAACTGAGTGCATGTCATTTATTCTCTCTTATGCACTCAAACATTATAGGAGGAGGCAAAAATCTCTTGAGTTGCTCAGTCCAACTATGAAGCAGAAAATAATATTCCATGCAGAAGCCACCATTGTAAAACAAACTGTTAAAGATCAAAGGAATTGTTTTCTTTTAAGGGTTTAGTTTCAAGTTCTAGTTATTGCAATTTGGCAAGTCAACAATGAATGATAAGTGACCTCTGATATGGAAGTTTGGCCTTTTCGTAAGTGCTAAGTAAAGGAACTTAGCTTAAAATTATTTCAGTGTGTTTAATTTATGCTACAGTCCATTACATGTACTGTGTGACTGTCAGAGTATATCTGATCAGTAACCATTGCTCAGTTGATGATATAATAATTTTAATTGGATCACTGATTTGAACGTTTATCTGGTACATTACAAGTCAAATTTTCCTTGCCTGGCTCAGGTGCTCAGCTTTACCAAACTGAAAGTAACAAATCTTGTGAGTATAGGAGGGAAAATTTCTTCTGCTATTAATTCAGTGATAAAACAGACCTTCTCTTCTTCACTCTGTCTACTTCATCTCATTTCAGACTCTTGATTCCACCCAGCTGCCACCACTCTTTCTACTTTGAGAGCCAAAATGGGACATGTTGCTCCTTTGGGCCAATCTCTGTGACAGCATGAAGATCCGTCCAGCAACTCCTTTTTCCCATCCGATAATTTATCTAAAGCTGTCCTTGATTCAAAGATGCTCACAATGAAGATTTTATTACTGGTTCCTGTCACTCTGATTTACAATCTGTTGTCATTCCTGTTTTGATTTGTTTAGCTTTGATTTCTTCTTAGTGTCTTACATTTTCCTATTCTTTGCCAAATCGTAAAGGTACTGGAATCAGAAAGTGCACCTTTTATAGGTATTCAGATATTGGACTTAAAGAGATAAAAATGTTCATTATTTAGTTCCTTTCAGTGTTTTTTTAAAAGTTAATAATATATAAAATTTTATGGTGGAGATTGTTGCTTCTTTTTGCTGTCATTTTACTCTATGATTAGCTATGAAAACCTTTCCATTAACTCAGAACACCCATGAATTAATATTATCAGCCCACTCTATTTTATTTGTTGTCCTTAGTAGCTGGGATGTTGGGTCTGCTCTGAAATCAGCTATGTGAATTATCCACTGATTTCATAAATCAGGGGATGGCCTTGTGTGTATGTACCACATTAATGGAGTGCAGCAGAAGGTGTTATCCATACTGAGTATCTTTTCTCATTGATATTTGGAGTTATTAGCTCAGCTACCCAAACTATAAAACTTAACTGATGAGATATTGTGTCTAGGCTAATTAACCCCATTTCTCTGTGGAGCTAATTGGCTTGAGTACTGTACTGTGCTGGCAGAGCTATCATATGCGTGGCTCTGGCTGTATCTTCTCCTCCAGTTTAAAGATCTCTATACCTTTCTCTTATCCATGATATATATACACACCTAAAAATGAAGACAAAAAGTTCTGGATAGATATCAAAAAATACATCAGTCATGGCCATTAATCAAGGTATGAGGGACTGTTTACTCACCATTTCTCAATGCACAGGGAACCTTCTATGGCAAGAGAAATGTTAACCAAAACCCCATATCCAAACCAGTGACAAAAACAGACTCTACCGGAAAAAACTGAGTCATGTCATCAGAAAGAAAAGAGTTGGCAGAAGTTCAGGAAAATAAGGCTTTCCACATCAGCTTAGAGTTTGGATCATTAATTCCAGTCATGGCCAGCACTAGCGGTTGACTGGATGTGATCTCCCCAGTTCTCCACTCCCACAGGCTAGAAGGATAACAGAGAGGAGTTCTAGGAAGACCACTGGAAGGGTAATAGCCTGGAAGATCTTAACTCCTTGCTGTTTAGCATAAGAAGGATGAGGAGGATATTCTGAAGATCCAACTTTGCTTCAGGCAGAGAATCTTCCTGGATATGTTCTACAACTGAGAGAGGAATATACATATATATATGTATATTTCCCCCAGAGGAAACTGAAACAGCTGAAATAAGCTTCTGCTTTGAACTAAGCTCTAGAAACTCCATTGTTGTTGCTGACTACACTACGAAGCTGAAGAACCCAAAACCTCTGTGTTAAACATGAACCCCAACAAAATAACATGCTATGAAGATATCTGAGACTGATCTCAATGGGAACAGGAATCACACCCACTGGATGACTACCCAAGGCCCTGGCTGACTGAGGCTACTAAGTATAGGAGTTCTACCGTGCAACTGTCATGGGGCTTGGGCTTATCAGCTTCACCATCTTGACAGGATACAACAGAATCCTCTGTTGATGTATGGGTGCAGTTTTTTCCTAACTTAAGGAGTAAAGGATGTAGATTGTCTTAAGTCACTGCAGCAATCTCTGAACCCTGCCACTATACCCAGACTCACCTAGGAGAAGATTCATGACAAGAGGTTGTATTAAATAAAAGGAAAAGGAAAGAACATTGAATAAAAGAGACTTTATTCATGTAGAAGAGCCCAGTTCTCTAAACATACAAAACACCAGCAACTGGCATTGCAACCTACAAAAATTCAAGTGGTCTGAAGAGAATGTGTATTTGTCCAAAGAAGCCTTGCAAACCGCCTAATATTCACCTGTCATTCATAAGTACCAACATCTTTGACAACTGCACAAATGCAGCATTAAACCTTCAGTGCCACATGCTTTTTTCCTTGCTTTGAAGGGTCAGGTTTCTGTTGAAAGGTATATCACAGTAATCTGCCAAGAATATATTTAGGCTTTTGAAGGTACTAATGTCATACTGACATTAGATTTAAAGAAGACCTCTGATAAGACTTGGATTCACAATATGATGGTTTCCTTGGAGCACTTTCCTTCTGTGTGAGTTGTGGCTTTATCCAAGTGTAAAGTGAAAAATACTTAAACTAGATGGAGTTGTCATGCCTGTGTAAGAGTTTGTTTTTTAGTAGATTCCGGTGGCAAGAAAAATTTTAATTGATGTTTGGAAAGAAATCCGTAATTATTTGCTCAATGATCTGCTGGAATGACTCACATCCGACAGGAAACAAGGCAGTGATAAACGTAAATGAGGCTGTTGGAGACAACATGATAAAAGGTCATTATAAATATCATTCTTTTCCCTGTTCTTATGAAGCATAACAGAACATAGTTTTGCAACCGGTTTACAGTGAAGGGAAGAAAGGTATTAGAGCAGGATATGCTTTCAGGCAATGTCCTCTTCTCTAGGTGGAAAAGCTGGACAGAGGCTTTTAATTAATATTAACCTGGAGCAACTCAGTCCTCTATACCTGGCATGTTCTGGTAACTGTGGAAGGAATTAGTTGGTTGCCCCTTCTTCTACTTACTTGGAGTGGCTGATACTCTATGAAGTGCCAGTGTCAATATGACTTATGCTTAAGAGAGATGAAAGATAGATTAGCTATTATGTTAAAAGGCCAAGAAAATTCCATGGCTACCCATTGAAGGAAAGTTTCCAGGACCCCTTGCACTTAGTTCCCTACCTTTTGCATAGATGAACCCTATTATCAGCTTTTGCTATGGTTTTATTTCCTCTAGGCTAAACGATAACTCCATTCATCCTTGCTCTTTGATTATGAAGCCTTGTCCTTGATTAAGGAGGGTAGGACTCACAGTACCTCTTTCTTAGATGCTAATGAAAATATTATCAGATATGATTCAAATAAAAAATTTTGTGCATATCCTTTGAGTTTAGATCAGCAATTAGAAACTAGATCTCAACTCCTTGACAATGAATGGATGAGAACTACTTCTGGGAAAAAAACCCAAACATTTTGTCAAATAAATCATATCTGTGTTGCTCTGAATTCTGTCTTCATTCCATTACAAGTTATGAAATACCTGAGTAAGGATAGGAAAATATCTACATTTCTGCATAACCAGTTAAATTGAGTCAGAACCTACTATTTCATTTGCCATACTTATTGTAATATATGTCCATAAAATTTTAGAGGTGTCTGTATTACTCATGGCATATTTTAGTAATCATGATATGTTTTATTTGAAAAACCAACAGCTTCCTGCTGAAGAAAACAGTTCAGTGGGAAAAAGCAGAAATAATAAGAAACCTTATTAGATAGATACCTATAATGTGATAATTTTTGTGAGAGCTCTGAATTTCTGTCTTAAACACATGGCTTTTTGGTGCATGTTGGATAGCTATGTCCTTGATATATGCAAAATTAACAGCAAGATGCATAGGAAATTCTTCTAAGGTACTCATCAGGCAGTCACTACTACCCAGTTACACTAACGATTCAGAAGAAATGTGAACAGCTACATGCAGACTGTACCTTAAGCTGGAACTTCCAGAAGGTCTGAATTGGGGGACATTTTGATGTAGTCTGTAGTGAAACAGCAGTGGAAGAATTGTAGAAGTACGGTGGTATTTTAGACAATGCTGTGGCATGTCATTTCTCAGCAAACAGTCAAAAATAAGCCATCTGTTCATGTATGTATTAAAATCATGTTTATCATTGAAAAAAGTGTAATGTAACTGTCACCAATAGTAGGAATTTTAGGCATAACCCTAGTCTGGTGGTTACATTTAACAGAAGCTCTAATATGACCTGGTAAAAACCAGAAGAAATAATAGACAAATATGTTGGGAAGAACATATGTTGGGCAACGAAGATGGTGAAGGGGCTGGAGCACAAGCCCTACGAGGAGAGACTGAGGGAGTTGGGGCTGTTTAGTCTGAAGAAGAGGAGGCTCAGGGGAGACCTCATTGCTCTCTACAACTACCTAAAAGGAGGTTGTAGTCAGGCAGGGGTTGGTCTCTTCTCTCAGGTGACCAGTGACAGAACTAGAGGGCATGGACTCGAGCTTCGTCAGGGAAAGTTTAGACTTGATGTGAGGAAGAAGTTCTTCACAGAAAGGGTGATTGGCCGTTGGAATGCACTGCCCAGGGAGGGGGTGGAGTCACCGACCCTGGAGGTGTTTAAGGGGAGACTGGATGAGGCACTGAGTGCCATGGTTTAGATGATGGTTGGTGTTAGTGTTGGTGTTAGTGTTGGGATATAGGTTGGACTCGATGATCTCGGAGGTCCTTTCCAACCTTATGATACTGTGATACTGTGATACTGTAATTTTGCTGCCTTTAGCTATCCAAAACTGATAGCCTAGTCTAAACTAGGCTCTTAGGTACCCTCAATCATCTGTGAAGAGAGACAGATACCTACAGAGAGTGATTCACCCCAGCTTAAAATAGTTGTTTAAGATATCTGTAAAAAAATATCTTCTAGAATTACCCAGAGCTATACTTCTTTCTCCATTGACTGTAAAAGCAACCTTACCAAGTAAATGAGACTGCATATTGAAATTTTAAATAGCTATTGTTACATTTTAAATAGTGTTTGGAGTTTATCTTTGAGCCTGAACAGGGCTGTGATTCAGGAGGGCAGAATTCTTTCAAGTTGTTCGAGCGATGAGTATTTGATTAGAGCAGTTTGGAAATCTTCCAAGTGTATTCCTTTCCTCTTCAGAAAATGCTGATGAATAAGAACAAAAATGGTTCTCAGAAAAAGGAGTTTTATAAGGGCACTATATAAATATAGAAGGCACAGTCTGTACAATATAACATAATATTTAAAAAAAAATATTATGGAAAACACCACAGTTTTTGGCTATAACTTGTTCTATTCTTTCTATGCAGACACACATCCTGTTGCATATATACTCTCTTTTAAATCTCTAAAACCATAATCCTGGACCCTAATGAAAAGAACAGTACTGGGATTGCCTCTAGCCAGATAAGAGGGTTTCCACTTGTCTTCTTTGTAGTCTAATATCAGGATCCCTCTGGCTTGTGTTTTTTGATGTAATTGCTTTAACACAACACTCACTGTATTTCTGTCTCCTTTCCAGACTGAATATGGTTTCCTCTGTGAGTAAGGTTTAATTTTTTAAATGTGTATCTAAACTAGTCAGCCCATGCTGCTTGTAAAATCAAGAGTGCTTAAATGAATACAATTAGAGTGTATGGTGTAACAGAGGTCACGGTAAAACAGATGGATCACTCCCTAGAAGTACTGTGTCACCCAGTAGAGATTTAAAGATATATGAGATTACTTCCATCCTTTCAGTGCACCTGCCTTTGGTTTAGTGTAGGAGCAGATTTTCTCAGTACAGCACAATAATTTCTTTCCATTCCTCAGGGTAATGAAGCATCAGAGATTTATACAAAGAAGACACTGGAGGTTTTGCACTTTTAGCTGATCTCATGGTATCATCTATTCCACAAACACAAACATGGTAGTCTAAAAGTAGCCCTACTGCAGAAAGGTAGTATGGAGCCAAAGATTTTGGAGAACACTGTGAGTGTTCACTCAGAAAGACCTTCATTGTTCTCTGATACAGTATCCACGAAGAAGTCTTTGTATGATTTTGGAAAAAAACACTTTCTATTTTATTTTTTTTTAATCTTTATAGGCTCTGTAAGGAGACCCAAGTGTTTAACCTTTCATAATCTGCAGTTTTACAATATTACAGTATTATCTGCCTGAAAAATTACAGAGAAAAGGCTATGTTTATCAAGCAGTTGTCAAAAGAATATATAAGTTTTTTCAGCCATCTATAGTGCATGTTAGTTGCTGAGATGAACGAGCTTCAAACATTTAGGGGAAAAGCACTTTAAATGCGTATTTGTGGATGGCAGTTGTATAGCAGCTGATGTAAATCAGAAAAGAAAAGATGTAAGATTTTAGAAATGCACTAGAGGGGGAAAATTCCATATTTTACATCATCATATGGCTGAACAATACAACATAAATAGGGCAAAATAGCGTAACTGTACCACAATTTTTACTCTAATATTAGATCTTTAAATTGTATTACCCACAGGTAATGACTGAGTCTGAATGTAGAATAAACAGGAAAACAAGAGAAAGCAGGACTTCTTTCAGTCCAATTCTGAAAATGCTGGAAAATAGATTCTTCACAGATTCTTCACAGATCCAGTAAAAAAAAAGGAGTGAAGTTAATTTAAGAGGTTGTGTTGAGTCCCGACATGACAACTTTTTCATGAAAACTTCTATGCCTTTACACAACTGGTCGAGACAAGAATATAACCTGATCTCTGCCATCTGCACCTCATACTGTGAGTTTTCTTTCAGAAAGGAAGCAGCAGTGAGGGAGTTGTTTGGAAAAAAAAAATCTAATCCAACAGTTTACGTGTTATCTATGGTGTTTTGATGAACTTCCCTACCCTGTTACAGGTGCTTACATTGAACTGATGATGTGTCCCTTAGGTTCAGCTGTAACAAGGAATTTACAGGTAGGACTTCCTGCTAAGCTCTTTGTGAGGGACGAACTTTACATAAATTTAAATGTTTGCAGGACAAGGGGAGGTTTCAGATCCAAAAGCAGGCATGTAAATGCAAGGCTGAGAGATAAGGTCCATACACAGCACAATTTAGCAGCTCTGTTCAAGTTTCCCATGTTGTAACCATCTAGTGTTGCTGAAGTTACCCTAAAGTGTTTGGGGTATCTTTGAGATATTGAATATCCCTGCTAAACCAGCACCTGGCAGGCTGACCCTATGCCATCTTGAATAACCATACACCTGAATAACTGAGGTTACCTCCAAATGTTCACCAACAGCAACAGGAACTACACCGATGAACACAACTCACATATAGGAACTTACATCAACAATAAATTATATAGAAACCTGAATTTATGTAGGAAGAACTTAATCCTAGGAGGTGGATTCTGCTGCCTGAGCATTGACATTTAGTGTTAGATCTGACTCCTGCAGACACTAAGACATTTCAAATCTCATTGATACGGTGCCCCTCTTTAGAGGCAACTGAAGGCCAACTTGGATATGATAAAGCATTTAAAATTGCATGAGATGTTTACATTTGAGCATTGAAATCATAATTTAAATTGGCATCTAAGAGTGCCACCTAACTGCCTCTAAAAGTGTGGGGTTTAGAACTTGATTCAGTTACACAAACATAGGCATAAGGTGCAGCTTGAGATGCCAGTCTTTTATTAAGTGGACTTCATTAATTCCTGGCATCATTTCACTGAAGTGACACAAAGGATGTGCCCTTATGTGTAGATGATGTTATCAAACTTGAAAGAACTCATGATGACCAGAGGCTTGATGAAATCGTCTTTCTTTGATTCAGTTGTAACAGATGGTCTCATAAGCTCTTTTATTTAAAAATTTTTCAGCTGGAGGGGAAAAAAAGGCCAAACAGAAATAACAAATTTAACATTCCTGTTTTTACAAATGGAAAATAAAAATGAAGCAACAAAAGCCTCGAAGGAGCTTTTTAAATGCCATCAGACAAGACCAAAATGCTAAGAATGACTGTTTATCCCTGAGATCCACAATCAACTTTAACTTTGTTTCTACAATTTTAATTCACTACTCAGGCACTTTTTTCTCTAGATAATGATATTGTTTTGCAATGGAACATTCTTTTCTTCCATATTTTATATTCACCACCTCTGAGAAAGCCAAGGGCATCTGCAAAGAAAAGAAACATCTGTTTAATTCATAGGATGATGATGAACACTGAACAGTCTTTTTTTCCCCTTATCGGGCACCAAGGCAATGTAATGATACTGTGATGGTCTCCTCATTATAAAAAACTGGAAATGAAGTCTTGTACTACTTTTTTTAAAGTTACAGCAATTCCATGTTAAACATATCCATGTTCTTAGTTTGTTAGTGGCAAGTTACTTTAAAATAAGATTTACACAAATGAATGTCCTCAGAGAATGCTGGTTGAAACGTGACAGCAAATATTCAGGTCTTTTTCTCCTCGTGTATGCACAGCTCAGTGTACACTCAGCTACTCACAACCACTTTCTAGGAGACTGCTATGTATGCATAAATGTTTTCTTCCCACTACCTCATTATTTCAGTATTTTATCTGAGGAACTATGCCAGCTCCTAAGGGAAATACTATTGGTTTTTCAGAATTCCTTTGAGCATCATCAAATGACCTTTCTCTAGTTATTCCCGTGTTTATCACACTTGGCTCAAATAGAGCTGTGCAATCTACATTGGTGTATAAATTATTCAGTGCATCTTTATTGCTTCATAAGGTTAATGTGTGAACATCAGTTGATATAGATTAGCTGAACTCAGTTGCTTCAGAAGCTGTATTAAAAACAATACTTCAGTGGTAAACCACCACAAGATTCTTACAACATAATCTTTACACGCTATCGGTAGCACCGGCAACAAATCAAAACTTCTTTGTAATTAACAGTATGGGGAAAACTTTCATATGTAACATTTAATTATGTCCCCTGAATTTATCCAGAAAATCAGGTTAATTACCCTATTTTAACATACCATGGAGACTAAAACTGCAATTCATATCTAAATAACACAGAACAGTAACAGGAAAAAAAGTTCAATGATGTTTAATGGCCAGGTCCCGGGTTTACATCCTTTGAGAAGATCATTGCATTTCAGCTCCATTGTGAGTTTTCACATCCTGCTGGGTAAAGAGTTTATTTTTATTAATATTTTATATTTATATTATAACCGTTCTTTGCCTCAGCTAGATACACAATGATTTTGGAAGCTAAACTTTCGTCACCCAGCTCAAACCAAGTACAATAACTGATAAGCTATGGCCTTTAGAAGGAAAATACGTGAAAAGGCTCTCTTCAATCCCCCTGCCAGCTCTGGGCTGGCAAATGAGGATCACACACACACACATAGACATGAGAGAAAGGTGTGTTTTCTTGCAGCTCTAACAAAATTGAGGGTGGTGAGTCACTGGCAGAAGTTCCCCAGAGAAGTCGTGGATGCCCTATCCCTGGAGGTATCCAACGCCAGGTTGTATGAGGCTTTGAGTAACCTGATCCAGTGCAAAATGTCCCTGTCCACAGCAGGGGGATTGGAACTGGATGATCTTTAAGGTTCCTTCCAAGTCAAACCATTTTATGATTCTATGGAAATGGTTTGGTAGGTGAAATATATATATATATTTTTCCTCAGCTCTTTCTCAAAAATACAGCATTCTTTAAGGACAAACCAAAACTTTTCTATTCCATATAATTTATTTCCTTTCCCAGCAAAAAGGCTGAAGTCTCCTTTATTGGTACAAGTTTCACTTTGGTGCTGGCCAAAGTCTGCTCCACAGAAATCAGGTAAACTTAAAACTTTAATGGCAAATTCTAAGTAATGCAGGAACCACTGGCACCTACCCAAGTCTGCTTCAGTGCAAATTGAGAGGGATGAATTCTGCTCCTACATCAATGGCATTTCTACTTGTTGTAGGAAATAAATGATCAGGGCACTCAGAATCTCTCCAAAATTTCTCTATATATGTATGTGAACAACCTACAAGATTTATTTTCAAATCTTGGAAAATAAAGGGCTGCACCTGGAAAGAAAACGCTTCTTCCTGTTAAATAGCACTTGTCCTACTAAAACACTCAGTAATAGATGTAATAATATGTTGTGTTCCCCGTTTAAAATAGAGGCAAACTATCCACAGAGCCTCCTTACTTTACGAAAGTGTTCTCATTCTATATTGTACTTGATCTTCTCCTTGTCTTTTCTTCCCATTTTTAAGACAAAAGTGAGCAGGAAAACGAAGTAAAACTTTCTGTGGTGGTTTTAGTTTTCTTTTATCATTTCTTGGAATAAATAAAAAGTATGAAAACGCTTATCAGAAACTTTCCTGTGTCATGATATTTTCATTCAAAGTATCATTTCACCTAAACACTTTGACAATATTTATGTTCACAGAAAATATTTGTGAAACAGCCCGGGGCTGACAAGATTTACACTGGTGTTATTTTAGACAAGCTTCCACACAAAAATATTCTTTCTAGTATTCTGTGATAACATTCCTGTAGAGGGAATCAGTGTGCAGGCAGATGAAAATGGGACAATTTCTGCAGGCTGTTAGACATATTGACGTATTTTATGCGGATTCTCTCTGGCCAGGAAATTATAGAATCATAAAATCATTACACTGGAAAAGATGTTTAAGATCATCAAGGCCAACCACACGTGTCCCCTACTAAACCACATTCCTGAGCACCTCATCTACTCATCTTTCAAATACCTCCATGGACAACTCCAAGATGTATATACATGGTTTACTCTTCCCTTTGCCTTCCTGTTACCTTTCCTTCACCTCTCTTTTCTACACAGCTCTTTTCCATCACCTTTTAACTTGTATCCTGCTTTGGAAGCATCTCCTTGCCCAATAGGTTGGAAATGTTGCAGAAAGAAATGTGCACTTGCATTCATAGCCTGTGGTCTGGGCCAGTTCCAAAAATAATTATTCAGTCTTCCTCTATGGTTGTCCATGCACCAACATTTGCTGAATGATGTACAGGTGACAAAATTTAAGTGGGCCCTCTAAAGTCATAGATAGTGTTTCTGAAAACATAGAAGTAGCAGCTGAAGTCTCTTGGTCTGTTCAGCCTGGAGAAGAGGAAGCTTAGAGGGGATCTCATACGGTTTTCTGCCTTCTCAGAAGGGAGGGAGGTGAAACAGGTGCTGATCTCTTCTCTCTTGTGACCTATGACAGGACTAGAGGGAATAGCAAGAAAATTACATTGAGCATTAGGAAGAGGTTCTCCACCCAGTGGGTGGTGGAGCACTGGAACAGCTCCCCAGGGAAGCAGTCCTGGCACTGAGTCTGCCAGCATTCAAGAAGCATCTGGACAATGCCCTCAGTCACACGTTGTGAGTGTTGGGAGTGTCCTGTGTAGGGACAGGAGTTGGACTCAATGATCCTTCTGAGTCCCCTCCAGCTTGGGTAGTTCTATGATTCCATGATAAATACCTGATCCCTGGATTTCAGTGAAGGCTTCTGTCAGTGATTGAAAGTATGTTGCCATCAGTGTGTGTGCTGCCCAAGTGCAAAGTGCTGAACAAACAACAATACTGCATGTGAATATTGCCAGAGCAGCAGGCAGTCACACTTGGACGCCCCAAAGAGCTAAAGCTAAAAGATAACACGCAGAGATAAAAGCAGGAAGCAAAAAAATGAAACGAGTACATTTTCTTAGCTATTGTTTACCAACAAGCATTTAGAACTTAGGGAATGCTACCATAGCCTGGAATAAACCTTTTTTTACAGAAAAGAAAGGAAAATCTGACACCCTGGAATTATGGACAGAGAAATCCAAAGAGCTTCTTTTATCACTTCAGAGTTCTTCAAGTACAATGCAAATCCCACAACTTCATGAGCTTCCTGTAAAGCATTGAGATATATCAGTACAAAAGTTAAATTAAAACCTAATTTTATTGCCCAGTGATTAGGAAACTTAACCTGGAAGGGATATACCCCTATTTTCTGCCCTTCTGCACTTTTAAGTAATAAGAAGAGGTATTATGAGCTGCACTAATCCAGATTACTTAAAGGCAATGGAATGCTCTTCCATGCAGAAAATCATAGAATCATAGAAAAGTTTGGGTTGGAAGGGACCTTTAAAGGTCACCTAGTTCAATCTCACTGCAATAAGCAGGGACATCTCCAACTCAATCAGTCTCATCCAACCTGACCTTGAATGTTTCCAGGAATGGGGTATCTCCCACCTCTCCAGACAACCTGTTTCAGTGTTTCACCACCCTTATGTAAAATTTTCTTCCTTATATTTAGACTAATTCTACTCTCTTCTAGTTGAAACTATTACCCCTTTTCCTGTCACCACAGGCCCTGCTAGAAAGTTTGTCTCCATCTTTCTTATAAGCTGAAATGGAAGAAACGAGTCCTTCACTCCTTAATTGTCTTTATAGTCCAGTATATACCATCAGCAGGATTTTTTAAACTGCCACAAACCTTGAGTAGCAGCAGAGAAGATGTTTAGAGAAGTGATCGATGGGCTTGAAAGCCTAAATTGATGCCCACTACTTACAGCCCCCTGTGGATACTGCTTCAACTGAAAGAAAAAAATATATTTTGAAGTTATAAATAAATCTTATTTATTTTGCTTGCTCATTATTTCCCAATGAGGCTTTGATCATTAATTTTAAAGGAAGGAAACTCTGAGATTACCAGAGAAGAACTGAAATATCCTTGAAAACAGAGCTGATCTATGTATGCTGAAAATGAGAAACCATATAATTATGAGAGACCATTCTTATTGCTTTGCAGAAGCAAACGTGTTAAATCAATGGAAAATCATTATAATCAATGAGTCAAGGGAGAGCCACAAAGTGCTTTGCGACATTACAGGAAAATGCAAATTCACAGCCAGCAAAGCTTCTGCATAACAGATTTAGGTTAGATATCAGGAAGAATGTTTTTACTGTGAGGTTGCTGAGGCACTGGAACAGGTTGTCTAGAGAAGTTGTGGATATCCCATCCCTGGAGGTGTTCAAGGCCAGGTTGGATGGGACTTTGAGCAACTTAATGCAATGTAAACTGTCCTTGCCCACAGCAGAGGGCTTGGAACTGAGTGATCTTTACAGTTCCTTCCAACCCAAACCGTTCTAGGATTCTGAAATTCTATGATTCAAAGACCATAGAACATGGAAAGTATTTACAAACAGTTTGAAAACACCTGCTAAAAGATACATCTGCTAAGCATTTTACAAGTACACAGTAATAAAATGCGAACAGAGGCCACAAAAATCAGGAAATGTTTATTCTTCTTAATGAACTTCCTATAAGTCAGGTACACTTCCTTACTCTGACAGAGGTATCAGCTAGAGACTTATTAATTATTTCTTTTTAAGAATCTGACATGTACCTTGTTGCACAATTTCATTTGTTATATCCATTATCCTCTATTCAGGATCAAGATATATTATATTATGTCTTCTTTGGCCCATATACTACAATTTGCAAAAGAATTCAGGGTTTGGATCCTCTCCCTGCTATACAGTTGCACATAAACCATAAGCTGATGGACAGGTTTTTTAATACTTTAATTTTTACCTCAGCCAGTAGCCCACATTAGTAACTACCAAACCAGTCCTTGAAACTCAGTATATAGGAACACCTGACAAGTCTTTTGCTACTCTGGTCATGTACTGGGGTGCTGCATTCTGCCACAGTACAATTGTACCAGCCATATCATTACCACCCTGAGAGCAAAATACTTGTGTCTCTGCAGACACCCTGAAGCTATTCTTAAAACAACAGTCTTTTAGATAAGAGAAAAATAAGATTATTTCAATTCTGAATGCAAAGCTTCCAGAAAAAGTTTAGAGGCAGAGGAGCATAAATAAAGATTATTAAAACTTACAAAAATGCATAAATAAAAATTCATAAACTAAAAAATGGCCTTATTTTTATCCCACAGTATCAATCTCCTTTTTTCATCCAGGGAGAAAAAGGCTGTCAGAAAGTTTATTCATCTCTCTTAATTGATGTCCAATCTTCAAGCAATACCCTCATCCTAGCTACTGCCTCCATTGAATAAATTATGATTTGAGGGCATGGTTGTCCTTGTATTTCTGTCTATAAAAAATATCCAATATTCCTAGAATTCCTGGTCACACTGCAAATCTCTGGCATGCTTCTTTATTCTGCTTGAAATTTTCTGAATATTTGTGAGAGGACTACAGATTTCTAGACCATACCTGTAACAGTAAAGCAAACAGCCAGGGCAGTGGTCAAGGCATTACCCTACAATTATCTATGTTAAGTGTAACCCCTGTCCATAGCATAGTTTAGGCCTGAATCAACGTACGTACTCCCAAACAATTCCCAGGCATAATCCAGAAGTTAGCACAAGCAAGGGAGCATCCCTAGTAAGTGGTAAAGGTATAATACTTGACAGACAGAAGCTGTACCCTGCCAGTTAGAATCAGACCTAGCAAATGGTCTCAGGATTATTTCAATTATTAAAATAGTTTGAGCCCTACTGTGGAGACTTAGAAATGCTGATGTCTTATTAGTGGTCTGGATGAAGCCTTCAAACTGGGAGGCAGTAAACAAAGGTTACTGGTGCCAAGCACAGCAACTGGCATAGTTATAATTTTAGCTTGTACCCATGCAAATATCTCTTGTAGCCTAATGGGAATTAGTTTAAGTTTGGAAAACTATGTATGATAAGGAATAATAAAAAGTGTGCCTCATATGAACATATGAAGAAGACTCATAGAGAAGGCCTGGGTGTGGATTCTTAAAGACAGTAGAAATGCTCCCAGACAGATAACTTTGGGAATTACAGGTGTTTTGGGATGATTGACCCTCTCTATCTAGCTCTCAGAAGTCACAGTATGCTGTGATGCTCTTCTGCAGACAACAGGAGAATATTCCAGGCACCACTTGCAAAATCTAACTGTTTAAACCAACTAACAGAGAATAACATTGTCAGTTCTGGAGAGTTAATACATCAGTCACGTTGTAACTGTCACATGTGAAAAAGGCCCAGAATTGTAAATGGGAATAAATGTTCACAATTTGTTATGTATCACATCTGAAAACAGAAGACTTCTCAACAGAACAATACCTCCAGTGCAATCTGGTGATTCATCAGTGTGGTTGAAAGTGAAGGGTTTATTTATTTCAAGATTGTGATTTACCGGAGTTCTCATTATTGTCCTAATTCTGTTACCATTGAAGTCACTGATGTCATCACTAACTTCCCACTCACAAACCTAAAGACCAGAAGTTTTTTCAGATCATCTATTTTTATTTCCCACAGGGATTTCTCTAGTTGGTTCTCCAATAGAACTTCATTTAAAAATTTACGTAGAACACTCTGTATCCTTCATTTAGAGACCTGGATTCATTTTTATCATTAATTTTTTATATTGTGTTTTTAAATAATTAGTCAATGAAAACATGTTGGAATTCAGATGAGAATAAATTTTTCAGTTTTTTTTCCCTTAGGGTGGGATTCAGTTTTATCTAAATTAAGATGTCAACCTGTTGTCATCTATGATTAATAAATTCTCAGTGCAGACAATGAAGATTAGAGGTTTAGCACAGATGCTTGTGTAGAGATGAGTCCACCAGGTCATGCTTTAACCTTTATTGATGATGTTGGATAGAACTCCACTGCCTACAGCAAGAGTTTAAACACCTGGATTGTATCTAGACTTATGTTAGGCACACAAATTTAACATTCTTAAACTGGAGATGAATACAACTCCAGGGCTCGATTTAGTGGCCCAACAACAGCCTCCTGGTGCACCTTGGCACAGATGACACATGTGCTAGTAAGTGGTAGGACAGAGTTCACAGGAGAGTCATGATCTTCTTGAGAAGCTGCTGAAGACCAAGAGAGAAAAGCATGTTGTCTAAAGCATCACTGGATGCTTTATTTAAGCAGCTCAGCCTTTCCCTAAATATATCTCCAGTCTCACCTGTCTCTCGGCCATGGTGAAATATTTGATATCCCACCTTTTCACTCAAAGAGTTGGGGAAAGGTTCTTGGTCAGCAAATTTCATTCAAATATAAATGGAATTACATAACTATAATATATCAAATAGAAAGTAATATTAGTTTGGTGCTTATTCTACTTTTGCATCCATGTTACTCTCTGGACATTGTGTTGCATCCTGGGGATGCCACTTGGTACTCTCTGCATCAGAAATACATTATGAACACTTGGTGATGGAAACATACTTGACTGTACATAAAAACCTGTAGAGGTAGCTCCTTCCAGGTAGCCCAGTTATGTCCCTGTTCATGTAAACAATAAAATTAGTCGAGTTTTTGAGCCTTTTTCATTTTATTTTTAATTAGTTTTTGTTCATTATTTTTATATTAAACTTATATTGTAAACAAATATTCTTTTTAAATCACCAGAAAATTTAATATTTAAAATTTATATAGGTATAAATTATTTTAGAACTATTTTCTGCTCGGTACAAATTTGTCCTATACATCCCACCAAGGAATAGTTCAATATTCGCAAATGTCACTGAAATCTATATTAACAAATAAACAAATCCCTAAGTCCTGAAACTTTCCTTAGAGAATACAATATTTCATTATGTCTGCTCTAGTGCAAAAACATTCAAGATTGCATATTCAATCACTTCTTGGCTATAAGACATCCCTCTTCATTTGCCTCCTTCTTATTCCAACTCTCCAGGGTTCAATTTTTTAACTTCATTTGGAAAGCCTAGGGGCGTAATAAAGAGTTTACAACTTTATATCCTCTCTAATTCTGAGAATGGAAGTTCTGACAAAGCATTCAACATACAGATAGTCCTTACACTACAAGTGAAAACAGCAGAACAACAGGAGAGGAGAATATTGATGAAAGAAAAGAGAAAAGAGCAAGAAAATTGAAGACAATGAGGCTTTTGAAGGTTCTGGAGTACAAGTCCTAATGAGGAGTGGCTGAGGGAACTGGGCTTGTTTAGCCTGGAGAAGAGGAGGATGAGGGGAGACCTTATTGCTCTCTACAAATACCCAAAAGGAGGTTGTAGTGAGATGGGTGCTGGTCTCTTCAATCAAACAACAAGTGATAGGATGAGAGGAAATGGTCTCAAGTTATGCCAGAGAATATTTAGATTGAATATTGGGAAAATATCATGAAGAAAGAAAGAATGATGAGGCATTGGAACAGGTTGTCCAGGAATCACTGTCCCTGGATGTGGGACATCTATAAAATGTGCAGACATGGCACTTCAAACCATGGTGGTATTGGTCTGACAGTTGGTCTTGATGATCTTAGAGGCCTTTTCTAATCTTAACGATTCTATGACTCTGAACATAACAAAAGAAATAGGGGTTTTTCCCTTCCCTTTCAGATCACTGATTCTCAATATTTAAAACGGTTATTTGTTTTCTTCTAAATTCTTTAAGTGAAATAATTAAGTTTAATACATTAATACATTTCTAATATATTTTATATATTTCATACATTTCTAAGCATTCTTACTGAACTTCTTAATAATGTGTTCATCTCCACTGTTCAAAGACAGCAAGTGGAACCCGGATGCCAGAAGAGGTCATTGGAGAGCATACAAGCCCCAGATATATTATGCTAATTTACCTGTTGCTTGTCAGATGTCTTCCAGTTCAATGTCTGCTTTATACTATAATTCAGTTTTGATGGGACTTTCAGCTTTTGCTTATACTTAGCACTTTTATTTCTTCTCTGTACTTGAAACTTAACAATAACTAAAAATCATGTGGCCCTCATGTAATAAATAGGGATTTTGTCATTTGGGGTTTATTTTTTAGATCATGTGTTCAGTATGTTTCTTATACAATTAAGGAGTTTAATGTCATGGTTTGATCAGGCTAGGTTTCCAAAAACTTACCTGCTCCTACCACTTCTCAACAGCACTTATTTAACAAAATAATATACATGTACACATCTAGAATAGACTTGCACATCTAAAAGGTTTGTATAGAGGTTTGAATCCCTTCTGACTGAAGAATCCCATAAGTACATTTTTTCTCTTTATTGGTTGCATGAAAAAGATTTACTAGACTTAAGGAAAAGTCTACATTTTTTTAGCTTTGTTTATATCTACTTTTTGGAAAATGGAGAGGGTGTTTAGAAGTTGCTTAATATATGTGAAGATCAATATGTTCCAATCATGAAGATATCCAGGAACATCTTCCCTACTAGGAATTTTCATCTTTCTGTTAGACTTGCCATTGTGAGTGTATAGCATGTATTGGTTTAACTTTGTTGTATTTGCTACAGTAACAATAAAAACTAAAATAATTTCAGAAATACATATTCTTCTTCTTTTTATCATTTTAATTTAGTGATGGACATGACTTGGCACTGGCAAGAGACATGGCATTCATGCTTGGAACTGTTCAGTTTACAAAACTCTTATAAGTGGATTAGATTTGTTACACTTTTAAAATTTATATTAAATTTACTATAACACTGTATTCAATTATATCTTTTGGAGCCTTTTGTTTTCAGTCTTCCAGTACTGTTGGATATTTTTTCTTTATCAGAACACAGAAATGTTTACTCAGTGATTGTACAAGGTTTCCATGCTCTGTGTGCTGCTGTTCATTCCTGTTCTTCACTGGTGGATTCTTTGCTAGCAATTGATGTTTTATTTCTTATTCTAATCACTTGTGAGATCTTCAACATCTCTTTAATTTTTTAGAAAAACAGTCTTAACTCTGGTATTACTATAACTTTCTCTAAAAGAATATCAACTTCAATTTCTCTCACTGTCATTCTCTAGCAGGATGATCAGCCAGTGTCTTTCAAAGAATACAATATGTCAATCAGTGAGATATTATTAACCTTTTCTAGTTGTCACAGTACTTCTGTATTTCTCCCTTTGGATTTGCACATATTTTACAATAACTAGACAGTCACTCAGGTCATACATAGAGTGCTAACACTATAGAAAAAGGGAAATGTGGCTGAAATCAAGATTCAGATGGACAAACAAGCATTAAAAATACATATTTTTTTAAAAGAATCTGCTATTTCACCAATATTATGAGCCAAAAATCCTGCTGCTAACATGGAAAATAGCAGTTGGGCCCATATAAAATATGTAGCTTCTCTGTTGGCCTATGCTGCTTTGTTTTGGGAAGCCCTGAAGAGCTCTGGTGCCTTCTGCCTACCCAGGTGCATCTGTGCAGCTCTCTGATTTTTACCAAGGCACACTAATATTTAGAAGATGTTTAGATGTGGCATCTGGGGACATGGTGTAGAGGTGGATTTGTCAGTGCAAGGTTTACAGTTGGACTTAACGATCTAGAGGGTCTTTTCCAACCTAAATGTTTCTATGGTTCTATGATTCTATGAAATATTAAAAAGAATTCTCTAGCACTTGCCAGAGGGAAACAACTATGTAGCCACAGCATGAATTATAACTCTGAAATGGTTTTGTTTTGTCTCAGCTGAATCACTCATGTCTGTACAGCTGGATGTGAGTCTTGACTGAATGAATCAACCGTGTAAGGTATTTTGCTGTCTTCTGGCAGAAGTGGCTGACACAGAGAAATTAGAGCATTAGTTTTTCCACCCTGGAGATCTTTGTTCGGTGTGTAATTTAGGATTCAGATCCTCAGCAGATAGAGTAGTTCATTCATCTTGTTGGAGTCAAACTATACTCTCTGAATAGTGGAGTTGTTTTCCCAGGCGAAAATCCCACCTGAAAAGCTTCTTTCTGCCCTCTCTTTTGTTTAAGTATGAACTTTATCAAATGAGAAGCATGGAAAAAATAGCAAATAATTTAAAGACAGAGGCTTGCTAAGTCTGTGAGAGTAATTGACACCTAATTAAGAATGTCTTGCTTTTTTAATCACAGTAGAATAACTGAGGTATTTTGAACTTATCTGTTCTTTTGTTGACTCAACTTCAACTATATTTGGACACAATTTAAAGTCTTTAGAATCCCAACTAGGGAGACCAAGGAAGAATAAAAATCTAAGCCAGGGTCAGGTAATTGTTAATGTTGACAGAGCCCAAAAAACACATCCAGCCATTGCTAGGAGGAAGTATAATTCTCATAGAACGATAGAATTTTTGGGGTTGGAAGGGACTATAAATATCACGTAGTTCCAACCCCCATGCCATAGACAGGGACATCTTCCACTGAATCAAGTTGCTCGAAGTCTCATCCAACCTAACTTTGAACAATTCCATGGATGAAGCATCCGTGACTTCTCTGGGCAACATATGCCAGTGTCTCACCACCCTCACAGTAAGAAATTTCTTCCTAATATCTAATATAAATCTACCCTTTTTCAGCTTTAAAACCATTCCTCTTCATCCTATCCCTGTATTCCCTCACAAAGAGCCCCTCCCCAGATTTCCTGCTGCTCCTTTCAGCACTGAAGACTGCTCTAAGGATTCCCCAGATCCTTCGCTTTTCCCAGCTGAACAATCCCAACTGTCTCATCTTGTCCTTCTATGGGAGGTACTCCAGCCCTCTGATCACCTTTATCACCTCTTCTGGACTCGCTCTAACAGATCCATGTCCTTCCTGTGCTGAGGAATCCAGAACTGAATGCACTACTGCAGGTGGGGTCTCACAAGAACGGAGTAGAGGGGCAGAAACACCTCTCTTGCTCTGCTGGTCGCAACTCCTTTGATGCAGCCCAGGATACGGTTGGCTTTCTGGGCTGCAAGTGGCCATTGCATGAAGAAAAGGAGGAAAAAATAATGGATCTAAGTAATTTTCCAAGAAAATGTTGCTTTAAAAAGGTGGTGAGAAATAAGGGTGGAAAATAATATTGCTGTTGTGCGTACTCTTGTCTCTTGTGATGGATGAAAAAAAGCACCTGATGGTAATGCAGTTTCTTAACCAACAAAATTCTGAGATTTTAAAATATCTCTGCTAAGATTTTAAAACATAAATAAGTATTTCTTCTGGGTTGAGCCCTGTACTATTCAAATAAAGCTCTGTTTTGGAGCTGCAACTCCAACCCAGCCATCCCAAGTCCATGAGAGGCAGATTCTTGAAGAGTTTGAGCTTTATCTTCCTTAATAAAATATGCATTCCTCACTATTTTACTTGGGTTTTTTTTCTGACATTAAAAAAAATACTATGAAAATATTTTGCTTGTTTTGTGATATAAATACAACGTACTCAAATCTTGACCAAGCTTTGGGTTAACTTTTGTGAAAGTTAGTACTAATTACATTATCTTCTACTTCATAACTTCACTCTAGGTGATAACACAGGTGTTAGCATTCCTGATACAGAAAATGCAGATTTTTAAAATAACTTCACATTTTTTTCTCCTGATGAAGTAGATGTATGATACCCTCTGTTGTTTCTTCCATAGCTGCAGTGTAAGTTCATGAAATAACTTAGCCTACAAGAATATTTTGTAAAGAACTGATACATTTGGAAAAACATTTTTATAAGCATTTCCTCATGTAAGATGGTCTTAATTAGTACAGAAACATGTTCTGTATTTATATTTAAGCTTCCCCAGTTGTTTTGTCTTCTGACTCTCTCAACATCTGTATAGAGTATCTATATGTGATGGCTCTACACCTTTTTACAGAACCAAGGTCAGGTGTTATTCTGATATCAATGACCCTATGGAACTGAATTTGGTCCTTGATGAGAAAATCCATTAAAAATAACTTTCTAAATCAGATGTTTTTTTCTAAGGGATATACTGTGTATCTTCACAGATGTCATTTCTCCAGGTAAATTAAATCTTGAGTGACCTTTGTTCTTCCTGGAAATTACTTCTTCAAACAAGGAATCTCAAAAGAGGGAGAAGAAATTGGATAAATGCTAGTGCACCACCAAGCCATACAGTGAATTTAACCATGAAAGGAAATACTTCTGATTATCTTTGCTCTTACCAAGCAGTTTAAAGTCTATAGACATCCCAAAGGTGTGGGAAGGGAGAAATGCGTTAGTCACCTATGTGCAGAAACCACACAGCAGACATAACTGAAGATGATAGCAAAACTCATAACTTCAAGCCTAGCAGTCTTTTTACTTTTGCTATGTGAAAGAGATGTTCCTAATTTTCCACCTATGGATTTACCTGGTGACTTCAAGAAGTTGTTCCAATACATGACCAAGAGAGGAGAAGCATGCACCTCAGCCTGTATTTTCATTGTTACACTCGAATTCTCATAACATATATTTTTACTCAACACATTTAGTCCTGCAGAAGATGGCTAGGATAGCAATACAAATGGCTTTTGTTTTCTCCTATGCACTGGAGCAGTGGCACCAATAGTGATTAGTTTTGTCACTAAGGCAACTACTGGCAGGGAGGGAGAAAGAAAGGGTTTCATAAAGCAATTCTCTTATGGCAGCTATGGAGCAGCAACTCTAACGCACAAATCCGTCCTTTCCTTGGAGCACACAAACGTTTGATTTACTGTCTGTGAAATAATTTATCCCTGCAATATTAAGAGAGAAGGCAAGGACTGAGGGGCATAAACGAGGTAAAGCTGCTTGCTGCAGTATGGTCTGTGTTCTATTTCTTAGTTTAGGCCTGTGTTTCATGACTAGATGAACATGAATCAGTTTAAAGCCTCCCTCGTACATCCACCGCCCACTTCCCCAACATAACATAAACCAGAAGCCATATAATCATGCCAGAATGAGAGAATCAATTACATCTCTGTCTCTTAGGAAGAAGCAGAGCCTATAATGCAGATGTTTTTACAGCTGTGAGTACTGCTGACGATTTAATGGTTTAGGATAATTCGTCCCTAGCATAGTTGTTTTTGCAGATGAGGGGGGAAAGGGTTTGGGGGAGGGAAAAGGGAAGAGAGTGATAAATGTAAGCAAAAAAAGGATGTGAGCTGCCATGAAATGTATTTCTATTTGACAAGACACAGCACTTAAAATATCATTTGAGAGAAATAGTTTGGAGAGAGACCTAGCACACAGAACAGCAAGAATCCTAACTCTTGCTGAGTTTTTACAGACTCTGGAGCTGCTGCTGTACCCCGTGTTCACAGCGCTTCCCTTTTGCATGAAGTCTTTTCTCTGCTCACAGCAAGTGGCTAAAAGAGAATTGAGAATAAACTGAAACACAATTCACAGCTTTGTTTCCCGCACTGGTAAATATTTCTCCCCTCTAACTGCATTATCCATGCTGACAGAGTATCAGGTTTGCAACTGAAGTCTTTGTTGTAATATCAAGACATGATCTTTCTTGCCTACATTATCAAAGAACAAGACAGCCATCAGCTAACCCTGGTATTACAGAGTACAACGTATATTACTTAAATTAGAGTCCAGCTTTAACAAGAAAATCGTAGATCCAGGACTGTAGCACATACTTTTCTTTCTCTCTTCTCTGCTATATATGTAATATTTAAGACTCATCTTAGTTACAGTTAAAAAAAATCCTGATCATTTATCATTGTCCCCATCAACCCTAACAAAAGAATCATAGAATGCTTTGTGTTGGAAGGGACCTTTAAAGCTCGCTTGATCTAAGCCTGCTGGAGGAGCAGGGACATCTAGATCAGGTTGCTCTGAGCCTCATCCAACCTGACCTTTAGTGTTTCCAGGGATGGGGCCTCTTCTACTTCCCTGGGCAACCTGTTCCAGTGGTCCATGGCCCTCAGCATAAAAAATTTCTTCCTTATATCTGATGTAAATCTACCCCCCCCTTAGTTTAAAATCATTGCTCCTTATCCTGTCACAACAGGGTTTGCTAAAAAGTCTGTCCTTACCTTTCCTGTAGGCCCCCTTTAATTAGTGGAAAGACTACAAAGTCTCTCTCAGCCTGTCCTTGTAGGTAAGGTGCTCGAGTCCTTGTATCATTTTTCTAGCCCTCTGCTCAACCTGCTCCAACAACTCCATGTCCTTCCTGTGCTGAGATCCTCAGATCTGGATGCAGTGCTCCAGGTGGGATCTCATGAGAACAGTGTAGAGGGACAGAACCCTTTCCCTCCACCTGCTGCTGAGGCTTCTTTTGGTGCAGCCCAGGACACAGTTGGCCTTCTGGGCTGCAAGTGCACATTGTTGGCTCTTGTCCATCTTTTCATCCCTCAATATCTCCAAGTCCTTCTCCACAGCGCTGCTGTCAATGACATCATTCCTCAGCCTGTATTGAAACTGAGGATTGCCCCGACCCAAGTGTCGGACTTTACATACAGCCTTATTGCTAAATAAGCAGAGAAGGAGAGTTCAGCAAGATAGTGAAGTTTTCCACCTCTAGGATTACTTAGAACACAACGAGGAGTGGGAACTCCATTCTCTAAACAGAGGTGTCAGTGTCATAAGAAATGTCCCAGATGGTCTCACCTGGACTTCCAGTTGCCTTATCAGCAAGCAACAGGTCTGATCTAGGTCCTGTGTCACACCTACAAGACGTGTGGGATATGGCACTGGGCATATTAATTGGAAACTGAACCTCACACTGGATGTCATAGAATCATCTGGTTGGAAAAGACCTCTGAGATGATCAAGTCCAGTCACACCCATTCACTTACTAAACCACGTCCCTAAGAAACTCATCTACCCACCTTTTAAATACCTCCAGGGATGGAGAATCGACCACCTCCCTGGGCACCCTCCAGTGCCTGAGATCCCTTTCAGTGAAGAAATTTTTCCTAATGTCCAGTCTGAACCTGCCTTGGCACAACTTCCAGCCATTTACTCTCATCCTGCTACTTGTCACTTGTGAGAAGAGACCAGCACCCACCTCACTACAATCTCCTTTCAGGTAGTTGTAGGCAGTGATGAGGTCTCCTCTCAGCCTCCTATTCTCCAAGATAAACAACCCCAGTTTCCTCAGCCACTCCTCATAGGACTTGTTCTCCAGCCCCTTCCCCAGCCTCGTCACCCTTCTCTGGACTCTCTCCAGCCCCTCAATGTCCTTCTTGTAGTGCGGGGCCCAGAACTGAACACAGTACTCAAGGTGCGGTCTCACCAGCGCTGAGTGTAGGGGCACAATCACTGTCTAAAAGACAGATTCCAAATTCCTGTACTGATCAATCACAGTGATTGTGTGTAGCCTCAAAATGCAGGCTTTTAGTTTTCCCAAATGTTACAATCAGGTAGCTGACAGATTTAATGTATTATATATTAAAATAGTAATTGTTACAATATTTATTGATATATGATTAATATGAAAAACAGATTTAGTCTTTCCTCTTGTCCCTACAGAGTTATACCTTGGAATATTTATCTGGTATAATTGCTTCTTATTTTTAAAGCTATATTGACATATATTTACTTATATCCTCAGAATTACTTAGCATAGATGCTTCTTTGCTAATAATGTCACACCCAGAGTAACTTCTACTAAAATGAGTAATATAATTTTTGATACTGTTCAGAGCAGTGGAGGCAATTTTAAATCTAAAGAGACTAAAATTTTCTTGTAAAGTCTGTGGGTGAGACTATTATTTTTTGACATCACTACTCTGGGAGTTTTTTTTGATTCGTTGGTTTTGGGTTTCTGTTGTTGCTGTTGTTTAGTTTGTTTATTTCCATTTCCATTTATTAGGATTTCTTAACCCCGGACTTGTAAATTCTTTAGAAAATGTCTAGTTTTGGAATCTAAGATGCAGAACCAAGCACAGGGAAATGCCACAGCTTATAAAACGTCCCTGTGAGCTAGGAAATAATCAAGAAACAAACAAACCAAAAAGCAGAACAACTGCAGTGATTTAGACTCTTACTAAAAACATCTCCAGGGCAGAAATTCAGGTCACAGTGTTGCAGATATCATAGTTTTTCAGAATGCGTGTAGATGTGTGTATGGGGAGATGATTCATGCAAGCACCTTCCAAGCTTGTCACCTCTATGTACAAACATGGGGACTCAGTTGCCATTCTCTTCTGCATCTTCTCCTCACTTGTCTGAAAGAGACGGAACCAAAGTTGCTTCAAATTGGAACACAGACCCTCTTTGACAACCCTAAGTCAGGGAAAGAGAATAGGATGTGGACCAAGATGATCACAACCTCCACAGGCTGCTAAAATGAAGGTGGATGCTGTAACATGAAATTAATGTTTCAAAGTGGTCCTCTCTGAGGTGTGATGTGCTTTACAGTTGAGGTAAAACTTTCTTCTCATAGATTCTGAATAATCACATCTAGAAAACATTTCAGGAGAAATGAAAATGCACATTTAATTCTGAAAACATATCTACTTCTATCAGTTGGTATCACAAAAACTCAGAATCTCTCTTTACAAACCTCACCACACTTTTATAGTCATAAACAGAAAATGGACAAACAAAGAATAAAGGTCACGAGAACTCATGGTCAGCTTAGCTGCCAGGTCAAACAGTGGTTTCGGGCTACTGACTTCAACTGAAGTTTGTTAGAATAACATTGAGTCTCGCTCTCAGTGTGTTTTTTGTTCTTAGAGAAATATACTCAGAGCTTTTTTGCATTGTAAAATTAAATCACTTGATCAATGGCACAGATTTAAAAAATTGTATTGTAAATACAGTTTTACCAGAAAAGAACAATAATTCTTGTAAATGTTTTTTACCTGTGTGTTGTGGTTTTACCCCAGCTGGCAACTAAATACCACACAACCACTCACTTCCTTCCCCTTGAGTAGGATGGGGGAGGGCAACCAGGAAAAAATTAAAAAGTAAAACTCATGGGCCGAGATAAAGACAGTTTAACAGGATAAAAAATGAAGATACAAAACCAATAACAATGATAACAACAACAATAATAGAATATACAAAACAAGTGATATACGATGTGATTGCTCACTACCCAGTGGCTGATACACAGCCCGCCCCTGTGTAGCGACCTTCCCACTCCCAGCCAGCTCCTCAGTTTATCTACTGAGCATGGCATTATATGGTGTGGAATATTCCTTTGACCACCTTGGGTCAACTGTTTGGCTATGTTTCATCCCAGCTTCATGTGCAGCCCCCTGTTGGCAGAACATGGAAAGCTGAGAAGTCCTTAACTTAGTAAAACCTTACTTAAAAAAAGCTAAAAATATCAATACGTTATCAACAATATTCTCATACTATATCCAGCTACTAGGAAGGAAATTAACTCTTTCCAGTTGAGTAAGTCAACAACAGACTTTCACAAACTCTTTTTTGTTGATGAAGGAAGAAAATGCAGATGGTTATCAGATCACTTTAAGTATAGAGGGAGTCTTTGTAGGAGCCAGTTTTAAAGTTCAAAAGTTTCTGTTCTTGGTTTGTTTCCTGTGTGAAAGAGAGAAATATACAACAATGATTAGAAAAATTGCAGCTGGAGGTTTTTGAATGATCATCTCCAGATACAGCACATCAAAATGTTTCATCTGATTTCATTCCAGCAAACTGATGAAATAACAACAATCTATAAACGTATCTTGGCAGTTATCAGCCTACCAGCAGGTTAAAATTCCCTGAAAATGTAAAACAGCTGTTCCATTAGGGAAATGTTTTGTGTCTGCCCTACCCTGTTTTCAGCCAGTGAAGGAAATACTATGACAGAGAATAATTAAATAGAAATAACAAGTTTCTTGGAAAAACATGCACTTTAAATATTAGTGTTCCTTTTACTCAATTTAAGTCAACCATAATGCTTGCAATTTGAGAAGTGTGCAACAACGATCCTGTTGCATTATAGGTAAGATCTCTTCACAGCCGTACGTCAGTGCTGTGTTTCCAAGTATCTGCTCAGCGTTTTAGTTAAGCACATTATATTGCTATGGCAGATAGCTATTATAACAGGATTACTTTAGAAGAAAATGAATCATGCCCTGAATATTGACTCTGTAGACTTGATGTGCATTGACCGTGAGGGAGTGTAGGCTGACTGGGTAATGTAAATATCTTCATTTAGTCAATACTGCTCTTGGAGAGATGATATTATCTGCTTGGCTCTACCTTGGGTTACCAAACAATGACAGCAATGTAAGACTGCAGAAGGCTGAAGAATAAGCTGAGGACTTCAATGCCAAGGGTGAAGGCTGCTGAGAAATATTGTCTTCCCAATGCTGCTACATTACTCGATCATCTTCAGAGAAAGGTAGAGAGCTCTATACGTGTAAAGCAGGTGGATGCTGGAGGTGGATGGGGACAGACTTGGCGGCTAATTTGAGAAACTATAAAAATGGCATCTGCAAAAACCCTGCAGCTACCCTGGTTGCTCATGCAATGAAGTTTTGTGAACAGGATAACTGAATATATGAAATGCCTGAATTGAGGTTACAGAATTTAATATAAAAAAATATGTGACAGTGAGTCAGTGGTTTACTTCTGTTTCATGCAGAGACTTTAGTATTCTTTGCAAGAAGTTCTGTCTGGATTTTGAGTAAGGGTTTATAAATAACTTATGTTTAGTTAGAAAACTGTGAACCTAAAAGGATTTTAATGAACTTAATAGTGGGTTAAATTTAAGGGAATTGTGAGCATCCACCCACCTCTTCTTTGAGTCAATATGAAAAAGCAAAGGAATGGAAAAAAAATCCGTGTTTTGTTGAGAGGGGAAAATCTGCAATGGAGCTGTTGTGGAAAAGGCTGTGTCCCAGAATTGTTAGGCAAGTATTAAGTTTAACCAAACAATCCTTTCACCTGAATTGGTTTTATTTCACCAAGACAGACCGTGGTTGAAGAAGGAATCTGCTCAGCAGAGTTAAAAAATAGACAGCAGGAACTTGAGTGGTTTTGAAAAGAAAGAGGATATATTTGCTCACAAGAACTTTTCGGTGCACAGGTAGGGCAGCAGCCCCTTGACACTGTGTGAAGAGACTCCTCTCTGCCATCTGCAGGAGCTGTGTCTCCAAGGTCCCAGTCATTTTTCTTGTCCTTTTCTGCTTTTTTTCTCATGCTTCAAAGTCCTTGTTCGTTTTCTTAAATAATTGCTTCCTTTTTCAGGGGCATGGAAAAGTTTAGTTTAAAAATTGCTATTGTTTCATCTCTTTTCCTGTAATAAGGCTTGGCCAACTGGTCATCATTAGCAGTCCAGTCTGTGGTTGTTGTGATCTTTTTCGGCTTTTTCGTAGAGGGAAAACCAACAACAATACGATGCGAAAAAGAAAGCCAGTGAACTGTCATCTCCATTCAAACAGGGATGTTACATTTTCCTCAGTACATGAACATAAGTTGCTCACAGATTCAGGTGGACTTAAAACAGCAAGTCCAGGAACACCACATAAGACACCTTTGAAGCATCTTGCTGCTGATTTATGACATGACAGAAGTACGACATGACCATGAACAACATGTTGTGAAATAGAACTGTAAAGAAAAAAGATATAGAAAGGCTACAGTGGGTCCAGAGAAGGGCCACGAAGATGATCAAAGGATGGGGAAGCCTACCATAGGATGAAGAGCTGAGAGAACTGGTTGGTTCAGCCTTGAGAAAAGAAGGCTTAGGAGAGACCTTATCACCGTGTTCCAGTATTTAAAGGGTGGCTAAAAAGAAGATGAAGACTGCATTTTTACAAGGAGTCACATGGAAAAGATGAGGGATAACGTATAAAAGTTCATCCTGGAGACATTTGAATTGGACACAAGAAGAAAAATTTTCATAATGAGAACAATCAGCCATTGGAATAATCTCCCCAGGGAAGTGGTGGATTGACCAACACTGGACACTTTTAAGATTCAACTGGACAGAGTGCTGAGCCATCTTGTCTAGACTGTGCTTTTGCCAAGAAAGTTTGGACCATGTGACCCTTGAACTCCCTTCCAACCGGGTATTCTGTGATTCTACGACACTTCTAGCTGAGCACTGGAACTAAAGTGGGCAAGAGATATTTCAACATATGAGGTGACAGGCACAAACTGAATTACAGAAAATTCAACTGAAGCATAAAAAACCTTCTTTACTGTGAGGATGATCATATGCTGGAACAGGTTGTCCAGGGAAATGATGAAGTTTCCCTCCTTAGAGACATGGAAAACCATGTTAAGAACAGCTCTGGGCAACCTGACCTAGTTCACTCTACTTAGATTGGCATGGTTGGATCAGAGACCTCTGGAGATCCTTTCCAACCTCAAATATCTTGTGATTCTATTATGTTTAATAAAGATAAATCTGGAGACACAGAAGGCCAACTGGTATATCATAGGATTATGGCATCAAAATGATGTAGTTTTTGAGCAAGAAGATTAGAAGGTTGCACAACTCATCTTTATTTATAAGGGTATCTTCACTGCTGCCATGTTTCATTCTGACACATTCCATGTCTTGATAAAGCTATCTGAAAAGTGGCTCTGACAACCTACAGGAAGCCTGTGATTTGTAGCAATGCTGTTTACAGACAGAAGCCACTCTCTTCCACAATGGTGCTAGGTGACCTGCAGCAGGTTTACAAGCATAAATAGGATTTTTGCCATGTGGTATTAGTAACTGATTCCAGAAATGAACTTTCAGCTTCAAATTTTTTGAGCACTACCCTGCATCCCATCTGAACCAAAAGAAATAGTAATCTGTTTATCTTATTTGGAGGGAAAAAGATACTTTCTATCAACCCATCTCTACACAACGGTATGAAAATTATAATAGTTCCACTAGGACAACAAATAAAAATGCAGTGAACTTCCCGAATTTGTAGCAGGATTTCTTGTTTTCTTTAAAAATTTATTTGCAGGAAGGAGTTTGCACAATTTCTTTTTAAAAAATAACCCTACTGACGTGCTGCTAAATGTAAGAGATGTTTCACAATGCACTGCACTAAGCAAATTATGATACTGTACAGTACCAGAGTGTTTTAAATGTCAGATATGGATTTGGGAAATTATGTGCTGCAAAATCACTGTAAAATTTTATAGAATTAATGTAGTGACAGGTTAAACGTGCCAAGAAAAGCCTACTCAGAAACATTTGCACATTGTCATATTTGAACAATGATCCATTAATAAGGCTTCCATAAAATATTTTCATGTGATTAGGGTTAAAAACATGAAAGAGAGAAATGAGAGATGGTGTGAATCTGTACCTTGAGGATCTTTCTTGACTCCCACCATCTTCTGTTTAGACAAGGTTTTAAAAAACAGACACTGGTTTTGGAAAACCATGTTTCACTATATGTGTCTGGAGGTGTATTGATGTGTTTGAAAGCATTCAGCCTTTTAAAATTGGGCCTTTATAAGAGAGTTCAATTTTTACAGCCAAAGACTGCAATGCATGGTTGGGATTCTTATGCAATCATTGCCTCTTTCTGATGGAAAGGAATAAGTAGTATTGTAGTATGAATAACAAACAATGTTTTATATAACTATACTGAAGAACCTTCTCCCTTGGTTTCATTGCCAAAAATATTTGCAACTACACATCTATCTCTTTATCCCATATGAAAGGAAGGTACATTTACAATGAATCATCTCCAGAACTAAGCATTTGACTGGTGTCCATGCTTCCCAGCTGTGAGCCTCTTTGTCTTTCTAATGCTCCATTTCTGTTGAGCTGGCAGTTCAAAATACCAGCCTGATGGTTTGAAGTCAATATAACTGACAGGCTTTCCACTGTATTTCCAAGCATTGTGATCCCTCTTGGAGGTAAAATCCTTTATTGGAAGACAGCTAGTTTAAGAAAACAAGATAGCTATGGTGAGCTACTTATCAACTAAAATGTTTATGTTTATGAATGAAAAATCAAACAGGTTCGTAATTTACTGGAAACGAATCCGGTTTACAATTATTCTCATGTAAACCCTTCAGAATCAGTGTTGCTTAGCCAGCTGGTCACCTGTTCTTTTATAAGTGCACATATTAGCAAGAAGCCTTGACTACAGAATGGAAGATAATGACAGTCAATGTCTCCTGAAACATTTCAGGATTATGAGAAAAATCCACTCTGCATCTGGGTAAAATGAGGAGTTTTCAGAAGTTCTTCATTGAAAGCGAATGAACTTGTAAAAAGCCAGTTGGGACTCCTACCCAGACACATCAAAGGGACTTTAGGAGCTAAGGTAAGGGTCTTCCAAAAGTCAGCCATTCCTCCTAAGTCAGTTCTTATTCGCAAGGAAGTAGAGGAAAACTGTGGAAGAAATTAGAAGTAGTCCTCAGATTATTTTGGTGTTATCAGCCACCCCGTCAAGGATCATCTCTTCTGTCATGACATAGCCAGAATTTCACTTTAATCTGCTGAAATGTTTGGCCATGTTTAAGGCATTCATTAAGAATTTGTCTGGACTTGACTCCCTAAGCTTTCACTTTTTTCAGTTTCCCTGCTTAGACTGAGATTCAGACTTCACTGTGGGAAGAAAATGGATGCAAAGTAATAGAATCACAGAACTGTAGAATGGCCTGAGTTGGAAGGGACCCACAAGGATCATCGAGTCCAGCTGCTGTCCCTGCATAGGACACTCCCAACATTCACATCGTGTGTCTGAGGGCATTGTCCAAATGCTTCTTGAATATTGTCAGGGTTGGCATCGTGACTGCTTCCCTGGGGAGCTGTTCCAGTGTTCCACCACCCTCTGAGAGAAGTCTTGTCCAATGGGTCAGATAACTGATGCACTGCACTCTAACTCCCACCATATATGCACTGACATTTTTTGAGACTATATGACTTGAAAAATAGAGGAGGTATTACTCAACATGGATCTTAAAGCATCATAAATCTTCATTGGTCAAAACTTGCTATCTGACTCATGATAAAGGGGCATATGATTCACAGGAGTCTTCTCTCATGATTAATACCTTGGTGTATGCAGTTTGTCATGCAAAAAATTTCTATATAGAAAATGAATATGTGGGAAAAATTGAAATATAATGTCTACAAACAATCAAGAACATTTAGATAGATTACTTTGATTGATAGCCGTTTGTTTAGTCAGTAAAATACCCCACTCTTTTGCAGAAAGCAGTCATCAAGAGTAGCTGAAAATGTCTGGAAAGCCCCATTCACCACTGCACTATTTTTTACATATGACAGAGTAATTTGTCTTCCAAATGAACACCGCTTCATCCTGCAGAGAAACGTAGCCACACGCGGTTGAACGTCACATTACACGAGCCCACCAACCACACAGAAAATACATTGCGAATGCAAAACTTGGTATACATGTTTAAATTCTCCATCTTATAAACTGATAATCTTCCTTTCTTTCCATGCAGCAGTGTTAATGCTTCACCTATCAAAAGCACTCCTTAAAAATTTGCACAAACCTTCTACTTATGGTGTGTGTATTTCCCTTCTGTTCTATGTACTTCACATTGATTCATCTGCTCATTTTTCTAATAACATAATTTTATTCACATGCTGCTATAGCCCTTGAAATGTTAGTTACCCCATGAGATCAATAGTGAGCTCAATTAAGAGAATTCATATTCCAGTCAGCTGTTTTCCTCTATTTTTCTGGTCGCTTGTTTGTCTAGTGGTGATTAAGGTTGCAGTTCCACTCATTAGTGAAGTGTATTAAATGGTAATATCAATAACTGACAACAGCACTACAGTAGGACTGACTGTTCCACCAATCTATAAAAACATGCCAAACAAAGCTTTCTGGACATCGTGTCTCCAGACATGATGGAAATGTTTACTCCCTGCTTTCTAGTCTGGCTCATGATCAATGTAAGGAATATAACAACAGAGTGCCTGTTAAGCACAGTAGAACTGTGCTCCATGCTTTCAAGTAAAACTGCCTTCCACCCAGAGGTGCCAGGGTAGCTTTACTTGGTTTGGGGGAAAAAGAAAAGAAACATAAAAGAAAATTAAAAAGAAAACAACCGTCAAACCTCCTGTATGTGAATTACTTTATGCACCATCACTAATAAATTCTCAGAGGTCAGGATAGTGATATGTATTTAAAGACATCTTGCACTATTAGAAATTATAGTCAGAATTTTGCAATACTGTGGTATCGTGGTATCAGCCTGAGGCATTTTCCACTTTGGGGACCAGATATAACAGATGTTGGTTAGACATGTAAAGAATAACTACCCTTATCATAAAAACCTTTTAAGACATAACAGATGGATGAAATAAAGGGAAGTTCGAGAAGGCATCGGGAGAAATTAATAGAGCGTGTAAAATTATAAAATTAATGGGATATTTTAACCCAGAAGGGGAAAAATGAACATTTTTAAAACCAGCTTGAAAAGCAATCACAACTTACCATTAACCTACTTGTTAATAGACAGCTGGCTTAGTTTTATGAAGAAATATGGGGTATGCAATCATGTTGTTTAACTGTGTATATTTTAAACCATTTTCATTTAATAATGACAAATTCAACAAGTGTCAATATCCAAAGACATTACATTCCAGCATGAAAAAATCAGCATGACATCCAACACAAAAATTGCTGATAGCCCCAGAGTCATTTCTTTCATGTCAGTGGTGAAGAGTTGAGACAAGTCTCCATGGGTCCCTGGCCAGCTGGCCAACAGCACTGTTGTCTCATGATCTTCTGCTCAAAAAGGTCAGCAAGTGATTCTTTAGAGTCAATGATGTCATGAAGGGAGTGAGGGAGCTTGGGAAGACAGAAGATGTGAAAGGATATTGCTCTAGAGATGAGGGACATGAGTGATAGTGTATTATAATAGATATGAAAAGGTAGAGAGGTCCCTTAAGAGGAATTTATAAATACGACAGTGGTCAATGTGGAGTGAATTACAGGGAATCTGAGAGTGCTGCATTTTAATGTGCACTGCCACAGGAGACCAAACCTCTCACTCTGCTTCTCAGTTTCAATGATAACTTGACATTTTGTACAATTTTAAAAGTACTGATAGAAAACAGATCAGTTTGTTCTTCAAGTCTAAGTTGCCTTTAAATATATCATTATTTTTTGTGAAGAGCAGAAGTAATCAAACACACTGTTCCTGTCCTAAATCCACTTGATTCCAAAGTCCTCTCATAAGCTGCCCAATAAAAGCCAGTATACAACAGCATTTCATTTAGATGTGCCTCTTCGGGACATGGTTCAGTGGTGAACCTGGCAGTGTTAGGTTTATGATTGGACTCAATGATCTTAAAGGTCTTTTCCAACCTACTCTATGATTTTGTGGTCAGGAAAAGCGTTCCTATTACTCTGCCACAGCATAAAGTGCATATCTCTGCAGAAAATATCACCAGACCATAGTGTCAATACCAGAACTTCTGATAGAGATTTTCCAAGGTTAGTGGTATTCAGCTTCTCAAATCTGTGAGACTCATTAATTTCCTATTAAAGATTGTTCAGTGGTGTAGAAGAACTTGCTTTCAGGAAGCACTTATTGATTTTATATTAATTTTTTTATTCATTCTAGTGGGTTATCCTTTTACATGAATGAATTTTCCTAACAGTTAAGAGAAAAGGCAGCTATGAAACATTTTGTTGTCATTAATGTGCTTATTTCCATTTAAGAAATTCTTTACTTAAGAGATCACCTGGTGCACAACCACCCTCCCAAATCAAGACCATACAACATTAAGGAACACAGGAATCTAATGGATTCTGTTTCAGGAGCTCCTTCTTGAAAACTTCCAAACCAGGAACTTATTTCCGTAAGAAATAATTTCATTTGTGGGTTTTGGAGAAGAAATAAAGTTACATTAATGGAAAAACTTAGGTTGAAAGGTCCCTCTGGAGTCATCTGGTCCAACCTCCCATTCCAAACGAGCTGAAGCTTTGAAGTGAGAGCAAAACTTAAAGTACAACCGTCTTCTCCCGATGTCCTTTGGCAGCACAGCACCTCAAATCCAAAATACACACACTGAAGAGAGAAGAATGCAGTTAATAATGGAGAATGTTGACAGGAATCCCTTAGCTGAGATTCAGGATTGTTAGTGTGTTTTCTGAGCCATTTTCCCTCTAGTAATCCTGTAACTGATACTTGCATGGGCTGTGCTTCTCTCTGTTTTCAGTTCAGAGATCTTCTAGTCTGCTGTGGGTTTTGTGTAAGTTAAACATTTTAATCCGGTCCTTACTACCTTCCCTGCAAACAACCGAACTGTTATTTGCTCCCATTTAATCCCTCTCCTCTCCTTCCCACTCCATTTAGATTTGGGGGTGGAGACTTACCACTAACTTCAATAGAAAGACCATCCATCTCTCAATTTAGAAGTACTCATTTTTTTTTTTAATTACTTATAAGGCTTCTCGTGCTACCAGAGGAGGCATATTTTGCAGATTTGAATTACTGTTGTCTTGTCCCTGCTCAAGGACAAATTTGTCAGTGAATCTATCTGGGAAGGGACTTAAATAGTTTTGGAACTGATAACGACATTTCCAAAGTTTAGTTCTTTTACAGAGGTGATTACATTGTTTGTCACAAAAGGCAAATTACATGTGTTAAGCAAATAAAGGACTTCCTTATTTTTAGAATCAAATAATATTTTTAGGTGTTGCCATGGAAGCAGCTTTGAATGTGATCAGAATGGGGTAGTATAGGACTGAAAATACACTTGCTTAAAATTGTCTATTCTATACTCTTTGAGCACCCCAAAACCCTCAGGGAATTTATATGACAACATAAACTACAAAGGTAAATGAAGTCATTATATCACTGTAATATTTGAAATAATTTCAGAAATAGATCCTGAGGTTTGTAGTGCTGAGGTACCCTCTTGAAAATACCATATGCTCTGTAAGCTGTAAGGGAGGGAACTTAACTGTAACGGTTTAAAAACCTCCTGTGGACCAAGGCTTTTCCTTCAGAAGAGGGGACACATGTTGTTCAAATTTATACAATTGTGAGTCAGTTTTAATTTCCTACTCTATAAGTAAACAATTATACAAGATTATCTGCCCAGTTATACTTTCAGCAAATTTCTCCTAGTTAAATGAATAAAGACTGAGATATCTGCCAGAAGCATAAGAGTTTCAGGCAACATGTATTGGATCAAAAAGTTCCCCACATCCTGTCAACTTGGCATATCTCACAACATTAAGCACCTTATCTTACTACTAAATGACAAATCAATGCTAGAAGTTTCTAAAGCACCAACTTAAATCTATTTCACCAGATATTATGTTAATATCAACAGCATATATGATGAAATATTTAAATATTTTGAGGAGTTCAATGTTTGTAGCTTGCACTGAAAACAAGATGAAGTCCAAAGAAAACACGCTGGTCCATCTTCTGCCTGATATAAACCTACCACAAGGCCACCTATTAAATAAAACATTATGAAGAACTAGTGCTGCTTCTTCCTTTTCCCACTAATCCTCAGCCTTAGGGATGAGAGCCCAAATGCAGAAAGATGAAAATGGAGAGTCCAGTTTTTTTTTTCATCCTGTTGTCTGAAATTTTCTCTTGAGAAGTGGTCAAATGTTGCTGAGACCTTTATAGGTTTGCAAATTCTTTCACTCTTGCTCCTCTAAGGAAATTTGGAAGGCTGAATAAGGAGAAAAGTTTTAACAGTTTATGTAGGTGTTTTAAAAAAATTCTTTCACAAGGGCATAACTTGGCAAAAAAAATGGAAAAAAATGGAGCAAATTCTCCTGTGAATTGAACCTTTTGGGCTTATGAAAATCTGTGATAACTGAGAGAAAAGTTGGAGCAAAATGCCTTAGCACTTTTTGGCACAAATTAGTGCTGAACTAAGTGCTGGGTTTGCAGTTCCACTAAGACAACAGATAAATGAAAGTGTCTGTTTTTTTGATTGCGCCTAATGCAGCTCTATCACCTTTATCATTGAAATTCAGCATCAACATTTAATAGTTGTAAGGCTGCTCAGGATCCCATCTAGAAAAGAGGAATTTGTCAGTGTATTCAGGCACAGAAGAACTTCCAGTAAGTAGCTGTAGTCTCTAATTTCCAAGAAACATTTATAACTGGAGTATTTCTAGAAAGTATTTCCAGAATCTCAAGGTTGGTTTCAAATTTTGAATATTTTCTTAGAACTTGTATTTATGGCTGAGAACTTAATAGCAGCATGTAAAAAATGTAGGAAGAGACTGCATCTGTAATTTAGCTTAAAGTGTTAAACTACACTTTTAAGCAGGCAAACAAATGGCAATTCAGGGTAGGATTTGCCTTTATGGCAAACATAACTAAATTTAAGACTGCACATTAATGAATCTGAACGTAGGTGCATTAGGTGTTTATGCAAAGAAGTCTTCATCAACACAACTAAGTGGATCCTAAAGAGTATGAAGTTTCCAGGCCCCAAACCTGTGCATTTCACAACCTTCCTTGGGGTCCTGGGAAGGATAAATAAAGACCATTACTCCAGATAATTAGATCTCACGGTCGATACAGTAAATCCAATAACAATACCATAGAAGTTCATCAGGCCATGAACTGCTTCCTATTTTGCATATGTGTAGGGTCCACTTATTCAAATCTTGTTCTTAGCCAGATTTTAGATCAGATTACAAAGAACTCAAAGACAATGAAAGCACTAATTAATTTATGTCCTTGTCACCAACATCCTTAAAACACTGTGTCTACACCTCTAACTAAATATTCTCTAAAGCTGGCAGCATGAATGAACCTTCCAAGTGTAAAAATGGAATAGGCAATATGAATTATATATATTTCTGGTCCTACTACGTTGCCAAGACTAAAAGATTTAACTATATTTATCATTATCCATGAAGTATCAGAGATGTTTCAGTGAATAATACTGACAAAATGTAGAAAATATAGGAAGGAACAGATGAAAGAGAAGTACAAATGAGGTATAGAAAGGAGTGACTGACAATTTAAAACACCCTGCTTATCTGAACCACAGATGCAAGGGATCACAAGGAAACAGTCTAATATTTGAACATTTTAGAATTATACATAAAACTGTGGCTAAGTAATGAAAAAATACTGTACTCCCAGGGACGTGGATACATACATCTTAATAGACCATTCTGCCTCTGAAAGTTGAGTTTAGCTGTTCACCTTCTGTGAACTCTCTCCACCTTGTCAGTATTTAATGTGTTTTGCTCTACAAGCTTTTAGAAACAGGGTCATGCAGGCATTCATTTCAGTTTTTCTAAATGGTGCTGCAGCAATTTATTGACAAAGCGTGATTTGGGACTTAAAGCCAAGGTCATCCAAGAACTTGCAGCACTGCAGTGAGTTAATGTAGAGAGTGATTTTAGGATTTTAAGAGCATGTTAGGCAAATCTGTCAGGAATGTCTCAGTAGTTGTTCCTGCCTGATGAGAAGGGATGAAGAAGGACATTACTCCTGGTTGTCCTAGCCTTAGTATATGGAAGGAAAAATAAAACAGTAGTTTTGGTTTGCTGCAGACAGATGTTTTCATCTTTTCAATATTAAAATCGTTTCTTCTCCACTAAGGGGTGGATTTTTTTGCATTTTGGATAAATTAAAAAACAACATGAAATCCACAAAAAATCTTCTTCGTGTCTAATCTACTCCACTTGAAATAATTTTCAAGTATCAACTCCCTGCTGTTAACTTAGTTAAAAATGAAGCCTCTTATTCAATGATTTTGAGATTCAGCATGTCTTGATTCGCTATCACTCATACCCCCAACACCTACAGAGCAATCATTATTGGAGAAACTGGAGGGAAAAGATGTAAACAGCCCATCCTAGTTCAGTGTTTCTCCTCTTGGTTCCAGTCTCCTTGGGACATAACAGTGATGAATGTAAAATCAAAACAGAAAAAAAGGAAAATAAATTCAGTCCAAATTCCAGAATCATTCTTTGTAACAGTATTTGACCTGATTTGTGTAAATTTAGTGAAGATTGTATTTATTTCTCAGCCTAGACATATTGATTGTTTCACTCTTAATTACAACATCTGTTTATTCAAGGTCTGAACAAAACAAATAGGCCTATCTTTTCTCCCTTTATATCCTTTTTTGCTCATTTAGTATTTTCCAATTCTTTTTGCAGTTTAACACAGAAGGGGAGAAAGAGAGGAACAAACATTAATGAGAGTAGAAAAAGAAATCAAAACCAAAAGCACGGAGTAAAAACCTGATGCAAAGAAAAGAATAAAGCAAGGATTTTACCACCAGCCAAGGAAAAAAAACAGTGAGGACTTAAGGACCCTTGAAGTATTCAATAGAAAAGTGAATCCCAGACCTTCGTCTTCTGTCTCTATGTAAATTACAACTCCCTTGTAACTAGAGAAATTCATGAGTAATAAGGTCAAATCCCATGTTTTCCTCAAATTTGCATACCACTTTGGAATATTAGTGTTCTGACAGGAGAAAACTGTCCGTGACCACTTCCTCACCCCCCCTTTACTGGCATTTGTGTTTCTTTGGCTAGACAGAGGAACTCATTCAACTGAAAGAATCTCAGGCACATAAAGTTAATTAGTTTCCATCTGATATAATCTCTAATCTAGTTCTTTGTGCAAACACGTGAATGCTTGTAATAGCACGAAAGCTCCATGCAGAGCACCAGCTTGTGCTGGACTGAAGTGGCTGTATGCTTACAGCTTGAGAATTGCATTTGTCTATTTTGGAGAAATACTGTACCATCTCATATTTCCGTATCTGCAAAGGATATTAAATGGTTGGTAATGCAGAAGAACAAGTTATTTTAAAAACAACTACTCATTTTTGCCTTCTGCTTATCTTCCTGTATTTCTTGTCAAGCATACAGCATCTGTCTTATAAGATGCATATGTATTATTCCTGAGCTGAAATGTTCCAGATAATACCCTGCTCAGTCATCAGTGTATTTCCAGCCCCATACACAATGTTCCCATAGGTGATGTAGCCTTCAAATACCCGTCAGTCACTTAATATATCAGGGAGTGCCATAATAGGACAAAGGATAATGGTTTTAGGCTGAAAGAGGGGAGATTAAGGTGAGATATTAGGATGAAATTTTTGACTGTGAGGATGATGAGGTACTGGAACGCGTTGCCCAGAGAAGTTCTGGGTTCCCCATTCCTGGAGATGTTCAAGGCCAGGTTAGATGAGGCTTTGAGCAACCTGATCCAGTGGAAGGAGTCCCTGCCCATGGCATGGGGATTGGAACTGTCTGAACTCTCTGATCCGTAAGGTCCTTTCCAACTCAAGCTATTCTATAATTCTATGATTATAAATCTGCTTGATGTCAGTGAATTTGTCACTTATGATGTAGAAAACTTCGTTCATTACAGAAGTGATGAACTTATTGCAAATAAAAAAGTAACCTCCCACAAAAACAACATAGAGATTTTTTTCATGTTTAATTTATTTAACATTTTACCTGTGTAACTCAACCCTTCTTTTCCCTAATTTCATGGTTTTTTCTCCAAAACAAATCTTTAATTTTTCACCTCATACATTCTAAACTCCCTCACATCAAAACTTTTCCTTTCTTCTTATTTATTCTTCCAAAAGAACCATATTGGTAATCCATGCTCTTCCTGCTACTCTTATTCTGTGATTCCAGCTTTGACTCTAAGATGAATTCGGTTTCTTCTCAACAGTGAAAGTATTTTCTCTTTTATTAGATATTTTTTAATTTAAAAATAATTAAAAATAAACAACCTGTAGTATCCAATCTCATTTCCAACTACTATGGTGTCCCCTTTTCATTGTCCACAGCTGCCCTCTGGAGTTTTCACCTTTAATTCCACCTTTAGCCTCTTATTTCCATGCTCAGTTACACCACTCTCACCACTGTCCCCCATGTCTCCCTGACCAAAAATATCACAATACACTTATTTTCCCTTCTGTATTGACCTGTATTGTTACACATCTGCTCCAGAGCTGGTCAGGCAATTTTTATTCAAGTTTTCCCTCCCTACAGTCCATGACTTTTTCTTTTCATTAGGTATTTCTCATATTTTTTAAAGAATCATCATTTGCTCATTTTCTGCCTTTTTATTATAGTTTTATCATCATTTTACCAGAGACATCAGGTAGGTCTCTGCACTCTACAATCTGGATGCCTGTATCCTAGATATCAATGTAGTCAGCTTAATCAAATAATTTCTATGTTCTCAATTTTCCAAGGAAACTTTGCCTGATGCTTCAAACCCAAAAGGGCTGTAGCAGAGTTAGTTTTTCACTAATTCACACTGTTTTCTTTGTCAGCTCTATAACACTGATCCATCAATTGATTGAACTAGGAGTCTCCATCAACATAGGGATACCTCGTATCTAAATCGTTCTGATCGTCTTTCAAGGTTTTATCTCCTACATACACAAGAAATTCTCAAGTTCTTATCCTCTCACAGCCTGATTTCCACTGTGTCTTTTTCTTTATTGTTGATATTGATTTAAACATAAAGAGAAGCTGCTTTGTCTCTCAGTTCCTCTTACTTGAAGTTGGTTTCTAATATTTTTTTATCAAGTACACCCATCCTCTACCATTTATCAAAACCCTGTAAACTCTAACATAAAGAAGCTCAGTCGCCCTTGATGACCCTATTATTTAAGCTCAAAAAGGTTGTTTATTTTTTCTGTTCTGCCTTTCTCAGCTGAGATGGGCTTCCTGTTAATAAATAGCAAAGCTATCTTGTGATTACCTTTAAATTTCTCTTTACATCTTTTCTTTACCACACACCTCAACCAGTCAGCGGATTCTGTGCTCATAACACTGCTGATTGTGGTGACCAATGTTACATCCTTGATTCTTTCTACTGTCAGTTTATCCTTCTACATCCAGATTTATTTTTTGGTCTTACACTTTGTCTTAGTTTCCTTCAGTAAAATGCATTTCCTCCCAAATTTTCCACTTTAGAGTTCCCTGCATTTCTCCCATATATCACAAGATTCAGCAAAATCACAAAAATCATATGAATAAGTGAGTTTTTTCCTTCTTGTAACAAGAAATGAAACAAAAATGAGTAAAAAAAAAATTGCCTTTCAGCACTAATTAAAAAAAAACAAGAAAAGAAAGTAATTAATTTTGTGCAGGTTTAGAAAACAGTGGTGGTTCATCCATACTGCCAGTGTAAGATCAGTCAGTTTGTGCTTTCGATGGACATTAAAAATGAAATTTCACCTCTTTGCCTTCATTTCATTTCATTTTATTTCATTTCACTTCTCAATCTTACTTCCAGCAATTTATACAGAAACACTTGTCACACGACTGTGAGTGAGAGCTTGCCTAGGGACCTCAATGGGAGAGGCCACGTCAACTGATTTATAATTTCACTGTCAACACCTATCATTCAGAGGAAAATGTGTTACATAATTTTTCACAGTTTAACTGGGTTGGCAAACAAGGAATAACTCTACCCTGGGAGCGGTTCAGTGATTCTGGAGCTCCTAGAACAGAATTAAGAGATGTCAACATGCATTGTTTTCTCCAAGAATTACTACCTGTTAGAAATGTCATGGCTTCTTCATAACCACAACACTATTAATGAGGCTATTCAGCCACTAAATGCTGTTGGTGCTACACAGAGGTAGCAGTAATGCTTCCTGGATGCCTCCTGATGGCTTAGATATTCACAGCTAAAATACCTTAGATGCCCACTGGAACCTCCTCTTATTTCTATACTTGTTTTCTTGTCTCTCTGTCAAAGAACTGATATTGCAGATATCTATTTTTCTTTCTCACATGTACACCCAAGAGGTGTATTTGCTAAATATTTTGTAGTCTGGATGCTTTTTTGGGTTAGAAAGTCCTCGATTGCAGAGCCCCTACATCACAGGGGTTCACCAAAAGCACTAACATTTCTGGCACTTTATTGCAATAACATAAAGATTTCTTATTGACAGATACTATGACACTCTTGCGTTCCACCACAATTTTGTGACATTGGTGCATTAGTTGCACAGGATTTTACATATCACCACTGACTCGATCAGTTTGCAAATTTAAAAGACTGGATCTGGTGCTGTAAATCAGATGATGGAGGAACAGAAGCTAATTTTCTTTACCCAATTACTTCAGTGTAGCAATAATTACTAGGTATTTACCCAATTACAGAGTATCAGTGCTGCAAGAAAAACCTTTGGGTCGTCATGTCTGATGTGGCTGTTGGTGGGAAATCATGCTGTATTTCTACTCCCTGTTTCTCCCTGATGACACAAAATGTATTTTAACATGAGCTTCTAGCAAGTGCTAGACAAGTAATGCACATCCTGCTAGCAGCAGCAAGCTCTGTGTCAGTGCATTGCAAACATTACCTCTGGAACACACAAGTTTATTTTCCCATTAATTTGTGTTCACCAGGTGGAGAAACATCACTTTTGTCCATCTGCACAATGACAGTGGCATTGACAATCCTTCAGATATTTTACAGACATGGTACTTCAAATGTTGTTCATTTTATATTTTCTCGTACTGAATTTTTCATCAGTGTGGTTTTAATCTCTGAATTACATTTGTTTTCTTGAAATACCTCTTTGCTGTTTATTTTCATCTTAGCTTTTATGAGCTGCTCATCCTGAGTATCATTGCTATGCATGAATTTAAAGCCAAACAAAAAATGTAGGTTTATATATTGGAACAATTCACATCTGCAAAACAAGATTTTTTTTTCTCTGTTCTCAGGGGCAATATAAGCTTTCAGAGAAGGCAACAGTAAGAGGAGAAAAGATGTAAATTATCTATGCTTCTCAACATACTTGGACAAATAACAAATGTAAAATATCTGACTTTAACAAAAAGCAGGTTCAATTGCTTTCTGTAAAATCTACTTATTTGCGAAATCATGTCAGTCAACGAGACTTTTGTGAAATGTAGTGAGTTCTGAGTTACTGTCTGCTTCCTACCTGGTAGCAATACTGACTCGAAATCTCTCTTTAATTTTCAGTTGATTACCACATCTGGTCAAGAAATAGAGGATAATTTACCCTTGAACATATAAATCTCAGCGAAACGTAGGCAAAAATCTTTAAATGGTCCCGGTATCAAAATCTTTCCTTTAGAACATTCCCGGGTGAGTACTTAAGAGTTGTTGATTCATGGCTGAATAAAAAGGGCAGGAATGGCAGCCTCTGAAAAACACCTGAGAAATCCTTAATCTCAAAACAGATATTTGTGATTCTAAAGCAATATGAAAATTTGGAAAAGAAAAGTGATACCTTTTCAGTAAGCTTGCATTCTCCTTCAAAATGACTCAGTCAGTGCTGGTGCTCTCACAAGGTTGTTTAATTCAGCCATTCTTGGTTTCATGGCCTAAAAGCCTGTAAAACACAACAACACACTCTGATCACATCTTCTGAGGGTGTCCTTGCTCATGGGCAAAAAGGTAATGGAAAGAGAAGTCTCATTGCACCTTCCAAATTGTTCCTCGATGCCCCCAAATTTGTGGGGTATTCTGTACTTCAACAGCAAGAAGTGGCTTTCACTTGGGTGGAATTACTTCAAGATTTGTACAAAAATTTAAATCTAAAGTCATTCAGGCAATCATTTTGTAAGAAAACATAATCTTTAAAGATTGAGAAATCAACAATATCAGGACAGAAAAATCCCCACAGCTAAGGTTCTGCTTCTTCATCTCTTTTCACTAGTGTGCAGTAACTGAATATTTGCAGTATTATATGTTTAGTTTAATGATGAAAAAGCTCCAAATTCCACTGGATGTTTTGGCATTAATCACTTTGCAAGTATAAAAATGTTATTAAATTTAAGATCTGAAGCTCAAGAATTTGTTTAGCTATGGTTGGGTAATGTTTTGCATAATCAGTCTGAGATTTGTCCATGACCCAAATATTAGTATAGCCTAGAAAGGTGGCTCATAATAGAAAAATAAGGTACTTTTCTATTTCACATATAATGCCTGGTTACACATGCATAGCTTATTCACATGGCAACAAAATACTGCATGAAATGAATTGCAGAAGAGTGCAGAAGTCACTTATTTCTGGAGATATAACTCCAAATTAATTTCATTTCAGGTGAATTTTCCATTTTTTCCTCTCAGTTCCCCAAAATCTATGTTCTCATTTGTGTAGTTCATAAAGAAGCTAATGTTTATAAGAAAACTTTGAAATTATTTTAGTGATTCTAGATTGTATCCAAACACTGACTCCTACAATTTCACCACAGAGTGGGCACTGCCTACTGAGATGTGGGGATGAGGTGGCAAAAGCAGATCAAAACCAAGCTTTAATTTTCCTAAGGACTACTGCTCGTGCATATTTTCCCCTTGCCTTTGAAGAAAACAGCAGAGAGCAATTTTCAGGAGCTTACAATTCTGCAGCTCCTGCTAACTCCGTAAATGACAGTTGATGAGGAGAAAAATCAGAACTTGCTTTTTACCCTTTCAGCTTCTTCACAAAATTAAGTTTTTCAGAAGTCTAGATGTAATTTAAAAAGTCCTGATTTTAGTAATTTGTCCTATTACAGTGATAAAAAATTCATGTCTATGGGCATATGCATACAACAGCCATCGGAGGGCCCCAAGGGATTATCTCTTCCTGTCTGTCTGATTTACCAAATGTGCTTCCAAATCTCCAGGTGGGATTCCTATGCTCTGGAAAAAATGATGTTTGATGCATGTTGTCTGCTAGACTCCTGTTTGGCAGAGAGGAAATAAAAGGAAAAAAATTAAAAAGGAAAGAAAATAACAGTAATTCAATGTCTACTTAGAGAATTTAAATGTCCATTCCAAAGGAAGACATCTGACAGGCTGAACTGCTCAATAAAAACACAGCACTGCTGGAGTTTTCATTCAGCTATGGTTGTGGCTATTAGTTGTCCTATTTTCAGAAACAATAAATTCACTCATGGTTCAAATCTATATATAAAATACTGGAGTACTGACTTAACTCTTTTTATCATCACTTAGAGACACAGATGGGAAGGATGTGTTAGCATCTAGGAGAAAGAAGAAAATTGGTTTTCATGTGTCACAAAGAGCATGAAAAATGACAAGGACATCTTGAAAATGATTACATGCACTTACTGGAATAATTGACACAGCCTTTGGAGTACAAGTGCCCTTAGAGGAAAGAGAGAATTAAGCACACAAAGTTGAAAGCAAGATGATTTTCTTTTTTTAAAATATGAGCAAAGTTTATACCTGGATTAATAATTAAAAAAACCCTGCCCCTTACTGATTTTTATTGATCCTTGAGATACATTATCTGGAGAAAAATAAAACCCAATATTCTTGGTTTCTTAGACATGTAGAGGTTGCATTGTCTTACCTGGAACAGTAGCAGTATTGATAACAGCATGGTTCAGACTGAAATATACAAAGGCTCAAACTCAGGCAGTTCCATACTTACATACAGAGTTTGTTTTATCAGGGTAGTGATGGTATCAGTTTTATTCCTCTGAATCTCCAATATAATAAAAAAAATCAATAAGAGAATAATTAATTGTTAGCAGTTTTCACCAGGAAAAAATCAAGAGGTTAAGGTATAGACTGGTCAAAGTTAACGTTAGGACAAAATAACTTCTTAATGAAGCCCTGAATACCATCTTCTAAATAAATTAAGCCTTCTCTGTGTGCAGTAGAATCCACTAACTTTAGGGATCTGCAATATGGTTTACACCATCTTATACAGAAATATGTGCCTTAACTTATGAGTCATTGAACATATTTAAGTATCTGCCTTTCCAAGAAATGAATCAGGTCATAAGTTTCAGTGACTGTATTGGTGAGATCTACAAAGGGAGCCTGTGTTGGATAACTCAGATGCTGACAAATACAGTTAAATCAACCATCCATCCTAAGGTATTAGAACATAGTTGTTGGCTGAGGATTATTTGCTAAATATTCATTTATCTTCGTGCTTTGGAAATTCTCTCCTTAACTCCATTGTGAGCATCTTTCCAGTTATTTAGGAGGAACTGACATTGAAAGAAAAGACCAGTTGCTTCAATGCCCTGTTCCTTCAGTACATGAGCAAGAAGACAAACATGAGCAGAAAATGTGGCCTTGCTGCAAAGAAGGTGAGAAGGAGAGAATCCAGCAAAGGATCATGAAGGTAATTAAGGAATTAGAGCATCTCTCCTGTAAGGGAAGTTGGAGAGTTGGGACTGTTTAGTCAAGAGAAGGCTTAAGGGGGATCTTAAATATATGTGTGTATATATCTATGTAAAGGGAGGGTGTAAAGAGGATGGAGCCAGGCTCTTTCCTAGTTCTTTTCCTGTCACTAGGCAGTCAGCACAAACTGAAACACAGGAGGCTCTGTCTCAACATCAGGAAATGCTTTTTTACTGTGGGAATGCCTGAGCACTGGGAAAGGATGCCCAGGGAAGCTGTGAAGTCTCACTCCTTGAGGTATTCTAAAGCCATCTGACGTGGTCCTGAGCAACTGGTTCACTCTACTTGAGTAAAGAAATAAGACCTGGTAACCTTCAGAGGTCACTGCCGTCTTCAACTGTTCTGTGATTAAGAGAGGGGTGTTGTGAAACCAACTAAATCCAACTCAATGATCAGGTACCAGTTTTAAACTGGATGTATAAAGGAGATGAACAAATTGACATCGTTCAAGAACTCAGAGGACAGCAGAACTCTGCCAGGGTAGTCTGACTCCTAAACACCTCCAAAATTTTCAATCAAGGTATAACAACAAGCAAGGGCTGAAATAGAAACTTGTTGGTGCAGGAGGACTCAGACTGAATCTGAGTGAATTGCTCAAAGCTTTTACACCAAACATCAGCCATAACACAAAGGGTGTTGCAGGGTGCCCAGAGATGGTGGGAGGGATTGGTTAGAGCTATGACAAGTCATTAGTCATAAGAAAGGCAGTGAAGCACCTTAAGCCCAAAACATTCCACTCCCACGGTTCACAGCCTCAGCTTCAGCACATTTCTTCCAAACCTCTTCTCATGACTCTGGGCTTGTCTTTCCATGGGAAAAGAAAATGGAGGAATCTCGAGGCTGTGCTGAGACAGTTATTAAAAGCACAGCCACTCTTTGATAGAGGTGCCCAGGATTGCCCATTTTCTAGGAGCCACACAGCCTGGTCACCATACCCTTACCATTTGTTCATGCCTGGGACTAATAGAGTCATACTCAACTTCACAGACAAACATCACTATTGACAAAAGTTACTACTGATTAAAAACTCAGAAATGAGAATATATTTTATTTTATTTTATTTTATTTTATTTTATTTTATTTTATTTTATTTTATTTTATTTTATTTTATTTTGCCAGGGAACAATTCTCCCAAGCCAGAAAGACTGAATCATAAAAACCCTTTTGTTTTGGTTTTTATTTTTGCTCTAACTGCGTGTATCCATCCTCTTGTCTTACTGCAAACAGATCTCTTTTGCCATTACTACTTCTTTTTCCCGAAGTAAAAAATGCAAAAAGAAGTAACCATAGGTCATTCTGTATTTTTAAAAGTAACCTCTATTTCCAGCTCTTGTCCATAAATCGTACACCACCAGATTTTTAAATCTATATTTACCCAGATAAAAGCTAAATCCTGAGGTGGTAACATGCTGTTTGCAAGCCATATAGAGGTCTCAGCTAGATGAGCCTTGATTTACCTTTTGATTGTTGGTGTGTAGATTTAAACACGTGGCATATGAGTAACTGGAAGTACACAATGGTGTGGTCTCTTAAAAGGAAATATATCCATTGTTTTGAAGATTTTTATGTTCGTCTGAATCCTACTGAAAAAAATCAAAGTTTAAAACTGTGTAATAATTTTGCTTCAGAAAAAAATAGGCTATTAATTTCTCCTTCACAAGCTAACACTCAAAAGTCTGCATTTGTTGTCATCTAATTATAGCACATCAGAGATAATATGGCATTTTTGAGAACTGTTTGATAATTGTGGTCATGTCTCGTAAAACTGTCTAGTAAAAGCCAGAAATAATCCTCTCAAATAAATAAAAGAGAAATGACAATGTCTGTGGGTATTAAACGAAAAAAAAGAAAAAATGAGTAATAGGGATGGATAATTGATGGCATTTGGAGGAATGATGGACAACGTTTGTAATGCACAAACACACTTGTATTAGAAATAAAAGTTGTTTCAGTCTCTATTAAAATGACAAAAGGGATGTTTTCCTTCGTCTTTACAGGACAGCTGTGTATCTGAGGACCTGTATCAGTCTTTCATTGAAGCCATGCACCTCTTGATGGTGAAGATTTCACCTGCTCCTGGCTTCTCAGCAGGCAATAGACTTGAATAGATTTGGAGAGACTTACAGGTTGTGCCTGGAGCATGGACTAAACTACAGCCATAGGATGGGACATGGAACTGGTGCATTGTAATGAACCCTCACTTTGTACGTGGTACCCAGGAGAGAGCTGTGTGGAGAGGAAGTGGAATGTGATCTGAACAGTGCTGCAGCTGCTACAGAGGTCACATTTAAAATGAAGGTGACATTCTCCACTTAATTCATCTCTGGATCTGGCCTGTTGCAATAAAAAGAAGATCATCTTAGTACCTCCAGAAAGAAAAATGGAAAAGAAAACAAAAGAGAGGGCTAGTGTGTTTGTGTTTAAGTATATAGCCTTCCCTCTCAGTGAGATGGGTGAACTTGTCTGAAATCTCTCTTAATTTCAGGTGTACTCAGTCAGATTTTCACAGTCATAAAATCATAGAATCATAGACTCACTCCATTTGGAAGGGACCCAAAAGGATCATCGAGTCCAACTCTTAGCCCTACACAGGACACTCCCAACATTCTCATTATGTGACTGTGGGCATTGTCCAGATGCTTCTTGAATGCTGGCAGACTCAGTGCTGTGACTGCTTCCCTGGGGAGCTGTTCCAGTGCTCCACCATCCACTGGGTGAAGAACCTCTTCCTAATATCCAATCCAAACCTCCCCTGGCACATCTTCCTGCCATTCCCTCTGGTCCTATCATAGGTCAGAAGAGAGAAGAGATCAGCACCTGTTTCACCTCCCTCCCTTCTGAGAAGGCAGTAAACAGCTATGAGATTCCCCCTGAGTCTCCTCTTCTCCAGGTTGAACAGACCAAGTGACTTCAACCACTCCCCATATGACATCCCCTCTAGACCCTTCACTAGATTTGTGGCCTCCTCTGGACACTCTCCAGTATTTTGATGTCCTTTTTACACAGTGGCACCCCAAACTGCACACAGTACTCATGCCAATGCTTAGGTGCAAAGAAAAAGCTACTGGAGTTCTGTGTTGCTGTTCATTTCTAATGGAGAGCGAGGAAGATATATCTGCTTTTAAAATTTTCTGGCATTGCTTAATAGAGAAAAAGCTTTGTCAGCACACAGTTCTTGAAGCATAAGGGATGAGATTGCTGGAGCTATGCCAAGGTTAGTCTGTTTTGTGAAAAATCAGGGTGTTCTGCATCAACAAGTTGAGCACATGGAGACATAAAATTGCTTGTCACATTATTGGACCTCCTTCAAAATACACTTTTCTTGGCCAATAAGTGTTGTCTGTTACAAGCAGGAAAAAGCACATCATTCCTGGGGGTGGGGGTGTTGGCTTGTCACATGTATATTTACATATTTACTGGAAGCACTATTTCCTGTGTTTATATTAACTTAGCCTGTAGTTATCAGCTATACCTGGACTAATAGATTAAACAATGCCACCAACCCTTACCTGACCTCAAGGTAAATTATATGCTCTCACCATGACTATACTAATAAGTTCTTTGGGTCTTCAGGTAGAGTGATTGTACTCAAACTGTATTTAGTGTAGAGTCTCTGGTCTAGCCTAATGACTGAACTGTGCCGGGGAACCTCAAATGACCCTGGTTAAAAGGTTACCAAAACAACTACAGCAATTTGTCAGTGTCCATCGTGGGTTGCAGGCTTGGACCCTAGCCCTGGCATCTTTGATTTGTTAACATAATTGTATCTGTACTGTTTGTTCTCTGCAATTGCCCTTTGTAGTTTTTCATATGATAGATTTCCACTTACTTAAAGTAAACTTCTTTTACGCTGATCCCCAAGTTCATGATCTTTGTCTCTGGTGCCATTCATTGTTAGTCCACTCTCTATTAACCCTTCACCAGGGTATTTGAGCCATTTAGGGTGACTCTACAATTCTACATCATATTGAGAATGCCTCTTGAAAATGAGTCTTCAGTATCTATTGTTAGTGCATATCTGCTTTGTGTGGCAAAACATTTAGTGAAGGTTAATTACTGATTGCTCCAAGGCTGATCTGCTAGTAAAATGACTCCTTTAGTTATTCTCCTTTGAGAATAGCTGATTTCAATCATCCCTTTAATTTCTTCATTGACTGCATGTAATTCAACCAAGAAGCAGCTGTTACCGAGCTGCCTTGGTGAGAATCTGCCCATGTCATTTTTCCTAGTATGAAAGATTGCCCATGAGTTTTCTTTGCTCATGTTTTTGAACCACACACTGTGCCTTTGTCATTAGTGGTTTTCTGATCTAAGGACCTGTTCTGATGCTGAAATTAATGATTCTTTTTCACAGTAATCATTTTCAACAATTGGAATGCATGTGTTCCCCACCCCCTGCTCCCAACAGCTTCTCTTCTGGCAAATTCCAGGGGGAAATTTAACTTTCAATGCCTCATGATCCTTATTACTCTTCAGGCTACAAATCACTACCTGTTCCATGATATTATATCTTGTGTTCTCTGTTCACATGTATTGTTGTAGAGAATTTATGTTAGAAAGGAAGTCAACAAGATTAGGAAAAAGACATGGAAAATACAGGTAGAGTTAACAGCAGTTCCATGGTTTGGGTGTATTGTTAAAGTTTTCAGAAAGAGTTTCAGAGATATAATTAGAAATCAGGATGGAAAGAGATGCCTTCCTAGGACTTTCAAAACCACGTAAATATTAGTTAAATACGTAAGTTCTCTTTCCGAAGCACGTGTTTTATATGAGAAGTGTTTTGGAGCTTGGGGTGGGTGGATTAGATGCTTTGTGAACTCTTTTCTAGCCGGTCAGAATTTGGTTTATCCAACTTCAATCATCTAGAAGTTAGTCATCTAGTCTAACCTAGTTATCAAGCTCCTTCATAACCAGTGGAAAGACCCAGGCGTCCTTAAAGGATGACTCATTGCCCTTCAGACAGTTATTTCATTATGGATTGACGCTGAAGAAATCTTTGTCTCCCTTGGACTGCAAAGGAAATTTACATGACTTGCCTAATTTTCAATGGCTAAAATCAGTTCCACGGTTGCTTTCAGATCTTAGAGATCATCTTATTTCTTCCAGACCTTATTATCAAACTCAGCTAAGTATTTTTGCAAATCCTGCAAGTTTGCCATAAGGCTGTATACCTCTAAACCATGGTTAAAATTTTTGATCCAACACAATACTGAAGTTAATGCAGTCAAGTTGAAAACGAGAAACACCGGGAGTTTCTATTCCTCAATGTATACACCTTAAGATTTTATGCAAAGAGGTGTGACTGATATTATTGTGTATTTAGTGATGTTAGCTGTTATGATTTTTTACTACTAATGTACCAAGACACTAGATTTGTCACTAAGTGAATATGTGTTTTTAATGCAAAATTACATTACTGTCTAAGACTTAGTTGTGTTTAATTGCTGGCATAATGGAAGAAGCTCAGTGACAGAGTCACTGGTTTCATACAGTCCATCACTGGAGTAGAAGTTTGGCTGTTGATTGTACAGAGCAGTCCAGAAGCTACTGCATAACCTTTACGTTCTTCTGCTGAAACTCTGTGCTGTGACTGAAACTTTCACATTAGTCATTCTTTTAGCACAAAGATGGGTTGATAGGCACTTGGGTTGAGAGAATATGTAAAGAAGTAGACAAGCCAAGGAAAGTATTATTTTGCCAGAGTGAAATACATCATCAGCAAAGTTCAGAAACAACTTCTAACTAACAAGAATGAAAACTTACAAAGGGCTGGCAATACGTGCTCTCCCTCCAATCACTGAAAAATAACAATAAGGAAAACCAAGACAGTACTTTCATGGAAAGCAAGAAAAACCCCATGCACCTGAAATAGGAAAGATATCTCTCTAAGTAATTGATCTGGACACTTCTACAACAATTGCTACAACCCCTGTAACCACTAATCTATTCAACCACTACTTTAATATCATTTTCGCTCCTGTAAAGATGGATAACTAGAAGGCAAAAAAAAGAGTCATGCCACAACCATTATACAAGAAGTCTATGGCAGATAAGAGAATTAATCAAAGTCCCTTCACTTCTAGGTTAACATCTTTTTTCAAATTACCAGCCAACGTCCATCCGAAAAATGAAAACAAACACAATAAAACAAAAGAAAAGCAAAAACCCATTATTTTTTTAGTATCACAGGGCCTGAGTTGTGAGCTATTTTTTCAACACTAGCTAAAGAGAAAACACCAAAAGCCCATTTTACACAACTTCAGAGCTGAGTATCTTGAAATGAGCAGTCATTTTGGAGAGGCAGCACAACTGATGCAATTACTCATAAGTTGTGTGCCATGTTTTCACTAGCTTTGAACACAAGAAGGCACAGGTTTTTGCTGACAGCTTTATGCAACTGACAGCTTCTCTGTCAGCAATATGCTGCTTCATGCATAAAGCTTGGCAAATGGATATTCCTTTTTACCAGAAGCAGGGTGTGAGATGATCTAATTTCTATATAAAGATGCCTTCTTCTAAAGGGGCTCTCATGAGCAAAAATACCTTCCCTAATAAATACTTTAAGGCGTATTTTTTACTTCTGAGTCTGTTCCAATCCTGGTTTCTCTTATCCATACACTCCATAGATAAAGTATTGTAGAGCCACCTTTTGTGTCTTTAATAGGCTGTAGAAGAAAGACAATGTTATGAATCTCCTGCTTGCTTTGACAATTATTTGATTTAAAGACAAGATTTCTGTCAGGGAAAATGTATTTGAACAAAGGAGACTGACCAGCTGGAGGCAGCATGAAAGAGTGCTGTAGGGCTGACTACATGGGATGCTCCTCAAGCCTTTGAATAAGAATGGTTGGGGGTGTATTAGGCACAATATATCCATGGGTCATGGATTTGTTGTAATGTATGTATTGGTCTGAGTTAAACTATGAATCAGTTTTGTATAACAAACCTAGGAAAAGTGCATGGTAAAAGTCATCGAAACAAATTGAAATTTTTATCCTGTGATCTGTAATGGTTCTGCTGTGGAAGCCAGAACTGTGCATTAGTTCTAAAACATAGGAAGGGGGTTAGAGAGAAAGGGATGATTGGTTAATGAGACTGGATTCTCATATAAATGGTTTCAATGTGCTTGTCGGGTCATTCTCCTCACAGTAAAGCAAAAGTAAATGGAGAAACAAACATCTACTTTTCACAAGTGAGATGAACAAAGAGTGTAAAAGACAAGCTCAGTGTCCTGTGCTTCAGGATACTGAAATGATACTTGCTTGACGTCTTTGCCTGTGTTCAATGCCTCTGCCACCATATACATCCCAAACAAGGAGTTTTACTAATATTTTATAATCAGACAAATGCAGTCCATCTCCAAATGGATCATCACCAAGCGCTGAATGGGATCAGACACCCTGACGTTACTCTTGACAGATGCATATCTGCTATGTTCTTTAAATTCTCCATTAATAGACATTCTTACATCATTCTAGGTAGTTGTCCCAAGTTTTACAGCTCAGACTGATTTCACATAATTTCATACATGTATAGCACGGGCACTGACAGCTCAGCCACTCCTTCTGGGTCCTTTTTATAGTCAATGAGGGGAACAGAGATGCAGAGGGCATGAATCATCTAACAGCCTTCATGCTCTGGCATGTTCTTTCCGCATCTCCCTACTGAATGGAAGATGTTTCTAGATGACCACAAAACATGTAGACAAATGTATCTGTTAGTTGACTGCCACCTTCACCATTCATGTAGCTCAGTATGTATTTTATATTCCCACAAGCAGACATGGTAACCCAGAGAGGTTCATGGTACTGGTGGGCTAATACTTACATAAAATATATCCCCAAATGAGATTTTTTAATTAGTTTTTTCTATCAATAAAAACATCATGGTTTGAAATTGCATGCAGACTGGAATTTACTCTCTCCTCCAGATCTTCCTGTGTTTTACTTGCGATTAATCAGTCACTTATTTAAATTCTGTATTAAATTTTATTTTTGGAGGGTCCTTATTTATTTCATCTTTTTTTAACAAAAGATCAGTTTATTATATTTTATTTCTATCTGAGTTGGTAATAATTTTTAATTTTACTTATTTATTGTTATAATTCAATTGCTGTGTAAGTGTACACACCTACGTAAATACACCCCCCCATGAGTGAAGATACAGAATCATAGAACTATTTTATGTGTATATGTGAAGAAAACTAGATTAACTAAGCTGTAAACCTATTTCTAATTCATTATGAATTTATTCAACCCAAAGCTTGAAAATTAAGCTGGTATAGTAGACTTCAGCCTAGCAACATGTCTATGTAAATTGTACTCTAAGCCTCCTTGCTTACGCCACCAACTTGGAATATTCTTTCAGCTTTGACTCAAATGTCTGTTCATTTTGCAAATGACAAATGAGTAAGGAAACATTTGTACTGACGTAGGGACATTCATTTCTTAGAACCCACAGCTACAAAAGCAGAGTGGTCAAAATTATGAGAAATTGTATTCCATTTTCCCTGGGAGATATGTATCTTAGACTGCCCAATTTCTTTTTATGCTCTGCAACATTTATTACTATAGTAACAACATACAGCTTCTAATTTGCTTGATTGCAGCCTGAGAATCAGAGGAAACAGCAGATTGGTGACATTTTCTGTAAGATATGAATCTTTCTGCTTAAAAATTGTCCAAGAAGGAACATTCAGTTCTCTGTTGTTGCTGTACAAAAATGAAGCCATTTTATTTTTCATCCTCAGTAAAATGATGGAAGAAAACCAAACTCTCTTTGCTTTCTTCTAGCTTTTATTCATTCTGGTTTTGCCACTCTGAGTACAGAACTTTCCGAAGAACGAGCTTTCTTGTTCAGTATTTCCTGATATATCAGATTTTTAGAGAATCAGTCCTTTCCCAGCATCAATCCCTTCAAATCATTATTTTTATTTTATTTTGCTTTATTTTGTTTTATCTTATATGTGTTGAAAGACCAGTAGCTCTAAAATTCAAGATGCCATTTGAATTATTCTCTTCCAAGTCCACACATGAGGATTCAGAAATTTTCTCCTTGCTATTACTATGCAATAATTTGAGGCCAACAGAAGTGGATTGACCAAGTCTTTGCCATATCTTTTCCTCTATTTATAACCTTATATAGAACAAATTTCACTTGAATACTTGTTCTTCTGTGCTTTCAAAAGGGATGAAAGATCAGACTTTTCTAATGTCAACATCCTGAATACCTGGCACCTAATCTATTTTTGCCGAGAAGGGCAGCAATGGCCAATCTTGTTTCAGTAGAGATTTCCATTGCTGCCAAACTTGCTGTTGATTTCTCTGTGTCAGCAGCTGTGGTCCCAACACCTTCTGTAGTTACAGACAATCAGAGAAATGCCCAAATAATCATTCCTTCCTCTTTTTCTTTTGAGAGCTTGTAAAAGAACTGTAGAAGAAACCTACACAGGTTCTTGACTTAGCTGCTCAGTGCTAGTGGAAAATATGGAGAAAGCAATCAAAATGAAAAAGGCTGTTCTGTGTTTTGCATAGCAGATTCTATGTACCTTTGAACTGTCAAGTGAATGTATCTTTTTATTATTTTCTTCTTACACCCATTTTCAGGCAAAAATCACTTTTAGCATTTACAAAAGTCTTGGTTGAAATAGAGCCACTTCCACCCTCATTTTAAAGCACAGAAACCATTTTTTTCCCTACTACAGCTAAAACCTGTGATGAATCTGTACTATTCAATTTTTTGAATCAGAAAGCCATTTTATATGTTATTTTTCACTTGAAAATAGTGTCAGATTTTGTTATTCTGGGAATTTAAAGCAGGAAACAAATTATATTTCACTTGAGAAGGAAGTATTTTTGATAGAAAAGGAGAACACGCTTGCCTAGAGGTGTTATTACGTCTGCTGAAACCGAAGTGCTATTCAGTTACCCTTAAAGTAGCAAAAATTATAAAGCAGGAACTCTGTCACTTACTCTCTATTGTAATTCATTTTCAGTATCCACCTCCTCCAAAGTCATTATACACTTGATAATAGAATGCTCAAAACCAAACACATGATTTTTTTTTCTGCAGCCTATTATGGTCGGCATAAAAGGAGGCAGGAAAGCAGAAATCACATACAATTTGAGTAAACTACTTTGAATGCACTGCATCTGTTCTATGATCAAAACAATGTGTGGGATTGATAAGGTTTTTTTTCTTTTTTAGTTTTTCCTTTCATACTTTAAAGAGTGGTTTATGTTATGGCTTCCATACTAATGGCCTCAGTTTGTACTTTTTGAATGAATTCATAAGAGAACAAGTGAAAACCAAGAACACCTCATCACCATTTTCTCCAGTTTTCAGATTGCCCAGTGCCAATGGTTTAGGGAGACAACTCAAAAACTGAGTTGTAGTGACCTCCTACTGTATAATCTACGTCCTTGTGTTGTGGTTATAGCAACCAGAATAAGGTACATGATTGTAGACATCACTTTAGCCTACTCATGAAACTGGTATTCAAGGCACTTATTATGATGAACCAGTACTGTTGCCACTCTGTGCTACACTAGAGGATTATCACACACTACATGCTATACTGTAGGTTTCTTTTATATGGCTAATGTCCCAAATCCTTAAGGAGATAAGGAGATGAGATGGAATCAAGCCTTTATTTAGCAAGTGGGGAAAATAAGTTCTCTCTTTAACCAAATTTTGGTTTTGAGGGGTGTACTGATTTTTTTTTAACACCAAGCACACCCATTAAAAACCCACTGGTTTGCAAGTACAAAGGTACAATGAAAGTGTGCAGTTTAATGTTCTGCAAAGGGTTATATTCCCCTTAAGTCGTAACACAAGAGAGAAGAATAATTCAGGATATGATGCATGTGTCCTAATTTAATCCTTTAAAAGGCAGAAGTCTAATTTGAAGACAGTTGCTGCCTTTGACATCTGTGGAAAGAAAAAAAGCATTTCCAGGGAACCATATAAAAAATCATTATAAGAGCAAAATCTGAAGGAAACTACTTCCAGTGACAGAGGAGAGTAGAGGGGGATCGGCTACCTCTGAGGCAGAGATCTAGTCCTTCGGACTCTGTCTTGGACAAAGAAAGGACACAGGAAGGAGTTTAATGCCTATTTCATACTTCTTCCGAATAAAATAGTTACTTTCACAAGGATTTCAAATGCTCTCTTAAATTAATAGCAAAATGTCTGAATATTTTGTACATGAAGGCACAACTCAAAGCTAAATAAAATTCAAGAAAAATGTTTCTTTAGATAAATTTTGCAAGAAATTTTTCCAAAAGCATAGGCATGTGTTTTACATAATTACATTAAATGAGCTAATTAGATGTAGAAACTAATCCACAAGTGTGAACCACTCAGAAGAACTGCTTCTTTAATTTTAATTAGTTTTACATGGGTAACTGTAAATTCCTTAGTAAACTGACCAATCTTGTTGGAGAAAAGAGAGAAGGAGAGAGTAAACATCTATACTATAGCCTTCATCTGAAAAGAAAGGAAAAGGACCTTTAATGTATGCAGAACACTGAGTTAAAAATAAGCTGTATGACAGTTATTACCCCTTGTTAGTTGCTTTGGATACCAAGGATCATTACTCTGTCTGTTTGTGCAATGTGAGAAATAGAATTAAGATTTCATGAACATAGTTTAAAACTCAAGGGAGGCTAATAAATATGCATAAATTAGGAGCTGTAGTTTTAATAAGGAAATTAATTAGATTACTTAGAATAATTTTGTGTCTCTTAAAATCCAAGAGGTACTCTGTTACCACTAAAGTAGTGTTGGCTGATAAAAACAAATTTTTTAACTATATAGTATTTTAATGCAATGAGAACAACCTGATTCTTCAGTGTTTTACTGAAATGGTGGCTATTAATAAATTTTGTTTGGCTTTGTTTTCCAGGAGATCTTTAAAATACTCACATATTTTGTGGGAGGGACAGAAACTTAAATGGGCATCACTATCCTTTTTCTACTAAGGATATAGAGCTAGCTACATCTATTTACTTTAGCTGAAAATTCTAAATTATTTAGAGCAATTGAATCTCTGAAGACAAAACTGTGTCCTAAAACAGACAGTGCTGTAGGCTTTCTCTGCAGTCTCTAAAACTCCATGTTCAAGGAAATATCTACAGATACAGTCTCTTTCACAGTTTCCTACATGAATTTAATCTGAAAATCAGAAAAAAAAATTCTAAAAAACAGAGCAGAGAGTTTCTGGAATACTTGATGTTGTTGTGAGAAATTGGAAGCAGGATTGGAAAGTGTTAATGAACCTCCAATATAGAAATTCTTTTCTTGATATCAAAAAAACCTCTAGGTACCTACAGTACTGCAAAGGGAAGGGGATCTCCAGAGTATGGCTCATTCCATCCACTTCTGACGTTTCATAGAATCATGGAATTATAGAATGGTTTAGGTTGGAAAGGACTTTTAAGATCATTGAGACCAACCACTAACCTAACACCGGTAAGTCCACCGCTAAACCACGTTCCTGCGTATCACAACCAAACACCTTTTAAATACCTCCAGGAACGGTGACTCAACCACTTCCCTGGGCAGCCTGTGCCAACGCTTCACCTCTCTTTCAGAAAAGAAATGTTGCCTAATATCCAGTCTGAACCTCCCCTGACACAAATTGAGGCCATTTCCTCTCATCCTATCATTTATTACTTGGGAGAAGAAGCCAACACTCACCTCACTGCAACCGCCTTTCAGGTAAAGAATGATGAGGTCTCCCATCAGCCTTCTCTTCTCCAGGCTAAATAATCCGAGTTCCCCCAGCTGCTCCTCGTAAGACTTCTGCTCTAGACTTTTCACCTGCTTCATTGCTCTTCTTTGGACATGGTCCAGCAGCTCAGTGTCTTTCTTGAAGTGAGGGGCCCAAAACTGAACACAGTATTCAAGGTGTGGCCCCAACGGTGCTGAATACACAGGGACAGTCACTTCGTTAAATGTCTCAGTTGCGCATACGGAAGTGTCTGGTGACATCTTAGAAGCCCTAAAGAGTCTTGCCTGGCCTTCTGGAAGACAACCAATTGTATATAGATTCTCTGTTACATTTGCCAACTCCATATTGATGCTTTGGATATCCTGTGACACCTAATATTGCAATAGGTATCCGTGTAGGTATGTAGAGAGGAGCTCAGACACCAAACTATCTCATGTATGAGGTCTAGACTGCAACACCTAAATTTAGGTGTCTGAGTTTGGAGCTTTAAGATAGAGGGCATGGAGTTTATATCTAAAAATAGACACCATAGCTCCTGCAATCAGTGATTTGTTCCTCTTTTTCTGGGAAGATATTTCCATTCAGTCTCAGTTAAAGGACTTAAAATTTTCAATGCTGAACTATTCAATTATAGCTTTTAAAGGTTAAAGGAAGAAAATAAAATTATTGATTGGAGGATTTCCTCTAAAGCTTTATTGTATTCAATAACATCTGAGGGATAATTTAAACTTGATACACTGCATATTGGGCTCATTAAATAAAACACCATGACATCTTCTGCTATAGTTTTGTCTGTGAAGATTATTTGAAACCAGACAGCGGAACATTTTAATATTCACTCAGAATCATGAAATGTCTTTCATTTTAAAAAAAATTCGGCAAATGGATGTGGAGTAACACACTGGTGACAGACTGTGTGAAAAGGAGTAGGAATATATCAAGGTCTTTAACTGAACTCCATCATTCTTAAAATGAATAACATGTAATAGCTCTTTGGCAGTGCTAGCTGGGCTATTTTAAAGAGCTGTCTGACAGCAACCACAAGGCCATATTAATTTTTCTGACACCTAAAAGAGTTGAACCATCACATGATTACTTAATACTCATTAGACTCTCTTCTGAATCACCTTTGGTATGCTGCAGGACTGTATAAGAAAGAAGAAACAGACTTCACTAAATTGATGTACCTAATTTCCAGGACAGAAATTTAAATTCTCTTCCCCTGATACTTTTTGAGCTTTTTTTCCCTGACTGCAACATGAAGGCGAGTAAGGATATGATACTGCCCTTTAGCCAGGAAGTGGTGGTTGATCAGCCGTAAACTGCTTATCATTTGTGGTGTGAAGTGAAGCAGATGAGTTACAAAAGTTTCAGAGTCCCAGTTGGTTTTGCTCGGAGAAGAAGCAGCTCCCTGCCAGTCACTGGTAACTCTTCATAATATCCAAACTTGTTAACAGCAACGACCTGCTGATTCTGTAATATATGGACAAGTTTGAACCACAATGTTATGCAAATTCTGTGCTGAGATGGGAATGGCAGCACCATGTGCTGAAATAGGGAGCAGGACTTGCTGGGAACTGATGGCCAGAACTCATGTGAAATTTATGCTTTTCTGAAAGAGTATATATTTGGATTCCTTAAGAGCTAATGGAGAGAGATGATAGTTATTTTAAGACATGTTTTATTTAATCTATATTAGATGTTTATCTGACAAGCAACGAGTTGGTCATAGGATCCACTGACTATATTGACTAAATCTCCACTGTCTGTGCAGAGAGTCAAAGATACTGGATCATATATAGATAATCATCCTATAAACATTTTCATTTTGTCATATAAATCTCACGCTTCACATTCAAACTCAGTCAGTCTTGTGGTTCCCAAACCATCACGCTTCACAGCAAGAAAAAAAGAAGCCGGCAGCGATCAGCAGCAGCCTCGACACTAACAGGAACGATTCCTTAAGTGATTGCACTTCTACTAGTCAACTTCCATGAGCAGATAAATGTTTCCTTCAGGGAGTGCCTACAACCATGTACATTTTGATGGGAATGAGCAGCTAAGCGTGTAATTCATATTTATGCACTGTCAAGATTTAAAACCAATCATTTCTCTAAATCCAGTTAAAAAACATGCAGAAAGCTTCTGAATCAATTGCAGCTCAGCAAATTGAAGCATTTTGGTTTTTAACTTTTTATCCAATAACTCATGGTCAGGGATTTTAAGTCTCTTTTAATTCAAGAGAACTAAGCCAGCATAAACCTGTCCTTACTGTCAGGATGTAGTCTGGTGGGGTTCTATAACCCTTCTGTTATTTTTTTCTATATTTTCTGTTACCTGAGCTAGAGAAAAGAATAGGATGTGTGGTTAGCTGGAGCACCCAGGAAACAGGGAGCTACATTTTTCACCATGCTCTGATGAATGCCTACATTACTTATACTAATTAGAAGTGGGTCTGAAGTTTAACTCCCTTCCCTTCAGCAAGTGACTAACCTCTAGGGTTCACAATTACATTTACTAATTTCTCACTCTCTCAGTGGTCCAATTCATATTGAATTAATTCATGCAAAGTGGAGTAGCTTAAGGAGAGACTGAAAACATCTGCTCCCACTATACTAGACAAGTCCACAGCAGCTGATAGTCTTTTGGCTGGAGTATATTTTGTACATGCATAGGTTTAATCTGGAAGTACTCCAGGGTTTCACACCTCAAGGGACAGGTTCTGCTGAACATGTTCCCAGGTAAAGGATAGCAACATTTCTTCCATGGAAGAAAAGATTCCTCTGTATTTTGACAGGTTGGGTTTTGGGGTTTTTTTTTTTGGTTTTATTTTTAAAATTTAAACAAGAGAGTAAGTTCTTAATTGCAGGAGTGTGCATAAAATTGTAAATTCCTTAAGAAGAAAATGCAGTTTTCCACAGTTCAGAGTAAAATATTGAAATCTTCTAGAGTTGCAGAATTCAAGACTCAACCCATTCTTTTGCATTACTTATTGCCCACCCTGCACAGTTTTCTATGGACAGAACTGGCAGTTTCATCTCTGCTCCTTCCACAACTCCAGCTTGGATGCCTGTGAATTCTGCTTGGCACCTGAAGGCACTTTAACAAGCAACACTGTGACACACCATCCACCTTCACAGATCCAGCCCAAAGCGGTTTATTAAGTCTCATACAAGAGATGTGCAGCGAACAGCAGGATTGAACTTGTGGCCTGAATCTTAAAGTAAAATATCATCTACTGCATTTCCATTTCTCTGAAGGTTTAACTTGTGAAAATCTTGACAACCAGATGTTTTTCAGTTACATTTTCATGTATCAGGATATAGTCATGCACAGATTGCCCAGGTCAAACTCTGATTTGTGGGATCAAAGAGAATTATTTTACAGTGAAGGTATTTTGTAATTTGAAATGTAACAACTCTCCTGTTTGACATACCAATGGTTTCTTTCTTGAAAAGATCATTATCTTTCTAAAACATTTTTCCTATGTAATAGAATGGAAGCATTTATTTCCTTCTCGCTCCCCCCTTCTTTTTCTTGTTTTATTAAGCATAACATGGAAGAGAAGTGTCATTCTGGTTGCTGAGGCTTGAAAGGGAAGAGCAGTACCTCCTACAAGGCATGAGAGAAAGTAAATTTGAATAATAGTACTAGTCCTCAATGGAAATAACAGTAGCTAGGCAGAACTATTTGGAATGCTTAAAAAAATTGTTTATTTGCATTTTGTGATTTATTATACATGGGAGAGTTTAGTCCTCAAAATTCAGGGACACTCTACACTTAACAAAATAGAGTAATTGCCATTATAGGACTGGACAAACAAACTACTCCTGAATTACACAGCTTGTAACCCTAGAGTATCAAAATTCTAAAGCAGAGGCAGAGGAAGGGGAGATAGATACTGTTCTAAGGCACGTAGTCTGTTGCATTTATGCTTAGCAGCACAGACTGTTGAGAGGCAGGTGATGGCAATCCATAGCTCCTGAGAAAGCTTACAAAGAGGAATGTGGGGTTGCAGTGCATTAGTGGGCAGCTCTACCTACAAGGTCAGATACAGCTCCATAAGTTCCTGCTCATCTGCAGAACACGGAGAGACCTCCAGAATTTGTTACAAGCAAAAGCTGTTCAAAAGGATGTGGAGGTCATTCAGCTCATCTTCCAGTCAACTCATTAGAAAATTAAATGGAGTTTTTAATTATTGCTGCTGTGCTCTAGGAAAGCAGTATTTCCTTCATGTATGCTTTTTGGTTTTGCGTTCTTTTGTCTTATCTCCCTCAAAGATGTGTAGTTTTGTCAAGACCATTGATTCATGATTAGGGAGCAGAGCTTTCTAAGTACTCAGGGAGCTGGATTTAGCTTCCAAATTTCTGGGCAGGGCATTAAGTTTAAGAAGACATCTGGAAAATTAACTCAGTTAAGGTGCTGCCAATGAAAAATGAAGTATTTGTAGAAGGAGTTTTACACCTAAAACTCATAGCTGTTTACTGCCCTCTCAGAAAGGAGGGAGATGAAACAGGTGCTGATCTCTTCTTGCAACCTATGATAGGACTAGTGAGAATGATGTACCAGGGGAAGTTTAGATTGGATATTAGGAAGAGGTTCTTCACTCAGCAGGTAGTGGAGCACTGGAACAGCTCCCCAGGGAAGCTGTCACGGCACTGAGTCTGCCAGCATTCAAGAAGCATTTGGACAATGTCCTCAGTCACACGGTGTGAATGTTGGGAGTGTCCTGTGTAGGGTTAAGAGTTGGACTTGATGATCCTTTTGGGTTCCTTGCAGCTCGGGTGATTCTATGATTCTATGATTCTATAGCTGTTTACACCTAAGCATGAAAACATGATTTACAAAGGCTTAGAGATAGGAAAAATCATAAGTTGGTCTCACTTGTCCACTTCCGCTTAGCCCTATAATTTCACTCAATCGTTTTTCCAAGGGGCCAAAGAGCTCTTTGTGTCTTGGAATGGACTCCAAATTCGAGATTATCTTTTCAAAACCTGGGGAAGCCACTGCCATTTCCAGTGGGAAGTGGAGGTGAGGCAAAAGAATAGCTAGCTCACAGATTTTTGCCCTCTTTATTAAAACCTAACTTTATTAGAATCTCTATTTGTCTCCCTACACCTGGCCAATGCTAGGCTCAACTGCACTAATATCTCTTTAGGACCACTCACTTTCATATATCCTGATAGGTGCAATCTCCATTTTAACAAATCTAAACATGAATGCAAACCTGATTCAACAGAGATATCTGCAAGAAAGTACAAACATTTATTTTAAAATAAAAAAGCAGCCTCGGGATAAATTTGAGGGAGTTGTTTAATTAAGCTGCCCTGTATTCCCTACTCAATATGCAAAAAGCAGTAGATGAATTTCTAATGTGCTCTAATTCTTCAGAAAATGAAATTAGCCTCTGCTGTTCTTAGAGCAAACTAATCTTTTGTCTCCATTATTCCCTGTATATAGATTGTCAGCAGATGTTTATGCCATACTCTGTAAGCTGAGATCTTGTTCACAGATACTGCTCAAGAACTGCCACCATGAAGAGAATATTACAGCCCCGCAGCTACTGCGCAAACAAAAGCGATGTCAATGATGGTGACTTGGTATCTATTTTAAGAAGAACAGCAGACAGATTCTCAGTTTCCTTTATGTAGTCCTCACACTAATAATAATTATAGTCTTTACCTGTAGAAAGTCAGAAAGGAATCTGCCAATGTGAATATAAAAAAAAAACACCAAGAAAAAGGAGAATCAATTTTTTAGGGTCTGATAAAGCAGAAATACACGTTGAGGTCTTGCCACTGGGTACAGTGAAATACCCCAGTGAGAAGTCCAGCATATTAGAGTCCCTTGCTCTCTCAGTGCTCCAGGAGCTATGAGCCAGTCTGAAACTCTTGCTGAGGTTTCAGTTTCATGCACGTGGACAATTCATCAGCATATATATTAAATGATATAATGGATGATATCATCATTGAATCCCTTTAAGTATCTTCCTGATCATATTTCCCAGAATTTAGCGTGTATGCAGAAATTTGAAAGTTTTAATTGAAATTAGAGTGAGCCTTTACAAATTCAAAGCAAAAGCTGCCTCTAATAGAAATCTAAGTTGCTTATAGTGAAGTATCATTATCTTAGAAAATCCATCTCTCAAAGAATCCTTAACTACTGAGAGGAAACTTGCCAGAAATTTCTCTATCTATCTGCAGCATTCAGTCTCTGAATAATTTCAAGAAATATCTCTGTTCTTTTACAGATAAAAAGATTAGGTCCTGTCAGGCTCACTTAGAAAGAGACAAAAATCAAATTAATTCATTGCCAGAAGGAGCAGGAAAGAATTTTTGAGAAGTAAAATCTACATGTGCATTTCCTTATATTCCTTTTCTACTGAAGTGAGGAGCTTTTGGTGAATAATCAGTGTGGATTATCTCAGCAACCTGTTGGATATTTTATAAACTGCTTCACAAATGCACCAGGGGATGTTTAGGTTGGATATTAGGAAAAAATTCTTTACTGAAAGAGTGATAAACCACCGGAACAGGCTGCCCAGGGAAGTGGTGGAGTCACCATCCCTGGAGGTCAAAAGCATGTAGATGTGGAGCTTCAGGACGTGGTTTATTAGGCATGTTGTTATTGGACTTCGTGATCTTACAGGTCTTTTCCAAACTTTAACAATTCTATGGTTCTATACAGAGGCATGGTCTGAGTGTGGGTGACAGTTAAATAATCTGGTCAGTGATTGACTGCAATCCAGCTATCAAGAGATTATGTGGAGTCTATTCACACTGAGATTTGTTTTAGCCAACTTGGGCATGTAGAGATCTGTCTCCTCCTTTCAAACAATTGGGAACGTTCTTACATACGTATTTTTCTATCCTCTGCGTGCTGGGCATCCTTGGCATTTTCTGTATACTTATGAGTTTAGTTATTCCTCTTTAGAGATGGGACTCATTTTCTAGATTAAATCACACATATTTAATTTTCTAAGTATAGATATCTAAGTGTGCAAAGTATGTAAGTGTTCATTTTGGTCAATGAAGGTCTGATCAACACAGTGGAACTAAATAGCTGTTACTCTCACCATATTGAGGATGGTACATTAGGATGTACCTTCTAGCATCCACCACAGCAAGTTGTTTTTGGTTTCCTGCTGGTCCCTTGGGGCTACCAGTGAGTCACAGCATGGATGACTCAGCAGTCCTAGGGCACCTACACTTGACGTCTGTTATCATGACTGAATCAAGCTTTCCACTGACAGTAATGGGGACCTGAACATAACATACACATGTAGATAAAAAGCTGTTTATAAAGAGAGAGTACAGAAATACAGCCTATCTGCTTTCAGCTGGGAAAATATTTGCAGACCATTAACCACTTAGCAGTTGAAATGAACAATTTCCTTTTCAAACAGAACACAAAGAAAAGGTCAATCTGATTTTGATATAATGGCTGCTGTTATCTACAAGAGGGATAGGATGTGAGCACTGAAGGTCTTGCTTTGTGTATTCTAGACCATAACTTTCAGATGGTACATTATCCTGAGAATATACTACAGTGAGGGTTAGAAGATGAGTGGTGAAGGAAGGAAGACAACATAATGGATAAAAAAAATATTTGAGACAAATAAGATGCAAAGACAACATTTGTCCTACTCTCCCAGTCACTTTCTCATTTTCACTTTCTGGTTTTGATGGTTTTCTTTTTGGTAACTGCTCCTGAAGTCTTACACTTAGCATTAGCATCTAGCTCTCACCTCACTTCATCTTGCCTCACTTTTTTTTACTCTGAAGAAATAGCTAAGCATACTGCCAGGGCTTCACAATTCCTTACATCTCTGTATTACAACAGGATGGCTCTCTGGAGAAGTGGGTTTGGATCTTGCCCCTGACATTGAACTGTGGTGTATTTTTAGGCAAATCCCGTTTTGGTTATATTTGGTTGGTTGAGAAGTCTCATTAAATTTAATTTACTTTGTGTCTATATTTCTCTCTCTACTCTTAGGTGAGATTTATTTATGTAAGTCAGGGGTGTTACCTGTCAAAGCTATGTTTACATTCACTGGAGAGAAATAAAAACTTCAATATGAAGTTTTTATTAGGTGCCTGTTTCTCTCCAGTGACAACAAAAAATGTAAGACTAGCATAAACTGAAAGATGTAACTTTTAAATATTTATAGTTAGGTGATGTGAATTGCATGTTTGATAAGAAGGACCTCAGGCAAAAACACTTAATGTATGTTAAAGGAGGGCCATGAAGATGATCAGAGGGCTGGAACACCTCCCAGATGAGGAAAGGATGAGAGAGCTGGAGTTGTTCAGCCTGGAGAAGAGTTGACTCTTGGGAGGCCTTACAGCAGCCTTCCAGTACTGAAAGGGGTCATACAGGAAAGCTGGGGAGGGAGTCTGTTCCAAGTGCAGGGATAGGACAAGGGGGAAGAGTTTTATGCTGAAAGAGGGGAGATTTAGGGTAGATATTAGGAAGATATTTTTTACTGGAAGGTGCTGAGGCACTGGCACAGGTTGCCCAGAGAAGTCGTAAATGCCCCTTCCCTGAAGGTGTTCAAGGTCAGGTTGGATAAGGCTTTGAGTAACCCGATCCAGTAGGAGGTGTCCCTGCCCCGGGGAGGATGGAGTTGGAACTGTCTGATCTTTAAGGTCCCCTCCAACCCAAACCGTTTTGTGATTCTATGACTCTTTTATTCTATGTTATTTATATAAGTGACATGAATGGAGATCTCTCATGATAAAACTAATTGTGATCAATTACCATATCAACCTAAATGATTTTGTGAAGCTTGAGGAAGCATAATAAATTGTAGTTTGTAGATAGCAGCAGAACCGAGAAGAAACAGAAAAAGTACAAATGAGAAATTCTTGGGTTTTGTCAACTTTATTTTCAGTCACTTATGTGGTCAAATAAACAGAAAAAACGTAACACAGTAGTATTTTTTTTGGCATCCTTCTCTGTGTGTGTCAGCTGTGTTTCTCTCTCTGGTATTTAGTATCTTAAGCTGCAGAATTTTCCAAATCTAGCTGTTAGGATTTGCGTACGAATCCTGTATAAAGTGAAAGAAAGACTATTTACTCCCATGCAATTATAATTCTCATATAAAAGTCTTTTAAAGATGTAAAATGTGTCTGTCAAAAAGAAAATTTATACACTCATGTTTGCATCTACCATGGCTAAAACAAAATGAAGGTGACTTAAATCCCAGCAAAAGGTATTTTGGTTAATTATGATTAGTTATGTTAGTTATTAGTTATAAAGCATTCTAGCAAGAAGTATCTGCAGACAAGTTGCGATGTTTTCATTTCTGGATTTCATTATGAGCAGATTGTATAAATACATAAAATAATTATTTAGATATACAGGACCTCTCTGTGAAAAAGAGTATGGGCTAGGTAAGGTCTTTAAGCCTTTCAGCCAAATTTGCAATGATCTTCTGGTTTTGTGCTGAGCTGCAATGAGAAACTAGGGAGCATGTCTATAAGAACGTGGATTTCATTGAGAGAATATTGAAGAAAATCAGGACACAGGCTGCCCAGAAACTTCAAAACAGAGCCCGCTGAATCACTTGTTATTGACACACGACTCCAAATGCACAATAATAATTTTGTAGGAGCATTACAGCTTGAAATTTTGTGTTTATATGAGGTACCAAACTCATGTTATTATCAATCCTCCATCAGTCTCTTCAGTTAGTGAGCAGTACAGAATAAATAAATTGGTTCTTTTTAAACTACTTGGAAGTGCTCGGCAGAGAAATGCTGGATTTACAGGAGCAATATGTGCTGTAGATAAACATGCATGTAAATGCCCTCTTTCTCTCATGAATTAATAGCACAGGAAAAAGCTTTGCTGAGATTCCAGAATGTGAACAATGATTGGTTTTCCTGTCTGCTTTTGGCCTCCCCTACACTGAGGGCTGTCTTATTCCACAGAAGATATCCTTGAAGGCAGATATAACAGGAGTGGCAGAAGAAAGGCGGTAGAAAGTGTCTCTTCTGAGAAGAAATCCATCTACTTGATTAATGAGTAGAGAGATGATTGATGCATTAAATTAATAGAAGCAGCTGTTGGCAATGGTTATTTACAAGTGACTGAGTTTGTAATTAAGTCCTGATCACACTAAAAAATAAAGTGTTTGTCTTTAATACACAAAATCCTCTAGAGCTAGAAAGGCAAAGACAGCACCTTCCCTATGTTGAGTTGTCTTGATTCAGCTATCCCTGATTCAGCTCATCTGAATGTAAATTGCTTTAATTTCCATCTACTTTTCACTCTGCAAAGAGGAAATAATACTGGGGTGACCCATGAGGGACAGGAAAATGCTGATGCTCAACTGGTTTGTACGGTTCTATATTGCTACCAGCTGAGAAAGTGTCTTACAAAGCAGTGACTATTAGATGATTGATAGGTAAGTTCTGCTGTCTAGAAGTCATGAACAGGTAGAAAAATAGACAGGTAGGCAGATGAATAGATCTGCTGCTCCTTGATTGCTTCAGATGCCAAGATTACAAGTCTAACAGACTGACTGATTGATTATCTTCCTCCCAGGTACTTAATGGTTATAATAATAGCTGGGGTCAATCTGCCACCAGTTGCTCATGAAAAGTAATTAATCTGGTTCTTACTCTTACCCAGGGGAAAATAAATTATGTATAGATCTTCCCTTGGTTGTCCTTGCAGGCAGAATTTCCCAGCTTCTAAAGCACTCTCAATCTAGGTACAGAGTAAGGGTTTCCCTATTAAGGGAAATAGTCATTAAGGTCTGTGAAGGCTCAGAATCAAAATGTCAATCAACCACAGATGAAAGCAATCCACAAGCTTGAAACAGTTTTTTTATCTCTCTATTCATACTGTCTGACATCTCGGCATCAAGTTCCCTGTGTGTGCCACTCATGCACTACAAACTGCACATGTGCATGAACAATAGTTTTTGAAACAACCATGTTCTCGTTTTGGGCAGACAGATGAACCTGGATTCATTTTATCTAGAAGTTATGTGTCTTTTGGCCTGAAGTAGTCAGGCAGTTGGACTAAATGATCATTGTAGGTGCTTCCTACTGAAAATATTCTAATCTAGTCAACTCTAGTCTATTTTTTGAGTTAAATTTGTAGGTGGTCAGTGGAGACACATAGAAACTTCAATTGCCTTGAGATGTGACTAACAAAAGTTAGATGAATGAGGTGGGAAATCCTGAATTTCATTTCTTTGGATTTCATTTTATTGACTATTGAGATAGTCCACATGACCAGTTTAGATTTGATTTACAAATTCCAAATAGCCAATAGAAGGTAAAAGAACCTCACCTGCTCACTTGCTTTGTTTCAACTAATTTATTTTCATTACTCACTAAGCCTTCTTTTAACTTTGTGGAGGTTTCCTGCACGTATTCCTCCTGCCTGTGTTTCCTACAGACTCTCCTGAGGCAATGTCTAAATGTTACAGTGCAATATAAACTGAGGATTTTAAGCTTGCTCACAGCAATTAGCCATGTAGGTTTAATTACCATCTAGTCAGATTTATGCATCAAAATCTGTTATCCACCTTTGAAAAATCTCTCCCTCCACCCATGCAGCAATATACACAAAAGCCAGGTTCTGTTTTCAGACCTTCTGCCACTTACAAGGACTAAACACTGCAGTAATGCTCTACAGGGCCATGAATTTTGATTAATTCTTGTGCAATTTGCATATGTAATTAAAGGATATGCCTCCACTGTCTGAGCACTGCCATAAGAGTTTGGGATTATGTTCAGTTCACTTTACAAAGCTGCATTTTCTTTGCATAAATTTTAGAAGGAATACTTCATAAAAGAAAATGTTGCTTCTTCAACTTCTGCTGTTCTCATTCCTTTCAGTCTTTGTTTACCCTGAGAGTCTGAAATGCTTTAAGTCTTTACACTTTTATTTCCATTCTCTTGAGAAGACACTGCAGTGAGAGAATAGAATGAAGTCTTGCCTGTGGTTTCTAACCTCCAGACACACATTAAAAATAAAATCATTTTTTCTCAACAGCAACAACAAAACCCATGTTGCTATAGTAACAACAATGTCGCTGGATAAATGTTGTGATCAGTCTTCATAGGTCTCATTCAGCTTGGTTGGGAGAGCTCAGCCTTATCATATGGCATGGGTAGAGATTAAAAATATCTACTTTGTCATACATCAAGAGTCAGTAGTCCAAGTTTCTCTTAGGGTACTGTTTCCAAAAGTAACCAGAACATCAAGTAAAACATAACACCTAAATTAGTGAACAATTATGGTAGTTATACTTATGCTTCAAGCTGAAGTCAGTATCATCCTCAGAATGAGTTATCACACAATTGGACAGTTCAAGAAACTTATGTGTTGGTCCTTCACCTTTCATTATATTTATACTCTGCTAGGCCTCTAGCAGGTCATTCAGAAGGACACAAAGTCTCCTGTAGGATCTCAGATTTGCCACCTTAAGCAATCCAAGGCATCTCAAACAACACAAGACTCCTGTGTATATTGAGTCCTTGATATTGATATTCCCATTTCTTAGTGGTGGGATTTAGCTTTAAATATAGGCATTTAAATATAAGAGTCTATGGTATACATTGGTTGTAATGCTTGATTCAACTGCCTGTACAAGTGGACAGTTTTTTAGATCTGCTATAAGATGTCCATTACCTGACCTGGATCCCATCTTTCAGTCCCATACAACTGTCCTGAATGCATAAAGTAACTGATATGATGAACATCTCATATAATGATTAGTGTAATAGATAACTATGATTGGGCAACTCAATAACATCTTAAGGTACTAATTGTCTTCCTCTGTAGATATACCTCCACTTATTCATCTTGCCAGAAGGTCACAGGTTTCATGCAGTCCTACATCGTATTTGTCAGCCTCATGTAGGTGTAGAAGATATTTCAAAACATCTTAACATTTGTGAGCAATTGAATCTAGCTGTTTATGCATGATTTTTACAAGGTTAGATTTAGCTTATATCAGTCTCTTGAAAATATCTAACACCTACACTCTTTTGTGAAGATAGATATAAGTGCTAATAACAACATATTAATAATAATTAATTTGTAAAAGGAAAATTATCTGCAGTTCTAGAATGCAGGAAAGAATTTGTCTCCTTTAACATATCATTGAAAGGCTGCTGTCTCGGTCTGACACAGGTTTCCTCTTGGCTACCTTCACAGATTTAGAGAGACAGAAGCATCACCAGAAGAGAATTTCTTTCATTTCAGGATGTTGCACTTAAGATCACAAGTATTGCTCCCTGAAAGAAACCCATTTCTCTCCTTCACATATCCAGAGAGTCTTGTTTAAATAATGGAAATTCAGAATTCTGGGTCTGAGCTAATTAACTCCTACCAAAATTATTTGAATTGCATATGGAAATTACTTGACTATGGGTCAATACAATTTGAATTTGAAATATGTAGTATGAAAACAGCTTGTCTTAAGTCTAGTTGAGTGTAGAGCATGATAAAAACCATAGAACTGCAAAACAGACACTTTTTCATGTCTTATTTTGAAATTGAACTATTGAAGAAATAATAAAGTATATGATAAGATTTTGTTTCTTTTCTAATGTAAAATTTCATTTCATGAGCACTGAAAATACAGAAAAGGAGATAGAAAAAATCAGTTTTAAGGGCCGTATTTCAGATCTATTCCATATTTTTAGTTAGCTTTCTGGAAAAATATCAGAACACACAGCAGCAGGGTTCTCCTCTTCAAAGCCCTAACATCTGAGGAAAGAGAAGAATAAATTAAACATTTTACCTGTTGAAAGTGTCCAAGGGTCTCTCCCGAGTCTCCTGCAGAGGACTGTGAAGTAAGCAGCGTAGCAAACGAGTGGCAATTGAACAGCCTTTGACTCTTTTCAGTAAGTTCTGCTGCTGCAGAGTGGTTGCCCCCAGTTTCTGTCTGCTGTGTGGGATCTGTCTGTAATGGTTTTCTTTAGTGGGCAGCTCCACTTACTTTCTGTATCTGCAGTGTCTCACAGAGCACCTTTGCTCTTCGCTCGGCTTCTTCAACTTTCCTTCTCATTCTCAGTGTCCTACATCCTTGGAGAAATGTGACTGGAAAGATGCTCAGAGGAAAAGGACCTGGGAGTGGTGACTGACAGCCATGTGAACATGAACCAGCAGCGTGCTCAGGTGGCCAAGAAGACCAAGAGTGTCCTGGCTTGTGTCAAAAATGGTACGGCCAGCACGAGCAGGGAAGTGATTGTGCTCCTGTAGTCAGTGCTGGTGAGACCACCCCTTGAATCCTGTGTTCAGTTTTGGGCCCCTCACTGAAAGATAACATTGAGGTGCCAGAACACATCCAGAGAAGGGGAATGCTTTGTGTCTTTAGAAAGCAAACCGATATTGAAAGATACTCAGCCCACTTCCAGTTAAATTCAGTTTAAAAAAAGCACTTACATGCTTTAGAAACAGAATTCAACTTTATTGTTGAATTGGGATTCAAGTGCTGCAATTTAGACATTTAAAGAGAGATACCTAAAAATTAAATTTTTAAGTTAGACATAAAACCCTTTTAAACCTCCTGGTGAGTGATATCACAGCTGCAGTGTGGATCATCTGACTGTCTTATGTGTTCTGTAAGGTAACAAGGAAAAGGAAAAAAATAACCCATGCCCCTGGAGGCACCTGCACGGCCTGTTGACTGCATAGGAAGCTTGTGATAGATGCTTTGATTCTGATCAGATGAAAGTCAACTATGTGGAACAGTATTTCTGATCAAAGACTCTTTTTTTCCTAATGATTGTTATTAAAGGCTATGAAAACTTTATAATTTTAGTTAAGTTTTCATGAGTTTTGACAAGAGAATCAGAAAAGGGAATGCTAGAATCATAAAATTATAGAGTCATCTGGTTGGAAAAGAACTCTGAGATCATCAAGTCCAATCATACTGAATCAGGAGATATAATATGATAAGTTTTAAACTTTACAGTCTTATGAAAGGAAGGATAGCAGGTATTTTTCAGTTACTTTATCAGGCTACTTTTATGAGGAAGAGATCAAGCTGCACTCTGTTTCTTTGGTTTGATCTCATTTATATTTCATACATTGGCTCAAAGCTCGAACTTGAACCTTACAGCTTAATTCCAGTGGTTTCTGACACACCACAACTGAAAAAGCGAAGGCAATTTTCTTCAGACTTGGATTTTTTTCCTAGAGAATTTAGTGACTTACACCACAGACAGCATTTAACTTGCTATAAGCACCCCTTGCAGAAGGGAGCTCCTCAGCAGCACTAACCTTTTCTGTTTGATTGAGCATAGCCCACATGCCTCCCCTGCCAAAACTCCTTCTTACTCTACAGTTGCAAGAACCCAATACCTGCTTTCCAGCTGTCTACAACAAAGCACTTTGTGACTGCTCACCATGTTTCCTTATTTGGGCTGCCCTATTGCACACCCCCACAGCAACAGCCCCTCACATTACTTTTTTGCCTGGCACACCTCAATTGCTGCAACTTCTTCACTTGCAGGGTAAACACAGACCAAGCACAGAGGCTGTCTGCTCCCCTGCTGCCTTTTCCTCTGCTCATATTTACCTAATGTGAAATCAGCTATTTGATGTTTGTCCAATTTTGCTTATAAAACCCCTATTTTTCTCATCAAAAAAAGCTTTTCAGTACTTAAAATCCAAAAAGCCTGTTAAAGGGGGCATGCTTTTTATTAGAATCTTTTATCAGACTATAATCCAGTCTTGCCTGTATCCCCTCCCTTGCTGATGCCACACACTGGCAAAAGCTTTAGTTACAATCTCTTTATGGAAATATTTCCTGTTGCTACACTTCCTGGAACTATTTTATGAGTGTTAAGGTAAACAGACACGCAAAGGAACAATAATTTGGAAGAGGTGGAACTGCATGAAAATACAGGGAAAAAACATCTTTACATAGAGAAAAGCAGCATAAGTTCTGAGCTAAGCAATGGTGTGGGTGGGTGTCCCTGTGCCTCGGTGCCTCTGTGCATGCTGGATTATTTTTACATACTGCTAAAAAAAAAGACCTAAAAAAGCCCATAATTTATATTTTTTCTTTGAGGAAAAGGAAATGAAGGATTTATTATTTCTCAAAAAATCTCCTTGAACTTAAGATTCAGATGAATGTTTTCAAATAGTTTCAAATACTTTAAAAATAGCCCGTCTTTGTGATTTGCCACTAACATGGAATCATAGAATCCTAGAATGGTTTGGGTTGGAAAAGACCTTAAAGATCATCCAGTTCCAAACCCCCTGCCATGGGCAGGGACACCTTCCACTGGATCAGGTGGCTGAAAGCCCCATCCAGCCTGGCCTTGAACACCTCCAGGGATGGGGCAGCCACAACTTCTCTGGGCAACCTGTGCCAGGGCCTCACCTCGCTCACAGGAAGAGAATTATTCCTAATACCTATTATGTCATAAGCAAAATGAATATTAAGCAAACGCTCATTCCAGCAGCTCATGGAACCCTATAAGAAGGTGCAAAAGTAAAGCACTCAAAATTATTTAATGGAATTAATTTGTATTAATGGAATTAATTCGAATCAAGTTTGATATTTGGATCAGTCTTTTACTTTTTCACATAGACCAAACATTTCAGCATGAACTTGATCATCCTTCTTCAAAATCAATAATCTATGCAAAACATCTTGTTCTCATTGAGGAACAATTTTTGACACACACACTGGCCTCCAAAACCAATCAAGAAATCATTAAAAGAAGGTTCCAGTCATTTATAATGGAAACATTCTTCATTCTTCTTTCTGTAATTTTAATATATCATTGCTCAAATATGTGGCTATAAAGAAAGACAAGTGGAGTACTAATAGAAATGTAGCACACGACCAAATCCAGAGCAATCACATATGAAGAAAAAGTAGAAAAATGAGAGGAATTTACTTTCATTTTTGTCTCAATGTGTCATTATATGACTCACCAAATGTTCCTCTCCATCACATGTCAGAAGTCGATGTACCGATGTTCTGGCAGTTTTTCTTGCTGGATACAGAGGTAACCACATCCTGCTAAAAGCATCTGAAAATTGTTTTCAAATAGCTGATAAATGCAAGTGCAAAGGGAAAGTAGGGGAATAAGAAAAAGGAAAAAAAATAGAGAGAGAATCAAAAAGAACTTAACATTTTAAATGTGAGCTGTGAATTAATCAAAGGAAATTATATTCTCCACTGTGTCTCTGTGAGGAAATAAATTTACTGGTGTTCCAATCGTTGTTACTGTATTAAAAGCTACTTTGTTTTTCTCCCAAAGCTTTTAAAGCAGAGAAAGACCAAGATCAAAACCCAACCAGTATTTAAAAGTTACTTCCCATTTGGTACTGGGCTTCTGAAAGGGAACTCAGGAAAAGAGATGCATTAAAAGCTGAGGGATGAGGTTAGACAGTGCTTGCATGCGGTTGCTTTAGTGTATTTTGTTCCATGTCCATGCAAATGCCAGAAACAGCAAAACAAATGCCAGTAAAATAGATAAGCACCTCCTTAATGTAAGCACTGATAAAAAAATTGGGATTCTCTGGGTAGTTTGATGAGAGAAATCTGCATAGGGTGTATTCGTGCTGTTAACAAGCCAACACTCGCACTGGGGACCAAGGCTGGGCTATAATTTCATTTTTAACATGTTCAAGAAGCTGACTGCAGAGAGAGATGTTTTATCTCTTTGCTAATCCATCACAAAATTAGCTGCTACAAGAAATGATTCTGAGCAGCAATAAATCCAGCACACATAGGAATATATGTTGGAAATGCTAGAGCAATTGCACCAGGGCAGAGAGCTTAGCATGTGTCCACGGATCTGTATATCCATGCAGATCTCTGGGAGTCTCCTGGACACGAACCTTGATCCGTCCTGCAAGGTCCTGACACCTCCTAAGTGTAGGATGGCAAAAAGGCTTGTGAACTCCTGAGGTACCCTGTGGATGGGTACACTGGTAAGACAACAGTGACACTGGTCAAACCTGTTGAGAATCAGCCTTGAGGAGTCTCCAGGGTGGTCTTCAAACTCTGTAATTTACACAGTGAGGGCAGACAGTGCTCACAACTTTCTGCCACTTGTCTGTACATAGAAAATTATGTTGGGTGGTATAATCTGGCTAAACATCAGTACAACTACTGCAGATCTAAATGGATTTCTTTTATAAGCCACGGAGAGATAGTGAGGAGAGACTGCAGTGCAATTCATCTCATCTTAAAACAGATATTTAAAACAGATCTGGTAAATTGCATTTCAGAATTATCTGTTCCTCTTTTTTAATATAAAGAGTCTGGTTTGCCTGGCCTGGATTTAGACACCTGTCTCTTAGGCAACTGAATTGTATCAGATGAATACCATCTCTTTACAGCTGATCAGATGATCCCACTGGGACTGTATCTCTAATGGCAAAAGCTTTATTCTCCTATCACAAAGATAATATAGTCTCAGTTTCAGGAAGAGACTTAAGTATGTGTGCAACATTGACCATATGGGTAGATCAGGTTGGTGTCCACAGTTGGTGTGGACTGTTTTACAAGGATGTATCAACTTTTCAGAAAAAATACAGAGACTCTAAAGCCAGTAGAAAAATGTTCATTTTTCAATAAAACATTGATGATTCCAAAATATTCCATCTAGCCTTGGTTATGAAATGAATATCAAGTTAATGTTTCGAATAGCTTCATTGTTGCCGTCTTTATCAAAGGGACAGCAAAAAAAAAGCTATTTTCAGCCAGAACTGGAAGGATATTTTTAAATCACCTGCATAAAATATGACAGCTCTGTAAACTGTGATGGTGGTATGTGAAAAATAATTCTATTAAAATTCATCTAGACATAAAATTTACTTTTTATTCATTCTTTCTCTTGTACAAGTACTCAAAAAAATACTCACAAATACTCAAAATCAATTTTTACTTTAGATCAATTCTACAGTTAAACAGCTGTCTACCAGGACCAGAATCCATCTTCATTTCAGGTCTAGTCCTTTTACCAAAACTAAGCCTCACAGAGGTCACTACAAGCCTACAAGGTTTTCTTTCTAAATAATTTAAAATGTATTAAACCACCATACATTCACTAGTAAAACAAAATAAAGACAAGGAACTATGGAGGTTTTGTCACAATACTAGAAAAAAAAGGAGAGCTGTGTGAATTGTAGAGCTCATTTCACAAATATATTCACTACTGTCACAACCAAGTGACTGAGCCACCATGGGGACATCCATGAACAAGTTTCCTACAGCTGTGAGCACTCAAGCATCTACGGCACTAAGCCCAGGTCAGCTGCTAATTCTTTGTTTTCCCCTGGCATCTCAGGTGGATTTTAAAGCTTGAACTGAGCTCTGTAAGAATACAGCAATTCTACAGGTGTAAGCTTTTACCCGAATCCACAATTCCATCTTGATGGGGTGCAGCCTAAGAGAGCCCTGCTTCTGGCAGGAGTTGTTCCCACTCAAGCACTCGCTCCGAGACACTCATTAATATATGCAAATGATTCTGCCTTTGCTTTGTCAACTTTGCCATCTGTTTGCTTCTCCATCATCTGTCTAAACGAGAAGGAAAAGCCCCACAAAAGTCCCTCTCCTCACAGATGCTCCCACCAGCAATTCAAGGAGTTTGGCATTTCCCAGAGAGTCTGCAATGCATTCTCTTTATGATTTGAGGTGTCTACAGGCTGCCATAGAAAGTCGTGATGACCCTGTGATCTCCAGTGTGGCTGTAAATGCGAATTGATTCACTCAGCTGTCAGTCTACAATGGCCTTGCAAGCAGCTTGCAGGCTGCCCTGAAGTAGGGTCTAGTGCCCAGGAGCCAGTAGACAATTCTCAAGGATGAGTATGACCTTCAGCCACGCTTCAATCCACACTTGCAGTCTCACAGCCTATACAGCCTGGCTTCACCGGTGCCTTGGGCTTGCTCTGACAAGGCACAAGCAGTTTAAACACATGGTACTACCCTGCAGAGAGATTTCCAAGTACCTTTATGATCATTTCAGCAATCCCAGACAAACAGAAAGGGAAAGAAATGTCCTGGCTGTAGAATGGATAGTGGAGCTGCACTGAATGCTAAGAGTCTCAATGGAAAGACAGACAAATAATTCACCCATTGAACAGAACATCTTAATTGTTATATGTCAAGGGAATCGGTCAAAAATGTAATCTGTTTTCAGCAGGAGATTTGTGAAGGTCCCAGCTGCCATCTAGTGGAGCCGTGATGTATATTTAGATTGAAATAAATATATAAACAGAAAACTAACCTGCAATCTGTAGGTTAAATAACCTTATTGCTCGAAGTCAAACAAAAATAAAGTAGTTTAGTCACCGATGGAACTGAGGACAGAAACACATCATAATCACAGAAAATGGGGAATAAAGGAAGAGTGAGGTTGTCTTGCCCACTATTCATGGAACAGCTTGTGTCCTTCCTCTCATCTTTATGGAAAAACACAGAAGGGTTTGCTTTCCCAACCAATGAAATGATGGGCTGTTTTAAGAGTAACCATATGGTATCTTAGTTCCCCCAGCCCAGCCTGGTTTCTATGGTATCTTAGTTCCCCCAGTCCAGCCTGATTTCTAGAATGTTCACTTTGCAAAGCAACTGCACTTTTTTATTTTTTTCTAGAAAAGTTGGCAGATATTTTTCTTGAAAGTTCACTGTACAACTTTCTGACCAGCACTCTTTGTTCATTCTCCTAGCAGGCCAGAACATACCTCTGTCTAGCCTGCGCCTCCTCACTGATGGGAGCTGAAACTCACACCTTCTTCTCAGAATCATAGAATCATAGAATGTCCTGAGTTGGAAGAGACCCACAAGGATCATCAAGTTCAACTCCTGTCCCTGCACAGGACAACCCTGGCATTCACACCGTGTGTCTGAGGGCTTTGTCCAAATGCTTCTTCAATATTGTCAGACTTGGTGCCTGCTTCCCTGGGGGGGGTGTTCCAGTGCTCCACCAACCTCTGGGTGAAGAACCTTTTCCTGATATCTAAATAAATAGAATCACAGAATTGCCTCCTAGACTCCAAACCACTTGTGGCTATGGGATTTTCCAAATTTTCCACTCATTTTTCCAACCTTGTCTTAAATCCATGCAAACTTTGCATGGTTTTAAAGGCTTAGCAAAACATTATTGTGCAGGGGCTGAGGGAACTTCTCAAGAAAAAAGACCTTCACTTCCACACTGACACTGCTCGTTTTCCTTTAACATGCTTTCATGTTCCTGTATGGAATTTAAGCTTGTTTTTGTAGACCTCACTGGATACAAAGGCACAATTAACACAATATATACACAATATTGTCTGTTTTTTCCCATGAAGCTGGTTTGGACTCAGTTCTAGCTGTTTGTCTTGATCATGGGAATCCAGGTCAGTTATTTCTTCTTCATCTGGAGAAAGGGAAAAGTACAGCTTCAGGTTGTTTCTTCCCACCTCCCTAATATCACTCCATTGAATTTCAAGTTGAATATTTTCCATATGTGGCATAACAGGTAGCTGCTTAAGAACAGTTTTTCTAGTATTTTAAACATGCAAAAAGTGATGACAGATGAACCTCTTCTAAGTCGAATTTGGGAAAAGGAAATGGATACCTATAGCCCTCCAATTTGGAAGTGTATTGACCAGAAGAAAAGACTATGTATAAGGTTGGAGCAAGGAATTTAATCATCATTATCAGTTATGGTACAGGTAAAACAGTATGATAACTTAAGTGAGCATAATAGAGGAAGCAAAGAAACATGGATTTATTGATGTGTACATTATATTATTATTGTGTGCTCTCCTGTCACTTTAAGAAAGGTATTTATTGCCTTCTTTGATGCATACAAATTGATAGAAAAATCCTATTGCTACATAAAAGTGATTTTTCACTATCTTTTCTGATATTGTAAAATACTAATATATATTAAAAATTGATATCATTAGAGCCAAAATACAGTACAAATAAACATATCTGATTATTTAATATCACAACACAAAATATGAACATTATGCATTTTTATTTGTGATGTTCTTTTATTGATGATCTGCAAACTTACGATTAACGAAATATTATACAAACTGCAATTCTTAAGCTCTTTAAAAGATTTTCATAGTATGATGTAAAATCCTTTTCACTAACCAAAAACCTCACCATCATTCTGACATATTTTGCAGTAAGATCTGATTAAAAGCCTTGTTCTTTATGGATAATTTCAAGATATTCACCTTAAGGATACTTTAGTAATATTTTATATGATAATATAAGATCACAATTCAAGCCAGACAGTGATTATATAGTTGTAATTGCCTATCTTACAATCAAAACTGATGTGAATTACCTCTGTGTGGTCTCAGTTTCAATTTCCAGACCTCTCCGTGATCATCAGGGAACAGTACCATTGTAATGAAAAAATGTTTTGTGTTTATTCCCAATCTATTATAGGTAGGTATAAAGATCTTCCTTTTCCTGTAGATACATCCAGGGAACACAGAAGGTCTAGGATCTTAATACAAGGAAGGATTTCAGATACAAATCTCAATATAAATAAAGCAAAATACCGAAAAGCTATCTTTTCTTCACTCAAATATAAAATTATTTCATGCTGTAAAAACAATTATAGTAACCTTGCCTTGACGTTAGATAAAGGCAGAATAACCACAAGTGTACACCATTAGTCATTATCTGATGTATCATTTTATTTTGTTAATATAAATTCTAAAATATACACAGTCAGTAGGAGAGACTTTGCTGTTGCCATTGATTGCTATCAAAGTTATTAACAGTTATAATGTGTAAGGAAGCAATGTAAGCCACTAAGCTAGACAGGAATAAAAACAATGTAAAAGGGTGATTGCCTGACTGAGAAAAGATAAAATAATTTAGGACAAAACTGATAGACAGGAACCAAAAGAAACTGGTCACATGCACTACACTTGGAAAATATCATTTTAAAATAAAAAAAAAGGAAGATAGAGTCTTAATAATGTCACGCTGTTAAAAATATTGTTTATTTTTAGGAGTCCAGCAGCTGTCTGTGAGGGTAGAAGGAGAAAAGTTAATCAATGTTATACAGTTGGTTGTGATACCACATAAAAACTGAGTCCAAATTGTTTAAGTTGCAACTAGGCTGGCAGAAACTTGGCAGATTCACCTAAACCTGCTGACCTTTTTTCCACTGCAGTTTGCACTGAGATAAGCACACTCATCGTGCCTGGAAGCTCTGTTTTCCTTCCGTCTTTACTCATTGCAGTGTAAATCCTGTAGAGATTTGTGCACTCTGTGAATTATTCCCTATCTTCAGGTCAGTTTTCATTGCTCTGGCTCTACTCCAAGTGAAAGCAAATCATACTTAGCATAATTTATTCTTTAAAGGTTAAGGAGTTTCTGTTACTCACACTTCATACCTGTTTCATCAGACTTTGCAAGTGACAAACAAGAACATGCAGAAACATGATCTTATATGTTGCACACGTTCTTAAGTTAGTGTTAAGCAGGGTAAAAATTATTTAAGTTCAATGCAATTCCCTTCCTGAAAAACTGAAAATCTCTAAAGGTTTAAAATTCTGCTTCACACTTTATAATCAAGATTGAATTTTCTAAAAATGCAATGTAACCTCTAATAACTATGCCATGCCTAGTCATAATTAATATTAATATTCTAACTAAATAGAGCAATTTATTCTGCTTTTAGCCACTTCTTTTTCCACTTTTAGCTATCCCACAGGAAAGTATTCTCCCTATGGTGGCTATTTATTTCAGGAGAAATTAAATGCTCTCTGAAGACTTCTGCCTCTGTTCATATTTGAAAAATCTGAGTTGACTAGGAAAGGACAAAGACCTAGTTTTTGATAGTTCTATTTAGGTGAGAATTGATGCCACAGATACTTGAATGCAGCCAAATAATTGTCCGTATCGTATATCATAAAAAGCCAATGGAAATTATTTGTGCAGACTGATAGTGTTCTTGAATCAGAAGTATTTGATGCCAAGCATTTTAATATAGGTTTCTATAGAAGCAGAGAATGAGAGCCCTGAGAAGTTCATGTATTCCTGTGCCTTCATATATGCTACTAACGACTCCAGTCAATGTCAAAGTCACCACTTTAATATAATTGCAGAATTGTAGGCCCTGAGTACAAGACAGAATCTAACTGATGCACTCAAGTCATACAAGGGGCTTAATATGACACATTAAATCACTGCTTAAGACATGGAGAAAAGAAAACTCTATCACACGTTCACAATTTGGTTGAGCCAGATGCGTTCAGGAGAAGAATTTTGTTAGGGGTTTTTTCTGTCTCTTTTTTTTACCTCCCAGTTATGGAGCATGATGGTCTTCAGAATAAATTTGCCACTTCACAGTTACTATTCACAATTATACAACAACATTCATGCAGCAGCTCAGGCCATCTTCAGCACACAGATGTGGTCATTTTTACTCCAGAACTAGATGGCACAGTCCACCTTGTCCTCCTCCACACTGGCACAAGTCCATATCTCTTACCGTGCCACCTCCGGCCAATTTCCGTTTGCACCTCAAAAGGAAAGGAGAATTTTGTGGTCAAATACTGCTGGGGAGGAGACTGGTGGGAAAGAGGAAAGACAAATGGTGGCTAGGGAAGGGTAAAATTCAGATATCTCAGTTCAAGTTAATTTCTCTGGGGTCCTTTTCTAGCTGATGGAGAAAAGTAAGGTTCTCCAGAGAATGTTTCATCTGGCCTGTCTCCATACGCCCATCCCTCTGCAGTGATGAAAATGCCTAGTGTGGTTAGCTCAGAGTTGGCCTTGCACTTTGAAAGGAGTAAACGAACCCCAACTCTTCCTTTTAAGAGGTAAGGACACACTGTATGTGAGCCCACCCACTCCTGTGTTCCTACTTAATGATTATGGGCCCAACAACGAAAGCTGGTTATCAGAGCTATCACACAGTTAAAGAAAAGAAAGAGTTCCGCTTCCGTCTCTAATTTACCTGGTTTCAACTTCTGCCAGGTGGTCCTCACCTTCCTCTGCTGAACTGAAAACCTGTCAGCACTGTAGTTATACAGTGATGTAGCTATTCATACTTAAGTCACCTCAATTTTCTGAGAAATGAAAAATCTTGAGCTCTCTAACCCAGAACTGTATAAAATTCTCTCCACCATGAGAATATTTTCTCAGCTTTTTTTGATATCTTCTCCCATTTTTTTCAAATATCTCTTTGAAATTTTGTTCCAGTATTGGTCTCACCAATGTTGCCTCCAAAATTAAACACATTCTCTCCACGTTGTCTGTTCTTCTTCAGTTGCTAAGGGATGTTATCATGTTTCCATCTGTTTCTATAACAATATAATCTGCAGCAAGTTTCTTAGTCAATGCTCACAAATTTGTGGCTAAGAAATAATGCTTTGCTATTTAAGGGGAAAGCCATCAGCAATCAGGAGGCGTTTCCTTTCTGTTGTTGACAGCTACATGTGCCATAAACTCAATCAAAAGAAGTGTTAAGAAGTGTTAATACATTTGATGATACTTCTTTTAATATTTCTTTTAATATTTCAGGAATTTCTGACAAAATTAAGTAAGTGTAGACCACGGCACAAGTGGACAATTAAATACTGCTAGAAAGTTTCATCAGCTCTAGACTTTAAACTTGGAGAATGGAGGTTTAGTCAATACAGCCCAAGGAGTCTAGAGTGGGTCAGCTATCTCTAACACAGACAACTGTTCTTAGTTACTTGAGTATGTCACTGACTGAGGACTGGGGACAGGTTTCACCTCCTAAACACACCTTTAACACTGTAGGGGATGTCCTGTGTAGTAATATATATGAATCAGGAGACTCTTCCTTTTTAGGAGCTGCAGGTAGAAATCTAACCCAGATTGATAGTCTGAAATAGAATCCCAATCATACCACAACACATCCATCTCAGCTACCCTGTCCTCAGAAACGAGAGTGAAATTCCAGGTTTTCAACCCATTCTAATATATGGAGGTTAAACTGTTATGTTGCCTTTATAACCCATTTAAGATACATCCTTATCACAACATCTAGACTATATAAATGGATATGTCTACAAAGCTAAGTGGAATGATTTCTGTCCCATTGGTAATAAAATCTTCACTTACATATTCTAAATGTAAAAAGAGATTTATCCACATAAAAAAATACTGAGGAGATTCATGAGCACATTAAAAATACCAGGAAATAATATTTTGGTATGGGACAATCAGCATAAATTTAAATTCTTTCCAATTTAATCAAGTAATTGGAGACCTCTTTGCAACACTGCAACAGCTTATACTTTCAGGTATGGACAAAGCATAGGTTTCCCAAGCCCTACCATAGTATAAAAATGTGCAGAAAGTATAAAAAATCACTGATGGAATAGCAAAGTAGTAAGAGTTCATTTCTCCACTAGATGGCTTCATTTCCATGAAGGTAATTGAAATGAATTTCAATTTCAGTGATTCTCATGTAACAGACAATCCTGAGAAACTAAAAGACTTGATTATCTGCTTGTATGAAAGTGATTATTAACTCTATATATCTGCCATTGAAAACAATATTATAAAGGATATAATTTCCTTACCTCTTGGTTCAGGAAACAGTAGAGAACGGCTACAATAAACCCCTGAAAAAGGAATTAAAAAATGGGGGGAGGTTTGCTGAGTGTTAGCACAGTTTGAAAAAGCCACTTGAGATATCTATTTCATGATGGTCTTGTGTATTGAATTAAAGAGTGTCATTATAAGTTGGAATATCATTATAAGTTGGAGCATTGTCACATACTAAAAAATTCCTTGTGTATCTCCAATAAAATCTATCAATCAGCCTGATAATTAATAAGTTAGTGACATTTTGCCAAAGTCAGTAACACAGTAAGAATTCACAAGAACAAGTTATACAGCAGCTGAAGCTCTCCCATATTGTGCTTATGAAATTATCTTCCATTCTACAGAGAAACAAACTATGAACTAATTCTTTTTACAGTATAAATCAACAAGGGAACACAGACTTGGTGAGGAGATCCATTTATGGAGACACCTTCTGTGTCTTTGCAATCTGCACCAGATGAGATCAAATTGTGGCTGACAATACATTCTGAACTGAGACAAACTAGGAAAATCCTAGGATGCCAAAGGACCTATATGATCAGATACCAGCTAAACATCTCACCATTTTATTGAGCTAACTTACTCCTTACATTGTTAATTAACTTAATGAAAGGCAGCTCCGATTATAGGGCATCAGGATTAAGATGTGTGGGATTTATTGCACAACTGCTGGATTTTTGGTGATGCTTATGGACAAATGATGCTGTGTAATCATTTCAGAGGGAGATGTGCCCCCTTGTGAAGTTTGATAGGATTTCCTACTGTTGCTTCTTGTAGACTGTGAGATACAGCACACGGAAAGGGAGGGTGCTGCCTTGCTCATAACTCAGGTAGCAAAACCACCTGGAGGGTATGTCAGAGCAGCCCCAGTAGCTCTTCTAGTTGACACCAAGTTCCTCCAAGCTGTCTATGTCCCGTTCAGATGTCCAATTCAGATCAATTAGGGGTATCCCAAGTACACCAAACATTTTGCTTACCCAGGAGTGGTAACAAATAACATTCCTCAGAGCACTAGTCTATATGGAGCTGATATGTCCACCAGGCACTACTTGATATTTATGTTTGCCTATCAATTCATTCTTTGCCAAAGAATCAGCAAGTGGGGTGGACCTACAGCTTTAATTGCAGCTGGATAATTTAACATCATCCCAAATCAGCTTCATTTTGTTAGTGAAGTCAAAGAAAGTATGTGCATTACCACTGGCAGCAAAGAAGATTTTCCATGCTTGACTGCTCCCACAATCTAATTTAACACGTGCATCTGAAAGACTTAGCCTTGGATTTGCAAAACCTGCAAATACACAGTCCAGCCTGCAGCCAGGTAGGTGGTGGGTCACATCTTCAAATACTGTAACTCAGCAAAGAACCACAAACACTGTGAGGACAAACTACCTTCAAGATTAATTGATTTTTTTTTGTGCAATATTAGTAGTCATATGGACACTAGACTAAGTTAAAAAAAGCAACTGAGAAGGAACTGAAGCCTCTACAGCCATTTTACCTGAAAAGATCCAATGCAGAGCTCTAAGTAAAGCCGAACACCCAGGCTGGTATATTCCGGAAGAAAATTGAAGACAATATAATGGGTTCCAAATAATGGAATTAGAAGCAGGGTTGACCTTGAGAGACGTCTGGTACAGGACATGAGAAGAAGTAAGATAATATTATTTTCCCTGAGTAAAGATTAGTGCATGAAATATGCAATGAACAGAAGTTAAAAAGGTGGTCTAAATACCTACATGTGAAGTTCCTGTCTCTTGGAACTACAGAACTGGGCAGGAAGCATTGTGAGAAACTAGTTGGAAATACATTTCTGGTGCTTATTGCCTTATAGACAATACCATGTTCTTGGCTTTTCTTCTGCCATTTTAGTGTTCTCTCTTTCTGAATGAGATTGCAGCTCAGGAAAACACAAAGGAGTTGAACATATTTCTCCCACTGGAGCCATTGAAAATTTAATGTTTGTAAGTAAATACGGAAGAAGAAATACAGAAGCTCCCTTTATAGTCCGTGTAAAAGAAAAGCAACTGTAGAGGACAATTTATTCTGCACTAAATTAGAGATATAATGTGGATTCAAAGAATGGTTTCCTAGTCTTCTCATTCATTGTAACTGGAAGGTAGACATCTGAACTCATCTGAACACATGGTGCTATAAGGCCAATATTAGGTGAAATGAGTCTCATCCCTTGATTAGTTTCCTTAGGAATGGGACAAGGCTGGGAATTTTTAAAATTTAATACCAGTCAACTTGAGTCTGCCTGTGACTCTGGACATGTGTTTCTCTGTTTAGAAAAGATGATACAATTTTTTTATTATTAAACTAATTGTTATTTTATTTATTATTCCATACACTACCTGTACTGAGAAGAGTTATTGAAGTTGATTTGTCTAGGGTCTAGTTTTTTCAGCAAAATTCTGATGATGTTGATAAATAGGACAAAGTTGACCTGTTCACAATATTGGGGAGGGGAAACAAAAAGAAATTGTTACTTTCTAATGTGAAACTTAGCAATGAAAACCTGTATTTTTACTTCAGCTATTATGTAATTTGACTTGTTTCAATGAAACCTATGTAAGATTATCAATGTCCTTTCTGTTGGCAGCATCCAAGCAGCTCAAACAGCTGAAGATGAAAACCTGAGAATCTACTTTGTTAAGCAAATTATTTTTGTCAACAGCTTATGCGATTCTTTCTGGGTTTTGTGGCTCATATCATTTTAATTCTCTTTTAAGATGGCTCCTGTATAAAATTCCAGCTAATATCTTTAGACACTATCTGTAGAATTCATCTGACAAATATAAATGTATGCAATGAGTTTATAGAATCACAGAATGGTTGGAGCTGGAAGGGACCTCTAGGGACCATCCAGTCCAACTGCTGCTAAAGCAGGTTCACCTACAGCATGTTGCACAGGAGCACATCCAGGTAGGTTTTGAATATCTTCAGGGAAAGAGACATCACAACCTTCCTGGGCAGCTTGTTCCAGTGCTCCATCATCTTCACAGTAAAGAAGTCTTTCCTCACATTCAGATGGAATTTCCTATGTTCCACTTTGTGCCCTATGCCCATTATCCTGTCTCTGGGCACCAGTGAAGAGTCTGGCCCCATTCTCCTGAAATCCACTCTTAAAATATTTATAAGCATTGTTAAGAACCTCTCTCGGTCTTCTCTTCTCCAGGCTAAACACAGCCAAGTCTCTCAACCCTTCCTCATAAGGGAGATGCTCCAGTACCATAATCATCTTTGTGACCCTCCACTGGACTCTCTCCCATAGTTCCTCATCTTTAGTGAGCTGAGGAGCCCAGAACTGGACACAGGACTCCAGAGGGACCTCTCGAGTGCAGAGTAGAGGGGAAGGAAAACCTCCCTCAACCTGCTGTCCAAATTCTTCTCAATGCAACCCTGGATACCACTGGCCACAAGGGTACATTGCTGGCTTATAGTGGGCTTGTTGTCCACCGGGATTGCCAGGCCCTTCTCCGCAGTGCTGCTTTCCAGCAGGTCAACCACTAACCTTCACTGGTGCAGGGGTAATTCCTTCCTAGGTGCAGGACTCTGCACTTGCCTTTGTCAAACATCAGTATCCACCCAGCTTTCCAGCCTGTCCAGGCCTTGCTGAATGGCAGCACAGCCTTCTGGTGTATCAGCCACTCCTCACAGTTTTGTATCATCAGCAGACTTGCTGAGGGTAAATTCTGTCCCCTCATCCAGGTCGCTGGTTAACATGTTGAACAAGACTGGGCCCAATACTTCTCCCTGGGGAACACCACTGGCTAAAGGTTTCTAACTAGACTGTACCTCAGGTGGAGTTGGGGACAACAGATCTCCAAATGTAGACATCTATTATAAGTCAGATGAACCACATAACAAAAGTGCATATCTCTTTGTTGACTCTGACGATAACTGAGGAGGATTATCTCAGCTCCAAAGCCAGCTAGCATCAATCCTAACTTGCAAACACAATTTTCTACAATTGTAATTAGGCATTGCTTTACCAAAGTCTGTGAAACTGCTTGTTTTTATACACTAAGACATTCTTCCTATGCATTTTGTGTGTCTCCATACAAACCAGTTTTTATTTTTAGGTGAGGCTGAATGCTTAATTTGCCAGAGAATGCCCACATCTTACCGGAAAGCCCTATCTTGTTTTATTCATCAGTGATACATTAAGTACATCCCGGCAGAAAAGTCATCACCACAATCACCTGATTCTCTTGAATTCAAATGTGGATGTTATATGAGCACTAGTAGGGAGAAAATAATGGAGGTAGAAGGAAATGTAATATTTTATTGATACATGGGAAACTGTGAGCAGAATTCAGCTTGAAATTTTCATTCTTGATGTTTGCTTATATGGGCCTGCTTTGTATGCATATGTCCTCCAGTTACAGTAAGCTTTTAATTGATGGACCTAAAGTCATCAATCACCTTTTTTCTCATACATTGTTTGGGTTTAATGACCTATGGGAGTAATCATACACAATAATCAATTAAAGCTTATCAGTTTCTTCAATAAATGTCAGAGTCAACAACGATTATTACTGCCATCAACTATGAACACAGACCTGGTGCCCTTGAAAGTTCATGTTAAAATTTATTGATGATTCTGGACACTTAGGTTAAAACCTGTGTTTTAAAATATTGCAAGCACTGCTTAAACTCTCACCTGCTATTAATTTCAACCAAACTGACAATTCTATGCAGCTTTTCATTTCATTGGGCAGGGGACAATTCTCTGCCTCTTTTTAGTTTGCATTGTACATAGGGAAGTTTACATTAAAAAATCTGCCATTCCTCTTCCTTACTTCAAACAGCATTTCAGAAAAAGAATAATAGTTTATAAGTCTTTTTTCTTATAATTATTGCTGGCAAACTTAGAGGTACCTACCCCAACAGAGATGATAATAGGTCCTTTGATTAGCCACCAGTATGGAGAGCCTTGATTAATATCCCAGCATCTGAGAAAATGACAGTAAGTTTAGACAAGTCATGTATTTTATCACTACAATCTGAAGAGACATATTTTTGTGGATGTACAGGTACAGCACAAATATCCAAACATTTAAACTCTGCTTCGAACAGGACATACACTTTACAGATTATCCTACTCTTTTCAAAAAGAAAGAGTGATCTCAACGTGTTAAGTGACAGCTATGAATGCAGCAATTCTGACAAAAGACTTGAATGGATGATGCCATGAATAATAAAAATATTCAGCTTTCTTTTCTTCAAAGAGACTTAAGACATGAAATATTCATGTTGGTGTAAAACAGTGAGCAGTACCATCTCCAAAACTATCAAAAGTTGTTGTGTATGAGAAAGTCCTACATTTTTTTTCTTACCTTTTTATCTGATTAGAATCTGTTCTGTTTTCTTGCAGCACAAATAAATATTTCAGGTTCCAGGGAAGGATCCGTTGCACAATAACAATATCATTGCCATAATACACTTCAATACAGATTGTAAATCCCCATTTGCTATTTCCATAGTGAGGTGGAAATGCAGAACTCCACCAGAGGCACTGATCTACTTGGCAATGTAAGGAAAGGCAGGTAACACACTGATATTATTTTCCCATGTAGATGACATTCCATAAGCCTTCATCATAAAGAATTTAAAAGTATTACCCAGGAATCTATAATAATATAGGAAAGAACAACTTACTCTGTGTCTTCAAAGTAGAGTTTTGCTAATATCCAGATAAGGGTGAAAAGAGTTGGAAAACCTGTTAGACAGTTAAGCAAAATTTGTTTTCTGTAAAACTGGCTTCATCAATTAACCCAAATCCTAATCAATTAATCCAAAACATCAATTAATCCAAACTCTGCTGTGATGGTACAGATCATTCATATTCAGAACTGAAATAATCCTTCGTGGACTGTTCATGCAACAGGAACTGCTTTGGACTCACAGTATAAATCTAAACCAAAATCTAATACACATTAGAAGTTATAGCATTGCCTTTTGAGTGATCATGCACCACTCAAGGTATGAAGAGACACACTTTGCACACAATATTGTTCTGCTACAAAGGCCTGGACCTGCAGGCTCTTACTAACATGAACACAATTTACCTGTGTGATCTCAGTTGAAGTAAGCACTTGCATGCAGATAACACATTAAACCCCACTTTTATGTAATTGTGCTTTTCACATGATATTGAGGAACAGCATTTACCAGGTCTTAAAATAATAGTAATATTAGCACTTTACAAACACAGAATGTGGCACAGTCTATCTTGAACCTTCCTAAAAAGACACCTGAAATCTCCCTAACACAAAAAAATATGATTCAGTTTGCTTAGCTTTCAGACCTACTTTAATCTTTCATGGCAATGTGCGTGGCTTGACACTCTGAGCTGATAAATTCCTCCAGGCATGTGTACTCATCTGCCATATAGGATTTCTCCCTTTTCCCCTTCCCACAGCAGCTTTATGTGTGCAACCACTTAATTTCTAATTTCTAAGTGACCACAAATATGTGAAGAATTAGGCTTATTGCAAACTACAACAAAACCGAGTGGGCATGTTCGTGTCTCGTATCTGCGCTGTTATTTAGTGGATAGAGCTCCTGAGTGATTGCTTTATTGACGGTTGCCCAGTGCAAAGGGTGGATCACAGCAATATCAGGACTACAAAAATGCCTGCTGTGCCACCAGATGGAGCCGTTCTCAGAAGACTGTGTAGCTGTGTTCTGCATGAACAGAAGCAAGGGACATCTAACTTTGGCAGCTGTGATGTCTCCTTAGAGGTGTCTGTGTTTTTAATAGGAAAAAGAAGGTTAACTGGACTGGGTATCTCTCTGTGGGTTCCCAAATGTATCTAATATTCCATTTATTTCAGAGAAACTCTAATGCCATACTTTTACAAACTAAATTGCTCCTCTTTAATATGCACGTTGAAAATAAAATCAAAGCAATGCCCAGGTTGGGTGCTTCACTTAGGCAGGATAAATTCCACATCCACTGTGTTTAATAGGATGGATAAAGGCTTTTGTAACATTTTGCTTTTTATTTATTCCATGTAAAAAGTTTACTTACCCCAGCCAAAGAGAACAAGCCACCAAAAATATCTTCTTCCGTGAGAAAGGGATGAGAGTAGCAGACAGTTCAAGTAAAGAGCCTCTACAAGCAGCCACATGAAATTTGTCATCATGAAGTAGTGACAGAAAACAACCGAGATCTTGCATTCAGTCTAGAGAACAGGAAAGCCAAAGCTTTAGCATTGCTTTTCCATGCATGTGTTTGATTTGCAGAGGCAGTAGCCATCCATAATTCTGGCTGAAATTTACAATGAAAATCTCACAATTACATACATGTTCAAAGGGAAAGCTTTAAATGTAGTATGGCTTTCTGAATAGTAAGGCTTTAACCATCATAAGAGCTTGGAATCTCCACTGTGTTCTCATTTACATCTCTATGGTAGAAATACAACTTAGTCTCCCAAGCATGTGATTTCTGCCACAAATGCACATCCTTTAGTGTAGTTTGTACAAGTGGAGTCAAACGCTCCATAGTCCTTGGTCAAAAGTGTGTTCAAGCACTCATTTTATTTCACTTTCCTACTTAGGCTCAGTTTTAATTTTTTTTTTGTGTGGCCATGAATAATGAAGAAGAATCATCCTAAAAACCTCCAAAAACCATTGCCATGTTGCCAGTATTTGTGGCTGGACCAAAGCTAAGTTGATGAGTTGCCTCATAACTTGCATGTCTGTGGTTTACAACTGAAAACTTCCAGTCACAACACAAAATCCAACGTTTCCAGAAGAAACATCTTTTAAAAGTTGTGTTATGAGGTACTCAGAGATCTTCAATTTTAGGCTTCAGATTATAGAAACATAACAGTGTAACGATAGTTCCTTTTTCTATAAGTCTATATCTGATTTAGTGTGTTACAGGGTCACAAATTGATGTATTCAGAACATAGAAGGGCACAAGGTGCACACTTATGCAGGTAAACCATACTGAATAAAAGAACTATATAATTTTCACTACCAGGTTGGAAGGGGAAAATAATAAGTAGTAAAAAAGAGCAACAAATTGTTAAGCCAAATATATGGTAAACAAAAACCTCAGTTATCACACTATGCTGCTTTTCACGTGCTTACTGTAGAGAAGCTGCAATGATCAATGTCCTCCTTTTGGAAAAGGACAGCATCCTTAATGAAAATGGCAATAGCTTTTAAGATAAAAGTGAAAAAGAGCTGTACATGGATATAATTTCTGGGACAGCGAAGCCTCCTGGAAGAAAAGAAAAAAGGTCCTTCTGAGGTAATTAACTGACTTGTACCAGCAGCAATACAAACATGAAATAAGCCCTTGTTTCATCTTAAGTACTTTCAGGCATGTATAGAAAGAACACTTCTATCCACTGGGCTGTCTCTGCAGGCAGAGACAGAAACCTTCCTCATGTAAAGCAATTCACCCACCGTCTACACCTTAATCTCCTTCCTCATTAAGTGTCATTCTGATGATGTTTCTGGTCTGCTAAATTCTAGGAATCTCAGTTTTAGTTTGTTTTCAGTAAACCTGAGCCAGGTTTTTGGTTGGCATTATTTTGAGGCCAAGAGAAACCTGCATTTGAGGAATAATATTTACTAATACAATTCTGATTATAGCTAAACCCCTCCCAAGAAAAAAACATGCAGAGATATCCAGTCAGTTTTCTCAGTGAACAGGGCAATGATTACTTAGCAAGGTTTTCTATACCCTACACCATGGATGAACAGAATTGCATTAGGCTCCTGTGTGGACACTCTTATCCAAAATTAAATAACTTAGCTTACCAAAATTACTCATATGAATTCAATGAATGTAGATAATTGCTTTAAAATAATTTTGCACATCTGCTTTAAACCCTCACATTCAGTTAATTTGGATTAATGTTTTTGACTTGTATTAAATATAGACTTCTGGAGGAGTTATGCAGTTTCAACTTTATGTTTTCATTTGGAGCTGAAGACTTAAGCTAATTAGCAAAAAAAAAATATCAAAAGCTGAATTTCATCCAGATTCAGTAGTGCAGAATCCTATTAGTGAACTCAAATGCCAACCCCATTGTTAACTATAACGTTTTCCTCCCTGTTGCTAAGTCTCTTTATGACCATTGTTTCTTTCTTTCCCCTTATTTGGGCTGGTCTGTTTTCCTGAGGTCAAAGTGGATGCCAATAAACCTATCTGTTGACTTCCAGATGTGAGTTAGAAACCAGCAGAGGTCAAGAAACTTTCCCCAGAGAAAGCTAATTCTCACAGCATAGTAACAAAACCCTATTCTCTTTTGTCATGCACAAACACAAGAAATAAACAAAGATTAATAAGATAAATCCTACAAACTTCAAATCAGCATTAAAGGAGAAAATAAAAAGTTTTGCTCTACTCTAAATTATACCTGAGAATGTATAATGCTTCAGAAGGAAAGAAATCTTAACAAAAGTATCCAAATTCAGAGTCTAACTTTCAAAACATGTCTTTAGTTGTAAATATTTCAATAGTAATATATGCAGTGCCACAGTAGCATTCATTCAGAATCAAGTTCTTTGTGTATATTCTTCTTATTGATATAAAACCCACTGAAGCCATAAAAGGCAAGCACACATAGTGCAGAAAAAAATCATCTTATTTCCATCTGAAATAATAAAATTCACCTGTTAGTTATTTAGGATTAAAGTGAGCTGCTGAGTTTTGCCAGTAGAAACGGTTTGAATTGGAAGAGACCTTAAAGATCATCCAGTTCCAACCCCTACAATGGACAGGAACATCTTCCGTTGGATCAGGTTGCTCGTAGATTCATCCACCTGACCTTGAACACCTCTAGGGATGGGGTGTCCACAATTCTCTGGGCCACCTGTGCCAGTGCCTCACCACCCTCACAATAAAAAATTGTTTCCTGGTTCTGATTCTTCCTCTATCTGGCTCTCTCTAATAATATTTCATTTCTAGCCTCTATTCAATATTATTAAATCAATATGGCTGGAAATTTTAATTCTGTTCTTCTGCATTTCTGTCTGTGTTACTTAGCTATGTCTAATGTTGCCTCAGATACTAAGATACAGTCTAAAATACTAACAACTACTGAAAGTATCAAGGTCAGAGGATAACTTTACATACCTGAATGCAATGAGAACTGTCACAGCAATAATGAGTGAGGTGATAGATACACTGTATCCTACAGTGTAGATGATCTTTATAGTAGAAAAGTAAGTTTGCTGTAAAAAAAAAGAGAATTATTTGTCATATAACTTGCAGCCAAATGACAACTGTTTTTCTGATTCCAGCAGTTTTGTGTTGTTTGATTCTTCTAATGTGTTTACATCCCTGACTGCCTTTTCCCCCTCTTTTAATTCCGTAGCAAAATTCCATTTAAATCTCTCATTGTGTTTCTTTTGTGAGGACCCATTCCACAGCTTCATGGATACAGCACAATGTGACAAATAAATATGCATTGATCAGAATGGTTTAAACCTCATTCATAAACCCATAAAAACCCAACTCAGTCTTCCATGAAGGTATTGTTAAAACTATTGTTCATTTTTATAAGCACTGCATTTTATACCATGTTTTCACCATAGCAATAGTAGGACAAGCCTGCTGGCAGCATGATGAATACAGAATTCTGTCAGGTTTTCCTTTACTCTGCTTTCTTACTTAGAATTTTGCTGCCTGTTTTTCCTTTCCCTTTTTTAATGTTATGTTTTTAAGGTTTTATCTGGAGTTGTTTTTTTCCCCTGCTTTTTTCTTGCTGCCAAACCCAATTATTACCCAATCAGAGCGTCAATCAAAATCCATTTCAGTTTGAATGGCACCTCTATCAGTCGTGATTTCTAAGTGAGGATAACTGACTTCAACTATCACACATGGAAGCAGAAAATAGAACAAATAAGCTCTAGGCTGCAAATCTTTCCCTTCAATCTAACTTGGTCTGCCTCTTGGGTCCCATTTTGATGTTTTTTATATCCTAAAAACTATCCAGCTGTACAGTGCATTGCTACAGCTCACCTTGGGGAAGGGCAAATACATGTTTTGAGCCTTAAGTATAACTTAAGGCATTATAAGGCTGGCATTGGGCATGATTTATTTAATTTACTTCAGGTGCTAAAAAATTGGCTGCCTGAATATGAATCTATAGTAAAATAGCAGTGTGAGAGCACGGCCACAGGACTGTACTGTTTAAATGTTAACACAATCCTGTTTCTCCTTATTCTGCTTCTTTTCCAGTTAAAGAAGGGAAATGAGCACTCCCAGTAGGCAATTCAACTCCTTTTCAGAAGAGACCTTATCACTTTCTGTCAGCAAGAGAAAGTATCTATCAATACAGCTGCCTTGAGAGGTGGTGCAGGTTGACAGGTTTGGTTTATTAGTGTGAAAGCTCTGATGCTGAGGGCCTTACATCCATGTCGTGTGCATTTCTGTCTAATCCCATGGACTGAACTTTTATTATTGCTCAGAGGACACCAGATGCACCCAGCATTTGTCTTCCAGGTTAATTTCATCCACAGGAAACCAGATCATCCTGTCAGCACCCTTCAGCATAAATTCAGTAAGAGGGGATAACCAAGATTTCCTTGAAAATCCAATACTTGATCCTGACCAAAGCCCTAATGTAGATCCACTGAATTAATCTTCAGTTTTTTGAGGCTGATGAAGTGTTGGTGTTGAAATCATGTGTCATTTCATTGTTGAAATCATTCCTGTCTGGTTGATGAACTGTAAATTGTATACAATTACCTATGTACCTGACTATGAACAATTCCAGCCACATCTCAGAGAAGTTCCTCAGAGCTACAAAGCTAACCAGTGAGTCTGGAAAGCATCACTCCACAAGAAACATTCTGGATCTGTGCAACTCTTAGTTGGAAACCTCCACTTGGAAAGCAGAGATGAAAACCACAGAAAGTAATGAAATCCTTAAATCAATAAACTTAAGGAGTTTACCTTGAGATGAAACAGGCATTACTACTAAAAAAAATCCATAGAATCATTTAAGATTGTTTTTACATCAGAAATTTAAGGAAGGAAAAAAGAAGGAAAGAAAGAAGAGTTGCATTTCAGTGTGTTTATTTATGGAGAGCAGGGGGTTCTGTGGCTTAGAGGCTGCAAAGGAAGGTTGAGTTAAACATCATGATAGAAGTCAGTACAAAAAGCAGTGAGAAGACAAGAGAAATCTCCTCATGATTATATAAAGTAGATTCTCTCCAATAAGTTGAATGAAATTCATCAGCTACAGTATAAAGGTTATTTTCATTCTCTCTTTAGAGTACAAAATAATATCAATAAAGAAAAAAGTGCAATGCTTAGTCTATACAGAGGAAGAGTAAAGATCTAGATAACTATAAAGAGATCCTCTTCTCTAGAAGAGGAGTTATGTGAAGGTAAGCACATCTGTAAAATATGTTTGGATCATCATTAGAAATAAAACTTTATATTTTCCCCATGCAAATAACCTCTAAATATCACCAGCTGTGCAAAGCTAGCTGAACAACTATGTCAAATTCTGATCTGCATTACAGAGATGTAGATTTTGAAGCATTTTTTTTTTTTTCTTTGTTTAATTAGATATTTTATACTAGGCAGAATGAGAAACCAATAACCCCTCTTGACCTTAGATACTGCTGAGTTTGGAGTAGGAGAGTTGCAACAGCACATTTGCTGTATTGATGCTGTGGTGTCACAAAATCATCTGTTATTATCAAAATGTTTTAATTCATTAATTTCTCTATCTGATATATCTGTGAGCAAGTTCAACAGAGCTCTACGATTGTATGGAATTTGCAGCTGGCTTTTTTTTTTTACACTCTTACACATAAATAATAAAACAAATTTAGTTGCAAAATTTGCATTACATTCCATACTTGATTAAGAAATTTCAGCTTCAGCTGAGTGTCCCTCCCCAGTGATCTTCTGGAATAGAAAGGAATCCTGTAACGTCAGTTCACCACTCACGTATATTTATTTAATTAAACTTACTTCTTCAAGTGGAATCTCATCTTCTACTGGACAAGCAATATGGTAGGGGGGGAATGGGTCAGACCAGCCTTTCTTTGTGCAGTTCCTTTTTACTGTCCCAGCTGAAACAGTAACATATTTTTTTTCCAATGAAGAGCCACATATCACAGAAAATAAAAACAGAAGAGGATCTCTTGTGGGTAGAAGGTTATATCAGGAGGAGATGATCATCTCCACTAGCACCTAACAGAGTTGATAGGACATGTTCCTGTGCATTCAGGTAGTCAGATACAAAACTTCCCTTTTATCTGCAGAAAAACAATGGAAAGAGGTGAGAGAACTGAGATGACAAAGGTAAAACTGGGAAGGGGTAAGGAAGAAATCATATCAGGGACAAGGAAGTCTATTGAAGAAGATTGGGAAGCACTGTTTCATCAGACTTCTGCCTCATTCAGCACTCACAACTCTAATCACCACTCACACCTCTTATCCCTCCTTGATCCTACCTTCCTTGGGTCTTACTCTTTGTAGCTCAAAGGCTGGAATAAAAAGCTCATTCTATGAGGATAGCGCATTTCCATAAAAATATTTATGAGCCAGATGAAGGATAAGTAAGAGAATCCAGGGGCAGGAAATGAATCTACAGAGATGAAAGAGATTTTCATTATTCCTGGTTTATAACCAGCATGTGTTGGGTGAGGTTGAGATTGGGCTTTGCAGTATCTTTTTCTTGTGGTTCTGCCAAATCTAGGTCTTTCCTGGAAGAGTGTTTCTTCCTTATGGGCTTGCAGCTTTTTCCTAGCCATATTTACCCAGAGGATAAGCAGTCACAAGGGTAATGGTTTGCACAGTCTTGCATTTGACCCAGCATATGCTACTTCAATGACAAAATTCTGCTTTGTACCTCCAGCTTTGCTCTTGAGGAACAATCACATTATTCATTCCTCTGCCTTTCATTTATCTCAACAGTAATCAGAGTATAAATCTCATAAAGATTGAGGTTTAAGTTCTGACCTAGTCAACCCCCATGTGTGCTTCGTGTAGAACTCGTTCAAGAAGTGGATCCCAAAGACTGTGGAAACCAAATGGAAATATTTCTATTGATTTTAGTGTTCTTTGGCTCAGAGCCTTATCATAGATTATGGAATTGTATCCGGTTATGGATAATGCTTAAAATATGAGAAGAGCTGCTAAGGTCCCTCAGAGCCTGCTTAAATCTGTGTAGTAATGCTCAAATCCAACTACAGAGCAGGAACTTGCAATGTTCTATCTTCACTGCCCATTTTTTTAAATGCTTTTGCCAGACATGCAACACAGCAATAGGAAAACAATCATAATAGCACATCACCTGGTTCCTTCATGAAGAGAAAGAGGACATTTGGACATGGTAATGCAAGAGTCTCTCCAGCATCTGCCTCTGGCCAGCACAGTAATTTGTCCCAAGTTCTCTTGCAACCTCAGACAGAAAGTGAAATGGTTTTTTTAAGCATAATTATATTTGAACAATATAAAAAAAATTTAAAAAACTTTTTAAACTTTGACCATGCAATCTTTATATAAATTATAAAAATAGTTTAGTAATCATTTTTATCTACAATGAGAATGAAATACCTTCAGACTACTCTTTAATCTGCTTTAGTTAGGCAGCCTTGTGTTAAACTGAGTTGGGTTTTCAGACAAAATGCAATAAATGAAAGTGTATTGTGGAAATGGCAGAGAGAGTAATGCTGGAAGGAAGACCAGATTACAGTACTTGTTAAGGGGTTGGCCTCTTTTGAAAGATCATCACACTCTCACACGGCAAACGTGATGCCATGATAGCATCTGGCTGGGCAAGGAATAGGGCAAGGACACAAGGTTTCACACAGATAGACTGAGCATCCATGCTTGGATGAGAAAAAAATGTTGAAAAAAAGATAAAAAGGAATGGGAGTAGATGGAGGAAGCAAAACCCTCAAACCAGAGAACAGGGATTTGGGGCAAGAAGTTAAACCCTCAAACATGTGCACTGGCAGCATGGCTGTGTCCTGACTGTGTTAGGGTGTTGCTTCTCTGTCACTCTTTTAATCCCTCGCACACAGGTACCTGATGGTGTTGCATTTCCATGCTCTTCTGGGTCCTCCAGACATTCAGCCTCCTTTTTCTTCAACTCTGTCATAAAATCACATTCTGGGTGGACATTCCCAGCAGCCTACAAGGAAAGGAGTTTCAACTGATTAGTAAGAAAGGATTGGGTAGGATCTCACGAACCTTTAAATCCAGACCTACTTTTTCAACAAGGCTCTGTTAAGGACATAGAGCACTGGCTTAAGGTTTAGCAGCCAAAGGTTGCCACCATGTCTGCAGAAATTGCAATGCTTTTGGCAGATGAGCTCTGCCAAAGGCAGTTTAAGTTACTTTACACCAGAGCAAATCCTTAGACAGTTTAACTGTCTGAGGATGATAGCCACAGCTCTTCACTGGAATACTTATAAGAGTTCTCTGGCTATGTTTATAACAGAAGACCCCTTTGCCAGGGTCTGGGATTGAACACAGGGCTCATTCACATCCTCTGACTTCAGCCTCTGCTAAATCTGTATCCAGGGGGACTGAGTGCACTAAGACAGGTTCCTCTTCTTGACAGTGAAGGGTCCAGCACTGCAGGTCAAACTGCAGAGCCCGTTTTCTCCTCATCATAGGCAACTCCTACCAACCTCCAGAGAAACAAGGTCTTGAAACCACATACAATTACTGCAGACTTTTCTTTGAATGAGCTCTTCGTTCCAAAAGGAATAAACCTGTTCTCTCCCTTGTGCCATCTGCATTTCTTTACAAAGGGTGGGAGGCAAAACTCCTTCCTTTGGAAAAAAAAAGGCTGCACCAAAACATTTGTTGGGTCAGTATGCTGGTGTAGAGAAAAAAAATAGCACCAGGTGTTTTAACAGCAGAAAACTTGGTTGCTTTAGTCCTTATGTAGAGTTGTGCTTGCACAGACACCACAAGAGAATTAGAAGAGATCCAGAGCACCTCTGCCATCAAAGGACAAAGTCTGCACACCACGACTGCTGTGGATGTACCCACTGTGCAGAAGCAAACACATCTATTTTTCATAAAGAAAGCAATATGTTTCTTGTCCAACCACACTCATTGTTCCCGGTTCCAGAAAGCCATTTGTCATCAGAGACACTCTCATCTTTTAGCTCTATACCCTGGCTGCTGGTGCCAGTGTGCTTTGTATGTATGAATATAGTTATAAAGACACAGATACAGACAACAGAAAAATAAAGCCAGGATGAGACTTGCATGGTGAACAGGTGGCTGGCATATGGCTCAGTTTTGTTCCACCCAGGGAAGATTAATATTCAAGGAATCTGGAAAATAAATAGCTGGCTTTCAGTTCATTCAGAGGGCAGACTGTATCAGTTCCAATAGGCTGGTGTTTCCCCTCTATGTTAATGTCCATATCTCCTATCGGTCTGCAGAGCATTTGAACTGCATATTGGCTAATAACTTGAGGCTCTCAGCCTTCTGGAGAGTACTGAATTAATTGCACAGCTTTTGCCCTTCTGAGGTTTGGACTCCAGCAGTTGAAAATGGGATGTTTCCACACGTATGCCCTTAGAAGCTGGTCTGCTTTCCATTTGTTGCATTTTTAGGAGGATATGGGTTTCCTGCCAAGCCGACAAACAACAATGCCATGGACCAGTTTAAGGCAGCAATGAAAAGGAGGGCCCAATACTCAAGGCTGAATGAAATTTGGTGCATGGGAGAGAAAGGGAAATGCAAATGGATGGAGAAGAGGCCTTAGCACCAGGAGGCAGAGAGCTGGTGTGTAGGAGGCCTCAGTGATATCAGCCCTGATCACCAAAAACAGATAACCCAGAGAGCCCCTAAACTCCTTTTCACTAAGATATTCAGTGGTAAGCAGGATGACAGAAAATTGCCCTCTGTCTTGAACATCTCAGTTCATTTCATATCTCTGGTCAAGCCAACTTTTATTCTTCCCCTCTTATACTCACCCTGGACACTGAAAGTTATCTATGCTCAAAAGCTCAGTAACTATCATCTACAGCAGATATTGCAAAAAGTAGTTCTATTAGTCAGTAGGAAAAACCAGTCCACCCATTTACTGAAAAACTATTTTACAACATTCTCTTGGTTTGGTCATCTGGGCCTAGAGAATCCTTAGTAGGCAGTAACTGTACCCATTTGCATGTCCCTAAATTATTTCTCATGGCAAAAAATATGGTTAGATTTGCCTGTGAAAACTGTCTTTGCTCACTGAAATATTCATGGCAAGAATAAAACTTGTTTGCATTTTTCACCCATCCAAGAAGCCTTTGTTTTCCTTGTAAGTCTCCAGACTGGTGAGAACACTTTCCTACATGTATATCGAATAAAATGGTGAGGCTGATCAGGTGCCAAGTATTCATGTTATTACTTCTTACCTCCTCCTTCAAGAAGACCTGACCTTAAGAGATGCTCTCACAGTTTATAGTCAACACTAACCACTGCTTGGATAGACATTGAGTGCCAGATCTCCTATAACAGAAACTCAGGCAGAATAAACTAGAAAGATTTATTCCACTCCCACTCTGTGTTCCAGATACATCTATTCCTCTAGAACATTTGAGTACCTCTAGCAGACACTTGTACTTTCCAAAAACTCTGAATATTATTCTCAAACAAGGTGTAAAATCATGTTCCAAAGCACTCTGAAAACATCAATAGACTTACTTGTTTAATTTCATTTTCTGCCTTCTTCCCTTCTGCCCACTGCTGGAAACATCAAATAATGGGATAGAGGTATGAGCCACTCTTTAAGACAAGAATGAACATCTGTGTATGTGATTCAGCTACCTTTGGTGTCTACATCTGTGGGTGAATCATTATTTGATCCAGTCTTCTTAGGTTCCTTTCCTGAGCATAATATAAAGGTGCTAGCATTTTTGTGCATAGATCAGTTGAATTACTTTATACTTTTAATTTTGGATGAAATGAGCTGTGGGGTAGACTCAGTTCAGCAGGAATCCCCTGACTATTAAACACATGGTTACATTCTAAATTTGGACTTCAGCTCTGCCTCAGGTGAACCCCACTTATTACAGCTACTGCCATTATGCAGTAGAGGTGTTTTGCCTGGTTGTTCAACTGATAATAAGATGACTGTTTCTGTAGGAGCCCTAAAGAAATGAAGCTTCATAAAATCTTTTAGGCTGTCACTTTGGTAATTTGCTTGTCTTAAAATCCTTCCTACAGAAACTCACTCTATAGGCTGCAGATCTTAGAATGACAGAATAGTTGAGTCTGGCAGGAACATCTAGGGATAATCTAATGCAACTTTCCTACTCAACACAGCATCAAGTAGAGTAAGGTGCTCAAGGCTTCATCCAGTCAAGCATTGAGTATCTCCAAGGATGGGGACTCCACAAACTTTCTGGGCAGCATCTTCCAGCACTGGGCCATCCTTAGTTAAAAAAAGAGTTTTCTTGTGTTTAAATGGAATTTTCTGTATTTCAGTTTGTACTCATTGCCTCTGGTCTTTTCATTCCATACCACTGCCAGAGGACCATTCAGATTACCTAGAAGCTGAGTTGTCTTCAAAAGAGACTTCTCTCTTGATGGACTAAAGGGAAAGCCTTAGGCAACTGCTATAAGTTCTGCTTTAAGTTCTTCAGGAAAAGGTTTAGTTTTATGTTGTAGGAACATGAACTCTTTCATCACAGGCAGCCCCTTGTGTTGTGTAGATGAGAAAAAACAGGAATTCAAACTTGACTTGTTTCTTTTTCTGACTTATCAAAGGAAACACAGAACATGGGTTCTATCACTTTTAATAGTCATTTACATCCATGAATATGTTCATATGTAAAGTATCACTTCCCTGAGAGACTCTTAAACACATAGTAGGTGGGATCTGCAGGCGTGCCTGTTTCTTGCTGTTAGTTACAACCATTTCACCAAGGTGAGCAGAGCACACATATCTCCTTTGAAAACTGGGCTGTCACCAGCTGGATTGCTCACATTTCTAACAGAATGTTGATTAAATTGTTCTTGTGGAATGCATCAAATCTAGGTTAAATCCCAGTCAAACCCATGAAGTTTCAAGTCTTTGTTTCCCTTTTCTGAAGGGAACCAATATCCCAATAAGGCTTGTTTAGGGAGAAGGTCCCTAAGCAGGCAGCATGGAACCATTCTGCATCTGCACATGCAACTTTCAAGTGAAAAATGGGATATCTCTTAAAAATTTGGGTAACAGTTACCAAAACTTGGAAGAGGAGGAAACAGAAGGAGAAAAGAACAGATGGATGGAAATAATGAAACGCAATTCCCAAAGTCCATGTTAATCTAAAGATATCAGTTTGGGATGAGCCTTTTAACTGATTCTGTGATTGTTACTGCTTGACATTACTGAAGCAGAAACACAGGGCCTCCTAGTGTGCACTGATTTTCCAACAATTTTGTATTCTCAGAACGTCCATAGTAATTCACTAAGGCACGGCACATTGCACAGGAAACTCATTGGGTACTAGGTACCTTTCATGGGCTTTGACATGTGGAAGTCAGCTACACCTTTGTAGCTTCCACTGCCATGAGACAAAATAAGCTAATAACGGGTGAACCCCAAGCTGAGCTGCTGTCAGTACCTTGAGGTCTCTTAGTAGCCCTGCCCTGAGGCTTTCCCTGACTCTACCAATGAGCCCAGGACTCTTTTTCAGCTCAGTCACTGCTCCAACAATGCTGTAGGATGGTGATTGCAAGCTCCACCACAGCTCTGCCCTGACCATCCATGGACATTGCCGATATCTCAGTCCAGCCTCAGTCCATTCTTATCCCCATGGCCCTGTCCAATCAACCTGGGCTATATTTGACCCTGAGTTCCCTCACCAGACTTGATCCTGACCATGTTCCTGACAGTCTGATGTGCTCCCAGTCTGCTCTGCCCCTTCACTGGAGATGGTGGATGGGCTCTGGCTGGTGCGGTCCCACCCTGCCAGTCAGGTTATCACTTGTAGAAAAAATATAACTTAAAAAAAAGTAGAAATGCTTTCCTCGTGGTCATATTTGTGGAGCTAAAATAAGGAGGCAGATATTTCCCCAACATTCTTTTTAAAAGGGCAAAAATAATAAAAACTCTGGAACAGGAGCCAAAATAGAAAATCTTTCTGAGGGGACCATAGCTAATATTTCAGGTTGTCCTGAATAACTTCATACAAATATCTTCTTGTTGATAAGAAAACTAAATGACAAATGAAATAAACACTATATTCCAAATAGAACATGAATTTGCAGTTGCTATATCCATAAGTTCATGTATTAAATGGAGCTGTGGGTTAGCACAACCACAGAAAAGCAAGTAAATTTTCACCCTTGTCAGAAATCCCCTGTTGAAAATCATGTTAATGTGATAAAGTTTTTTGAAAAAAAACAAAACAAAACCAAAAAAACCTCACAACTAACAAAAAACGCCAAACTAAACCAAAAACAAATAAAAAAGAAAACCCTCTTCCAGATCAGGTTCTAAAGAAGGACACAAAATGCACACATAAGAAAGTAAACTTCTTTCTTTTTAACTATTCCTAGTGGCTTCATAATAGCAGGAATATTTGCTGCTTGGATGGTGCTTTCCCTCTGTTTTCTCTCATCTACAATATGAGAGAAAACATATACAATAGATCAATATCTACATTCTCTTCACATTGCAGCAGGAAATGGCAGCAAAAAAATTCTCAGTTTATGGAAGCTGAGAGTCAGTCTCCGAAGCATTTAAAACCTCTCCAAAAGCTGGGTTCAGCTCTTCCAGGGAAAGCACAATACCAAGTTACACTAACAGTGAAAACAGATGCTTCATTTTCCATGCTTTTTTACCCAAATCAGAGTTTTTTACCTATCCTCTATATTTATAAATATGAAACACATACTAGGATATCTATTATTATACACTTACACATAAGCTTGGTTTTGGTCAATGCATACTTGTATTATAACTAATCCAATTTCACGGAAGAAAGGGCTGTTCCTCTGGGGTAAATGGGACAGGTTCTTACCTTCAGTGATATTTTTAACTATTAGCAATGGATATGGATGTATTTCTTACAAGAAATTATACTTATCTGCTCACACTACTGGGAAGCAGAGTTTGTCACACAGACCATACAAAGGGAACCGTAGCTTCACATCAGTAAAAGGTGTTTTTAATCATTTCCCAGTGTTTCTTTCTCTTAACTCCCCCAAAAAGCAAGCCCCAGTCCTTACAAAATACTCCTTCAGGGCAGAGATTCCCAGGGAACCAAAAAGGATAAAGCAGAAGGATCACTAAAGGAAGATGCTGACAATTCAATTACTTTGAAAAGCAAAGAAAATATCCTTCCCCCACTATTCACAGTTGTTTGTGATATTTGTATGATCCTGAATGCTGGTTTGCTAATCATTATCAAAAGCAAAATATCAGCAAGAACTCTAGTGCATTTGGGTATTTCTATTTCTGACATAACCATCTCTGCTGGTTCAACTTATTTGTTACCTGCAGCATCTCAGCTGTTCACATATTAAATGACATTAATGCTACCAGCAAGGTAGGTGAAATTGTAACTAATAAGATTATATAACCTGAAATTTAATAAAACTCTATCAAAACTGAACTGCTCTGGTGTAACAGCTTTCCTCCTGTTTTTTATCCTTTGTTGCTGTCTTTTAAAGCCTACACACACAAAAAAGGAGGGGTTCTGCCAATATCTCCTTGGTGAGTGTGTGGTAAGAAAGCAGTGAAATGCATTGATACATAGAACCTATAAAGTGTGTCCCTTCTGCCACTGTTCACACTTTTTATAGCATCTTGCCTTGTTTAACTGGAATCCAAAGCAAATAAAGAGAAAAGCGTGTCATGCAAAAAGCAGAACTGGATCTGACCATCTGCTCTAAGAAGAAAATGAGCAATTAATGAAAAACAATCAAGGAACAGCTTTTTTCATGCAATTACTTACAAGCACTGCCAGACTCAGGGTGTACAGAGCACAGTGGTATAAAGCATTAGAGCTCATGTTCCAAAGCAAGACTCAGACTTCACTTCTTTAGCCTTTCTTAACATCTTTCACCAGCTTTTTGACTCCCCTTTCTCCTATTAGTTGCTGATTTGAAGCATTTATCTTTTTGCACAGAAGTGGCGTAACAGTGCAGTGAAGTGGGCAATAAATATTAACAACTCTGTAAGCTACATTTAACCTGCTTTCCACCTTTTTGACTTTGCTGCATGCTCAAAGACTGGAGTGGATTCATTGAGTGAGTGTCCCAAGGCTATGTGGGTCCTGTACCTCCTGGTAAGATCCATGGTAAGATTTTACCTCCCTGATAAGACATGCAGCCCTGCAGAGCAGTCTGTTCCTGAAGGACTGCACCCCATGGAAGGGATCCACACTGGAGCAGCTCATGAAGAACTGTAGCCCATGGGAAGGACTCTGGAGAAGTTCCTGGAGAACTGTCTGCCATGGAGGATCCCCACACTGGTCAAGTGAAGAGAGTGAAGAGGAAGGGGATGTAGAGACACCATGTGGTAAACTGACCACAACCCCCGTTCTACATCCTCCTGCACTGCTGCAGGGGCAGGAGGTAGAGAAAATCAGGAGTGAATTTGAGTCCAGGAAGAAGGGATGGGTGGAGGGAATGTGTTTTAACATTTAGTTTTATTTCTCATTACACTACTCTGATTTCAATGGTAGTAAACTAATTTCACCAAGTTGAGTCTGTTTTGTCTGTGACAATAACTGTTGAGTGATCTACCTGTCCTTATCTTGACCCATGAGCATTTAATCATATTTCTCTTCCCTGTTCAGCTGACAAGCAAAGTGATAAAACAACTTTGGTCATCACCTGACATTCAGCCAGGGTCAATCCACCACACTCCAGCTCCTTTGTTCCATCCTACAAGGTTTTTTTCACCTCTGACGCTGCTTTTGCTGCCCAGTTTATCTTTTTGTAGTTAAATCAAATTACCTCTTATTTCTTATTAACACAGACTGGGTAGAGGAATGCTGAGACTTTGGAAAGGAGCCTCCCAGCTCATGGAGTCACTGAGGAACCATGAGGAACTAAATTTGTACTTATGCAAGGTTTTTACTTGAAAACCTCTGTGGAGAAGAAGCCTTCAGGGCTTGATTTTAATTTGGAACTGTGAGAGAATGGAGTACGTGTAATGCAAGAAGGTGCCTTTGGAAAGTGGAAGTTCACAAACTTTCCTTTTAGTGTGTGCATAAGTATTTACTTCTTTTTTTTCCTGATAGCTTTACACCTTGCCTAAATTAGGCAGGCTTTCATAGGGTTGTCTGAAATAAAATTATAGCTGTGTTCCTGCCAGTTTTATCATCTGGTTCCAAAAGCTGAAGCTCTAGACCTTGAAAATGTACACTTAAAAATGTATTTATCATGGGCAAATTCTCATATTTTTTCCTAACCTCATGATAGAAGTTACAGAATCTTGAGAACTGAAAGGTTTCCCTACCGAGTTTATCATGGAAAAATTTCAGTCCAAAGTATTAAATTTATTTTTTCAGCCAGTAAAATTAAGAGAAAAAAGTGGTAAGAGAGCTTAAACCCACAGCATCTCAATTCACCACATCACATGCCTTCAAAATAGTGCCTGGTAACAGTATTCAGTTCTTACTAGTGCTTTGCTGATTACTTCATATTACCATTTACCTGAATATTTACACTACTTGAAGTGCTTTCAGTAGTAAGACTAAACCAGTAGGTTTTACTGTCTTATAAATATTTAAAATTGTTATATTCTTTGAAAACCTTGCAAAACAATAGTGACTGGTGCTATCATCACAAGTTCATACCAGCAGAGGCTGTGTTACAGCACTCAGACACATTCCCTCTCCTGTCCTTCCCGAAGAGATTTCAGGTTAAAGAAAAACCTTTGGTTGAGAATCCATCAGGTTTCCTGTAATGTATCGGTGCTATTGAGGTTAATGGCCTTCAAGTTGTCCCACAAATGGTCTGCAAACCATGCACCCTATGGCCATTTCAACTAGTGTTTGAAAACTAATCATAAGCAGACCTGTTTTAAATGAGAAACGCCTCACATTTCATGGAGATGCATTTTTTTTTTTGGTCCACGTATTAGAAAAATGTGTTGCCTATGAGTAAGCTTTTGGTGTACATATTGGAATTTTCCATTTCAACCACTACATCTGAACCATTATATGTGTTTATTTAGTGCTGTTGAAGTCCTGCCTATAAAAACCACAGAATGCATTGGTTAGCACTTTGCCATGTACCAGAGCACATAGAGCATCCCGTGTAAGACATGTGAAAAGGCTTTCATTTTTCAGGGAGACTGAGTGTTCATATAGACGGGTCTCCTGCTGAAATCCACCACACAGGAACTCTGAGGACCGTGGGTCATTTTGAAAAACCTTTTCAGCCTTCTGCTGCCAATCTCAGAACAGACATTCCATTAAACTGAGTTCCTTCCTACTGTCGCTTCTCTGTGCAAATTTGCAGCTGTTTGTGGTTAAGAAGGACATGTGGGGCTGTCTTCCCTTAAAAATTACTTTTTGATTTAAGTGAAAAAAGTTTCTTCAACAACTTACAGAACTTTGAGCTTCTTAGTTTCACCATAAAAGCACATCTGAAGGACTAGTATTCCACAGGCATAGACAGTTATCACTTCCTACCAGTTCTACCCAAGCTTTTTAATCTTGAATATCACCACCCCTGCAAGTCCTCTCCCACACTTCTCCTACTCAGAGGCAAACATTTGATATATCAGTAATTACTACATCATCTCCCCACGCACCACCTCCAGGTTCAACACACTCCCTACTGCAGGCAGCTCCTCTGCTGAGCTGGTTCCAGTGGAGGCAGATTGTCTTTAGGATGGCAGAACTGCAAAGCAGAGATTGAATATGCAGCAGAGGAAATGTGCTTCTCCCCACCGTGAAAGTCTGACATATTCACAGCTCTTTCAAGGATTCTCTTGCTGCTCTCTGCTGTATTTTTTGTTTGTGCTACCGTCTCCTTTAATTTGTAAGATAGCAACAGCTTGTTGCCTCCCCCAGCCCCAACACTCCTGTTTCTATACTCCTCTCCCTACACATAGAACAGCATTCCCAGATTTCTCTAAACATCTTTTTTTCCCTGCCACTTTTTTTTCTATACAAGATCTGCTCTGTTACTGTAGCTACAGTACATTTACACAGAGATTAATCTTACAAAGTTGGAATGTGGCTATTTATTTAATTTTATTCAAATGTTTTTTTGAAATGTCTGTGGAAATCTGCATGGGTTGAACCCAACTCATCTGATTTGGTTGATGAGGGTTATGATACAGTCAAAGAAGCAAAAAGAATACAAATAATTTAACAAAAGTAGATGGTGTCACTGAACAGGGCAGTTGGATTGCCTCAGGAAAGAAGAGCAAAAGTGTAATTATTTTAGACTGTCCTTGTCCTCTCCTCATAACCATGAGAATTCAGTGCTCATATACCCCTGATCTGCCACAAAATAAGTCTCAAGTTCACATCTCCTTTTACCTTAACTCCCATGCTACTGCAGTCACATATAAAGACGTGAAAGTAAATTGTCTCTTCCACCAAGGGTGGACCCTGCTTGACTCCTACAGCACAAAGTGCTGATTGGTGGTGGTAAGGCTGAATTTCACCCATGGTATGGAACATTAACCAGCACAATACAGTCCAAAATTTATGAAATACATTTCCACACCACTTAATAACATCCTATTCTCTTATGATGATGGAAGTTTGGAGGAAATCTTAATAATATAAACAAATATTTCAAGATTGTAAAACTTATGTAAAAAGACTGTAACAACTTATTTTATTGACATCAAAAATACAGGGAATGTTCAAAGATAAATGTAAACAATTAGGATTAAATATTCAAGGTTTCCATGATGACATTGCAACAGCTTCATATATCCCAAGGATTATGCTCAGAATTCAGTATTGAGAAAAGGACTACAGTCAGCATTTTGTCTTGAACTTGTTAATCCCATCAGCAGGGACAAAATTAAGTGCAAATGGACTCACGGCTGCTTTTGTGGTCTGCCAAGGTCAGAACCACCAGCACACATCATCATCATGAACTTTGTAATACTGAAGGCAAATCTACTGTGGGATAAAAGGGAAATTTCAGTCTCTACAGTTGTCTCTCCAGAGGCTCTTATTGCCATGACAATCCTTTAAAACTATTGAATTTTAGAGGAAAGATGTGGGAGGGGAGGGGGGAGGAAGGCTGGGTCTAAGTCATTTAACCACAGCACCAAGAATAGGCAATTTTGTTGTGCAGACGTGACAGAGAAATGTTTAGTTCCTGAGGAAAAAGAGAATAGTTGAAATAGTGCAACTTTAGACAATCCAGAGCTCCAATAAGTTTTATAAATGGGACTTTGAATTATTATTTAAATATTGAAGATCAGCATTATGCAGATTCATAATTTTGCAGTGGAATTAATTTTTCTTTGCAGCACTGTGTAAAAGGCTGATCATTTTCCTCGTACCATGTATGAACTGAGCAGATGGATTTTAATTAAAGCTGTTTAAACATAGCACAAAATATAGAGCATTAACTGTCGATTACGTTAATTTGAGTTGGATCTGTTTAAGCACTTGTATGCTAAGGGTTTGAACCAGTGTGCTTGATCAATTGTGCTTCCACTGGGACAAATGTTCTAGCTTGGCAGTAAGACTATGGCACAGTTGCTTGACCACAGTGCTAGCTTCAGCACTTCTTTCCTTTCCTCTTTCAACTTTCTTTGGGTTGCTTACTCCCTGCCAGAGCTATTTGTGGGCATTGGGAAGAGCGGGAGCTGATCCAAACTAGAAATAAACACTTTTTTTACCCCCAGAAGAATCAGTTCTCCAGTCCTCCTCACTGTGTCTCATAAATGCTGTCAGTTAACAGAGAAGGCAGACCCTGGCAGAAGAGCCAGGGCCAGTTTTAGGAGAGGGCAGACACTGCTGAAACAAACCTGAAAACACGTCCTTCAGCTACCTTAGGGTCCATCAGATGATGTTTTCCAACACACGCCTTCCCATTTGAGTGCTGGATTTATCATTTCTCTTAAGGAGGGAAAACTCAAAAGTTTTTGCATGCAGAATTAGAAAAATATAAACTGATAGCTACTGAAAAGCTATAGGTTTAAGTGGATGCGTCGTGCACAGTCATGGCCTTTATCTTTGGTGTGCTCAAAGGTTTAATCAGTTACATTTGACTTGATTTCCCTGTTTACAGGTAAAAATTTTTCCCTTCCATTTACTTGTTATCAAAATTTGAGGCTGCAATTTAATGGTAAGGCTGTTAGTGTTCATAGAGCAACATAACAAGAACTATTTTTTCTGCCAGGGAGTCTGGAAAAGCCATCACTGATACAAGCACATTGCATAAAATATATATATCAGTCATCAGTCATTTTTACAATCACTGGACCAAGTTTTCTATTTTTTTTGATGGGGCACAGAAATTTTGGAGGCTGGCAATTTTCTACTCCAGCAAAAAAGTGAAATGGAAAGAAAAAAGGCAAAACAAAACAAAACAAAAGCAAACAAAACAAAACAACAAACAAAAACAAAGCAAAAAACCAAGTTGAACATAAAAAGAAATTATTTTTTAATTAAAAAGTCCCTGAACAGAACATAAAAGAAAAATGCATGTTCTCTTGTGAAGATGAGTAAGAAAAATTAACACAATGTTCAACTTTAATACACTTATGTTAGATTTTGAAGTGGGAACACAGTTCTCTGAAAGAGTTTTGAATGATCATTTGATTGACTTGTCCATTTATTCACCATTGCCTAATGTCCACTTTTTACTCTTCATCATATGAAAAAATTACCAAAATCTTAATGTAAATTATAATCTTCTTTTTTATTCAAAAAGGTCAATAAAAAGCTCTTTGAAGTTTCTCCATGTATCTTATGAGTTCTACAGATGATCACTTTTTAATTTCTAGTGTAGTCCATGAGCTATTGTATGTCTTCAATTGTTTCCTTTTTCCTCTTGATTTCTCATTTTTGAGCCTGACATCAGTAAATGAATACAATAAATATTCTTTTCCAAAGCTAACCATCATCTGGAATCAATGAAGAATGTTCTGAAATTATTTTACTCATGAAATTTCAATTGTTTTTAAGTGAAAGATTGTCTCAGCCAAACAGTACATTTGCTTTTAACAAAAATTATATGGATTGTTTTTCCCAGCTGTACAGAAACATGCACAGCAACTGTGTGGTCCAAAATGGCTCTTTCTTTTGTTTGTCATTTAATCAGTTTCTCATTAAGAACTTCCAAGACCTAAAAATGGTCCTTATATAATTAATCATCCATTATTATTGTAGAATCACAAAATCATGAAATGGGTTGGGTCGGAAGGGACCTTAGGGATCATCCAGTTCCTACCATCCGGTTCCTATCCAGCCCCATGGACAGTGACAACTTCTACTGGGTCAGGTTGCTCAAAGCCTCATCCGACCTGACCTTGAACACCTCTAAGGATGGGACATCCACAATTTCTTTGGGCAACTTGTGCCAGTGCCTCACTGCTCTGACAGTAAAAAATTTCTTCCTAATAGCTATTCTAAATCTGCCCTCTTTCAGCTTAAACCCGTTCCACACTGTCCTATTCCTGCATTTGTTGATAAAGAGCCTTCCCTAGATTTCCTGTAGCCCACTTGAAATACTGGAAGACCACCAGAAGGTCTCCCCAGAGCCTCCTTTTCTCTAGGATAAACGGCATCAGATTATCTGTTGGCCACACTCCACCAGTGCCTTACATCAGAGAAGGAAAATAATCCACTTTTTACATTAATGATCTCAGAATACAGTGTAACAGAAACAACTGCAGAAAGCAACACTGGGCTGGAAAACTCAAGCGCACAAACAATGTGTGAAACTGTTGTTTACAGAGCAGTCCTCCAGAAAAGCACCTGAGGGTTCAGGTAGCTAAAAGGTGAGTGAATGGTATCAGTGATGTTGCAGTACTAGAGAAAGGAAATTATTTGGTGCATAAATGAGAGTATTATTTCTTCCCTACATGAAGTAGTATCTCATGATGGTCAGTAGTCATATTGCCAGAGCAGTTTGACCCAGCAATGATGAGAACTATCTTTGAAGCGCATTTCACAAAAGCTTTAGATCTGCTGGATTAATCTATAAGCAAGCAGAGGGTTTGAAGAAGAGGCCAGGAAACTGCAGCATAAAGGGAAAGGTTACAAGGGAAGCAATGGGTTTGCCTGAAGGAAAGATGAAGGGGATACGTGGCACACCTTGTGTGATATAAAAAGAGCTTTGGAAAGTAGACAGGAATAATTTCACCCATGTTAGATACAACAAAAAGACACTGACTAATGCTGCTAGAGGAAAGTGGTGGCTGGGATGTCAGGAAAGATCTTTCTGGCAGTAAAATTGGTAAAGCCTTTGACAAATCAAATTAAGAGAATGTGGAGTCTCCATCTTTGGAGCATTTTTGAAAAAGCTGGGACAAACATCCACGGGAGGGACGATTGTAAATGCCTTGGGGCTGGACAGTGTATTGGTTGACGTCTTGGAGTCTCTTCCAGTCCTATTCTGCTGTACTTTGATGGACTTCCAGCAGTCACAGGAGATTGATCCTTGAAGTGCACTGCCAACAGAGTTCTCTTCAGGGGTCGGCAAAGGAAATGGCCTTTGAAATAAATGAGAATTTGAGAAAAGAGTATAGAAAAGCATAATATTTTCTTTTCCGTACCAATAATTAATTTCTTGGTCAAACTGGCAAGAACAATGGATTCAATTATTTTTAAGAAGTTTAGAAGGTAATGGGAGAAAAGAGCAAATTTTATTAACATTTTTTTTTCTAGAAAACAGCTTAAAACCTGTCAGTTCATCCCATGCCTTTGAGGCTGATTTCAGTATGAACTTCATTGTGCAAACACTGCAAACCTTAAAATCACTAAATGTCATCACTGAAGAGTGGAATAAGAAAAATATATAAAGATGATACTTTTCTTCTAAATTAATGGAACAATTTCTGGAAAAAAGTGCTAGTCACGGGAAACAAGAATGTCAGTCATGCTCTTAGGAAGGAGCAAAGCCATATGTACTTGATACACAATAAAACACAGCAGCATCCTGTCCTTAGCTGTTCCCTCTCCCAGAGTTGTTCACCTCTGATGTGGATTCATAAAACTCTTAGGTATAGTCGATTTATATAAGTGGACCTTGGCTGGAAAAGTTTAAGGGGACAATATTGCTAATGGACATAGAAGACAGTGCTGTTCTTGAGGGAATTCTGCTTTTTGGCCATGGTTATATGACTTTTCTGCATGCTGTATGATATTTTGAAAGCTCAGGTCGATATACTGATAGGATGTCACATAAGGATGATGAAATTTTTGTTAATCTAAGTGGTTTATTGATTCTTTATTTATCTTACTAAGAGAAACTACAGAAAAAAACCCGATAATTTTCCAAAGATGGAAACTAACTACCAAATAATGGCAGAAAATTAAAACAAAAGATGTGCTAGGTATTGAATGCTAAAGTCTAATAAATAGACCAATTATTAGTACAGTCACTTGTGACAGAGAGAATCACATTTCTCAGGAGGATGTTAATAACAAACTAAAATGCCCAACAGAAGCAGCTATTAGTTGCCTTTGTATTTCTGTTAAATATGTTAGTAGTAAGGTATTATTTTCCTAAATATGCTCTAATAAAATGCTGGTGCCATGACCAGGCACTAAGCAAAAATCATTAATGAAGGAACATTTGCATTTAATTAAGCAGGTAGATAGTTATTTCATTACCAGACTCTAATCACTATTAAAGATTTTTATTATTCTTGTCCAGGAGGAAATTTTGGCAATTACAGCTACATTGAAAACCAGAGCCTGTTCTTTCACAAAATTATGTTTATTTATTTCAAACCTATTTTTACCTTGGAAAGGTCACTGACTGTTCTTTTGATTGTATCATTGGCCAAATCTATATATGTATTTATTTATTTACCCAAATCAGAAGAACCTGACTACTATGAATACAAAAAGGGATTTAGTTGACCATGGCTGCAGAGAGAGGCAGGACTGTCTGGTTCTGCCTTACTCTCAGTGTTGACCATTAATAAATCTTATTCTTTCTATGTATTGATCTGGAGTGAATGGCAGTGTCACTGGACTCTTGCCAGTTAGACGTGGATGAATATCTTTCTTTTGGCATTGACTGGGGTTTGGTTTTGGGTTTTTTTTCACTTTCTTAATGGAAAATTGCCTCCTGACATATTGAAAAGCTCTCCATGAACTTTACTGTGATTTCAGACATCTGGGAGAGGATTCAGTTACCTGAACATACATAGATATTGATATCCGAGCTGTTCTGGTCCACCCTACTTAACTTCCAGTTGGTCTAGAATTGTACAGGTGTCCCCTAGATCCATGAATGTGGGTGTCTTCAGTACCACAGGGTTTCTCAAATATCAGTAGGCACCATGTTAGGACAAGTAAATTAAGCACCTAGACCAGAAATTTCTTCCCCTGCATATGTATATCTAGATGTTGAAAATAAGGTGTCCGGATCCCAGTCTGTGTCTTGTCCCTAACTTAAAAGTCTATTTATGGTACATTGTTTCTAAAACAGATTGAAAGCAATTCACCTCCAGAAGCTGGGTCAATCCTTAGATGAGTCCAATGACCTATTCTGCTTGCTCTGAGACCTCAACATCTAGAGACTTAGAAATTATTAGCCATGTTTATACAGTGCCTTGCAGAATGGGAGCTTGAACTGGAAGAGGAGCTAACCCTGAGCACAAACAATTAAGTCAGTGATACACAAGTGGTGGTCATGGTGTCAACCAGGTGATGCTAACAGCAGCACAAGATGGCTTAGGTCAAGTGTTTGCTCTTGGTGGCCCATGGAACACAGATAAGCCTGTGCCTGTGGTTATTCTGCAGATAGTTTAAGACTGTAAAATGTTGGGCCAAAAAGTAGGGTTTCTGGTTGCATTGGTTACAGTAGTAATGAGAAAAGTAAGAAACATATTATTATTTTGATTACACAGTAGTAACTGAGGAATTACACAACGTGGTAATTCAGGAATGGCTAAAGAGAAAAGAGAACCATAATTAACTACTCTATCTTGCAACACAGACCCTTATTTGAGGAAATGACATAATAACATGGAAGTAACCTTTCCTTACAAACCTAGGGACTATAGAAATAGTTTTCAACTCAGACATCTTGCTCATCTTAGAGAAATACAGGCATAATAACTTTTGAAGAAAACAGCAAGAACACTATACATATGAAAGCACAGACGAGTGTGTAAATGGGATAAACTATGAAGACCCTAACACATCTTCAAGTTTCTGGGGAGAATAAACTCTGACAGACTGCCTTCCAAGTAGTTATTAGATTCAATGTCTTTTTACATACAGGTTTACACTGCCTTTCTAGAAAGCTCAGGGTTTGTTTTAATTTTGAAGACTACATATCCTGAAACCACCTTCAGGACTCAATAGAAAGACCAATGATTGAGACGAGCCCAATACAAAAACCTTCTGGTTTAGCCATTCCGGACTCTTCAGAGAGTTCAGGATATCTATGGTCTAATTGTTATAGTGAGTTTGACTCTGACAAGCTCCATCGTTTAACCAGGACTTTACTTGTTTAACCAGGACTTTATTCATTTAACCAGGACTTTATACAAGCTCAAGGGTTTTCTCTATGTGATTTTTCTTTCTCCTACAAATTCTCTATTTTCCCACTCCTTTGCACTATACAAGGTCCAACATAAAAAACCCTGAGATTGTTCCTGTAACTCTTTTTATTTAACAAATTAATAAAATCACCTACAATCACCTTCAAAATAGCTCCCTTCTGAGTTGAGACACAGCTGCATAGGAAGCTCAAAGTAATTCCACAGATCATTTTCTGATAGACTGTTGAGGATCTTCATTTTTTTTGCTTTCACACCTTCTACAGACAAAAAAGATAGTCTGTTTTAAGCACTGACATGATCTTTGGGATCTCTTCACCATAAGCCTCAGTCATTAACTGAAAAGTTTCCATCATGGATTTCTTCAGTTTTACAAGAAATTTGATGCTAACTCACTTTTCACTCTTGTATTCCAACATTTTTTGACCAAGAGTAAAGAAAATGTCTATATTTGAACATGTGTCCACTCTTATTGAGTGAAGCAATTGAGTTGAGCCTTGTCTCACTATGACAGGATAGAACACGTTCTACAACCATCTCTTTATCTCTCCCCTCCCACTAGTCTCAAGATTTTTGGGTAGGACTTCATATTTAAAAGCCAGAATTGATCAACATTTTTCTTTTTGCTTGTTCCACAAAACTTCAGGTACCTTCCAGAAGTATGTATCTTCCTGCACTAAAGGCCTGAGTAAGGAATAGACCACCATACTTGCAGCAGAGAAGAAAGGAAGAGATGTATGTCAAAATAGTGATATCTGTGAAACTAGCTCAAGAAATTGCCCTGTTGTGTCTTTCCCACAAAATTGAACTGTCACTTCTAAGTCCATGTCCTCAAAAAAGGTTTTCCCACACCTGATGAATCCCTTTGAAGAAGATTTTAATGCATTGCTGAATCAGCTTTACAGATACTCTTCTTTCATCATCTCAACTTACTCCTCTGTCAAGATGGTACCAAAAGTGTGATTGTTTGGGCAGTAGTGAGTGGTAACCTCTCATAAAATAGCAGGGCCACCTCATAATTCTCTCTGTTTTCATTTAGACTCACAAGGCATATCTCCACTTCTTTTCCTTACAAGGGAGCATTACCTTACTGTCTGGGGTGCAAACAGGTTTTGGTGGTTTAGTGAAATTATCACAAGATATATTCTCCACCCACCCTATTATATTTACCATATTTTGATGGATTTCTATGATAAATAGGAGTATAAACCAACAAGTATCCGTTGTTTTTTTCAAGTATTCCTTCATAGCCACAGAGAATAACACAAAAACTCCAAACCAAACAAAAAAGCACAGATTCCTCTTGGGTTATACATAACTGAATACCAGATTTACAAGACTGACTCTAGTTGCAATAACTGAGGTAACTAAGTATTTTAAACCTAATCTAAGACTGCATCAATGCAGAATTAATTCTGTGACAGATGGCTCTTTAACTGCAAGGAACTACACTGATAGTTATTCACATCCTCCCTTGGCAACCAACAACGCAGCCTAGTTTTTCTTGTAGTTATGAAGTTTTTCCTAATATTTGGTCTAATTGCTCCCTGCTGTCTGGTAAACTATTTTGTTTGCCTATAATGATGAGAAGGAATAACTGATGCTTGCCTCTTATGTAACATCTTTTCTAGCCATTCCCAGTTAATCATCAGTCTTCCTTTCTCTCTGGAATCACGCACCCAGTTCTTTAAGGTTTCTCCTTGATATCTTACTTGCTCAGCTTCTTCATTCTAGCAACTTTCTCTGAGCTCTCTCTGGTTCCTTGGTCTTACTTTGTAACAAACTTGCAGTATTTATAAGCATACTGTAACAAAAAATAAAGAAAATATAACTGGATTTTAAAAATACTCTTGAATGCCATGTCAAAGGCTGCCCTTCTGTTAAGACCTGAGTGTGACCACAAGAGCCATGACACTTCATCCAACAATGGGGTGAAGAGAAGAAGAAATTATTTGAAGAGTTTTATAAATTATTGCAGAAGGCAAACTGCAGCCAAATCTCTGCACAACAGACACAGAGGAGTTCAAGCAGGGATCCAAGCTGTACTGCACCTCAGAGCCTTCATTCACACAGTGTCACTGAACTTGCATCTGCATTGGTGTCTCAAAAACTAACAGAAACGAATGCTTGAAAACGAGGAAGTGAAACACAGCCTCAGGTTTTTAATTTCTTTCAGTATCATGTTCTCTTCAGTAGTTATGAGAGTAAGGCCTTGAGTTCATGGGATCATTAAATCATAAAATCATTAAGGTTGGAAAAGACCTCTAAGATCATCAAGTCTCACCATCAGCCCAACACCACTATGTCTACTAAATTTGAAGTGCCCCATCTACACAGTTTTTGAATATCTCCAGGGATGGAGACTTCACCACTTCCAAGGGTAGCCTGTTCCAGTGTTTCATCACTCTTTCAATAAAGATTTTTTTCCTATTATCCAATCCAAACCTCCTCTGGTGCAACTTGAGGCCAGTTCCTCTCATCCCATCACCAGTTATTTGGTAGAAGAGACCAATACCCATCTTGCTACAACCTCCTTCACGTAGTTTACGTCCTCCAGGAAAGGTATGGATGAAGAGACCCTGCATGGGAAGAATTGGTCAGCTTCTATCCTCCCCATACAATAATTTCCCTCACTTCATTCCTTACCACATTTGAGGGTTGCAGCCAACAGTTCTGTAGATCAGCTGGCAATACCTGTAGCATCATGGCCATCATCTAACTTGACCCTACTGCTTTTCTGAAGCTCACGGCAATGACATATTATTATTATTATAATTGTTATTATTATTAAAGTTTTCATATTAATGAGTTGTCTAAAAAGTTTTGTCATTTTTGTTGTAAAGTGACCCTACCATTATTTTCTCCTCTCTGATAATAAAGCCTACAGGAAGTTAAACTGAGGACATAATCCTGATTTTGTGGTGTTCCTAGTTACTCTCCTCATAAAACCAAAAGGAGAGGGTAGAGAATATTTGAACCATAGTACTGGGAATGGACAGTATGACCCATTGGCTTCTGAAATAACAAAAGTCATCAAACTTCCCGTTAGTTCTCTGAACAGAAAGGGGGAAGTGTAGTAATTTCCCTCTCTCATTCCCCTCTCCCTGTGTCAGGACACCCACAGGATAGACAAACACCACTCCCACATAGGGTGGGGCAGAGACTTGTACAGGAAGAATTAAACTGCAAACAAAGCATAGTTGTAAACTTATCAAAGAAGTCTTGTCACAAGCAGGAAACCATTTATAAATCCAGTCCACTTCTGGGAAGCTAACGGCGTAGGCTATAGGGATGGCAGAACTTTTGGCAACAGAGATTTTCTTCTGGCATATTCTTGAAGATAAGATAGGAGCCTCCAAAATTTCCCAATTTTTCTGTCTTGCAAGACAGATAGCAATGAGGAGCAGTAATCAGCATGAGCATGCAGTAATTTAAGATTCAGCATTCATTGTGTAACGAGAATAAACAGCATTTCAAAAGGCTGGCAATCACAAAGAGATTACTTTGCCCTGGTGAGTGCAAGGAAACACACATTTCCCCCTTATGTGAAGAAGGAGAAAGCAGAGATCTGCCTTCCAGACTGATTCACTCTTTCTGTTAGTGACACTCTGTGTATCTCATTTCCTGGGAAGCTCCAAGTAGTGAAATCATTCTTGACACCTTGTCCCTACCCAAGAACTATGCATAATACACCAAAGTGACTACATGATCTCAAGCTTGGGTGAGGGTAAAAGGGTGAAGTGTCAGGAGCAGCTTGATTTGTGTGACATGGGACACTTGAGTGTCTCAACTGGACTGAGTGTCTCCAGAACTGTAGAATTTGGTGTTGACAGAAGGCATTTCAACATGGTTATTAGGCTGCTTGCCTCTGATCACACACATTCACACGGTGCTACTGAAGTTCTGAGTGAGTATCGGCAAAGAAAGAAGTTGTCTCCAGATCGTAGAACGTGCAATACAAATACTGAAAACCTTCTAGATGAAGGGTTTGGTTTTTCATTTTAGTGTTGAGTTGGTTCCCCCTAACAATACACATATTAACAGTTTTAACTTGGGATGAGTGGGCTGGTTGATATTTTGTTTGTTTTTTGTTGATTTATTTTTAAGGAAATAATTCTTTCTTTCTCCCTTTGGTGTTACCATAGGATACATTGATCATATTCCTTTATAAACCTATTTCCCAAGACTGTGTGACTAATATAATTTTTTTTTTAATTCTATTTTTCATTTGTGATGAAATAAACAGCTTTTTATTCTTACATCCTTTTTATTCTCTCTTTTATTATCTTGTTTGTCAAAAAGAAAGCAAGGGTTGAGCTTCCAGCCACTACACTGGTAAACTACATTTCTTATTTTCACATTGTTTCATGGGTAGAAAAGGGATACTCTTTAGGCAGTATCATTGATGCTCAGCTCTACCATGAGGCATGTCCTACTCTTTGAGTGAAAATATCTCAGAAAACCCCAGTCATACTGTTTTGTGAATTCTCACTAATCAGCTGAAATCCAATGGTTTTCATGTAGAAAATGTTGTCAGACTACAATTTTCAAATTAATCTCTAAGCCAGGTTATAAAAAGGTCTTGTGGTTACTGACCTTTGTGCAAGATCTAATCTGGTAAACGTGTTTTCTCCAGCTATGAATGCAAGGTGACTCACTCCTCGATGTGTTCATCTCATTCACTCTAACAGTACATACAAGGGCAATCACTAGTTGTTGGGTAACAAATTTGCAGACCTGATAGTTTCACAAGAATGTGTCTGTTTGTGTGTCCCTTACTACTGGATCTATCTTCTAGGCATTCAAAAAGGTCAGAAGTTCATTCCACTTGACTCAGGCAAAAAGGCAGAATTGCGATCAGAGTCTGAGCAATATTTCTGAAAAGGGTGAAAAGAAGCAGCTGTGAAGGAAGAGAAAGATGTTTATACAACATGTTTTAAAGTAAACTGTTGGTGAGATCAGAGCAGTGCCAGCATAGCTGTAAAAGGGCACAAGTGAGTTGAAAACTTGCTCGATATTTAAAAATAGCAGAGCAATATAAATACATCTTCATCTGCTTTCAAGCACTTATGGAAGTGAGATAGTTACTAAAAAATTCTTCAAAACTCTCAAAGAGGGCAGAAGCACCTGATCACAGCACCATCAGAGAAAGTTAGGCATCTTAAAAACTCAAATATATGGTATTTATTGGTGTTTATTGGTGTTTCTTTCTTCTCCATACTTCCAGTTTGGATAAAGCAAGTAGAATAACTCAGCTGTGTACTTCTTCTAGGCAAAATTTTATTCTTTCATCATTTTTATTCCTTGATAATAGCTCTCAAGAGAAGAGTTGATACAGCACTCAGTAGGTAACATGTTGTGGTCTTTTACCTACAGCCACTACACAGAATATTTTTTGAGTAATGAAAAAAACTTATGTGTAGTGGTGTGACACTTACTGGATGTTAGATGACCCCCAAATCTGCTCTGTCCCTGCCCTCTTCAGCCGGATAGGGGAGAGAAAATATAACTAAAAGTTCATGGGTCAAGATAAGGAAAGGGAGATCACTCAGTAACTACTATGACTTGGGGAAATTAATTTAATTAATTGCCAATCAAAATCAGTGCACAACAATATGACAACGAGCAGATAAAAACTAAATCTTAAAACACCCTCTCCCTGTCCCTCCCTTCTTCCTGAGCTTAACTTTAGGGGGGACAGAGAACAGGTGTTGTGGATAGTCCATCACAGGCTGTCTCTGTCTCTCTTCCTCCTCACTCTCTTCCTCTGCTCCAGCATTTTGTCCCTCCCATGGGATACAGCTATCCACAAACTTCTTTGACATGAGTCTTTCCCATGATGGACTACAGTTCTTCACAAACAACCCCAGTGTGGGTTCTCAGTGGGTCACAAGTCCTGCCAGCAAACCTGCTACAGCATCAGCCTCTCTTTTCGTGGGTCCTGCCAGGAACCTGTTCCAGAGTGGACTCTCCATGGGATCACCGCCTCCTTCAGGCCATCCACCTGCTCTGGCATGAGTTCCTTCAAGGGCTGCAGGTGGGTATCTGCTCCACAGGAGGCCTCCACAGGCTGGAGGAGAACAGCCCATCTCACCATGGACTTCATTACAGATTGCAGGGGAATCTCTTGCTCCAGGGCCTGGAAAACCTTCTGTTCTTTCTTCGTTGACCTTTAGTGTCAGCAGAGTTGTTTCTCTCACATCTCATCACTCCTCTCTCCACTGCTGCTTCCACTCAGGTTCTTCTCCTGCCCCACCTTCCTAAATATGTTATCACAGAGGTGCTACCACCATCACTGATGGACTCAGCCTTGGCCAGCAGTGGGTCCATCTTGGACCTGGCTGGCATTGTCTCTTTCAGACACAGAGGAAGCTTCTAGCACCTTCTCACAGAAGCCACCCCTGTAACCCCCCTCCCCTCCAAACCTTGTCACACAAATCCAGAGCAATAAGACATCTGATTTTTTTTAAATGAATTCTGCATAATGTGGAGAGGAAAGAAGAAATTTCAGATTAAGTGGAACACCAAAATATCATCTTAATGGTCTACACATTGTACTATCTGATGTAGCTCTTGCTAAGGCCTGATCTTTGTCATATCTTTTCATAATATTAAAAACATCCTCAGAACTACAGTGCAACAAAGATCATGTTTAAACTCTTAAAACCAAAAATATTAAAATAAGAATACTGGCTATAACCTCATCACATGTAATTATATCAATAAAATAAGGGCAATAGAGACAATCTGAAAACTGTACCTCAGAGTATTTGCAAGTCAGTAGGTAACTAAACTCCACAGCACATTTGTGAGGTAATAAGAATTTACTTTTGTAGTTTTAATATTAAAATACTCAGAGACCTTGTAGCTAATGTTGCAACTGCTGTATAATACAGGCAGTTAATAGCCACACACATCCCTCTGCTTCGTCTTAGAAGTTCTGTCCAATTCAGAAGGAGAGAAACTGAGGCAACAACAGAACACAGGTAAGGTTTTCAGAAATATAAATTAATTAGGAGCAGAAATCCCCAGAACTTCATGTTGAGATTTGAGTTCTAATTCAATCCAATGTATCTGAAAAATCTCACCTCAGAGGAAGAAAAATTAAATGTGGGTGTTGGTTTCCTAAATTCATATTTAGGTGCATGTTACTGAAGTTCTATAAACGTCCTCTATGGGTTTTATTACCAGGTCTTACTTGGATATCACTTCTTTTTTCTTTAGGATAGCAAAGATTGCCCAGCATGATTTGTCTGTGACCAGAAATGGCATTGGTGGGTGGGTCAGAAGCAAAATGCAAGGCCTTTCCTTCGTTCTCATTTCTAGACATTAGCTCATGCTCTTTGAAAACTACATGCTGCACCTTCGTTGCTATCACAGTCTGCATTAAGCTTTAATTTAGGATGACTTGGTTTCTGTTTTGATTAAACTGAACTCTTATCATAACCCAAATACAAGTTCTCGTTGTGTGCTTTCCCAGAACACTACAATATTGGCTTAATGCCAGGCTGGCACTCTGCACTCTAAACCTTGGCTAGGAGTTTATATCTGCAGTTAGGCACCCGTGCAAACACTCCTATATACACACGGACACCCTCACAAGCACGCACAAGCACACTGTTTCAAACACTAAGACGTGACAGCAACAAAGGACAACAGAAAATCTCCAGAAGGCATATGGAAGCTGCAAATTTATTTGAGATGTAAAAACCACCTTGATCCAATTTGAAACACCAGCCACTACTCTTGGTGGCCGTGAGGAAACTGAAGCCTTTCAGAGATCAAAATTAAGTGAGTCTGTATAAGGGAGTTGCTTCAAATCTTTAAATAAATTTTTTTAAATCATTATTTTTCCATTTATTTGGCCACAATCTTCGTGATATCCCTTCTTTCCCCAGCTCTTTTCTTTGCTGGGTTTATTTATAGAGGGCAGGCAGCCCCCCTTTCCTCTTTGTGAGATAGGGTGAAGAAAACACATTGAGCATCTTACCCATCTGAATATCCTGGCAAGTTGCTTGTGTCTCACTGTCTCCTTATTCTGCTTGTTTGCAGGACCTATTTTTTTTTGAAGAACAGAGCCCTTCAAACTAGTTAGCAACAAGCTGTGCCTCCGGATGCCAAGGGGACAACACAGAGCCACTTTGTAAAGAAATAGATTGGCTGTTCTCCTCATTCAGAGTGAGAAGGGCTTAACTGAGGAATGCACTTGGATGGCACTGAAAGCACTTTGTCAAGTTGTCAAAGGGTCTCTGCACCTTGTCAGAGACAGCCTTGGGAGAGGGAGGAAGGAAATGTCCATCCCAAGACAGTCTCTCTCACACTTGGAGATTAACAATTAGCCTTTACCCTTGGTAAAAGTCAGGGAAAGGAGGAGGGATGACTCCTGGGAGAAACATCGCTGTGTCGAACACACTTAGGCCAACATTGTGGCAATTTACTTTGGCAAGCCCTACTGATCTTATCCCCTCATGGTATCTTCAGGCTGCTTTTTGATTGTCTTCAAAGGGCATTTCTCCTCTGCTGAATCACAGTATGTTTTGTTCATTTCTCTTTCCCAGAGAGTAGAAAGGATGCTTTGCAGGAATCACCCGAAGGAACTAAATGTAATAAATCCGCATGATGCAGGAGAGCAATTGTCTCACAGAGTTCTGACTTCACAGAATGTGAAGTCTGAATACAATGCACTTTCCACTCTTGTAAGCCTTTGCTTGGCAAAGCTTTTGCATGGAATGACTTATCTGTGTGGGCAGTAACACTTCCCTGTTGGTCTCATTCTTCAAGCCTCCCTCTCCCACCTCAACCATTGTCAACCTTTCAGTCACAACTCCAACCTAGTCTAGCAGTCGTCATTTCTTTTGGCCCCATTTCAGACAAAGACTGTTTTTAGGCTGTCTGACAAAGCTGCACCAGGTTCACAGGGCCTTGAAATGACTTAATCCAAGGAGAAAAGGTTTGAAGATTATATTTGCTGGAGTAAATACTGGTTTTAGGTTTCCTACCTCTCTTTTAGCTCGGATGAGGAGGTGTGTTCCCCAGTGACATAATGTCAGCTAGGAACAGACTGAGTAATGGATCCACTGCACAGTGTGCCCGTCTGCTGCTCACAGACCACACCTGTAACAATTTAAAAAGCCTCACAGGTTTCAAATCCTGTCCTGACAGATCGCAGATGTGGTTTTCTCTTTGTGCTTACTCAAAATAAATATTCTGAAGACCTCTATCATCAAAAAGATCACTCGCATGTCCTTCACCACTGCAATTTCCTTGAATGTTTTTCAGTCACTGGACAAGATGTGAGCTTTATATTCACATCATGTCCCCTAACAAGTATTTGTAATTAGACTTGTGCTATCCCCATTTGTATATCAGCCTAATTTTCATACACACTTCAATTTTTGCTGAGGTGGCTGGGTAAAAGCAAGAAATGGAGCATGATATGCAAATATTTTAAGCCAGCTCTGAGGTAGGTAGTAAATTCTACAGGTTGCTAACAACATCCCTAGATAAAAATTAAGAGGGAAAACATAGTATATAAAAGGTTTTAGGGCATCTTTTCCAAACTTGATTTATTTAAGGAAGATTTCTTTCTTCTGTGCCAAAAGAAAACAAAGAAAATCCAGATAAAGGGCATATTACAAACAAAAAAATCTCCTGGTCAAAGTTGTATATCTGGGAATGCTACTGGAATTCTTAGCAGAGAATACGAGAGAGGCTGATCCAGGATAAGTAAATGCATAACATCATCCAAAAATGTCTACAGCAAAGTAGAATCCAGGCAGAAGGTACATATATTCACACGTATCGTGTTCTCTGGAACATTTTAGGAACTGACAGATGAACTTCATGAATTTACGTTTTTGTTTATCTGCCTCCTGCATCCGAAGTCAGTTGTCTGTCTGCTTTCTTTCTATTAGTCATCTCTGTCTGCACTGCATCTTGGACCTTTAGTAATTAGATAGCATTTAATAAACTGAATTTTTATTCCCTTTTTTTCAGGAGGAACAGAATAGGGGGAATTTTTTATATCGAAATATCCGTATTATAATACAGAGTTACACCACGGTCCCAAGAAATCAGCAAGACAATATATAAGGTGAAAACATACTCAATTTATATAGTACTGGTGTTCCTCAAAGGATAGCATGTGTTATTTTATCAAAGCATAAACTAGCTTAACAGGACCAGACTGGATTCAAGACAACTATTCACGCTTACAGCCCAGTTGGTCCCAGATGCTGCTCTTTCACACCTCAATAACACCCAAATTTAGACTCCGTTTTCCATCTGCTGCTTGTTTCCCCTGATGAGTCCAATGTCTCCTTCTCCATGACTCTTCAGGCCCTGATATTACTTCTCGTATCACTTGTGGGGGTGATTATTTGCAACTTGGACACAGGAACCTGTAGGTGCATTATATCCAGCAAAAGGTGAAACATTAGAAGAGCGAGCTTGGGAGAAGAGAAGAAAATTACCTATCTGTCTCAAAGTCAAGTTGTTCAACAACTGCCAAGAAATTCTTATGTTAACCAGGCTGCATAATAGTTGCTGACTGTATTTCAGGCCAAATGTCTTGAAGAGTTAATCATCCTTATCCTTCGTTTCTGTTTCTACCCTAATGTTTAACTCCTAATTTTCCCTACTCCCAGATGTCTTCTTTCAGCTGTCCAGGTTTGAATCAAACTCTGCTCAAGTCCTTTGCCCACCTACAGAATGCTGGAATTACAGATCCCAGTGATGACCTGAGATTTGATCTTTTATTTTGATTGAGGTCAAAGAAGAGGAGCAAGGGGGAGAAGAGACTTCAATTTCAGAAAGGTGTTTTATGCTGGATGGAATAAGTCCTGATCATAAAGTGTGCACAAGGGAGATCCTACGTTCTTAAATACAGGAAGTACCAGAAGCCTTGTGAGAAGGGTAGAAGCTGAGCAGCCCAGTCTCTCTTTGTATAGTTTACTGATGAATGAAAAACATCTGCTCTGTAAGTCAACAAGGAAAGAAGATGCAGAGCTGGGAGAACAAATAAAGGGAGTGGCAAAGATATGAAATACGTCATCGTCATCAGGACTGGGTATTAAGAAAAATGGAACTGATCCAATGAGATACTCCAGCATGAAGCAGCAGAAAGGTAAATCATATGGGAGAAAGGACTAGTGAAGAAGAACAGACATAAAAGAAGGATGGAAATATAACGAGGTATGTCAATATGCAAAGGGGATGCATTGTTTTGACAAGGGATGTTCTTCGCAGTGCAGCAAACAGTCCCATTTGCAGTCTGCTTGGCTGAAGAGAGCAAAGCAAGAACAACTTTTCTAAAAGTATCTGAAAAGAATCAGAGAACACTTCCTGCTGTGGCTCATTTTTCAGACTCCAGTTCAAACACATCATGGTCTGTTTGTTCCCACAGTGCAGGGCTGACCTTAAAATCTTTCATGAGCTTTTGCTAACTGCAGCGCAGCTGGTTGCAGAGTTCCAGCCATCTGTTTCTATTTTTAAAACCCCAGGTTGCAGACAGTTTTCTTTAGCTGCCACTCCTCTGGGGATTGCCTTAAACTGAACAACATAATGCAATAAGGCACCCTGTTAGCATCCCTTGCATCCTGAGAAACTGAAGAGCTGCAGAACAGAAGAAAGGACTGATCTGCAAATGGGGATGTTTAATGGAAGCGAGTCCAGAGGAGGCCACAAAGGTGATCAGAGGGCTGGAGCACCTCCCATACTAGGACAGGCTGAGAGAGTTGGGGTTGCTCAGCCTAGAAAATAGAAGGCCCTGGAAAGACCTTCTAGCAGCCTTCCAGTATTTACAGGGGGCTCCAGGAAAGCTGAGGTGCTCCAGGAAGTGCAGTGTTTGGGCAAGGGAGAACAGTTTTAGCTTAAAAGAGGAGAGATTTAGGTTAGATATTAGGAAGAAATAGTTCCTTGTGAGGGTGGTGAGGCACTGCCACAGGTTGTCCAGAGAAGCTGTGGATTTGTTGAAGACCAGGTTGCATGGGCTTTGAGCAACCTGATCCAGTGGGAGGTGTCCCTACTCATGGCAGAGTGGTTGGAATTGGACGGTCTTTAAGGTCCTTACAAGTCTAACAATTCTATGTTTTTATTATTTCTTTCTGTGGAATCTCAACTTGGGAGGGGCTGGGGGCTTCACAGTTCAATATGTAGCCACCTGGCAGCCGTTAGGCCAACTCTATGAACTACCAGCAGAATTTATGTAAGGAAGATATGGAAAAAACTGAATCTTTGTGTGACCTTCAGAGACGAATCTCTTGGCTTTTAAGTGGGTGTCAAAGACCATAGACATGGACAGAGAAAGCTGTCTATTCAGAAATTTCACTTGCTCTCCTGTTAGAAACATTACATTATACACTCAAGTTCAAGGTTTCTGCTGTAGCCTAGTAGGCTGCCCTTCCTAATACTTCTCCGTAAGAGCAGGTTTTAGCTCCAAGCATTCCCAGGGAACGCCCCAGGTTTGTCTTGGCTGTCATGTCCTATGCCTTATGAAAGACCAAGATCCTGAAAGTCTTTACAGAACAGTCTGATTGCTTCCACCAGTTTAAGGGACAAATTAATCAGACAACTATGTACTAAAATATTAGTTTTCTTCTCTATTTCTTTTACAGCGTAGCCAAATAGACTCTGTATAAATCTAGATGTGACTAGGAGGAAGCTGACACATTTGAATTCAAAATCCTTCTTTCCCCTCAGACAGGCTTTCTTGTCAAGACTACATTGAATGCCTTCAGGTCCTTGGAATTCATGCTGACAAGGAATTATATGTTATTTTTGAAAATTTATATATTTGCCTTTTAGGTGCTGAACTGAGATATAAAGTACAATACTGGAATGGAAAGATCAATGTCAAGTATTATAATCACTTCTATTTTTGTTGAAAATTTTATGATTTTCTTATATTTTAATTTGAAACTACAGGTCTTGTCTTGGCATTCTGTTTGTATATGTATGTATAGGCATATACAAGGGGGACAGGTCTCTATTAGAGTCAATCAAGGCCTTGCCAGTATTGTCAGAGAAGCTTCCAGTAACTCTGGTAGCCCTAATTTTGTCATATGAATAGGTCTTCATGTTTCACTAACTGAATTCAGTAGATTTGCAGTGACTTTAATGGGCATGTAGAAAATTATTTCACACAGGGACTCCTGCTTTCCCAACATCTAAATTTAGATTGACTGGCTTGTGAGTCAAAACAATCTTCTCTGGAATAACAGGATTACACTGCATCTCAACATTATTTAAAATAATAATCTGATTCAAAATATTTACAGTGCACAATGTGAAAGAAATGTTTCTCTCCCCCACAATAGCACAAGATTTAAAACAAGAACTACAGAACCAAAACAAAACAGTAAAACACACCTGTTCAAATCAAGCCTATGATTGCCATATCAACTGCAATCTGAGCCTTCATCAAAACTCACCCAAGAGCTGTGCTAAGTCTTCACTGGGATAACAGGATTTGGAAAAATATGTTTCACGCAGACCCATTAAAAATTTTATATAACTCTGACCCACATACGTGCTTTTCCATATGTAAGACTACATGCAGAAAAGTTTATACACCTACACAGACACCCTTTTACTGAGTCACATGAAAGTCATACAGTAGTCTGAGAATCTAACTTGGCACAGATTGCCTACCACAACATGTGTGCCATCCCACTGTTTTCCGTACCTCAGCTATCATTAAATCCCATATATTGCCATCTAATTAAATCTACAGACCTTGCAGCTCTTCCATTTCTATTCCATTTTCCTTATGCATGCAAAATGTTAGTGTGAATTTACTAAGTTAAAGTCATAGGACTGGGCACAATTTAAACAATTTACATTGATTTATATTTGGAATAAATGTATACTGATGAAATCCTACAGTAATTCTGAGGCCATTATTAAAATTTAACAATGATTTCAATGTTTGAATGTACTCAGGAAACTACTATTATTTATCAAGAAGCCAAAGAGAAGGCTTCTTAACAATATTGGACAAAACTGACTAATCGGGCAAACAATCCTTTAAGGAAAGAAAGAGGTTATTGTTCATACAGTGAAAATCCTAGCATAATAATTAACCACTCTGGATATTTTGACAAAAGGTCAGATGCATTTGAAGAGCGAAGTGCTTGAAAAGTTATGTGAGAAGTCCTCATGTGACAAGGTAAAGTACTCGTAAGAGGACATAAACAGAACTTGAACACATAATTCACTTAAATTTCTACAGAGAGCCTAGGTTGTCTTTAGGATGCCTCAAAGCCTAAAGTTCAAGTTTTGAACAGATCCACAGCTTTACTCTTGTCAAACTCAGCCAGGAGTCAGAAATCACTAATTTCTATTTTCTAAATACAGGAATTTCCAGACCGCACTTGATCCATATAAGGAAGGCCAAGACTCTCACCAAAGGTGTCATTCACCTTGTTTGATTTTAGTTTTGTAAAATCTCATTTCCATGCACCCATTGGGGAGAGGAAAGTGACAACTGTGAATAAATAATTCTGTCCTAAAAATGCCACCAAGACTTATCTATTTATTTCAGGATACATATTAGCAAATAAAATTTTCCAGTGCCTGTCTCCTAGATCCAAGAGCAAGTTGTACGATATGATTTACAGCAATACAGCTAAACTCTCCTCCTCTCAGTCCAAGGCAGCTTCTTCCAAACTGTATGTTTGGAACAACCTGGGTACATCTTGCTTTCTGACCTGCACTGTATGAAACAGAGCCAGGTTGCACCTGATATCAATAAAGAGTCTGGGCAGCAGCATAACAGTACTGGAAAGAATGCATTGTTCTTAGTTTGTTAGAGCAGTTGTAGCCTGAAAGAAGAGGCATGGACTTCTAGGAGGGAGGGAACACCTGAGGGAGTCCTGATTTAGGTAGAAATGCGCTGCGGATGGAGAATGTTTCAGGGGCTGTCTGGGTCTAGAAAGCTGCTTATGATGCAGGTGGCTCCAACCTGAGTTCTGACACATTCTGTCAGGCTGCTGAAGGAGAAGAGAAGGAACTAATTCAGGACTCTGATTGCCACATCTGGAGTAGTGTGTTTGAGGGGGTTCTTTGTTTTTTTCTAAGTAACAGTTTAGATAAAAATGCTTTCTTCCAAGTACAATGCTCTATGGTCATCTTTGTCTAACACTCCCAGAAGTGCATGACAAGAGTTTCTTAACAATCCCAAGAGCAAGTGTGTTATTAATTTTTTTTTCAAGTAGTGAATTGCAACTTCCACATCTCTTCCCGTCTTTCACCTACAAGCCATGAAATGGAAATATAATCCTAGATTCATAAAGCAGTTTCTCTGAATTCTCTCCAAAAAGATATAAATCTGTCATCCTTAGCAATGACAGGAATAAAAACAAATTTACCCTAAAGTCAAAACACCAACCTTTGGCAAATAAATCTCAATCTGTCAGTTCATGTCTCCGCCATTAATAACCTATACAAAGAAAGATTCATTGAAGTCCACTTTGAAGATTAGAAGAAATGGACTAACATGGATTAGCAAGGTATACAATGTAAAAAAAAAAATGTTTCACTGAATACTCTACACTTCTGGCAGAACAATTTGAGAGAGTCTGAGAGAGTTTGACTTGTTCAGAGAAGGCTCTGGGGAGACCACATAGCAGTCTTGAAGAACTTAAAGGAGGCCTAGAGGAAAGCTGGGGAGGGGCTCTTTATCAGGGAGTGTAGGGATAGGACAAGGGGTAATGGTTTTAAGTTAAAAGAGGGGAGATTTAGATTAGATATTAGCAAGAAATTTTTCACTGTTGAGGTGCTGGCGTAGGTTGTCCAGAGAAGTCATGGATGCCCCATCCCTGAAGGTGTTCAAGGCCAGGTTGGATGAGGCTTTGAGCAAGCTGATCCACTGGCAGATGTCCCTGTCTATGGAAGGCTATGGAAGGGCATTAGAATTGGATGATCTTTAAGGTCCCTTCCAGCCCAAACCATTCTATGATTCCATGATTCTGAGAATTTCCAGGCTTCTCCACCAGCAGCAGACAGGTTAGTGCTGCTTAGTCATGAAGGTAGTGTGTCAACTTGGATTGGCACATCAGAAATCCTTCTGGCTCTCACAGATTGAAGTAAGTGTTTGAAATTCGCTTCCATGCCTGTCTAATGACCACCCAGAGCTGAGATAGGATCTCTTATAGGAAACATGAAAGTGCTGGTGTCCACTCCCTGGTGTGACAAAAAACATTTTACGCTCCCATGACAACACAACACTACAAAACCAGATAGGAACATAACTTAGCTCTTCTTTCACTCCTTGAACAATGCTAAAACATTTTTGAGTAAATCAGATTTGGCTCCAAGACAGAAAATACCATCACAGTACAAGTGACCTCTCTTTCCATACAGCACTGATAGGATACAAAATTGGGCAGGTCCATCATTTCCCCCTCTCCCCTTTAATTTGTGCCAGGTTCTTCTTGATTAAGTAATAATGCAGAATGGTGAAACAAGAAAAAGCTAGAGATCCCCAAGGGAAATCAAGTGTGTGCTGCAGCTCATCATTTTTATAGTCACATCCATCTTTTGGACAGATTGCTACCTGCAAGTGCTCCATTTACTTTTCAGGAAAAAAAAAAAGGGCAAGAAGTATGGCTGTTTCCAGCAATTGCACTTAACAGCCACTGTTTGCCAAGAGTTGCTGTTTGGCTCCCATGCTTCCAAGGAACATTGTTTTGTTTGTTTTCAATAGCTGAAAAAAAAAGGGAAAATAATTAATAGACGATGTCTCCAGGTTTTTGTTCGGGAGTAAGGATACAGCCTTTAAAAAAGAGAACTGGCCAGGAGCTAAAGGAATAAGGGGTTAACCACCTTAAACTGTTAGTAGTGCCACTCAGGACCTTGAAAATGAAGCCTAAAGGAAAAGAAGAGAAAGAGGAAAGAAGTTTCTAGAAATGCTACAAAAAAAAAAGGGCAAATAGTGTCACTGCGTTGATCATTTTCCAAAAGCTGCTTAATTCCTGCCCTAAGACTAGAATAGAAACAAAACAGAGGAAATGGCACAATGAGGGCAATTCATGGCAAATTTTAGAGCAGAACAGGTCAGGAACTTCAGGAGACGATGAAAAGTGGAGTGTACTGAGTTTCTGGGGTTCTTTTTTTATCAAAATCAATAAATCTTATAACACAACGATTGGAAAGATCAAAGACCTTCCAATCAAACAGGCATGGCTCAAGGGCAGTAGGGTATGTAGTTCAACCAGGGTGAAAGGAGAACGAATCCTTTTGAGTGCTAATAAAATCCATATATCAGTTGCCTTTTATGCAGTGTGTCACTTCTCTCCATCTGTTCTTCATTCCAATGTGTACCTTGTGCTCAGTTTGTTTACCAGATTCTGAAACATACGGTAATTTATCGTAGTTTTACAGGCAAAGGGGCTGATGTCCATCTGAAGACCATTACACCTGAGACAGCTAATTGGCTCTGTGGTTCTGCCAACAGTATGACCTGCTCATCTCTCCTTAAAGGACTGGACAGGATGTAGAACAGGAACGGTCATGGAAAGGCATTCATGGAATGGATTATATAGAATTATATTGAAATAGGCAGGAGCACACGTGCCTAGAAACTTTTACTCAGAAGCAAAGACACACAGCAGCAAATAAATGATCTGGTGGTAAATTGGGTTTTTTACCTGGTAATAAATTTTTGCAAAGTCTGCTTTCCCAAAATAAATAACAAACAGTCACTGTGGCTTCAGCAAGAGCAAAATTTCACTGAGAGGGTTAAAGTGAAATCGCACTATTGTCAAGTTTGAATTTAGTGTGTTAATCTCTCTATTAGATTTGAATGTATTAGATTTATCTAATAACATCTAGAAGTCAACAGGAATTGTGTTTTCTCAGGAACATCATTCATATCCCTATATGGCATGCAATTTCAAGAACTTAAAGCAATATGATCTCATAGAGGCTGATGTCTAATTATCAATGAACTTATTTATATTTAAAAAACATGGTCCTTTCCAGGACACCAGGTTTCAGTAAAATGAAACCCAGAACCATTCTTGTGCAGATGTTTACAAGAGCCCAGGCTTGAACTGAATCATAACAGCGGTATTCTTAATATAATTTTACTGTGTGACTCTTGGCACGTCCAAACTTCAGCTGGGTAAAAGAAGGGAAAACATTGAAATACTATGAGAAACTCTTTATTAGTAGTATTGTGTTATTTTAATTTTTAAAAACATTAAGCTATGAATTGAGACTGGTGCAGCTGGTGGATATCGAAAGACAATGGAAGTTTCCTGGCTTGTTGGCTGTCATTATGTTATGTTTCAATCGCCTTTCTTTCCTTGGATGTGTTAAAAGTCTGTGTAGAGTAGAGCAACGTGAAATCTAAAATTAAATTCCCACAGCTACAATGGAGAGGCAGAGCATGCATTTACTTCTAAACATAGATGACTAAAGTTAGGACCCCTATCTCCTTAGATTGTCTGTAGAATCAATGGAGTGGCAGAGATTTCTCCAGGGACATATTCAAAGCACCTTGCCCAGACTTCTTCTAAACTGCCTTGTGCTAGAACGTGTGAAAAACAGATTGTGCTTTGTCAGCTGTCTAAACCACAGAGTGAGTACATCTGCTCTGCTGAAGTTGCCCACCCCTGGGACGACCACTGACCTTCAAGCAAAACAGAGATGATAATATTTGCATTGCTCAATTTTGCCCAGGAAAATTTGACAGAACACTATTTGGGAGAGCCCAAACTGTGTTTTTGTACTTGTGAACATTCCCCTGTGCTTTTTCTTATACCAGCATCCATGTAGCCATTCTCTGTGGGTATTTGGATTGCTGTGGGCTATGTGACAGGGTGGCTACTGAGACCATGGCAGGTGGTCCCTAGCTAATCTATAACAGCATCTACCCTTTAGCGCCTTTACATGTTAGAATGTGTGGCAAATCCACAGGTCCCTCCCCAGGAATCACCAGGGCACAGACTTGGTCTGTTTGTCCATAGGTCAAGAACTATTTGTGGATACATGATTGGAGTTGTTTTAAACAACTCTGTTCCAGCCATCCTCTTGATATCTAGAAGATATCGTTTAGTTTCTGGGTGATTGCGTGTAAGTACATTTGCCCACTTGTCAGTAGTTAGTGGGTTTCCATACTTGTTCCTTCATGCTTTTAATTCCTTCCGAATGTTTTAATGAGATGATGATAACTTTTAAGTGTGCTAAAAGCAAAACCATTTGTGCCAGGAGTAGAGAGACCATTATCAGCTATGGCCTTGCATTGTTTAGAAACTGCTGTTCTCTCTAAAGGATCCAAGTACTACAAAAGCATTTTAAATGTACCATTAAATTTTTCCTTCTTTAACAAAAGAGACGAGTTTAAGCTTGGAATCCTGTTGAAAATTTTTTTCACTTGATTTCCAAGTGCTTTAGAGTAAATCATTTAAATATTATCACTGTGAATAAATACACCAACAAATCACAATTCTTTGACATGTTTTCTGTTTCTTCACTAGTGAAACACCTCTTTCATCTATTTTATTTATTGTGGTATTGATCATAGAGCAATAGTCCTATCATACACCAAATAGAATGTCAATAAGGCTTGTCTTCAAGGTTTTGGCCAAGATATCGCTCTTTGCAGGGTGTAGACTAAGAAACAAATTGTGAATTTCTTATTTTCTCCATCATTATATCTGTTGACTTACTTCAAGTTTGTTTAAACAAGCTCTTTACTGTGGGTGACTGTTCTGGCTTATAGATTCTTCAAGGCAGAAAAGTTAGTTTTGCATCAATTGATGCAGTAGGATATCAGCAAATAAATTTGAAAATTTATTCTGGATTCTGGAAATCAGGCCAAAGGTCGTGGTATCCTTCTTCATGTCTAGGTATAATTTGGGTAGACCTCACTTCCAGGTGAGGATCGGTTTTGCCTACTATACAAAGAAAGAAACTTCCTTTCCCCAAATGGTAGCATCAAATCAAAGGTGCAGTCAGGAGTGGAAAAGCAGAAAATGTCTCAGTCTCACAGATTGGCACCTGGAGAAAGGTACATCAAATGCAAATGCACAGCGTTGCAAGGCAAATTAAAAATCAAGAATCATGAACGTTTCATGTGTTAACACAACTGATTTTTTTATTTTTAAACCATCCCAAATTCCGACCATGCTGTATGTACATAGACAATACACAGGATAGCACACCAAATGTAGACAAGAAAGATAAAATATATTCTGTTTTAATTTGCTGGTGGTTTTCTTTTTCCATTGTACATCTGTTCAATTTGATGAAGTGATCCAAACTGTATGGACTCCTATGTCAACCCTCTCTCAATTCCCACAACCACACCGTCTCTCTAACAGGAGAAATCCATCCTATTACTTCTGGGTGTTTGTCTGAATGGCAAAATGTGCAGCTTTTTATGTAGGATCCTCTAGGCCTCATTACTTATGTAAAATTCTTTAGTGCAGAACAAGAATATCAGCATGTATCTGCTTTAACTATATTCTATAGTTAGTAGGTAAGACCAGCTAATGCTTTGGGTTACTCAGGAAATCAATAGTAGCACACACAAAAACGAATACAGGAAATAGTCTTCCATGTAGTTTAGAGTGTTAATTTTCTTTATGTTTCCAGTGTCATTTATTTTGCTAAGCACTGCTGCAATTCTTTCCACTTGTTTTATGCTCTTATTTTCTTACAAAACAGTATACTAGGCTTTCTGTATAAAACATATATATAAACATTTATATATATATATATATATATAAAACAAAGCAAAGACCCCCAATATGGACTTACACACAGGTAGGTATTTGTCCCTCATTAGAAAATATACTGCATGTTTATCTCTTCGTTGTCCCTGAATGTTACAGCACTGACTATGAGAATGGAGTCAGGAAGAAAGGGGCCTTTTATTTTCCTGGTTTGCTTTAAAACATGCAGTTAAATTATCAGATAAACAGAAGCAGAGTAGTCACAGGAATAATCAGATCCTGTTTACATATTGGCACCTTGTAGTTCTTGTTGCCATTGTTATTACTACTCTCCAATTTGACTTCTAGTTATTACTTCTCGGGAATTAATACATCCATACATTTTTTTTTGCCATGTATTCTCTCCCCTCACAATTAACTGGATGCAGGTTCAGGCAGAATGAAATGCTAGAAAATCTAAACGGATCCTGGGACTCTGGAGATTCTTGCTGTGCTTAATTTTTCTATCCCTCTTTCTCAGAGATTATCGACCATTTGGAAAATTATGGTTAATTCTACATAACAAGTAATTTTTAATGGTCTTTCCTTCCAAAAATGCTTTTGGGTAATGATTTAATGATTTGAGATAGATGATAGCTTTTTAACATACGTTGCTGGCATTAGATAACAGCCTTGTGTATTTGTATAAACACTTTTTCCAGCATAAGGCCCCCATTATTGGTACAAATGGTTCTCTGTCCTCTGTATCTATTCTTTCAGCAAACAGACTGGTCATTTAACTACTTATCATTACTGAGTGATGTGCTGAGAGAACCACCCACACCAAATACAACAGAAAATTTGGTGTTGGTAAAGAGGGGTTAAATTTCAGCCCAATTTATTTAACTCATGCAAAAGTGTCTAACGACTTCTTGGCCTGAAGATTTTGTGATTGAAAAACCCCAGATATAAAAATGCTATTAAGAATGGGGGCAAGAAATGGAAAACCATACTGAATTAAAAAATAATTACTGCTTGCTGGTTTACAAAGAGTCTATAACACTGATAAAAACTTCGGAAACCAATGTGCTTTTTTTTCCCCTTGTCCTTTTTTATTTTGGCTTCATTTCCACCCGGGAGTTCATATCTTCTCCTTCAAGATCATACTCTTCTACTTGGCCACTTGTCCACACCTTCATGCGATCAGTCAGGTCGCTGCTTCTGGGAGCCAAGACGAAGTCATAAATCAGGGCAGCGCTTGCTCCTCCAATGATTGGGCCAACCCAGAAGATCTGAAACACAGTTTCAAACCTAGTTAATATGTCAGGTATAACTGCATTTGAAGCTGTTCTGAAAATCATCTCTGACTGAAAACTTTCTGCACAAAATTTACAGCGAAAACTTTAAAAATACCTTCTCACACCTAAATATTTACTTAACTGCATGGCAAGAAACCAAGAATTTCTCACATGAATTGGAAATACACCTAGAGATGAATAACTCTCACTATTTTGTCAAATTCTGATATTTAAAATTAGGAAAACCTTTCTATTAATCAAGCTGCCTTTGGCAAGGGGGCACAATTTCTAAAACCAATGAGGGTATTAGATCCCATTCTCTCACTAACTTTCAGTGACAGGTAAATTAGAATGTAATATTTTGTGAGGACCTAATTAGCATCTTAATTTGTTCCTTGTTACTATTTAGCTAGTAATATTTCTGTAACAGTACTGGTCTAATCACATAAGGCAAGCAAAGTTTAGAGGGAGAGGTAATAGAATTATTTTTGTTAACAGCTTGATTTTAATAAAAGTAACATATGATTTTTGACTGATTTGCATGGCTAAAGTGTTCCTGAGTCTGAAAACGTGTTTTCTTTTATTCAGCAATAACAGTGGTTTAACATGAATTATTACTTCTCTTTATTTCTCTCTCTATAAAGGAAAATAGTTTTTCTATGAAATTCTGCACATACCAGCTTCTAGCTGGGTTATATTACCTTAGTATCCCAATAAAAGTGTTTAAGTACAAGATAATGGCAAAATTCCCCAGTGTCCTCCTTTTGCGTTTTACTCTTTAGTTTAGAAGGACATCTATATCCAACATTTTTATAACCTGTAGTACTACCACTAAATTTCTATGAATGCCTATGCAAATGGCTGCCAAAATCATGAGTAGGACAGCTGGAACAAGCTCCTTTTTAAATACTCAAGAACACATGCTTATTTAGCACTTTTATAGTAGTCTTCTTTATTGACTTTTAGTGAAATAAATAAATTTTTGTGAAGTTCCGCATTTTAACCACATTTAACCACAGGGAATAATTTAAAATTTAAAGTGTTTCCAGAGCATTTATTCATGAAAGGAAATAAGCAGCTGCTTAACTTTAAGGAGATGAACATCTTATTAGCTTCCAAACATTGGATGACCCACTTCAATTTACAAATCTACTTAAGAACCTTCCTAAATTAGATCTTATGAGATTTAAAAGTAGCAGTTTACAAACTCAATTAAACAGAAAATACTCAATACAGGACCGTGTACAATGAGACTTTAAAGTTTAAAATGTTTGAAATAAATAAACATAAAGGGAAATAATTAAAGAAAACCTGGTGTCTTACTTTGAACATACACACTCAGCCTGAGGACTTGCAATGTCCTGAGGCTGATGAGGAGAAAAAGGAGATTATTTTTATTAAATGAAACAGAAATGACAGCTCGCTGACTATGATGCTAATGATATGTGTTTAAATCTTTCTGGTCTTGTAGATTATCTACATGCAGAGCCTCTTGTAAACCTCACAAATTTATTCAACTTACCCAGTGATTTTCAAAGCGGTTGGCAATCAGTGCTGAGCCAAAAGATCTGGCTGGGTTAATTCCACAACCGGTGTAATCAATCTAGGAGGTGGAGAGAGAAGCAGGGGTAAGGCACTGATGCACGTGTGGCATCTTCACCACACAGAAGGGCAAGTGGCAGTCGGCAGCACAGTTCAGATGCTCCCAATGGCTTCATTCATCCCACCCGCTCTTCCTCAGATAAAAGGGGAAAGGCTGTTTGCCACGTGCCTCTCCTGTCCCAACAGGAAAACAAGTCCTACTGCAGCAACTCCTTCCAGATGTGCAACCTCATCACTTGTTGCCATAGCCACATGGCCTAAGAAAGAAGGGCCACATGTGCTGCAGAAAAAAAGGCCACTCCCTGAAGAGGAAGGAGAAGGAAGATATATCACCTTCCTCTCATCTCTCTTTACTGACCCATCCTGAGGTGGCACATTGCAGATATCAGTTGTGAGAGCCAAAACTTACAGCAAGAAGGTGTCCCAAGGCGACAGAGAGACCAATGGCCAGAGGTGCTGATCCCGAGACATCATTCCTTCTTCGGTCTGTGGTGGCAAGGACACACAACACCAGTTGGAAGGTAGCAATGATTTCAATACCCAGTCCTTGGCCTGCATTGATTCCGTCTGAAAGCTGCACAGAGACAAGAAGGAAAATGTCATTTAATATTCCTACCTGACTTCAACCTGCAGAACAAACTTTCACAAGATCTTGTTTCTAAATAGGAAAACACAGACCTGCGCAGCAATTTCTCTCCTGAACAGAAATCATTTTTGAAACACTCACTGCTGTGCTCAAATCTAGGCGTAACCAGCTTTTGTTGCTGATACAACATGGTTGCTGCATCAAGTCAAAGTGAACGCTCAACCTCTAAACACAAGGAGAACATGTATGAGAAAGAAATGAATGAGAGATATGTCTTCAGTCTTGGACTTGAGCTCGTTTCTGTGACAGTCAGATAAAAACATCCACAGTTCAGGAATCCTACAGGGACAGTTGCGGAAGTATTTCAGCTTCCCAGTGAAGTAAAGCAGGTGCTGTAGAACAACACACACTAGCAGACATAGATATTTTGATCATATTATTAATTGTGAAATCAGTAGAGTCCTTATAAATGTAAATGCTGCAGACCATATTGAACCCACAGTAATTTACATAAATGAACATTATAGTGTTGTGGTGTTTCAGGAATATTGTTAAATTTTGTACTTAACAAGAAGCTACGGATCTAAACCATTCAATGTTATAACAAGTTTTGAATTCTGTTTCTAATTGTTACAATCAGTGGTACCTTAGGTAAGACTAGACAAGCCTGTATCTGAGCTGATTAACTTGGCATTAAGTAGAAGTAACCACGTTGCACGGATAGAATGAAATATGGGCTTGGACACAGGCCAGAGAAACGGAGAGTGTGAATGACTTAGGGTAGGAAGCAGACCCTGCAAAACTTATACTCAAGAATAATGCTATCAGCAGGTTAATCCCATCTGTCAAAGGCTCTGCATTAAAAACTGCTAGGTCATACATGACAACAACCTAATTAAATGTTATTGTGACCTGTCTAGAGCAATTAAACTATGGGAAAACATGCCTTAAATCTGTTTTTTGTGGTTTTATGCCCTAATTCCCCAAAAGCTAATATTTGAATAACCTTAACACTTAAAGAGGTTTAGCCGATCTCTTTCATTTTCCATATTTAGTATTCTTTTTTCTTGTTCCTTTCCTGTAACAAAGCAGCATAATATTAAATTCCTAAGCACTGAAAAAAATCTGAGTCTTCAGGCAACACTAATCTGATTAACTACCTTAAAAACTGCGAACATATATTGATTTCTAAGACCTGCCAATCTGAAGTATTAAAAATACATTTTTTATCTTGTTCTTTAATACACAGAACTGATATCCCTTGAGTTAGAATTAATTTATCCACAGATAGAAAGGAATTCCAGTTGAAATGGTGGGCATTTCTGTATTGCCAGCATCCATACAGTAGAAACTGGAATAAGTTAATGAAACCTTCAGCATTAATAGGACTTACATGTGAGAAATACAAGTATGATGTAAATATACATGTATATGCCAGCAGTGAAAACAGCAAGATCCAGAAATTCATAGCAAATGCCTGATATATCACTTAATTAACATTTTATTACCTTTTTCATTCTCTTAAAAAAAATAAATTTTTATCTCACAATTGGAAGGTTAAATAGTCAAAATCAAAAGGCAAGTGAATTGGCAAATAAATGAGTGATATGCATATGCCCAAATATGGAAAAGAAACTCAGTTCCCTCCTATCATAATGCAATTGTTACACCCCAGAGAATGTAGATATGAGGTCTGATGCATTGATGTATTTGAAAAGGCCTTGGCATTTCAGATGATTAAACGCTGACTTACCATCAGTCTTTCCCTTCATTTGAAGGGTTTCTATAAAAGAAAAAATACACCAAGAGCAAAATTATGCCTTTAAAACCTGTCATAATCCTTATCTTTAACAGGGGGAAATTATATTCTTCCTTTCCCTCCAGGAAAACACATCCTACAACTGACGTGACTTGAGGTCATTCTCCCTGCTAATCAACACTTATTGATGTGTTGTGTGGAATCAAAGAAAACCTGGAAATATCATAGGAAACCTCTTGCTTTCCTCTAGCATGTAATTTTATGCAGCCTGCCAGGGACGTAAGATTCCACTGTGATAGCAAGGACTCCGGGCTTTGTTCCAAAATGAGGCAAACTGAAGCAAAACCTGGATGTTCTGCTTTGCTGTGGCCTGTGAATCTGCTGTATGAAAGTGTAGTATCACAGATATTTTCTATTTGCCTACTTATCAGAGCTATACTGTCAATACACAGCAGCAGCCTGGACCTTCTAGGAAACCACAGTGCATGGAACAGCATGATTCCTCACCACCCTAACCACATCCCAGCCAAACTATAACACAAGCAGCAGGCAGATATATTTTCTAGTATCAAATTAAAATGTACACATATATGTGTGTGTTTACATAATCCTTAGTCACAGTGGATTTACAGGTGTAATTCTGTGCTTCAAGGAATCAAATGCAGTCCAGGGGGTTAAGGTGTATCACACAAGCCCACACTCATGTCCAATACAATTTTCCACGTGATAGGATTCAATCCAGACTTCCCTCTTTTTTTATTCACATGAAATTTTTCCACTAAATTTCATTTCTGAGTCACTATTTTGACAGGAGAAGCGCCAGAAACATACCCAAGAAATGCGTTACATAGCTGGCAAGAACTGAGATATACGTAGACACATATATCTGATCAGCTGAATCACTCTCTTGGCTGCATTAATTGGTAATGAGTAATTCTCCCTCGACTCTAACAGCACCCAGACCACAAGCAGAAGCCTACTTGTAGACACCTCAAAAGAGGTGTATCCTTCTGTGAGTTGAATTCTACATGAATATCTTTATCTGTGAATTTGGACTAGTTCATGGAGGAAAAACCCACTGTAATTCAGTAAATTTATAGAAATACTTTCTCATCCAGAAAGCTCCTGAGCTGCAACTGGTTGGGACCTAAGGAAGAACTTAGAGCATGCTGAATCCTTCAGCTTTGCATTACTGTGCCTGGGATGAGGTACAATACTAGCTCCCCATTCAAAGATTAGCTTTATCTGGTAACGCTACTCCTGCTCCTGAGCAACCTGGTGAGAATTCAGTACTGACTCTGCTTTGGGAAAAAGGTTGCACTAGAGACCTCCTGAGGTCCCTTGTAAGCTGAATTATCCTATAAGAGATTTTGCTTTTTTGGGAGGTTTCTTCCTGCAGGAAGGTCTGGGACAGAATTGCCCCAGTAATGCTGAGCTAACCTCTAGAAACAGCTGGTGATTTATGCAGGTACTGGAGCCATAGTTGGTGGAAAGTGCTGCAAAAATGCTGCATAAATACAATCCATGTTGGTGAGTGAGCCAAGAGACATGCAATATAATTAAATGAGGACAGTTAAACCTGACAGAAAAACATTATCTAGTCATGACCATGAGAGTTGAGTTGAAGCAAACACCTGTTTTTTGGTCTTAGGAAACAGGTAGATGTTGCACAGCTTCCATTTCTCCACAACATCAGGCTGGAGATAGAAACTACTGAAACTTGTTTCTCAGAAGTGCCCTTAACTGCCATGTTTAGCTGACTGACATCCACAGCTTCAAGCAATAATGTGGGCAAATTAATGGTATGTTTTCTTTCCTTTTGTTCTTTCTTTTTGTTTTGGTTTTGTTTTTCTTTTCTTTTTAGAACAGGATATTTATTAGTTGTCTGCCTTCAGAAGAGAAATGAGGACAGGAAATTAAACTGGCCCAAGGTAAACCCAACTGTGTACTTCTCTAGAGGCTTCATATTTTTCTCATTAGGAGTAAAAGTATATCAAGTCCAAACCTGCTTCCCGTTCTATGGATAAGGAAGTGGTTTCATCATGCCGTGCTATGCTCCATCTCATCCAACAAACCCTTAGCCATGGGTTGTGTCTTCTACAGCCCAGATTAATTTCATATAACAGGGATTAGTTTCTCATTGTTCCATTGTATAGGCCTCTGGAAATGTGGAAGTCTGCTTCTCCATTCTTATGCAACACTTCACTGCAAGCCATGTTTACTGATTGTATTTTAGAGACAGAAAATTTAAGCTGCAGCAATTTAGTGACACATAAAACATCACTGATGGCTGGAACTTCTTTACACATCCCAACCATCCCCTAGGTAAGGTAACCTTTGCATAATAAGATGCATGTTGTGGACAGACTATAAACGTACTACCTTTTATTAAAATGAGTCTAATATACATGTTGGGACAACTATGTTCTCCTGTTCACACAAAATATAATATTGTAAGGAACTATGTTGCAAGAAATATTATCTTTATATTAGACAGACCTCTTGTGTATTGAATTCAAATAAACAGCTGGCAACTTGCATGAAGCCTGCTGTTTTTAACATTCCAAATTAATAGCTCTGGAAGATTTTTTTCTTAAAAAAAAGTTTTTAGAATTTTATTCAATCAAATTCTTGTCATCTTACTGTGTTTTCTTCCTGTAGCTTAAATTTTCCCTTCTTGATTCTTCTTATTTTTCTTAATAAGGAAAACTCTTCACATTTGTTTAAAAGTTTCATGCTCTCTTCTTCATCCCCACGCTGGAAACATTGATTAGTCTGCTTTATACCAACTAATTGTCATTTAAATATTTAGTTGGGCAAAACTCCTTAATGCAATGTTCTTCAAATGCTATCTTAGAAATTAATCCCCCTCCTTCCTTCAAAGCCTTCTTCCACTATCTGACCTGCCATTTTGTTTCACTCCTCTCATTCTTTCAGGTCCAAGTCTGTAGTGAAAATAACTTGTTAACTTCCAACTTGATAACATACCTTTCTTCTGTGGGAAGTCTATCTTGGATCTCCATAGCTTTAAACTTTCCTTTAACTCACAGTCAAAATGTATTTAGAGACATTATCCTTGGCTATTTAACTACAGACATTCCCTTTTCTCCTTGCTGTTTAACAGCGTCACTCTGAAATAGATGTTCCTGCACCCATTGTTCGAGTGCTAGGGATTCACAGAGTACAAAAGTCTCATTTTTGAGTAAGTAGAGAAAGGCAGAGGTCTAAAGAGTTTCACTTAAAATTATGTGACAGGAGCACTCAGAAGAAGCTGCTTATGAGGCAAAGAATTAGCTTTGGATTGTATCCTAGATCAACAACAGAAGCATTCAGCAGAACCTTGGGACAAAACATATTGTCCTCTGTTAGATTATCCTTCCTATAAATACAGACTTAAAAGCTCTAAAGCTCATTCAATTCCCAAAGCAGAAATCATATTTTCCATTCTTTGGACAGCAGACACCCTCCAGGAACAAGATTAACCTCCATCCTCCCACCCTGTCTTCAGGCTGATGAGAAACCAGCCAGAGGTTTGTATTGCAGCAGCCTGGTATGCCATAAAGAAAAGAGTGATGGTTTCATTTATATTAAACCAGAGCACATAAAGTTTACATGTGATGCCAGTGACAGACAGTAGAAGTCAATTCCTCTATAGACTTCCATTCAGCATTAGCTAGAGATAAACCCTTTGACTTACTCACAGTTTTACGTTTTGATGTGCCTCTGGGAAAGGTGCTTTGGGGAAATTTTTTTTTAAATCTTGCTGCAGTGAAATAAACAACTTCTATTCAGAGGTTTAAGAATGGTGAGTTGTTTTTATTTTATCTTTACCCAGTAAAACCTAAGCAGATAGTTCGTTTTCAAGAACACTTTTGAAGCAGTCATTTATAACACAGAGCTATTTATGATCTTCTGTACTGTCAGCTCAGAAGGAGATGGTCTTTCAATGGGGAAGTGTGGGCATATCTGCATTTTGAGCCTAATAGAATCATCCTTTCTATGTTGTTTCTGGAATAACTGGCTGGGTTTGTGTAAACTTCACAGTAGGGTTGTTGGCAATCACACCAAGGCAATATTGATTTTATATTTCTAGAAAACACACCATCAAACCTGGGAAGTTTTCAGACTTTCCAAGTCTGAGGTAGTTCATACTGTCAGTCTTGTGCAGAGCATTGGAGATCTGGTATTTCCATGGTATTAAAAAATGGCTCTGAATATGTACAATTTCAGGAATTAGGGGAACAATTCCAGATCCTTCCATTTCTCCACCTTATTCGTCAAGCAAGAAGTCATAACTAATGAACAAAAAGTGACCAAACCTGACTTTATTTGTTCCTCAGTTCAAATACAGTCATCATTAAATCCAGGAGAAGTTGTGTGTATATATGTAAGGAAACATGTGCCACAGCTATGATTTGAAAGTGTTCATTGACTTCACTTGGCACAGAATTAGTATAAAGAGCCTGGAAAATGTTGGCTGTCTGTGGTACCTCTCAGCAGTTCCTGGAGAGGGGATGCATGCGGCTCTACTAAGAAAATACACAGGGGATTTCTTTACTCCTATCCAGTATGCAAATGCTAAAAGAGAAACCTTTTTCAGAGATTTCAGGAGGTTTGTCCTGCTGCTGTTTACAGAGTTTCCTCCAGGATGCCTGTCAGGTCCCGTATATTTGATTTTGTAACCTTAGCCTTGGATCTTGCTGACTTGCTGCAAGTCCCCTTGCAGCAGTTAGACACCAGCACTAGTTTTGGATCTGCATGCCAAAAAGATCAGTACTTCCCCATTAATAAATACACAGGAGTGCATCCTGCTCCCAGCAAGGTCAGACAGCCCTCCAGGAGACATTCACTTTCCCCATGACACTGGAATTAATAATTTTCTGGAGGGATGGGAAGCACAGCCACAGATCATGATGTCTCATTGTGCCAGGTATCACGTTAGCCCACAGTGAAAAGGATGCCTCTGCCTCTGCAGATTTGTAACAAAGAGACAACAGTTTAAAGGCAGGAAACTACAGAAACTAAGAAATACAGACACATAGCATACAGATAGTTTGCTATCTATGAAGTTGACCACAAGGACAATAGCTTGGACCGGTTTCTGTAACTCCAGAATTGAGATTTTTCTAAGGACAAAGATTTATTTGACATTTTAAATTGTGGTACAGAGTAAAGATCTCTCTATTATTGAATTCTTTCAGTTAAGCTAGAGAATGGACAAATAAGCAAAAATGTACTAGTGCTCTAAAGAAAACAGGCAATTTCCTCTTGAGACAAACAGGAAATTTTTCAAGGGCTATATTTTCTTCCTTTAGCACTTGTGATGTGGTTTAGTATCTTTGTTTTAAAAATGTTTCTCTTAAAAGTAACTATAGACAGTTCACATAGTGACTTTTTTTTGATTAAAACATTTCAATTCCTAATTTCTCTAATTAAAGACTTATTCTTGACTCACATGAAAATTCAAATTATGTTCTGAAACACGTGAGTCCTGATTATACTTTGATTTTGCCATTGTATCACTTCAACCAGAGGAGATCCATAATATTCATTCTCATGTTGTGGAAATTTCCATTTGCTCTCAGGCTGCGGTTCTTACTATGCTAGATCTTGATTCACAGTTGACATACACTAATTTCTAATTAACGTAAATCAGAAAATAAAATTTGCATTTACCTCATCTGAAGAATCTTCCTATTTATTGATTTCTCTCTCTCTGGTGTGTGAGTGTCTGGAGGCGTGTATGTGCATACCCATAAAATATCCAAATATATATATCATAATACGTATAATGCTAAGGAAAGGGAAAAAACCCCAACTATTTATTCACCAGTCATGAAAGGTGGTGGAAAGATGAATTTCCTTGTATTTCACACTTAACCCTTATTTGTTTGACAGCTGGTCAAATACACAAAAATATGTTCTCCAAAAAATCCTATCATGACTCCATTTGAGTTACAATAATAACCAGTCTACCAAATTCATAATGTTTTTAGGTCTATTGGATCTCATTATTTTACAGCCCTGTGTGCACCCCTTTCATCAATCTCTATCATTCTATTTAAAGAACATCTTTAATCTGAGGCTTGTGAAACATTTCAGACAACACACCAGTCAGTCTTGGATCCTCTGATTGCGGACCCAGTTCATGGCATAAAAACCACTTGAACCTCTCTATTCTAACACCAAAAGACTGGCCTGCAGGTGGGTTATCATTGAGGGCCTTGTCTTATAATGGAAATGGCCAACCTGTTGCATCCTTGAGTGTTCTTCACCAAAAGCTCAGGGCACGGCTATAGGATTATGGAGCAGAAGCACTAAGAAAATCTTTGTAGGAACGGAAATAAGAAATAACCTCTGAGAACTGAGACAAGGGTTAGAGTAACCCTGTTGTCTCAAAATGTTCTGGAGGATGGGTGATAACCATCAGGTTTACATCTCAGCCCAGATGTTTCTGCTGTCACTGTGTGAACACATTAGAAAGCAGCCAAGGCCATGGCCAGTTTTGAGCAGGTGCCTTTCCTGTGTTCTACCTTCCCGGCCTGGTGTGATTCAATACAATGCTGGCATGCCATAAAAGACTGCTCCTGCAAGACTGAAATTGAATAATGAGCTATTGTTGTGGTGCTCTTTGTTAAGAAATAAAAATCCTGGACTAATCTCATGTACAGGAACCATTTTTCTCACTCTAAAAATGCAGTAACTTCTGGTCCCCTGTAGAAGCTCAAGTGTTTAAACATGCAGATGTCCAAGCATAGGCAAAGTTGGCAGGAAAAAACCTACAGTGGACTGAAAAAAGGGAGGGCAGAGGGTAGTCACAAGAAGAATGAAGCTGACTGTATTGAAACTTGAGAAAGGCACAGTATATAATCTGCCCTGAGAAAAGGCATCCAAGGATAAGTGCTATAGAGGTCAGGAACACAGCTACACGTCTCGTCCATCCAGCGGCACCTCTGGAACTGCAATTTTCCATACTGACTCAGAGGAAAAGCAACATCATTTACCCAATTGTCCACTCACACTGTCAAGCTCTCAGTTTATTTTGGAAGTTCTTCCATCTCAACCTGACTTTGTTTAATTTGAGGTTGGAGGAGAGCAGACTCATGGGGTGCGGGCACAAAGAGAGATGGAAATCACAAGGTAAACATTGAGTCACCAAGGCCAACCATGCCAGTCCTGCTCACCATGGTCACAGAGCCACCACTGGTGCACTAGTTTGGACCAAATGTTGGGAGTCTGGTGGTTTCTGTTCATGATCCTTTCTGAGAAAACTTTCTAAAGGATGGGAAATATTCAGTGAGGAATATCAGGATAAAAACACCAGTACTGACCCACATGTGCCATTAAAAGGTGTGGCAGTTCTCAGCTTTATGAAAGGGAACTCCCAGTGCAGGAACAACTTTATATTTGCATTAGAAGTCTCTGTACCTTGAAAATTTGTTGGGAGAAAAATCACCAGCATTTGTGTCCTACAGATAAGATGATACAGCAGCAGAGGTTAAATATGCATATATTGAATGCCCCATCCTATCTTCCAGTCTCCTGGAGACAAACGATTGTCCAGCCTTCAGCTTTCCCAGGCAGCAGAATAAGGCTGGAGTCTAGAGACACACGTGCAGCAGAGTATAAAAAGCTGGCTCTACTGTAGAAGCTCAAAGCTGCTCTGCTGCTGCTGGACCACAATCCAGCTAAGTGAGATAAATTATGGAAAGGGGATTCATTCTGTACTGTGACTTTGATGAAGATGGAAGGTTTTTCAAAGTAGTAAATACTGCCCTGGGGTGGAGAAAAAAGGATAGCAAAGGACTCCTTTCACCTGTCTTTGAGAAAGAAATTGGAGATGGTCACCAGTCCTCTCACAGCTGGTCCAATTTTGGGGACACAGCCTGTCTTACGAAAATGTTCCAGATTTCCAAATCCAGTGACCACAGATCGCTTCTGGCTTTTCCAGAAAGTTCTTCCACCATGCAAACAACATTTATCAGTCCACTAAGTGTTTTTAAAAAACAAGTCCTTCTATTTGTTATTCTTGGTTGTTTTTCTTTTCTCTTTATCTGCCCTGAGCAACATTATATTCAGGTCTGTTATCCTTGCCTGCAATTTTTGATCCACTTGTAACTTTTTAAAAAAATATCTCTTTTTATTAACTTCAAGGCAGTGTTTTCAAATAGTTTTCAAATTGTAGCCCTGAGACTTAGGGGGCACATTTCCTGGCACAGTAATCAGTACACAGAAATGATGAAATTGTAAAGCAATGTCTAGATTTTCAAAAACTTCGTTTATTCCCCCTCTCCCCAATAAAATAAAATATGCCCACCCTCAGCTAAAGAACTTTTCTCAACATGTTTTAAAGATTTGATAAAAGTTCTCAGGATAATCATTGCTGAACTGCAAATATTTTGTTCCCTTACAGTATAGAGATCTCCTCTCACCCGCCTTTCCTGCTTGAGCTCTTTGTTGGTCATTAACTGCCCATGATGAATAGTTTCTTCCATTATCCAAATTACAGATCTGTCCTCAGTTGACAATAGCCAGCTACACTGGCAGATGAGTGCATTTTGGATTAGGTATTCTCTATTCTTACAGTTTTACCTAGTGGAAATTTGTAACATGTAGCAATCCAATTGCTAAAAAAAAAGTTACAAGATGATGTAAGTAAAAAGATTTAAATTTTTAGAACAACGAATGCACTGCGTATTCCTCTTTCAGCTTTCCAACTCTTGAAGTTTTTCCTTTGGCACCCAAAACACTAATAAAATATATGGGAAGTTAAGAGTCTTAAAAGGATTCCATAATTTAAATACCTCTCTGAGTATTGTCTGGAATGTCTTATTTACAACCAGCCAAAGTAAGTAAAAATATTTCCATTGACTTCAGTACACTTTGGATCAAACTCTTCATATGTGATTGTTTTGCTTGTCTTTTAGTATAAAGCAGATATTAATACTGAACATATTAAAGGATCGTCCTGCTTATCTTGTTTTTTTCATCTCCCTTCCTTCTCTCCAGCCTTGCACCTTACATGATTTGTTTTTTATACTCCATTTGCTTGTGATTTCCTTTTATCCCATCAGGCAATGAAAGTGATGGATTCATCCCTCTGTATTTTGAGTACTTAACAGAGACTCCCAATCCTGGATCCTCATCATGCCAAGGAAGAGATGCCTGTCTTCGGAGTACAATTCAAAGGATCTGAGGAGTAAATATCACTCTTTATCTTTCCTTATCTGTGAACTAGAGAGGAACCTATGGAAATGGGTTCTTCACATAACACATCAGTGCAGGACCTATAACTGGGCAGGTCAAATCTAAGTCCAGCCAACTCCACCCAGTATCCATCTGTAGCCACAGACTCCATTAAACTGCTGCCATCACATTTTGCCTGTACAAAACTTCCCTCCAAGAGCACGAAAGGGTCGGAACAGTAGACACAGTCAGGAATGTCCAAGCACTCTTCTCAACCCTGTCAAACAAACAGCACTCCCTTTCTATTCTTTTTCTCAGTAGAGAACCTACACCTTGTTTTCCACCTGAAGGGCAGGGAGACAAAGCAGCTGACAGGGATGCCAGCTCCGTCTCTCCTCTCCTTGTCCTCAGGTTAAAAAGCATAACATAAAAGCAAATATTTGTGGTTTCTCCTTATCATCTATTTGTTGAAGGAGGCAGCGTGCTCTTGGTGCAGGGCTGCGGTTTCAGGATGTGTCCCATTGTGATAAGCTGTGCACAAGGACAGCTCTTCTGCCATTGTCCACTGCACTGGGCTCAGACCCAACTATCCTTCCACCCTTACCTCCCATCCCCAGAGAGTCCAGCTTGTCACTGGGAAATGAATGGCTTGCTTTCCTCTCTAATCCGTTCTTGCAAGGGAGAAGAACAGCTGCTGCATTCCTTATCCCCTGGGAAGTCTCCCCACTGCTCCTTTAACCAGAACATTTATAAATGGATGCAAAAGAAATAATAAAAAATCAGAATTCTGAGTATTTGACAATGACAAGCACTGAGACCAGGGCTTTTCACAGTGTTTAGGAACAATTTTATCCCTTAATTCATGCGTAGTAAGTGTTACCAGACTCGTAGAATAGACGTGATGAAGACTTACACTATTTGGTTTCGTGTATGATGTCTTTGGTGGCTTTGAAAACCATGTCTCTGACTGTATTCCAGAGGTGTTTTCTGGAGGGGGAGCGAGACTTCCACCCTAACACGTAATTTTTGAAATCCATGTAGTAACCTAAGCTTATGAAAATCAATGACTGCACTGGTCTCTCCTGCTCTTTCCAGCTGTCCCCATAAGCTTTTCTCTTCTGAGATGTTCTTGAGCAGAGCTGTCTTTGTAGCTTGGAGAGTTCTTGACTAGAGGAGCAAGAAGATTTTGGGGTTATTATCTACACTCCGTCTACAAATGAACAGTTTCAGGACTTTTGGATAGAGGCAGGAGCCAGCTGTCAGCATTTTGTAGGAAGTAAAAGGGGAAGACCAAATGTGAGTGCTACTGAAACCAGACCTCCCGTGTTTAATGGCAGTTGGACCTCTCGAGGAAACCACTTGGGCGGGTACCCTGTCCCATGCGGTTGAGCAGTTCCCTCTGCCAGTGGTTTCAGAGGAAAAGATCACATATCACATATCACACACACAGAGCCAGAGCCTTCTGGAGTTAATAAAATCATTCGCTCCTCTTCCCAAAAATGTTTTGGTTTAAACCATCAGGACTTCTGAAGCAGGGGCATTATGGAATACCTGTGGGCACCAGGCTTAAGAGAGGTAAGTGGTCAATCCACAGATTAATAGGTAGTAGAGTAGAGTGTAGATGTTATTAAGCTGCTCAGGAATCACCTTCTTAATTAGAAATTTTGTTCTGCTTTTAAGAACTGCCTCGTTTTTTGAATTAACTCTAATGCCATAACACAAATACACATTACTTTCTTTGTTAACTTAAATTTTTGGTCCTGTTTTCCCTTTTTGCCTAAATTATTTCTGAAGCTGTTTGTGTTTGCAGCTTTATATCCCAAATATGCTTCAAATGAGCATAAGGTTTCAAATAATCTCTAGTTTCAAACTGCAGTCAGGAATATTCTGCAAGAAAGGGGCTGTAGAAAAGATGTGAAATACTTATTCTTAACAGAATCTACTGAAATAAGTGACTTCTGCAAAGAATTTCCATTTATAGTACTCTGTGTACTGCTGTGGCCGTAGCACTGCCTCTGACAGTGGAATGATTTCATGTTTAAAAGCATATCTATCCTTTTTGTTTCTGTTATGGCACAATAACACAATAAAATGACAACATTTTGAGGAGGAGGAGTTGTGTCAGGCAGTTTTTATGCAGCATGATGGTCAATAGCTTGGAACACTTAGCTGGGAGGGGGCTGAAACCTGCACCCCTGTTAAACGTGGCAGCCTCACATATTTCTCCAGTCTGCATTTGAGAACTCAGGGAAGGGTCCTATTTTTTCACAGCAAAAAGAGAAGCACACTAAAAGTGCAGTGGGATTCTGTGCCACGAGGAATCTGAACGCTCTGCCTAATGCAACAGGTACTGCTCACATGTTTGTAGTAGGTTTACTCTTGCTACACATCTCTCTCACTGTTCCCATAGGTTTTCCTTGCAGTCATAACCAGGTAACACAAACCACTAATTAGATATTGAACACAGAAGGGAAAACAGCCTTAGTATATGCACATTAATCAGTATGTTACCTGAGACATTCAGAACAATTAAAGGGACCCAGACATGCAACTACCAGTGATTTCAATGTTAATCTGACATCAAAAGGCACCTTTCAGCATCTTGGGTTTACAAAACTGAACCTAAGCAAAACTGATCATGATCACAATCTCCAAAAGCTCTGGAAAGGGAGTAGGGAGGGGGGACCATCCCTATGACATAGATCCACTTGGCATCAGTGAGGACTGGATTCCCTGCTATAATAAACAATTGGCTGCCTGAGGTCTCCATCACCACCACCTGTACCACCACACCCCCCCTCACATCTTTGGTACATTACAGGCATCACATGTCTACTCAAAAAAAAAAAAAGAGAAATTAAAAGTTTCTACTTACAGAGTTGAGTCCCAGGAGGTTGTTGGGGAGAGAGGAGGTGACTCCTGACAGAATAGCTGTGGCCACCACTGCCCCCAGGCACTGGGCAATGATGTACATGAGCGCCTTGAAGATGCTGATCTGGCAGCTCAGCAGGAGGCCCAGGGTCACAGCTGGGTTCAGGTGTGCACCACTGATGTGACCCACACTTTGTGCCATGGTAGCAATGGATAAACCAAAAGCCAGCGAAACCTTCACGTTGTCCTGAGACTTTGTTGATGTTTCATTGCCCACCACTGGGAAGTTAAAACCCAGTGCTGAGCCAATGCTGATAAAAATAAAAAGGCTCATAGCAAGAAACTCAGCCACCACAGCCCTCCAGAACATTTTCTTTTTGAATTCACTAGCCATCTTTCCTCTCTTTCTCTCTCTCCCCTCCTCACTTTCCCTTCTCCCTCTCTCCCTTCCTTTGCCTGCTATTTTTCCTTTGAGGTCTGAAGAGAAATGTGCAGAAAAAATACAGTCCTTGGATTATTTATAGGGCTTTGGGTGGTCTGTAGGAGGGAAGGGGTGTTGCACAAAAGGAGGAAAGAACATCTACATAGATGCTGACTGCTAGATTGATGTAAGACACTGTATGCCTGCCAAAGTTTCTTTCCTCCTTTTTTTTTTTTACCCCTCCCTTAGCGTTCGATCTCTGCTGCCGTTTTTAAGAGGCTTTTTAAAACTCTTGGAAAAGTCTTTAGGAGTGCCTCAGGAATTTTACTCTCACTTCTTTAACTCCTGTATCATCATTCAGCACACGGACTGGAATGAAAGCTTTTATGGGATTTCTGTCTCAAGCTGGACGGAAACAAAAAGCAAAGTTATCTGTGCAGGCTGGTAAGTTATCCACGCTCATCTTCACAAGAGCAGATAACATCCAAAAATAGTGAATAAAACTAGCAATTAAAATCATACTCTAGAGACTTAAGTACCTCTGTTTCAGAAACCAGGTAGAAATGGCTCTTCTGCTGGCTCTGTGGAGACTTCGACTCGTTTCTGATGCCAGAGTTGACAGTTGTATGGATGAACACACGTATTCACACAGGCTCACACAAGGTGGTGTTAACTGATGAAATTGTAGGGCTAAATTTTAACCTCTGTGACCACCCTGTAAATCCTGCACAAGTAAGCTGGAAGCTCTCCATGGATGCAATTTGGATGCTGATGGGTAAATGATTTGAGGGTGGGGGTGATAACATTTTGTTTTAATTTATAATTTCTTTTATTCTTAGTATCATTTATTTCTTTTAAGCTGAAGTGTCTTGGGGATTCTCCAGGCTTATTCTCCCATAATTGGTAGGAAAAAAGCCAATTTGGGGGCTTCCTACTCCACGTCCTGCATGAAAGTGTATCTCACACCACCCTGCAGAAGGTCAGCTGTCCTGGTTGTCACCAGGGAGACTGCTCACTGCTGCTGAGCCACAGGACTGGCCGGAGACAGTGGCAGAAGGGGAGGGCAAGGGAGAAGGGAAATTACATGCTTGATTTTGCAGACAAAATGAATCTCCTGGCAGTGCCAGACTGTCTTTTGAAGCAAAAGGTCTAACTGCCTTTGTTTTTATCGCAGCAGGACTTGTATACATGCCTCAGATTAACCCCTGTGTTATCAGATCTCTGCCTGCTTTAACAGCTGGTGGTGCCTTCATCTTTGAACCAGGGGATTTGCTCTTACTTCAAACTATGTAAAATCTGATCCAGACTCAGAAACTAACTCCCCAGACACAACTTTTGAAAGACAGATATTTAAAATCAGCCTACTTCTCTGCCTTTCTCCTCTTACTTTAATGCACTGGTGTCAACTTCTAAATTGTACTTAAATTAATTCAAGGCTTTTTCACTTGGACAATACGTCAATATGAAAGTAAAATAAAATACACACCTGGATAGAATTAAACAGTCAAGAAGGGCTTTTAAAATATATTCGGCTTTCAAAATATAGTTCAGATACAAAGCTGAAGACTGGTTAAATAAAAATCCAGATGTCTTTGGCCTGTCACCCCTAAGTTCTCATTCTTTCTAGACATCAGATGTTCTTTATTTTCCATATAACCAATTTTTTCCTTCTTTTTTATAATATGCTCACACAATAGAACTGTGTCAGTGAAAAAAAGGAAAAAACAAAGAAGTAGGAACAAATTAATTCTTGGTTTTACACTTATAACTACTATTGAGGAACCACGTGACAGAAAAATCAAAGCCAAATTTAGTCAAACATGGTACACAGTGCAATTTTAATGTAAGATGCAGTCAATAGTATTTGTACCCTGTTCAGTGAAATGTTTTATCTACTGCAAACAATCTCTGAGACTTGAAGATCATAATTGACCAGCTTCTATGGTCCTACCATGCAGATGCCCAAGACACGGGGCATTTATCACATACCTCAGGAAACTAGGAAAAGCAGAGCTCTATGAATAGCTTACGAGAGTTTCCATGTGTCCCAGATTGGCACCTGTGTCATGGAGCTGCCTATATATTCAGCATTGTCCACAGGAAATTCATTCTTTACTCACTTCTTCCTACAATTAGGATCTGGATGACCAAACAATCTCTGTACCAGTACCGATAAGGTGAGAAGGAATCTCTGAAAAGAAAATTTCTAGAACCCAGAAAAGCAGGTTGGAGAAGTATTGGAAAATGATTCTCTGATTTCTATAGTCTCCTCTAGGTATTCTTCACTGGACTGTGCCAAAAAAGGGTACCAGGCAAGAAAGACCTTTAGTCTGAGTAGCGGAAGAGCCTTGGCATGAGTGAACAACTAGGAAGTTAAATGTACCTTGAGAGCAGGAGGTTGATCACCCACCTTGCAAGTTAGTTAACATGCTTATCTTTCTATACTGGGACTCTCCATTTATCTTTTCATAAATATTACCCACCTGTCATTTCATATTTTGGAACTAGATGCCACCAGAAGGCAATAAATCAATACAATTATCATGCAGACAGAAAAAAATCAGCTGAAATACATTAAAGACAAAACCTACTACATATAATATGTAATGTATGTTGCTATACACATCCAGGGAAAATATTTATATAAAGAGATATGAGGAGCTATTAGTCAATCTTGCCCATCTACAATCTGATGTGAACAAAATTATGATCATCACTGTTGTGTTGTTATTATTAATTATTGCTTACATGGTGATGATACCCAGGGCCCCCATGTTTTCAGTGCTGCTCAGAGAGCAACATCAGAGACAGACTTGTCCTGCATGTAGAAGAACCACCACTTGGGAAAAATAAGGAGATGGCAACTAAAGAACCAACATTCTGCACAAGAAGTAGAAGGAATTGACAGAGTGGACGGATTAAATCAACAGTATTAATATATTAAGGAAAGAGGAGAGTGAAGGTGTAAGTAGAGCAGCAACACATCAGTTGGACCTCTTCAGAAATGTCCTCCACAACACAGATTTAATTGGTGCCCAGGTCATTATGTCACTTTTCTACAAAATGGGCTCCATCTTACTGAGCCTGATGACAAACACCACGACACCTGGCCAAGGGCTCAGAAACCAGTACACCCAGTCCCCATAAATCACCAGGAACCAAAAAAGGGCAAAATCCAGCGTGCTGCATATCAGATGATCTGTGTTTTGTGCAGACAGCTTTCCTAAGCATGGTTTTAGCTTATGTGCCAAATCTTTCTGGAAGGAGGGGGTTGGTTTTCTCTGGAATTATGTATCTAGAAATAGGATTGACTGCCAATCTTATGTAAGTGTTTAGGACAGGCAATGAAGAACATATCTGATGGGAACAAGAGGGAAAAAGTAGCTTTTGAGCTGAGGGGTGGCTCCACAGATAATTTAAACCAATGTACTCATAACAACTCTCTAATTTAGTTACACCAGAGACAGTTGAGTGAAAAATCAATTTCACAGTACTCGATATTTAATTGCCAAGATCCCAGGGCCAACTCATGTTTTGTCTGGGACAAATCGTATTTTGAAGGGCTGTAGCACAGTCTTTACCTAACATTTCAGTCAGAAAACAAATGTATTTGTTGGTTAAGTGGTAGTTGGTTAAGTTCTGCTCTTCCTCATGTCAAATTGCTCAGGATCTCTCTACTATTTGAACAAATGTCATAAACTGCAGATTTGGTCTTGGCTAACATGACTTCTTTGGGAATTTTTCACCTAGGTGAAAGAACAGTCAAAGCCAAAGGGCAGAAGGAATATATGTTGGTCCAGTGCACAAATGATTGGAGGAGCCACAAGAATGGCAAACTTCAATTATACTTCCCTTCAATATAATCTTGTGTTACCCTAGGACCCTGCTACCCAAGTCATACAGCAGGCAAGTGGTTATTGCTAGGAATAAATTCCTACTTTCTGCCCATAGACTTTCACTTCTATGAAGCATTACTGACTTTCTAAACACCATGGAGAAGATCAAACCCATGCAGCAAGGAAGAGCTAGAGGATCCATGCATTCTTGGTCCAACATCTCAGAAATGGAAAGGAATCCCGCACTTCCATCTCGAATGAAAACCTTTTACTGTGTATTCTGTTCAGTGCTATCCATAGGGAAAGGTGGAGTTCAGAAGTGGGGTTTTCATTAAGAATAATGTCACTGGCTTAAACAGATTCACACCAATATTCAGGAGCTTCATCCTGGGATTAGTTCACTTTCAGACTATAAGAAGAACCCTGTCCCACTTGCTAACATAAAGAGTACAAGGTTGCAGCTGAGCAAATGAAAAGACACTTGGAAATTTCTCTCCAAGAGAGGTGCCTGAGCACAACTGACACCTGACAGCATGACTAGAGTATGCAAGAACTAGGACAGGGGTTAGACTGAATCTTCTCCCAAGTAACAAATGAGAAGATGAGAGGAAATAGCCCCAAGTTGTGCCAAGGGAGGTTTAGTTTGGATATTAGGAAAAATTTCTTTACTGAAAGAGCAGTGAAGCATTGGACCAGGCTTCCCAGGGCAGTGGTGGAGTCTCCTTCCCTGGAGGTGTTCAAAAAATGTGCAGATATGGCAGTTAGGGACATGGTTTGGTAGGCGCAGTGGTGTTGGGCTGATGGTTGGACTTGATGGTCTTAGAGTTCCTTTCCAACCTTGACAATTCTATGATTCGATGATTCTATGAATCTTTTATTTAATGCTCCTAAATCCAGGAAAGATGGAAGATTTGAAACACATCCCCCTCTTTAGCATTTCCTACCAGCCTGTCTAAGCACTCACTTGCTACATGTGCCAACTGCTGAAAAATCTCCCTGTAGCTCCTCAGCTGACTTTATTCCCTGTACAGTAAACACAGAATATGTAATAACTTCTTACAGAGTTGGACACTTAAATCCTTTCTTGAGGCTGGCCCTGAATTTTCAGAAACTCATCTGGGAGCATCGGCACTTAATTATTAACCACATGAATCATATAATGTGTTTGGAGTCAAGACGGTGTGTCACCCTGTAAAAAGCAAGATTCAAAGGCATAAATTCACATGATTAATTTTCATTTGGGCATTTCATGATTCAGTGAAATAGAACCGTAAGAACTGATGTTTTCCATTTCTTAGGAACAACAAAAAAATCCCTGTACATTTCTCCATGTTCACCTACTTGTCATAATTATTTTTTGGGGGATTTTTTCTTTTTTTAAAACTTTACATATGGGTATGTGAGCATCCTTGCTACAGCACTTCTCTGTTTCTGCTCTTCATTTTCCCTTTTCTTTTATTCTTTCTCTCCTGGTCATAATAAGACAATAGAAGGAAAAAAGTATATCGGTGAATAATATAAAGGAAATGAATCTGTTACTGCACAAGTAAATTCAATATCAGCAGAGGCAAACCTATGTGCATCAATGACCAATTTAGTCAAGCTAGATAGAGATAATGATTAAGAAATTATTTTCTTTTGAAAGAGGTATTGAAGGTATCTGCAGAGAAAATCACTCATGTCCTTGGAGAGTTTGCTCTAAATTTCATTTCAAGTTCTTTTCTCTGAGAGTAAAAGGCTCTACTGAACTTCCTGAAAACGTTTATAATGCAGTCTTAAATGTGATAATACAGCACATTTTTTTCATGATAAGTACAACAAAACCATGTGGGTGGCATTTGTCTCCCCTAATTGTAGGTATCAACCATGAAAACCACTCCAACTGAGCTGATGTCCTTTGTCTGCCTCTTTGTTAATGCGTAGTGTGTAAATTCTCAGGATGTGATCACAGTCCTCAATTTTAGACATTTACACTCCGTTGGCTCTGTATACCCAACTATTGCCTGCCCAGCTCCAACGTCAGCACTTACCTTTCTCTGGAAATCCCAATTCTATGGTCATGAGAGCTGTACAGCTGCCACTCACTGAAAGGACGGTTATCACCCTTTTTTTGACATTTCTGGGACATGAAATAATAAAGATGACTGTCTTCCAAATGAGACATAGAAGAGAATTACCCAGGAAACTGCTAAACCAGCCTGCACCAGGAACCAGATTTCTCTTTCCCACTTATTGTCTTGTACCACCAAGTTCAAAGCAGTGTCTCTCCAAAGGAGACAGCATTATGAACCATGAAATCTTTAAAACTGCCTGCTCTCCTAACACACAGCAAGTACTGTTAGAGAAAGGTACAAAAAAGTTGGCTCTCACCAGGTTAATCTTTTAAATAAGCATTTTTTCTTCCAAAATATGCATTTTTTCTCTCCAAGTTTATTCTGGAGAGAGAATATTCTGCTGCCTAGCAGGAAACTTGCAGCAGCATTAACATGCCAACCAATGTCCCAATGCACTTTAGGAACAGGGCACTTTTAGTGAGAAAGGAAGTATGAATCCCTTATCAGAATATGGGAGAAGATCTTACAACTTTCTCCAGAAGCCTTTCGCATATTTGTGTTGTTTGAACATAGTTGCCCTCAGAAATGATTGTCTTCTCTGGTCATCCTAGAAAATGGCGTCACACTAAGGGTTAAATTCCAATTATTATTTTTTTTCTAAGTGAATATATTTAGAAGCAATTGTCCTTTTGAGTTTCCTGTGCCCAGTGCATCACTGGGAGGTTGACCAATTTTTTTTTTCCCTGCACATTGTGTTACATAAAACAACAACTCTGCCAGGAATACTGGGCATGACACATCAATGACTGTGCTAATGAAAGCCTTGGTAGTTCATTACAAATACAGGAGTTGAATAAACCATTGTTATTGCTGTAGGAAAGTTTTAGTATGGAACACAACTTGCTTGAGTTTTTAATATGCAGGAGAAATCAAGCCTAACTTTCTAATCCTATAAGATGTGAAGTTCCACTAGAGCAGTGTTGATATGGTTGTTCTACCTCTTGTTTTGAAGAAGGCTTTTTTATGTAATTTTTGAGCATTTTGTTGCCCAGATTTCATCAGTGCTGTACACTCCATCCTCTGTTTCATCATGGTTCAACTGCTCAGGCTCACAGCTTTGGCATAGTCCAAGGTGCTGATTCAGCATTAGAGACTCCTTTTTAGTAGTGAATTTCTTTTCATTGCCAAGTGTTATAGGGCATTAGGGATGTTGAGCTGATATGAAAATAAAAGGGAGAACTTGAGGTGAAAGTTGTGATATATTTTCCAAACAGGAAAAAACCTTATGTCAGGTTTATCACATAACAACATTCTCTGAAGTGTCAGCTGGACTCGTCAAGTATATGAGATCATATTGCAGCAGTAAAGTAGTTCAGCATCTTAATACAGGCTGCAGAAATAAAGCAATAAAACAAAGTCATCATAAGGCACTTGTATGTCTTTCCAAATGCTGTACCAGAACATCATAGTACATCGAGCATTTTAAAAGGTCACTTAGTCTTTCCCGCACCTCCAATTAGACTTACGATCCTCCTGACAGCAGTTTATCTGGACTGTCTTTAAGATATTCCTCAAGGATGGCAATTTTTGTGCCCCTTTAGATGATCAGTTCCAGTGCTTATCATTACAAAGGTTCCCTAACATCCAAACTTCCTAAATTGAAACACCCTGAATCATTTTCCTGGTGATTATAATTCATCAGGAAACACTATATTTAGACATATGATTAACCAGCACACACCCCAGTAAATCTACTGAACCTCAGAAACCCCATTCTGCAGTTACTTTATGGAGTGAAGATCTACATGACTCAAGTACACAGATCTTTTCTAGAATTTGTCCTTTTTCACTGTAAGTCCCGTGGTGATTGTATTCAGCAGCATTTGGGCTTGCACAGACATGGTAGAAAAGGGCAAGGCCATTTGAGGTACATCTGGCATCCTGCAAATCACATTGTGTTCTGCATATGAAAAGACTGAAGACTGTAAATGCTACAGTAGATTTCAAGAAATTCAATGACCTCCACCATGAAGAAAATCTACGTTTCCTCTGCCATACATAAAGATGACATGAATTACTTTTAGAAAGTGTTTGTCTTCCTCCACTAACTATAGAAGGATGTCAGACAATCAACTGAAACTCACTACTCCTAGATATCATAAATTAGATGAAATTAATCTTATTCTTAGTGAGCACCTCAGACAGACAACTTCATCCAAGCCTACAGTTGTCCATATTCTTAAGCTCAAGTATTTCTTAAGTGAGTAGAGATGGGGTTGTCGTTGGCATAGGCAAAACACAACACTGGAGATGATACTCATTCTCTGTGTTCACTGACATAGTGTCCTAAAGCATCTTTGATGATAAAACTGTTCTATTAATTGTCTGTTCTCTCTTTTTATTGAAGATACTACCTGTCTTACCATTTCTGAATAAGCAGGAGGAGTAACCATGGGTATTTGTGTATCTTTGAAGGCAAGATTCACCCCTGTGACTCTAAGGGTACTGTAACTTGCTGTAAAAACAGCTCAGCCTTTTGGCAATCACTGTTTACTTGGTCTTCATTGGGATCACCACCATTACTTTATATGTAACCTTTTCACTGGTTGAACACATCCTTTTTTTCCATCTTTTTTCCTTTTCTGCCCAAAGAATTGGCAGAATATCCTTCCCTGGAGGTATTCAAAAAGCATGTAGACATGGCACTTCAGGACATGGTTTAGTAGGCATGGTGGTGCTGGGCTGACAGCTGGACTTGATGATCCTAGAGGTATTTTACAATCTTGATGATTCTATGGTTCTATGATTCTTTCATCTTCATTTTTGTCAACTAGATCCTCTCTTTATTCCCAAGTTTGAAAAACTTGTTCATTAAAAGCAAACATCACATGCAAGAGCTGTCCTTCATTGTGATTGGTTTTATCTCTAAATGAGAACATGAGGACACCAGAGAGACATCAGTATTAGAGCCAGTTAATTAAAAATGAAATAAATATTTTGAATAACCTTCAACTATGTCCCTGCATGAGAATGCTCACTGGAAATATTTTACCATCACTACAACTTGGGATCCTATCTGAATGTAGAAAAATAAAACGAAATAAAACAGATCGGGAGAGATTAATTATTCATTGTAATAATAGGTCTCAATAAGTTCACACTGGTGATATGAATATTTATAGGGATCACCATTTTCCTTCCTTGCCAAAAAACATCAGCCTACAGTAATATGTGGTCTCTCTACAAAGTTTGCCAAAAAGTTGCTCTGTTGCTGCAGAAGTAGTTTGAGATGCACAAATGAAAATAAAAAAGTCTAAAAATTATGTTAGGTCCCAACTTTCCTTTAGAGAAGCAAAACGGAGATCTAGGAAGCACTAAAAGCTTTTCCTAAAGTCATCTTTCACTTTTGTGTTTGTGATTGATTGCATTCTCATCTCACCAGTAATGAATGGTTCCTACCATATTCCTCCTGTTTTCCACCTCTTCCTGCTGTTATAAGGAAATAAGATTCAAGTGTTAAGTGCAAGCAGATTTGTACTCCACAAAGGCTTGCTAGCACCTCAGTGTTTGACACTGTGTTCACACTAATTCACTGCAAGAGGACATAAAACAGTGATTCTGGCATAAAATGAGCTTTTCCAGAACTTACTGTAGTGGTTTAAGACATGCCTGAATCTAGTGGCATCCCTGCACTGGACAGTTCCTATCCACAGGTAAATTGAGGTCAGGGTCTGTGTTCAGAGGAGACCTAAACAAAGCAGTGACTTAAAATAAACCCTTTGGCTTGGACAGAAATAGATTATGAATGTGCACATCGTGTGGTGGTGTGTCTCAGCTAGCTGAGTAGAAACTTTCCTTTAAGGGATGGTAAAAGGCAGTTGGAGAGGAACCCACTATGGCTAACGTGGCATAAAGAGAGCTGGGCCACACCCTTAATTTCTGCACTCATTCCCTTCTTCCAATGAAGGCTGAGATAATTATATCCCCCACTAGGGTTTGCAGAGCTCTCAGTAATTCCAGACTAAGTATTTATATCTGCTGTGAAAGTGTGTGTGTGTGGGGGGTGTTATATCATGTAGTTTTCCAAGTTCTTTTCTCCAGTGGGACTATCAGAACACCTTTGAGTGGTTCAAAAGCTGTCTTTGTATATCCACTTTACTGTTTAGCCAATTACAGCATATAGCCACATAAGCATTACAGTTAAATTGCCTGGCATTGAATTAAAAAGAGAAACCTTCTTTAGCCTTCCTTACAACAAGCTGAAAAAAATAGGCTTCACAGTCAAAGGAAATACCTCTTGTCTCCTAGACAAATTATTCTCAGTTTTACTTTATTAAATCAAATTTTACTGGACTGTGAATACCTCGCCATTCCTGTCTTATTGATTATTTACTAGTCTTATTGTGATACCAGAAAACTGAACTAATAAAGATATTATATTCACTAAGGAGATTCCCAAGCATTAGATAGCATTAGGCCAAGATAATCTTCAGCTTTTTCTCTCTTAGATGCTTTCCTGAAGCACTGAGAATTTGAAAGATTGCTAGAAAACTGCATGAGGCAACGTCATTCACTGACATAATAAAACATTTCCAAAAGCGTCTTTTCTGCTGACCATTTGATAGATAACTGTACTGCTCATTTAGTAACATTCTATCTAGTCTTGCTATTTTTATATATCTTCTTTATTATTTTAGTACAAGATTAATTTCCCTTTCCTACGCAGTTCTGGAGACTCTTTAGTTCTGTCTGATGTATACTGACTCTAAACAATAGTTTCTCACTTCTGTCTTTATATGTGTCTGTAACTTTTCCTGAGGTAGGTTATTGCAGATCATTCTCTACAAATGCTTTATTTATTGCTTCAGTTTTTCATAGAATCATTAAGGTTGGAAAAGACCTCTAAGGTCATCAAGTCCAGCTGTCAGCCCAGTACTACCACACCTGCTAAACCATGTCCCAAAGTGCCACGTCTACATGGGTTTTGAGCACATCCAGGTATTCACTGGGCAGCCAGTTTCAGTGTTTGACCACTCTTTCAGCAAAGTAGTATTTCCTAATATCTTGCCTAAACCTCCCCTGGCACCAATTGAGGCAATTTCCTCTTGTAGTATGACTTGTTACTTGGGACAAGAGATCAACACCCACCTCATCACAATAATATTTCAAGTAGCTGTAGAGAGCAATAAGGTCTCCCCTCAATCTCCTCCAGACTAAACAGACCCAGTTCCTTTAGCCGTTCCTCATAAGACTTGTGCAGTTTCGTTGCCTTTCTTTGGGTGTGCTCCTTTCTTTGTGTGTCTTTCTTGTAGCAAGGGCTGTATTTTGAAGATATACTTTAGTTTTTCCAAGTCTCAGGTTTATCATGTTTGTATATTTCACAGTCTCCCCTTATCTCTTGACTCTTTTGCACTTGTGCAATCTTCAGCAGCGCTGGGAAAATAATTAAAAATATCCAATTCATCCTTTCATGTAATTGCAAAGTGGCCAACAGTGCATGGGCACCAGAACTCTTCAGTTCCTTCAGGATTATCAGCATGATGAGACAAATGACTCATATGGAAGTTTCCAGAATTTTCTGTATCTTCATGCCAAAAGCTAAAGTTACGAATAGTAGGGATCTTGTACTAAATCAGATTTGCAGAACAATCAACAGGTGAAATTATTTCTCTGGCTCACTGCACTGTGTCCACATGGTCTAAAGAGTGGGTAAGGAATGGCTGGGGTTAAAGGCTCGTGCTCCTGTGCTCAGCAATACTCCCAAACTTTCCAGCAATTCCAATGTTACAGGATTCAGTGATGGTAAGGACAGGAATTAGGGCACTTGAGAGGTGTGGATTCAGGATTTCACAATGTAGCTGAGAATCAGCTGAAACTGTTGATCTTTTAAATGTCCATTTGCATTAGTTTTGTTCAGGATAAATTTTCAGAGTGCCTCACTGTAACTATAAAAATTGAGAAAGAAGAGGAGAATAACATGTAATACAGGTCCTAAATGATAAAAATCTTTTATACTTACAGGAACATTTGCCTGCACAGTGATGGGTACTGAATTGCCCAGAAAGCATGCACACTGCCAATTACCTAAAGCCTTGATATCTTTGGCAAGGTTGCATAAATAATGTTTCTCCTAGAATAACATGTTCTTGAACTGTTTCTCCAGAGTATTTTCTGCACATATGTTTCCCATCAGCAGCAGATGGGAAAGTCCAGCTTACAGAGGTGAAAATCAAAAGATTTCCAACACTGTCTTTAATTCTGGTTTGAAATCTTTCTGATCGGCCTCGTTCTTCATTACAGTTGTGTATGTGTTAAAAGTCATGAAGACTTTTGTTGCTTTAGAAGAACTTCCCACTCTTCTGACCTCTGAGAATTGGATAATTCTGTAGGTTAGGAGAGTTAGGAGAGAAGTAAAATATTAAACACAATTATCATTGTAAAATTACAAAATAAACCAAAGAACATCTCTACATCAGTCACTGTGAGGTAATCCCAGCTTCTATAGCATGTGGCAGTAGAAAAATACTGGTGGATTATCAAGTTTATATCATTAATACCCTGTATGGAAACTTCATATTACCCAAAGAATTTAGACAACACTGTCAATGGACTCAGTCAGTAGACCAGTACATGATGCAATTCTTCTCCCTAAGCATAAGCATCTGACACCATTTTATATGTTGTATTCTTTTGTCTGGTCCCAGGCAGCTACATTAGAACTATGGGGTCTTCTTGTGTTTTCTCTGTTGTATCTGCCAGCCTTATGTGGATATTTCAACTACCCAACCATAAAGAGTTTCCTAGATTTAACAGATAACTAAAGATGTGTGGGACATTAAAATCAATGCCAGGTGTAGAAAAAAAGTTGTGAGGATCCCCTTTATTGACAATAGATCGACACAAGATGATAATGCACCCTGTCATAGTACAATGTCCAAAAAGAGTTGATAGATCTCTCCCTGAAAGTAGCAGCTTCTCTCTAGAAAGACACCTGCTCCTTTATTCCAGATGACTGAAGTTGAGGTGGATCCCAAGCTTTACATCACACACACTGAACATTTGTTCAATACTGTTTTCCTTACCAGCAGTGGATGAAATATAACTCAGCCATAAGGAATCACTTCAGCCTCACCTTTGGAAGCTTCTCTCACACACACCGAGGTTTGTGCTAGCACTTTCCACCTTGACAAACATACAGGACTGACACGATCTCATTCCAGGGTTGGAAACATAATTAATGGTGTGTCAGAATGACTCACATCAGCACTTACCTCATGTTTCCCCTTCTACATCTTAACTCTGCATAGTCTTGTTTTCCAGCTGCCACCACTGTGCAGGTGGCGCAGAGACCTGTCCACTCGGAATTTTCATTCTGCTCAGTGTGGCTTCTTCTCTTCACATCCCTTTTGAAGAACTACAGATAAGATGCAAAGTTTCTTAGCTTTCAAAGTTTCCATGTTATTGGGAAAGACTGCCATGTCATTAGCCAACCCACTTCACTCCAGTGAATATATTATTGGAAATGTCTTTTTCTGTCCATTCACAGAAAAGCAGGTCTTATCATATTTTATCTTTCTTCTTATATCTTAACCTACAAAACTTTATCTTGCTAATACACATCCTAAATTTTCCTCCACCTTTCCTTGACTGGGAGCTATTCACATGTTATCTTTCTCCTCTGATCTCTCACCTCACTCATTTTCTATTGTATGAAACACATTGATTATTTTCAATCTCAGAATCTTTCATGGAGCTGTTACAAATCTCTCAGTAGATAGTGAGGAAAAAACTCTTTACTATTTGTTTCTTTATCAAGGGATCTCTTCTCAGATTTTTCCAGATGTTTTGTACTCCAAAAAAATTGTATGGATATTCAGCAAATTTTTGTTGTTCTTTACTCTTCTCTTCACAGAATCTCAGAATGGTTGAGGCTGGAAGGAGTCTCTGGAAGTCATCAGGTCCAACACCCCTGTCAAGCAGGGCCACTTAGAGCAGGTTTTTGGGTACTGTGTCCAGATGCTTTTTTAATATCTCCAAGGATGGAGACTCCACAACCTCTCTCATTGAATCACAGAGTCATAACATGGTTTGGATTGGAAGGGAACTTAAAGATCATCCAGTTCCAACCCCTCTGCTATGGGTAGGGACACTTTCCACTAGATCAGGTTGCTCAAAACCCCATCCAGTCTTTCAACACCTTCCAACCCAGATCATTCTATAATTCTATGATATTCCTTCTCCCACCTGATTACCAGTTGCAGTTGCCAGTCCATAAATTTGTAGATCCTCTGTAAGGGCCACTGTTTCTGTCAAATGGCAATAGACCCTGTTTAGGCAGTTGTATCAATTACTAATGGAGCCTTGGGACTCTTGAAGCTGATGTGGTAGAAAGTGCCTACATGCAACCAGTCGAATTATTCTCTAGACTCTGCTGGTTATATTGAAGAGGTTGCAATGGGGATGGGACATGGTTCTGTGTAGACACCTAGATGTAAATATCTAAATACAATTGTCTTAATGTTTGAGGTGAAACCCAGTACATATTCCTAAACAACCTGCTTCAGTGTGTAGTCTGTAACACACTTTCTTTCTTGATAAGGAATAGCATCAAGTAATAGCCGGAAAAAAACACGTGTAGAAGAAAAATGCCAAATATTTCTCACATATCCATAATTGTCACATATCCTTATTTATAACATATTCTTTTGCAGGACTTGTTGGTGCTTTTTCTGGTTTTGTTTTGTTTTTTTTTTTTTAAGTAGAAGGATTGGAGACCTTCCAAGGAAAATGTAATCAATATATATTAGTTTTGTTCAACAGCCAAATGTTATGGTCGATTGCAATTATATATGAAACTGAAAGACTCATACCAAAAGGGTTAGTTTATTTCTTGTTCAAAAAAACTTCTCAGAAATAATATCTGGATGCAAAAATTAAGAAACTAAATGCATTCACTTCAGACTGTTATGAGACTCTTTTAATTGTAATGTTTATATATCGATTATACACTTGCTTACTACAGTATTTTTATACTCCTGTCCAACCTGAATTTAGATCTCTTCAATGTGAAGGGTTAGTTATGACCGATGGAAAACTGTTCCAGGACCTGACAGGTCTCAGTATAATAAAGTTGTTCATTGAACTAAATTTAAATTACTTTTTTCTTCCTTTTTGTTCCATCTGCCTGGTAATCCACTGCAGTAATACCACAGAATCCCTTTTTCTCTGCCACATTTATCCCTCCCATTACTTCAAGATTACTTTCAGGCTCCTTGACCATTGTTGGGTCAGACTTTTTATAAAACATTTTTTTTAATAAAATTTCTCACTTTTTTATAAATATTAACCCTTCCATAATCTTTGCTCTTTATCTGAATTCATTCCAGTCTGTTTTCATCTAGATGTTTTGCATTTAGAATAATGTAGTTCACAACAATTTTTCCAGCCACAATATGTCATATGTAAACATTAAGTATTAATATCTGTGGATTGTCTCTCTGTATTTTAGAAGCATGATGATGCAATTTCCTGCATACCTACCATCTTCCATTATTTGACAAACATGAAGTCTAAGCATTCAAGTTCTGCCTTGCATCGATTTTGAATCAAGTGTTCTCTTCCATAAGGAGCCGTATCTATTCTGAAGAGAAATAAGAGGTCCTGCATAACGTTTTCCATCATGGATTTACAGTGCCATTTGGCAAAGTAATATGCTAGTTATTCATAAGAACAAAAACACAGTGAACTCAAAATATCCAGTCTAATTTTTTTCTTACCACAGGTTAAAATTAGAATAAAATAATCGGCTAGATATAAACTTGGTGAACTTACAGTTTCCAGCTGCATTTTTTCCTTTACCACCTGAAAATGTGAAGTTAACTGCCCTGGCTCTAATTTTGAATCTGTTTACTCAGTGGCAAATAAGCAATAACTCCATTGAAACTGGGAATATATAGAAAGTAAGAATAGTAAGTTGGGACCCCTAGGTGTTACTAGTTGCATAGATTTCTCCAGTACAATAAATGGAAATGACCCAAGAGAAGAAAACAATGAAGCTATCTATGTTGGTGTTTGTGAAAAAATAACTGAGAAAAAGCATTGTTGTTGGAGAAAGTAGTAGGAGTTGTAAGGCCATCCTTCTTGCAATGTGTTTGTGATGCTGTAATCAATTGTCTAAACCCCAGAGCGTTAATGAATGGGCTATTATACAGTAAATTACTCCAAGGTCTGGTTCTTTTCCAAGTGATTGTCAGCTTCACCCTGCCTGTAGTGTAAACATGTTGGCCCTGGGCCTTTGATTCAAGCCTAAAAGTACTCTTCAAGGATGCTCCTTCCCAGTGCAATTTTCCCATACTCTACAAATTGCAGATTCATGGTTTGCTATTCTGTCACTGACCACAGCAGGCCATGGTCTACAGCAAAGCCTGTATTCAAAGAGATTGAATAACACATAAACTTTCTTTAGGGAAATACCACAGCATGGAAATAATATACTAAGGCCTTCCTTGTTATGTGGCAAACCCAAACTCTGCTTTAAGTCTCCTAGCATAGCAGAATTCCTCTTGTGCAGGGTCACAAGAAAATGCTCTTAGGAAGCCAAGCTTTGATTTTCATGGGTCACATCATTATTTTTTTAATAATTACTATAAAAAGTGACACTGGTTGAAAAACAGACTTTGATTTTGTTACATTTTTTTGAAGTGTTCATAAAAAGTTGTTACAGTAAAATAGTCTCAATAACAATTTCTATGACAACACGTGGAAATACAATACGAGAAAAGAGATAAAAAAAGTCCTAGAAAATGAGAAACAGGAGTTAGTGATACATGGCCTTGTTGAAGACACAGAGTGAAAGCAGATTTTTTGCATTGTTTTGGAGGTTTCAAAGAAGGAAAAAAACAGCATATTTCAGGCTGGGGTTTAACTGGTATTTGGAGGACTTCCAGTGGTCACTGACTGATTGTGCCTTGTGCTTTAAAATAAAATACAAATAACTTGACAAACCCCTGGGAATTTGTGTAGCCAAGACAAAGTGGCAGGAGAAGGGCAGAGGCACATTCCTAACTCTCATCTAAACGGGATGTTAGAGTGCACCAGTCCTTGCCTTAAGTCAAGGATTTGGGTATGTAAAGGACATATGTGCCACGGAGCTCTCAGAGAATTTCCTGCATGATCAAACAGACAGAGCCTGAGTGTTCACGGTTCTGCACACCCACATTCTGTCTACAAGCATTCAGAAATTCTGTTAAAATTGTGAGCATGCTGAGTAAAAAATACAAAAGACACATGCAAGTAAGTGAGTAAGAATGCTAACACTGTTTTCTGGGATCTATAGATGCATATATTCATTATAGACAATTAAGGCCTGTAAATTGTTCTTAAAGAGAATATGACTTAAAGTAATTTTTTTTAAAAAAGAACATGAAGACAGATGCTGTAGATATTGATCTTGGTTGAGTTATCTTTGCCAAGGGACAGATGGCATGTACTGACACAGGCTATAATTGTTCAGCTCAGTTTTTAATACGATTGTCAATATAAAAAGAAAAACTTGATAATCTATTGTTATTTTTTTTAATATTTTCATTCAGTGCTACTGGCAAACATGTATTATTGGGACTGTGCATCAGTGTTACCGAGTGTTCAACTAAATATGACCACAGTTGATGACAGAAAGTATATTTTTAACTTTTTTCTCCATACTTTTTTGCATTCTCCTCCATGTTAAAAAGTCACTACAGGGCCTGTATGAACGTCTACAGCCCTTGAACAGTATGTTCTGTTCAATAGAATAATAAGTGAAACACAATCACGTAGACTCTGTTTGGGGCACAACAACCCCATGCAGTGTTACTGGCTTGGGGAAGAGTGGCTGGAGAGCTGCCTGACAGAGAACGACCTGGAGATGCTGGTTGACAACTGGCTGAACATGAGCCAGCAGTGGAATCTTGGCCTGTATCAAAAACAGCACTGCCAGCAGGACAAGGAAGGTGACTGCGCCCCTGTACTCGGCACTGGTGAGGCCACACCTCGACTACTGGGGTCAGTTCTGGGCCCCTCACTACAAGAAGAACATTGAGATGTAGGAGAGCATCCAGAGAAGGACGACAAGGCTGGTGAAGGGGCTGGAGAACAAGTCCTATGAGGAACAGCTGAGGGAACTGGGGTTGTTTAGCTTGGAGAAGAGGAGGCTGAGGGGAGACCTCATCACTGTCTACGGCTGCCTGAAAGGAGGCTGTGGCAGAGTGAGTGTTGATTTCTTCCCTCAAGGGACAGGTAATAGGACAAGGGGAAATGGCCATAAGTTGCACCAGAGGAGGTTCAGACTGGATATTAGGAAGAGTTTCTTCACCGAAAGGGTGGTCAGACACTGGCACAGCTGCCCAGGGAGGTGGTTGAGTCACCATCACTGAAGGTGTTTAAAAAATGTATAGATGACTTTTTGAGGGACATGGTTTAGCAGATGATGGGTGTGTTTGGACTCGATGATCTCAAAGGTCTTTTCCAACTGGAAGATTCTATGATTCTATGATTCTATAATTCTATTTGTCTATATCTTCAGTGGGGAAACCAAGACCCAAAATATCATTAGAAATCGAGCTTGATGCCATTCACCAGTGCAGGTGAGCGTCCCATTCTCACAACTATCAATAGGACCTGCGACAGTGAGGCTCTCAGCTAATGAATTCAGCGGTTTGAAATCTGTAAGGCGTTAGCCTACCTCTCCCAGTGGGAAGTCTGAGGAGCCAGCCAAACCATGGCAGAGTTGATGGCAGAAACTTAATGATAGAAGTCACCTGGATCCAGAAGGTACTATTAGAGGAGATGAGGTGGTGTGATCTGTAGCTGGAACTCCTCTGTGGTCTTTGAGCAGGACTGGTTTTGATTCACCTGGGTAGGCATTAGGTTGAGAATAAATATTCCCCATTCTAGCGTTTGCGCCACAGTTAGAAAACCAAGGTGGCAACAGCAGCAACACAAACAATGGATGAACGTCTTCAGGGCAGGCATTTGATTTGGAGGATTCTTGTTACTTCTGCAGTTGAGGGTAGTTACTGCTTCAAAGGTTTATTCTTAACTACTCTAGAAAAGAAGCTACGCTGTAGCGCAGTGTAATAATCTCTCATCTTTCCCAGTAGACTGTCATGTTTTTCCACTTCCAATAGCTGGCCACAGGACTTCTGCATTTTTTCTTGTACGTTTATGTAACAAAAATATCTGGTAGTATGATCAAGCAACTTGATGCCTGGTTGATTCATCACTTAGCTTTATTAACTCAGGTAGTCAGTGTGCAGCATCAGAAGGTGATGGAGAAAGAGAAGATTTATCGACTTCTTCCTTTTCTCAAATACTGGATTAATATAGCAGTAGCAGTCTACTTACAGTATACTATTAGTAGCCTACTAGTAAACATAGAAATATAATCAGCAAGGACTAGAAATATACCCTGTGACAGCAAAGGTTTTATACAGTACAGTAGATAAGAAGAGATGATCTTACAGTCTTTTCTCGCCTTGAAAGCCAATGAAGTCTAATTCAGCTTGAAATCCCTCAGGGACACCAAACAAATACACTAAGAGGGACAGTAGTATTAAATTGGACTTAAAAGCCATCATGCTTGGCACTGCTTGGTGATCACTATTACAGGCACAGTAGTGTGGTTTTCCAATGGGATGAATTATGACCTGCTTCCAGTTTTGACTCCCCTATTTCAAATCCATGTGCTGATTGAAAAAAATGACTCTGATATTGCTGAATGCAATAAATCAGGTCATAAGGGAGTAGTCTTAGGTATGTATCCCCATAAATTAGTCTGAGAGACCTACATAATTCTGTAAAACATAAAACAGCCTCTTCATTTGCTGAGAACTACAGCCTGATTTCAAAAGCTGTTCTCTGCTGAAATCTTCCATATCCTGTCCCTAATCTCCTAAGCCATCTCAACCCTGGAGCACAAACATTAGAGAAAAATGAGGAGATGCATTTTCATTCCATGTGTTTCCTCTGAATGGATGTGAACAGAATTTGCAAGATCTTAACTACCCAATGTGCAAAGAGGATGCGTGGTTTTGTCAGCATCTTCTTCTTGAAAACAAAGTGAGCTACACAACTGCTTTCATCTACAAATTCAATTTACCACTGTTAAAAAGAATCCATATCATATTCTTGTTTCAGAAAACACATAAAATTCCGTCTTGCGAGCCATTACCTCTTTCTCTCCTTCTTCTGTTTCTCCCATTACAATGCTGTTCCCAGACTTCAGTGGAAGCATGGCTAGGAATATCTATTTCAAATACATACATATTATTTTTCAGATAACCCCCAATATTGCTGTGTCATATTTTACCTTAAAATGTTCTTCTTTTCCTCTCCTTCACTTTCTCTCAAAGTGAGAAAGAACAGCCAAAGCCTTTCTAAGCCATCTCTTTTAGCTGGGTTCTTATACTCTCAGCTCTGATGACAAGCTGACCAATTTAAAACAGACATAGAAACACTCCAGAGAGCAGTCTTCTAAATTTGCAAGATTTTAAAGTTTATAAAGGTAAGTTTTGACTCAAATTAAATTGTATTTCTATTAAATATTACCCTGTCTGCACACATATGAATCCGAAATGTCTCTAACGTAATATATTTACAATTATATGTAATAAATAACTAATATATGTAATTATATATAACTAATAACTATATATATAAAACTAATATGTATAACTATACTTATAGTTACGTATAAGCCTGGTTTCTCAAGCAAGTCTAGACTTGTTTCCATTTGGGGCATCCTTTGGTATCATGTGAAGAACCAAAACCTGTCCTTATGCACGTTGGACTGTATTTTACATGAAAACAAATTATGCTTGGAAAAAAAAAACCCCAAAACCCCATCTTTCCTTTGTTAATATGCTGATTAAGAAGCTCTTTCTTCCTCTTTTCCTTCTGCTCCCCATATTCCTGGTTATATTAGGAAATCACTGTGTCCAGCCAAGCCCCTCTTTGCTGACAGATTAAAGATGTATTTCTCTCTCTTGTTTTCAGACAGTTGTGCTAAGTTATCAGCAATGTCTGGCCACAGACTAAGCAAATTAGGTGGTCCATATCAGGTCTAACTTTCTATTGTTTATTGAGATGAATATTCCAATTTACTTCCATGTTTCTAATACAAACGAGACCTGGGGAAGCAGGCTGGTTTGAGTCAGTTGCCAGATGAGGAACCTGCACAGCCTAGGCATACAGGGCAGGATAAAACAGAAAGTGATGAACTCTTAATGCTGCCCTGGTTAAAATTTAGATGTGAGTTAGATAATAATGGAAATGCAAAGCTCACTGTTTCAGCTAGAGCTTTCAGACCTTCTTTCTCCATGACTTTCAGTTATAACATATAATTTTTAGATACACTCTGGGCATTGTCCCTGGACGCTAACCAAGGCTGTCAAACACTTTGCTGCTCTAAGAGCCTTCTCCTTGTTCATTTGGAGCAAGTGTTTTCCACTCAGTAGAGAAACAGGATATTGTAGTGAAGATTCAGTCCCCCCATCTCCCACCATTGAATCAAACAAAATCTTCTTCCACCCACACATTGCTATCTCAGCTTAACAACAAAAACAATCTGCCAGTCTCTCCCCACACAAAACCCATCAGAGTTTTAATCCAAAATAAGGGAAAAGTACTGCAAAGTTTTCAAGCACACTAGGCAGAAATTGCCATCATTCCTTTCAAATCATCTGATGTTATTTTCTTTGAAACCACCGGATGAATCAGGAACAAGTGAGTAGGGTATTTCCTGTGCTAAAAACATGCTACAAATAAAGACAAGAAAATTTTTCTCCCCTCTAGGGGAGCACTTGTTGGCCAGAGCTGTTGATGTTTGCTGAGCAAAAACTTCAGTCCAAAAGGTCAGAGAGGGAAAAGAAAATGGGAATTTTTAAATACAGTTGTAGGAATGGGGAGACTAATCTGGACAAGGCTATCAACACACACTCACAGAGAGAAATTAAAGAAGGATCTACTCTAAACAGGGACAAGAAAAAAGATGAGAGAATTGCACAGTGATATTCAATCTTAATAAAGCTAAGACAGCATCCAAAACATTCACACTGACAATTTGCAAAGAGAATTAAAGATGAATAGTCACAGTTGGATGGAAAGAACATGGTAGAGCAAGAGAATGAATTTAAGTCTTTCCAGTCCTGGTTGTTACAGTAGCTCTGGAGCTGTGGTGATTTGCTAGAAGCAAGCTGGAGGAATTAATTAATATTAATAAGGGACTCCTAAGAGTCAATTGTTTATCTAAATTGTAGGCTATGCAGAGCTTCCGGGTATCATATCACTTAATGATGTGTTAAAAAACACAATCAGGAACTTATTTGAATCATTCACATTATCTTTCTTCTGTACACTCCTCCCTAATCTGTAAACATGGACTAAGTCCATGAATTTATCTGGATCAGAGTTTTCTGCAAGCCTTCCTTGGACACTTACATGCAAGCAAATAACAGAGAGGTGAGAGATTGTTCTCAGGACAAGACGCAGCCAAACTCTTATGGCATCCAGCTAAAACATTCATCACCCTTCTGGTCCCCAGCTAGCCTTATCCATACCATTTATTGTGAAGCTGTGGTTTGTGTTACCCACCCAAAGCATATCCAGACCCTTTCTGGGAAGGTGCTGCTGATCCCAGACCCAAAAACAATTTGGGATTTTGCTGAGAAATTATACAGTGTGGATAACTGTGAGGAGGTTATTGAGCCCCTCACTGTGAGCAGGTTATTGAGCCCCTCTCCTGACCCTCTGCACCTTACTAGTTCGGATGTAGCTCATGTGGTCCACATCCAGCTGTGCCAAACTAAAGGGCATCAGCATATATTGTATAAAAGGGACACTCAAGTAAATCATCATAAGCAGCAGCAGGTTTTTTTGCTGAGCACACAAGGTATGAGAAGCATGCTGAGTGCATAGAGGATGTTGAAAGATGTACAAGCTTGAACACAATTCCTTTCTTACCTGTGAGTCACTTACCAAGTTTGGACTTTTGTCATGGCCTTCACCACTGCAATGAAACAAGATTAATTATAACATAAGCTGTAAAAGATTATTCTTTGAAACCACTTTTGCAGTTAAACTTATTTTTTTACCTCAGTGCATTATGATTTGCCATAAGGTGGAAAAACAGAGCCTTTAAAACCATTTTACTCAATTCTTCCTTTGGGTGGGTTTGATGTCATATGAGATTGTGTATAAAATTCTGTACATGTGTTTTTGTTCATTTCAACAAATCTTGGATTTTTTCAACTAAATTGAAAATAAGAGTGGAAAATTCAGAGATGGTAGATTCTAAAACACGTATTAAAATAGACAGCTGAGTATAAATATCTTCTTAGTGATCTTTAACTACCTTTCTAGACATCACAGAACCTCATTGGGGAAAATAATGAGCGGGAAAACACACACATGATCATGACTAGTGCAAACCAGTCTTTATTTATTCCACTGCTCATAGAACAAATAATTTTGCTTCAAATTAATTCTCATTGCATCTTTAGCAGTTTGGTATTTCATGCAAATTCTCACACAGGAAAGCACATTAATCTAAGATTCCCAGGCACCACACAGTTCCTGACATTTATATTGAAGTGAAATCTGTGAGGAATATGAAGCCAATTGCTGAATGTGTTACATATATTAGAAATAAACTGTGCCATTATCATTAGGGGTGTTTTAGACTTCCTTTTCTGCTACCACATTAAGATGGGTTTTGTAGAATTTACCTGTAATTTGCTGACAGTTTCCTACTATTAAAACTTATAAACTGGAAAATAGTATTTAATTTATCCATCTTGGGCATTTTCTATTCACAGTGCTGCTGAAACATAGACCTGCACTACAAAAAAACTCAAAATCTCAGCAACAGAACTAGTAGAAAGTATGTACATACACACACCCCTTCAGGATGAGAGAATATAGAATAAATTATCAAGGTGGTAATGAAACCTTCCTAACAAGACCTATCATATAATAACTACCCTGGGGAAGTGATGACCAGATAATTTCTTGAAATACAAAACGTGAGGTTTTTTCAAAACCAACAAGTACGCACTGGAGACAAAGCCTTTGTTGGCAACGAGTTGGATCATTTAATAGTCTTTTCCTTTCTCTAGGGTTTGTGATTTTGTGAAGATCTTGAGGGGTTAGACGAGCTACAGAGATTTTGCAATGCTTTCCAGTAATTTTTTATCAGTTACAAGTGAGAAAACAGCTGGGTAGTTATAGAGCAGCGCATGCAATTTCAAAATCAGATCAAACTAAGCAACCTACCTCCCTGGCCCATGATAGATCCAAGAGGGGAAGTGATTAATACCATGTAACATCTGGCTATCCTGCAAAGAGCTATGAACTGCCATTAACAAAGCCATTGTTCATTAATTCCTTAGTAATTTCATGAGGGAAATACAGACAAATAAGGCTGAAGAAAATCAAAGCTTATGAGGCAGGGGAAAAACATTTTCCTTTTTTTTTCCAGTCTTTCACTCCAGTGCACCCCTGTTGACCCACCTATCTCCAGGCCCTGCTCTGTAACCAGATAACCAAGGGCAGCAGTTTGCTCAATCAAGAAGCCTGCATACCCAATGCACGTGGGCTTTGCCTATGAATCACTTTCTGATGTTGTTCCAGTTCTTTTCTGTGCATTTATTAAGAACCATTCCAAGAGTGGGACGGACATCAGACGAAAGATGGCTTGGTAGAAGAAGCTGCAATTTCGTATGGAATTGCTTCAGGACTTATCAGTCTGAGGAAACCGCACAGATGTTGTGTTTCTAAGCATTAATTTATCACTGAATAGGCAGTGTTTCAACATAATTTGTATTTCAGTCTTGGGATTTCCCTGACAATCCCTTCCAAATCATTTATAGCTGTTAATGTCCTGTCAAATTTAATGGTTATGACTTCTCTGACAGTTTGATCCTTAATGTGAAATAAATGCCTTCCTGCTGCTTCACTCTGTGTTTCTAATGGGATGGCAACTTAGCATTTTTGTTCGTGTTTGTCTTTTGGTCTTCAGAGGGTAATCAAAGATGAGTGCTGAAGGCTGTGAAATTTATCCTGCTGGCTTCACTGAATGTTAGAGAAGTTTCATGGCCAGGTGGGACTGCAATAGTCACTGAGGCAAAAGTGGAGAGAGATAAGTCTCAAAGGAAGCCACTCCTACTGGATAACTAAAGACAGATGAGTTACTTGAGACACAAAATATTTTTGCTAGAGGAAGCAGAAAGAAGGGAAATTATTTGGACTCTCAGGACATCATTACAGGCACAGGACCAGCTGCATTAAACACAGGCCAGAGGAAGGAAAGTTTTTACTTACTAAAATTCTATCACTATATTGACCAAATATCCAGGTTTCACAGTGCGTACAATCTGGGCAAAGCAACACAACCTGAATAACCGACCTTCATGTATCAACCACAAGGATTTATGTCAGACACAGACAAGTCTGGCTGTTCTTTACCCAGCCCTTATAAGAAGTAAGACGCTTAACATACCTCTGAAATCCTCCATAAGACTGTACTGATTCCCTCTCCTCCTGTAATGTAGAAGAAATCCTGTTCAAATGCATCCTTGAGTTACAGTTCCCTCTGCTATGAAATGCTTGATTCAGCGACACTAGGTCCAATCCATTGCCAGCAGAAGATAAATGGTCCTCTCTGGGAATTTATCATCTTTGCAAAGACTAAATCTGTTCCTCAGCATTTGCCTCCATGGGGCTTCACATCTCTACACCACAGTCCTTGGGGACTGATTATTATTGGAAGAGGATAATAGTCATGTGCTTTGTGCAAAAAAAGGCTCCTCCAGAGGCTGTCATCAGACACTCATTTCTCTCCTTTGAATGGGGAGAAGTACATGGCATCTAAACTGCTGAGGTTTGTGTCAGACCTTGATTCTTGAAATTAAGTGGCATGAATAAATTTCTCCCCACGGTGTCTATGTTACAACCAACTTCCATAAGGATTCAGGAGATTTAAGCTGCTTAGCTACAGAGGTGGAAGAGTGTGTTTCCATCAAGAAAATTGTGATCCAGGTGACGCAGCTGTAAGGAATACTTACGTGTTATAATACTGCTAGAAGATACAGTTCCAAACCAGACTTCAAGGAGTACAAATTCTTTTCCTCTGTACTGTGCAGGCTACTGAGGGGTGCACATTGTTCTACAAAAATGATGACAGACAAGCAAGACACTCAAAGAAGAATTTCCTTCATTGCAAGACTAATTCTGCCTTATTTGGTTGATTTTTCTGTGCCTGTTTAATGGAATGGAAACATCTTCAGAATAAGACAGTGCAAGGAAACAAGCTGGCCCAGAATCACAAAATGTGAAGTGGAGAAAGGACTCTTGTCTCTAACACGGCAAATATTTCAGAGAAAAGCATTTTTCATACTCACTGTTTCTTTCTTTGATTTTTTTAATCTCTTTGTTCCAGAGAATAAGCCAGACAAAAAAAACCTCCCCCAAAAAAAACCTTCTCAAAAGGTCAAAATGAAGAATAATATTCCATACCTCAGGTTGTGGAGTCATTGCATTCCTTCTCAACAACACCAGAACCACAGAAGAAAGTTTGCAAATACTATTTAAAATAGCAGGGAATGAGTTGCCTTACATAGAACCTCAATGGACTATTTAGGTAGTATTTGGCCTAGCTAAAATTGTAATAACTGATACCAGCTACCATTGTTAGTTACAAATACTCTATAGGTAAGTTACCCTTAATCTGCCAGTATCACTGACAGCACTTAAATAATCTGCTTAAAGACCTGATGCTGCCTCAGTGGGGTAAAGGAATGTGTTGTCATATATTTAGTGCTAATATATAACCCAATTGCCACTTTTCAGCACTTGAACACTCTGATTTTCCAGATGTGCAACACCATTCGTTTCAATGGCACTGCCAACTAACTGACTTCTAAACAGATTTAGAAGCCTAATTTATGAGTTGACAAAATTCTTTTGCAATATCTGTAATGTTTAAATACCTGACACTCTGATCATCCTTGGTCATTGTGATTTTTCTCATTCTGTAAATGAATATTCATGAAATAATTAATTCCCAGGGCACAATGGTGGGATAAACTAATTGAGATTCCCATGCGGTTTATGTTATGTGAGAAACTCCAGGTTTACAACTTTTCCTACCACCTTGCAATTCAATCAACATACTGGAAGGGGCATTAGTTCCAGAAACCAGTCTGATATGAAATCTGTTCAGCCCATAGGATGGGAACGGAAAATTCTGTATCTATATGAAGCGCTCACATGGTGTGTCCTTACTTATTGGTCTATTTAATCTTCAAATACAAAAGACACCATTACATGTGTAGCTATTATTTTGTGATAGAAATAGTGGGTCAGCACAGCAATTCCAACAATCACTGAAACAGAATGAAGTAATTTACGCCCACTAGGTCTTGATTTCATTCGAGTCCTTTCTCAAACTAATTTCTAAATTTGAACCGTTTATATTGACAATAACAACAAGAAAAGTAAAGCTATATTCTTGGGATTCTCCATCAATCAGTAATGCAGGTGGAGAAACACAGGAAATAATAACAAAATTACTTTAAAAAATGCACATTCAATTGCAAACTCCCCCCTTTTAGGGCAATGACCACACCCAGCACAACCTGGAGTTCATCCTGTATCCATTTGTTTAAAAAACTAAAGAACAATGAAGCATTTCTGGACATTCTTGCAATTGCTTTCTATCTGTCAACTCTGGCAGCTGCTTGGACATGCTTTACTTGGCCTCCAAAGTAAACCCACTCTCTGAAGAAAACGTTGCAAACATCTACATCCAGCCTTTTTGCCTGCAAAGTGATTAATTTTGAGTGTCCTGAAACCCAAGCCAGTGTGCTGATAACATGAAGCAAACAGAGGGAGCAGAGTGTGGAACAGCTCGGAACGAACTGTTCTTGCTGTGCAAGCCAGGCTGATATTCTCATCACGCATTAGGTTTTCCAAGGGATGGAAAATGAGCACTTCGTGCAAGTTTGTAAGGCTTGAGAGATCTTCCTCATTATCCACCTCCTCATCTCTACGACTATGGAGACACCCTTTTATAAACATGCATCAGAGCTCTTCACGTTACTCAAGCCTGAGATCAATCTCTCTGTTTGCTGAAATTCAGCAGCTTCCCTCTCTCAGACACCCCTGAAAATTCTTTCCATTATTCTATTGATAAACGAGCAATATTTCATATAACATATACTGATAAGACGTGAAAGCTGAGATGGAGAGGCCTCTTATGAAACCGAGTTTAAAAACACTCGGGTTATCTCAACCAGATGTTATTAAACTGACCACAGAAATTACTGGCTTAGATGTGCTGGCCTGTGTTAGGAAGCATTCAAGCCACATAATTAAAACAGTCTCTTTTAGCTTATCCTTGCAGCTATTGAACTTACTACCTCCTTCTCTGGAATTCATGTGACTATCAGTTTATACCATCTTTTCAGAAAATTGTTTGCGAAGAAAAGCTTAAAAACATTAAGAGAGCAAAAGATGCCATTTTCTTTTAATAATTTTGAAGTCAATATTACAATCTGAAGGGATTTACCTCAGGATTTACAGGTTATAAGAAAAGTTAACCTACTCACCTACCATGCATGCTTTTATCTCATGCTGATCCCATAGTTGCTGGAGATGCCCAGTTTTAGCCAAGGAAAACTCAATTAATCTTTACTTAAGTCAAGGTAAACAATTTAAAACATTTTTAAATGCTCTCTGGGGTTCAAAAAAAAAGAAAACAACTTCTACTAATGGAATACCTAACTTCATTCCACAAGCTATTGCTGAGGTTTCTTCAATTTGGTTGAATATCTGTAATGATTTTCCAAAAGCGAGCAATAACTATTGTTTGCAGCTAAAGGGTTTGATTTCATTTCTCATCGTGAGCACTGGGAGCAGTTTTGGGCGCCACAGTATAAAAAGGACATAAAACTACTGGAGAGTCTCTGGAGGAGGCCACAAGGCTGGTGAAGTGTCTAGAGGGGATGTCATATGGGGAGCTGCTGAAGTCACTTGGTCTGTTCAACCTGGAGAACAGGAAACTAATAGGGGGTCTCATAGCTGTTTACTGCCTTGTCACAAGGGAGGGAGGTGAAACAGGTGCTGATCTCTTCTCTCTTGTGACCTGTGATAGGACCAGAGGGAATGGCAGGAAGATGTGTCAGGGGAGGTTTGGATTGGATATTAGGAAGAGGTTATTCACCCAGTGGATGGTGGAGCACTGGAACGGCTCCCCAGGGAAGCAGTCACAGCACTGAATCTGCCAGCATTCAGGAAGCATTTGGACAATGCCCTCAGTACCATGGTGTGAATGTTGGGAGTGTCCTCTATAGGAATAGGAGTTGGACTCGATGATCCTTGTGGGTGCCTTCCCACTCAGGTAATTCTATGATTCTATGATTTGATTTTTCCCAACAGTCTTCAAGATGCTCCTAGGAATGCCTTTCATTCTTCTCTCTCTCTCTTTTTTTTTTTCACCCCATCCCTTCCTTCATGTATAGCAAATCATCCCAAGGAATCAGGACAGACAGGGGTGAAGATGTCACGTGATTGTTAACAAAGACAATGTGTTCACAGGATGTTATACATAACATTGTAGAATCACAGACTCAAAGAATCCTTTAGGGTGGAAAAGAAATTTTAGATCATCAAGTCATCATAGGCCTTACACTGCTAAGTCCACTCCTAAACCATGTTCCCATCAGAGGCATGCTTGGGGATATATATCTGAAATCCCTCTAAAACACTGAGATCCTCTTGCCTATGTGTTTTTGGAAGGAGATGAAGATGATGTATCATTACAATCAGCTTCCAGCATGCACCTGTGTTTACTTAACTTCAAAATGAAGTTCATGCTGGACATCGCTGGATGAGGTGTTATCCTCTGAAAACTGGTCAAATTCTTTATTCTCCTTAGAAAAAAACTGAAATTAGTTTGTTGAAGAGAAATCCTGAATACTTTTCAGAGCATACGGAAGGTAATCTGTGTGGGTGGCTTTCAGTTCATTGAACTATCACACATTCATTGCACCCATAGCCTGGAAATCTTTCCAACAGATACAAACCAGTGGGGCAGGACCAAGCAAGAAGGTGTCAGGGAGATCACCAGGACTGTTTACATAGCTGTCAAAATGCAGTCATGACCAAAGGCAAAGGAGTGACCTGAGAAAGGTGCTCACTTTGAGGCCAGAGAACAACTATGAATAGCAACAGTGAAAGCCTCCAAGGACTTTTGCCAACATTTGTTGGTGCCATTAGAAATCCAGTCATGGCTCACAAATTCATCTTTTCTATGTAGATAATAACAGCAACCTGTCCATGTTTTGTTTTGAGCCTCAAAAACACAATGTTCATTCCATTCCATTACCAAATATAGGGCCAAGTCTGTTAGACCAGAATACAGCTTCTAAGGGACTCTAAGGAAAAGATATTATCTACTGGTCTGTCTCAGGCCTTTGAATCCTGAAAAAAAAGGTTATGGAAAATGTACCCTAAGCAAACTGTGAAAGGGAGGAAAAATTGTTTGTTTGTTTGTTTGCAATAGGAAATAAAGGGATTTCCCTGTTGCGTTATACAGGGCTGCACAACTCTGGGCAGCAAAAGTTAGTGATGCTAAATTTTGATGCTCAGAAAACCATATCTTTAGAAAGCTGAGAAAATGTCCCTTTAAAATTCATAAATAACTTTAACATTTACCCTGCACAGTATCAAAATCATCAGTGCAATAGCTGCAAACTGCTCTTCCATGCAAAATTTTTAGAGGGAAAAGAAACACTGAGATATTAGTTGTCCTCTTTCCGCTAGATATGAGAAGGAGAAGAGAATTATCTTACAGTAGAGTTAAATTTTTCTTTTAGATAAAAGTCCACACTCTGTTAGTCATCACAATGGAAATACAGTGTAAATCAGCCAAAGCCAGTCGAGTTCTGCACTTCTTTATTCTGCCAGAATTTGAGCCCTTTGTTGTACATGTAAATAAAGAAGTCTATAAAGGTCAATCAAAACTAAGCAAGAGTGATACATTAATATGTCCTCATCAATGCAAGGTCTCAGCATATGAGCCTTTTGATTTGTCCACTTCTTTGGTTACTTCAGAGCGACAATTCAGTGTTCTTTATTTTTTCATTACCCTTTCTTTTCAGGCATAGTTTTTTATTACTTTCTCCTTTTCATATTTGACTGACATTCTGAAATGATCAAGTTGCAAAATTTATTTTTCAATGAAAAATTCTTTAGGAATGAAGGAATTAAAAAACCCCAGAAAATAGTGAACAAATCAAAAGGCTTCTATGCTGAGAACTTGCCCTGATGGTAATGTACATATGCTTCTGAGCAATGTTATTTATTCATGTTGATAAATGTTTGACTTATTATTATAGTTCTGACAAGTGACCTCTGCCTTTTTTGTTTGTTTTTTTCAAGGGTATGTTTTTGAAAATGCACTGCTGGATGCTTTACAAATGTAAGTGTAAGAAACATCTATGACAACATAAGATGAAAATGTAATATGTTCTGAGACACTGCCCTATTCTGGATGAAATATCATATCCTTCACTGATATCTTTCACTTCACGATGACTGCCCAGGCCATAAAAACACACAATTCTAAAATATCAAGAAAATATCCAGTTTTCTGTTTGGTGGGGTACCAGGGTTGCAGAAAACACACATCTATTTCCACCACGAGCCGTATATTTCAAGGCTCACAGTAACGGGCACTTGGTCAGAAACAGTCCAAGCAATTATCATAGCCTATAAAAGCAGCATCCTGTTCCCATCCCTTTTTTGCTGTGAGCAGTAAATGCCAACAAGTACCAGACTAAAACACCCCTTGCCAGAATAATTACGCTGTGCTGAGATGTGTGTTACCATGGGTGCTTCACTTCCAGAATAAGAGCTGACTCAGCTGAAGGTATGAGTTACACTGAGTGTATAGGGTATAAATACATGACTTGACGTCAGATGCATCTCATTTACAGCACGCAGCAAGACTTCAGAGTGAAATTTCCATCTACTGGTTGCAAACAGGGGTTTACTAATGTGAGGAAGCTGGTTGTTTGGAAGAAGATTTAAGCAGTCGGCATTTCAGCAAGCCTTGAGGATCTACGTGACTGCAGCATTAGAAAGTTGAGGTTTGGGATTCCTAAAATCTGGACTGATCACTGTATAGTGGAAGTAGGAAAAGAAAGAGAATAGGAAAGAAATCTGTCTTCCCAGTTGCCCACATATCACCCCCTGACTTAAATATATTTGTCCTCCCTGTTCATAGTCTTTCCCCTCTGTTCGCAAAGAGATGTCAGAAGTTCTTATAAACTTTCCTTCCAGCAAAGCCCCTGAATCAGGCTGTCATTTGTCATTCTCCTCCTGCAAAACAAACCCTCCATCCATGTGTTCCACTGTACATCAAAAAAACAGATAATAAAGTTGCCAAGAGAGGTTGCTTTCTGTATTTTTTTCCGGTTTCCCACAGTTTCTGTGAAAAAACATGACAGGTGGTTTGAATGAAACATCCTACATGCTTTCTCTTTTTCATCAAAAGGCTAACGAAGAATGGCTCATCTACTGTATCCCCCTTGTCGTGTCTTTACTGGGACAGGGAGTCATGCATTTCTGGGAGCAACCGTGCTCCCAAGCATTTCTGAGTGGATGATCTGAACAGTATTTGTGTGTAGACAGATGTATCAGACTGTTCTGCAAACCAAAACCTTTTCTCCAAGCCAACCATGGCTACCAGGGATTTATTACAATTGAGTTGGGCAGTGGGTGTCACACAGAATTAGTTGCAAAGGAAATTAAAAGAGAAAAAAACCATGGGGCCAAGAGAACATGCATGTTAAAAAAATATTTCAGAACTTATTTTTGGCCCCAAGATTTGTTTTGAATCCTTCCTTTGGTCAAACAATGGCAATGAGATCAGAGCCAGGCATCTAGTGCCCGCTAATTACTATCTGCACTGACGCTTGTCGTGAATAGCTGGTAGGAGGCCTGGATAGGATGGGAAATGATTTTGCTCAAGTATCCTGCGTGGATTCCCTGGTGGTGGTGGCATGTTTCTATATGGGCTTCCTACGCTGCTCTTCCTCACGCAGTGGGGGAAGGCCAGCCAGGTGACTCACAGAGATTCTGCCCCATGTTTACTGCACCAGCCCTCTCCACAGGGACTTGCTCACTGTCTGCAACTTGATTTTCCCAAGACAACCTCAAAGGGCTAATTTTAAATTAACAAAAGCTTTGGAAGGCAGGGAGAAGGGAAGGGGGAGGGGGAATTCTTGCAGGAGGAAAGAGATGGCAGAAATAGACTCCTTCCTTTTTCCTTTCTCTTGTCCAAGATAAGGAAACATCACACACTAAAGGCAATTTAAAAACAACTTAAAAGGTAGATAAATTTAGTCGCGAGTATTCCACCGGGTGGACAATTGAGATATAGAACAAGTGTTCAGCCAAAAGGTTTTTAGGGGAAACTACAAGTGGTCAAGTCAAAGAGGCAAAAATCAAAGAAATTTGTTCATATTAAAACTACCATGGACTAGGTCACAAACCCTTTCAGAGGAAAGATGACCCAGTAGTTAACACAATTAATTTCAATTTACGCATTCCATCCAGGTCTTCTGGTCCAGTCTAGACTTCCTCTCTAACTTTGACAAAGTTGCTGTAGCTTTTCTGTGTTTCATATCTCCACTCATAACATAATGTTATAAATATGAAGATGGCGAGGACCAACGTGTGAACAGCTATGAGCTTTGCTTAAATTATCACTATATTAAGGAGATACTAATGAGAATTTACTATTGTACCCTGCAAAAACAAGGCTGGATGGGTACCTCAGGTACCTCAGGTACTGCTGCTACTTTCCAATTCATGGTCCAGGTTTCTAACTAATTGATAAACACTAAAATAAGTGAGCCCTGAAAACTGGTTAAAAAGACTCCCTCCTTTTATGTCTCTTGTCAGCTGTTTGGGTTTTTTTGCTATTCTTATTGACTGTTTTATCAGTGGTCTTTGAGTTACGTGGAATTTGAGCCAACTTCTAACGTTTGATGGTCCAACAGACATATTCTACCCATTACTGCGGTCAACACGTATCAACCACAGGGCAGTATTAGCTTAAGGATGTCTGAATAATGTTCCATTGCACTAAGTAAACATGTCTTTAATCTCTCTGTACCATCTGGAAAATAATAATATTTCTTTGATTTTTCCCTTTTGATTCTCTTTTCTGTTGAGATTACAAGTATTAAAAGTCAAGAACTTTCTCTTATTACACAAGAATACATCAACACAAGTATGACAAACAGGCCAGGACCTTTTCCTTGGCCCTGAAGGCAAGTGGCATGATTCATTTCATGGCCATATGGCTAAACTTTCTTCCACATGAAAAAACCCACCCATACCGCCTACTAGGAACACACTCTGGTCTGTGATTGTATTTGAAACATCTCTGACCATTGTCTGGGAAAGAACAAAATTGGTTTTGCCTTCCACCCAGGGAAGGTGCTAACAGTTGCATGTCCAGCTCTGGTCATCTTTAATTTAACAGCATAGACACAGTTTAAGTGTGCACTGCTCAAGATAAAGGGACATAAGGTCAATTTGGGCTTGTAGGAATTACCATAAAACAAAACACATCCATATTTTTCCAATTCACTTTTTGATTTGGCTTGCATTAATTAAAATCACTAGTCATGAACACCTCCCTGGAGGAAAATACCAGCTTGAAGACAGCATGAATTCTCCACATAACCGCTTCTCAAGCAGATGCTCTTGTGCGCTCCCAGCTATAGTGTACTGGAAAATGAGCACAATATGTTACACCACTGCATAAGAGTAAAATGCCATTAAAGAAAATGACTCTCTTGACAGAGCAGTGGAGGTGTGTATTGCTTGCTTTGGCTATGGTGCACTCTGTTGACATCTTTGAAACACACGACTATGGAAGCAACATCACTCGTATAATCCTTCCCAAGTGTAGTGAGAGGGAGCTGCTGATGGCACAGAGCAAAAAAAATTTCCAAAGCTTGATTCTAATTTCCTGATTTTTGAAAAAAACTTGTTCATCTGCGGCTAATAAGGTTTACGACTTTTGTTGTCTCCCAGAGCAACATTTTCCAAGGTGTTTTTAATGAAAAGAATAGCTTCTTAAAAGTTCATGACTGTCAGAGACAAATTCTTTGATTGGGCTTTACAAGATTTTGTTACATTCTTAACAGAAAATAACACTATGAAGGTTGATCCTCTTCCCACTTAAATCAGTTGGACTTTCTCTCGAAGGAGGGACCGAATCCAGAATATATTAATTAGAAATGTGTTTTGATGAAATGATGTTATGTAGTGTGAGGCGTATACGCAGAAAAACAGATTACATTACATGAGAGACATAGCTGGAGGCAGCTTCCAAAGGAAGAAAGACTGAGAGAGGTCAAAGTGGTAGATTTGAAAATGTAGGGCGCACCAGGGAACAAGAAGGGGTATCCACCCAACCTCAGCCTCACCTCTCATGGAGATTTGGACTTGTAGGACACAGCGCTGTAACCCTACCTACATTCTCAACAGCTTTGCCAATAGATAAAGACATTTCATTATAATGAACTATTTCTTGTGCCTTGGCAGAAAAGCACATAGTTGCTGAACAGTTGGGAAAACGTTCTGTCAGAGACTGTCTGGCTTAGGGCTTGCCTACAGCACTGTTTGTTAGAGTTCTGTTGGGCTACATTTCTCATTACAATCTGTCCTGCTTTTGCTGTTCTATTTTCTTGAATTATTCTTTCTGATCTGTCTAAAAGAGTTCTCTTTCCAAAACCTAGCTGAAATTTTCAAACTTCTTAATTTAGTCATTCATCAGCAAATTCTTGCGATTAGCCATGGGTAACAAGGTCTTGATAGGAAATTCCATAAACTCTTTTGAGAGAAATCACAAGAAGAAACCTTCTGCACTTCTAGGTGCAGTCTGTGATTTGTCTGTCAACATATCTCCCACTTTCACTCTCTTCCTCTTTCCATAAGCCAGATATTGCATAGAATTTGAGCATAGAATTTGCATCACTTCAACGTAAACTGAAACGTTGTCAAAAATTTATTCACAAGGTATAGATTCGGTCCCAGAGAAAAATATTCTCCTTCCTCTACCCTTTCAATAGTGAACTGCTTTTGAACAAATGAAAAACCACTTAAGTTTTCATCTGTGCCTTTCCTGACAAATGAAAAATTGACAGACTCCATGAAATAATGTTTTCTCTTACATGTTTTCTTTCTTTGGTACAACTGAGATTTGGCTAGGACAAAACACCAGTCTGCCAGAATTATGAGGAAGGCGTAGGATTCATGGTATGTCAGATCCAGTCAACACAATTAAGCAAGCTTTGTTCTATTTTAAATTCAGAGAACATGTCCATCACCTTAGAAGTAACTTCCAGAAAGTTTTGTTTTGTTTGGTTCTTAAACCATGCTAGTTCCAGGCTGATTTCCAGAGCATTTGAGTTTCAAACCCAATAAAGAACATGTGAGGAAACATCTGAGCTGAACACCCAGGTCTTTGACAAGACTTACCTGTTGAGAATAGACTGATGTTCTCCACACATGGATTTCTGTTTAGCTTCTGGCCTCTCTGTAACATATTCTTCTGTCACTGCTAAATTAATATTTTCAGCAGTATCTAGATTCTGTATGAGAAAAATTGAGCAAAAATCTTCAACAATCGTGACCAGGTTTGTTAGACAAATGAAAAATATAGTAATCTCAAAAGCCCTCCAATGTTCTAACAGGGCTGATCTAAGCTGATGTAAATAAATCTCAGATGCCTACATTAAAAATACGAGACATTATCTTTGGTTTTCTATATGATTGTAAATCCATTCAAAACATATCAGGTTAAATCTAACTCAGCCTTTTCAGAGCTATAATAACCCCAAAGCAAATTACACCCTTAGTTTGCTGACAGGAGCGTTAAGGGTCAGAACTCTAAACTCCATCCCTTTGGTGTAGTGCCAGGAATTTTGGAAAGGAAAAAAATGAAAAACAAGTAAAATTCACATGCATCTTAATAAATATTTTTAATAAAATTAAACTTTTGCCTAGGACTATGTGCACTCTTGAGTCTCATCCATATTTTGTTTGACATGCAAACTAAAACCTAATGAGAAGTTACCATAGGTTTATGGGACGAGAAAGGGAAATATTGTTGTGATTTCATTTCCAGACTGTTGTGGAGCCAGTAAGGGATAAGAATGACTTGTGCCAGATACTATGAAGTACAGTTTAGACTGCAGTTACTGAGCATTTTTTTATTATACAATAGCAGCAGAAAGACACAAAAAAAGATTAATTACAAGCCATCATCTGGGCTTGCTGTACTCTGAGTTTCCCAAAGATTTTTTCAAACATTATTAACCCTTAATGCTTCAAAACTGCACAAAAGCAGGCTTCCATATTTTCATTATTATATATCTCAGGTAAGATGCTTATATATATATGCATAGGCAAATGTTGAGCAAGAAAAACACTTCTTAAAATCAGATCATTTTTCTTGAGATATTTAAGTGTAGAATATAACATCAGACTAGAGAAGTCTAATTTGGGGGGGGTGTATGCTGGTGATTTAACACTCTGATGGACTTTTCACTTATATTTGTCATGCAGCTGAAACATGTTTTACCTTAAAGTCTGCAACTCAGTCCTTACAGTTTAACTCATGCAATTTCATCACGTATTAGTGTGCTTCAAGAAAATTGTTCAGACAGCACCAGCACAATTTGCTGTGGGTGGCAGATTTAAATTCTGTGAAATATTTTGCTCATATGGGTTGTTAGTAGAGGAAAGCCTGGGACTTTGGGATTTAAATCATGGAAGGCAATCACTTGGATTCCATTATATGGCAAAAATAACATGTTCTTATTGTATACAAGACCAAATCATAGAAGAATGTGAAATATGCATCATTTATTGAAAATAAGATCTCCCTGGATACTTTTGGAAGCATAGAGTAACTATACCAGGACCTAGACATCTGAATCAGATGTTTAAATGGAAATGGGATCAGTCAGGTCCGTTGTTTCTAAGCACAGAGCTAGAAAGCAAGGGACCCATGTCGTTATAAAAACAGTCTTTATAGCTCTCATTATCTTGACAGCTGTACAATTGTGCAAACCATACAAGATGTCATTAACCTTCCAGAAAAGTCTTTGAAAAGAGGGAAACTGGGATGTCTTGGGGGTTCTAACATTAACATGAACCATGTGCAACAGATTTCCATTCTTCTTATTCTTACAGATGAAGCCTAAGGAGAGGTGGATTAAATACCGCAGATACTGAGTAGTGATTCGTTTTGCTCCTTGGCATGAGAAGGCTCCAGGATTCTCTCCTTCACACTGCTTCCCTAAAAGGAGAGGAGGAGAGCATGCGGTGCACTCTATAAACTGCTTCCCAGGGAATGTTAAGTGAGTGTTTAGGCAGTAATGATTCTCTTGTGCCTCCTTGGGCAGCCAAAGGTCCCGTTTGCTCTGGCCCAGACTAATTTTTCAGCACATTTGCCTTGGTAGCAACACTGCTTTTTTTCACATCCCTGTTTTCTGTTGAATCTGCGATTTGGCTGTTTCAGTTCCAAGTTTTCTTAATGTTTTCTTTCTTTTTTTTTTTATCCTATGAACCTTGGTCAGCAGTCCTTTGTTTGTCAGGTTCTGACTATTTTCACCTGGCTGAGGATTCTGCATTTTTCCTTCTTTGATAAAAACTGCATGAATATAACAAATGATTCCCCATTGCAAATGGTTTCACTCTAATTAAGGGCCACAAAGAATATCTTGTGTAGCTTATCCTTTAGTCAGATGGGCATAGCTTTTTACATCAAAAAACCAGTACCTTTCTATTTAAATCAAAGCTATATTTTGTCTAGGAATCTGCATCTGCTCACCAAATTAATCCATCTTAAAGTGGCCAGATGATCATTTATGTGGAGATCTCTGTATCATTAACCATGAGGCTAAACTTAGCACAGACAGTGCACCATGAGAGCAAAACTGAATGCAGCTGAACCACACTACCAACTGGACTAATTAACTGCACACAGATGTTTTACTTCAGTTAGCTTACACAGAATCGTATTTATTAAGGGCTGTTCTCAATTATGGAATTTTTATTTGATTCCATACACCTCAAGGCTGATCTCTACTTTTGAGTGAAATCGTATTTGTTTTGAAATCACAGAAACAGAATAGTTTGGACTGGAAGGGATCATGAAGGTCATGTAGTCTGATTTCCTTGCAGCGAGCAGGGACAACTTCAACAAGATCAGGTTGCTCAGAGCCCCTTTGGACCTGACCTTGAATGTTTCCAGGGATGGGGCATTTCACACCTCTCTGAGCAACCTGTGCCAGTGTTTCACCACCATCTGCAAAAAAATTTTCTTCCTAATATCTAGTCTAAACCTCTCCTCTTTTACTTTAAAACCATTACCCCTTGTCCTATTGCTACAGGCCCTGCTAGTCATATTGATTTCAACAGGAACGTAGTTTCACCTTTAAAGCCTTTTAATGGGATATTGAACATCTAAATGGAGTTAGTTTCCTTCATTCCTGGTCATAATTGTTTTTTTATCAAAGAAGTGTGTGGGTAGAAATGCAGCCAGTCTCAGTAGTTGGTCATTTGAAATGTGGAAGCCTTTAAGACACTACTACTTATTACTCTACACATCTTACGCCACTATTGACAGGAGGTGTTTCAGACATCAGGATACTGTTGAAGTATGTAAAGTCAGAAGTTCTCTGATAAATTCTCATAGCAATATTCCATTTCTAATTTTGCAACATTCACTCACATTCACACGAGAAAACTTTTAGATTTAACGCTATGGTATGAAAATGTCAGTTTTATTCTCAAACTCCATGTTGTTAAGAACTGGGAAAAGAAACAAAAATCTCATTCAGCAAAGGTTTTACCTAATATCCTTAAAGACATAAAACCAGAACTAGATCTGAGATGATTGGACAGTGGTACTCTACATCTCTTTGATTTCAATTTAAGATTTTCTTCTGTGAATTTCCCTTCACCTTACTGCAATAATGTATATCACTGTTGTCATTGTATTTTTTCTTTAATTTTCAAATTACAGAATTACAACCAAGAAGTTTTGATTATTTCTTTTCAAATTTGTTTTTTCCTTTTTCGCTTAAGAGTGTTTTCCAAAAGAGTCAACACGGACTTGATTTTGATTGTGTTTTAAAATTTAATGTGAGTTTCAGAGAGTATAAAATCAGAAAATCACAGTTTTCTCATCTTTTTTTTTATTTTAAATGGGATTCTGAATCAGTAATATGGAATTGTTTTAAAAATTCTTTTATTATTTTTCTCAGTATCAGATTAGATCTCCAGTGCTCTAAATAAAGGAAATTTGCTTAGAGCTGTTCTGCTTTCTAAGTTCCTGTGCTGAAAGATCTTTAAAAGAGTTTGCCCTCCCTAAACTTCTCAGGTACAGAGGGCTTGATGAACACAATGATTAATTTTGTGTGCTATGATTCTATCCTAGTATAACTGCTTGTTGTTACGTACTTACATCTTCATATTGGCACTCAGATATTAACAAGTTTATAATAAATTGTAGTGTCATTTACAACATGAGTGCAATCAGAAAAACATGCACAATCTTAAATGGATATGCCACATGCTGTTATTCTTGGATGAAGCTGCAGTTTCATACTTTAGCTCTAGAGAATGTTAGGGGCATTCACGGTTCTCACTCCTAATTTACAGAAAGGGCAACTGCAGCATGGCTTAGTCTATTTGTTATAGTAGCAATCATTTTGGCACATGCTGGCAGTGGCACTGAAAGCAGACTAATATCACCAGAGGCTGTTTCCTACACACTGCACTGGAATTGCTCAAAAATCTGAGCTGGAAAACAGCCTGTTGAGTCTTGAGATCATAAAGGGCTTCTTGTGTGTAAATGACGCTGATTCTGGTGCTGGAACAAGTAGTTAAACCCTCTGCAAGCCCAGAAACAGCACAGAGAAAAAGCCCAGAAAATGACATCTTATTTTACAATTACTTTTTTTTTTCTCACCAGCCTATGGTCTGTACACAGATGCCACTGGTTATGATCCATAGAAAGGGAAGAGATTAAAAAGAAATCTGTATTGTTACAGTTGGAAGCAGAGGGTCCTCTGAAATGACAATTTGTTCTGAAAATAATGGTAAACAGTACCTAAGCACATCTGATCAAAGAATCATAGGACCATAGAATCATAGAATCATAGAATGGTTTGCTTTGGAAGGGACCTTAAAGATTGTCTAGTTCCGACTTCCCAGGCATGGGAAGGAACACCTCCCATTGGATCAGGTTGCTCTAAGCATAAAATATTTCTGAACATGAAGAACGGAAGAAGAGAGAAGATGTACATTTACTGTAAGGCCACGGGTAGTGGCTTCACTTTGATTTTGATCACAGATTGAAGTTATCCATGATATAAATTCTCTTCACTTGGATCTGTATAAATAGTGAATGTTTTCTAGTGAGGAGAATCTTTATATATTACATGCCATTAATAAGCACAACAAAGCAGAATTCGGTATTAGTCTGAGTTTCACTGGGGTGCCATGAAGCTAAGAATCGATGATAAAATTCCAGTTCAGGCACCTGACATTTCATTTTGGATTTGTGGTTAATGCTGCATGTGAGACACAACACACCTGTATGACATTTTATAATTGTTCACCTTTGTTATAGAAGAGATGGGAGGAAATATTTTATCAGAAACCCATTGGCCCATTGCACAGAAGTCATATCGTATGAAGAAAACAATCATTTGCATTATTTATCATGTAAGAAGTCAGAGAGATGGAGGAGGAGATTTGAAACCTCCAGACCAAGGGCAGTGGTGATGTGACTTTCATATATGCCTGCAGTGGAATGAAGGACAAAAGGTTTCTCTGAGTGGCTAAACTCAATAAATTATGTCTTACAACCACTTCCAGGAACTTTTATTGATGGAGGAACATGTTCCCATCCCATAGATTCTGAGTACAGAAAGGCCTCAGAGGACTGCAGTTGTCCCATAGAGCTGTTAAAAGCCCCTGAATGCATTAACATTAAATTTATGTCCTTTTTTAAAATAGCTTAAAATATGTATCCAAAGTTTGGCTTCTCCCTTAGTGGCTTATGTCATGTTATGTGAGTAAAAGCTTATTACCATAAACACCAAGGTTCATTGAGGATCAGATGGACTTTGAGATGTTGGAGTGCATCCAGAGAAGGGCGACAAGGCTGGTGAAGGGGCTGGAAAACAAATCCTATGAGGAACAGCTGAGGGAACTGGGGTTGTTTAGTTCGGAGAAGAGGAGGCTGAGGGGAGACCTCATCACTGCCTATGGCTGCCTGAAAGGAGGCTGTGGCAGAGCCACTGTTGATCTCTTCTCTCAAGTGACAGGTGATAGGATGAGGGGAAATGGCCATAAGTTGCACCAGGAGAGGTTCAAACTGGATATTAGGAAGAATTTTTTTACAAAAAGAGTGGTCAGGCACTGGCACAGCTGCCCAGGGTGGTGGTTGACCAAGCAGAGTAAATGTAGAGCATGGCCAGCCCTGGCTTATACATATTTGACTGCCTTTATTCCTTTATCTCTCTGCTTTCCCACACTTGTTCCTCCTCAAGCCACATTGATTGGTCCTTCTGCCAAATATCCTCTCTCACAGTCCTGTAAAAATATTCCATAAGTTTTACACAATCCTCAAATGCTCCTCCCTTGCTATGAGTCCTGTTCTTGTGAAAACAGTAAAGCCTGCAGCTTTCAAGGTCACCTGGGAAGAGTTTTTTTGGCCAAGCTGAGCCATCTCAGTGGGTCTCAGCCTTGAGGGTTTGATCACCCTCCTTGTGCAGCCTCAGAAGTGATTGAGCCAGAGTACTCCATTAGCACTAATTACTCCACATATTTTAGTTCCTCAATTCCTTGACGAGCCTTTGTGTTTATGGTGATTAGATCTTAATCATGTATGCTAATGGATTAGGGAAACATCCTGCCTGCTGCCTAGCTGATGAATCTGCTGGCCAGCCCTTGCACAGCGTGATTTGCCCATCTACTCATCAGGAAACATCATGCTCTGCTGCTTCCCATTGACCAGGCTGCATTAAGCTCCCAAGGTCTGGAGAACCCTGTCTGGCCAACATTTCACTGTACTCTCTTCCTTTCAGCCACCCTGTATCAATTACCAGCTTCTCCTCACCCACATCTGTGTTTTGAGATCCTATAATCTCTTCCTGATACACAACTTCTGTCTCAGTGGTTATTGCGTGTCCTCTCCTTTGGCTCCTTCCCTCCAAATTAGACACTAGCCTTTCCTCCAGGTTTCCTTCTCATTCCCTCTGAATCAAAGATGTGTGATGCCTTCTCATGTCCTCTTCCCTGTTCATGTCCCCACTCAAAATGCTTTTCCCTGGAAGACTCACCAAATCACCTGGTGAAACCTCTTGACCCCACTGTGATATATACGGGGAAGAATAAAGAGATCAGTAAAAAAAAAAGGCAGTAACTTTTCTTTATGAAGCAGATATTCTAGATTTTACAGATTAGTTTTAAAATAAAGAAACCAATTTTGAAGAAGGGTTCACATGAAATCTTTTGTCTTTCCCAAACCTGGCAACAAACACGTGGATACATAATCTCTTCCTTCCAGATTCATTCCAGCCATAGAATCTCCCAACCCTTCTGCTGCCCTGAGGACCAACGAAAATTGGGGCAAGGCAAAGAAAAATCTCCACCTCCCAGAGCTGCGTATCATAAAATTTAGCAGCACCCCAACAGGCATCTTCCAAAGCTAACACTTTGAAACCCCAATAACAACAGATGGTTCAGTTTCTGTGTTTTACCAGCCATTGTAGGGCATATTTCTTCTGTGCTCTTTGATGGTTTACCAGAGAAGGGACTGAGTGTTATGTGACAATGGTACAACTCAACTGAAGTCAGAGGATTTGCGCATTCTGAAAACCTGGCCCTACTTTTCACCTTGGCCTTTCCAGAATGATGATTTAACTTAACCCAAGGCCAGGAATTAGAATAAAAAAAAACAAATCATGCCTGGTTACATTTGTGCTTGTGACCTACGCCTGTCCGAACAGGAGTTGGACAGGACAAAGCACAATGCACTTCCTTTTCTTTATTGCTTTCTTTCACTTCATGTCATGCCAAAGAGGTTGATTTAGGAAGTTCTAGTAATTAACTGCTGATGTTTTTGACTGCTGTTCCCAAGAGACTTACAATGAGTTGTAATGGTTCTTCTGTAGGAAACTCTTTCTGGAAGGATTGTAGATAACATATATTCTCTGTACACATTTACTTTTACTTGGTTATTTTTTTAAGCCAGGAATATAATTTTCCTTTAAGTAAATGTCATCTGTTCCCTGCATTCCAGAAACCTCATTAAACCACCCTTATCCTCTCTTGCCATATTGATATTTTGCTGTCAGAGTCCACAAAAGAGTCTTCCTAATTTTGTAGAGAGTAAAAATCAATGCTGTCTTTATACTGTAAGATATGGAGTGCCCTTCACTTCTCTTAGTAGTTGAGAAAACTCCAGAGGGAGAAGCACAGGAGCAATGTGTATTTGGAAAGCACAAGTTCTTAGGAGAAACTAAATCTAGGTTGGCTCTATTGGAGGAGGATAATAGCTCATGGCCGTTTAGTCTCCCACTTTTCAGGTTACTTCTCTGTATTTTTAAATCACTGTTCCATTAAAAATTAGTAGATGCCTTAAAACCTAACAAACTCCAACCAAAATTACCATTCTAATTTCTCTTTCTGTGCCCTCTGCTACTCATACACACATATGTTTCTCAAAGCATATGGCACGCAGCCATTAGACACATTTTCTCTCTTAGATGACTGAACAGATGGATATCCATAGATATATTTTATACTGTAAAAAAAAAGCCTGATATTCAGATTTTTACCAGTTATGTTTGTCTGATACTGATATTGAAAACTCCTGAAAAATAACACCGATAAAACCAGAGCAGATTCTAATGAGTGTGTTGTGCTTTCAGGTTTGCAAATTGCAATCATAACTTTAAAAGAACTGGATTGTTTCTTACAAAACTGACCTGACCAAGAGCGCATCAGGAAGGATATTGTGCGTGATAGGAATCAAGCCCTGAGAAGGATGTCAGACATAATTAAACTGTTCTGTATTGAAGTGCTCATAAAAGACTACATTCTTCACACGCCATTGCAAAGCATTACTCATTTGTCACACCATCTAGGACTGACATTTACCAGCTGCAAATTGCTATTGAGATATTTTTCCCTTTTACTTCTATTAAACCAAATAAAAACAACATACGACAGCGGATTTGAAATCATATCAACAATGTGTTAAAGGCACTTAAAAACAGGAACACGAAGATGTGTCATAAACAAAAAGATATAAAGACACAAACCCCAAATCCAAAATGTAATAACGTGTAAGATGATTATGTTCCATGTGAGATAAATAAAAATATGGAGCACACATTATGTAGCTGATTCACACTTGTCATGATTTTGGCCCTTAGTACATTTTTCTCCTAAATTTAATGGTCAATAAAATAAATGAACTGTAGGCCAAAAACTGCATCACAAAGAAGACAATAATCTAATATAAAACCCAATGATTCATGATGCCCTGTACCTCTGGAGTAAAATTATTCGCATGCCTTTCCATTTCAAAGTTTTAGGTGGTTTTTTTTGTGAGTTACTAAAATTAATTTGCTGTTGTACCTTCTACCCCCATTTATGATGATGTCATTTTAACGTTTAGGACTTGATCCCTACTAAAACTTCATTATGTGATCCATGACATTCGTAAAGCTGACTGAGTGGCTGCTCAGTGACTGTGATCTTCAGCTGGCCTTTTAACTTCTGTTTGGAAATAACCTTGCAGACACTTTGATGTCCTCAGGGACACTGTGCCACACCGATCTGCACAGGTGGAGATCACGGACCGCTCCCTTCCCAAAGTCAGAAGTTATATTTTTCCATGCTCCCTGCAGCAATGATGCAGAACTCAAGGTTTGGAGATCTTGGCTTTTATCCACAACACTTAGCAAATCAAATATATCTCAGTAAAAGGTATGTTTGTGGAATGTAACTTTTAACCTCCTATTCTTTGTGTATTGTACAGAGAGGAGCTGAACAGTTTTATTCTTTTTTTGATTACACATTCTTTACAAGTGTTTTGTCAATTAATAAATATTTGCCAAATTCCAGTGCACAGAGCATTTTTACAAATGCCCAGAATATTTGTTAGATTAATTTGGGAGTCCTTGCCAACTGATAAGATTATGATAAGAAAATAAGCAGAACACCCACTCAAGGTACAGATATCTTGGGTGTTTTATCAGGATTTGAATTGTGACACAGTCCTAGTGCTGTTATTAGAGAAATCTGTGCTTACAAAATGTCATGTCCAGGACACCTTCCAGGTCTCAACTCTGATATGCCTTTTGTGTGCCCACGTGAGCCGTCACATTTTATCAGCAGCTCCTTCTCCAAATGATGGCAAATTCCTGCTGCTCAATCCGTGGTTTCTTCCACAAAATGATATTTCTCTCTCTCACAGCTAGAAGGTGTGAAGAGGAAGACACATGTAAGAATAGTGTAGGAGCCAGGAAGAATCTCTAACCTATCATCTCATTCACTTGTTTTGTCAAGTATATGAGTCTATAAACACATTTTTCTTTCCTGCCTTTATCATTCACACACAGTCGGCTTAATTTAAATGAATCACCCCAGCCTCCCGATAGTCATTGTAATTGGTGGAGATAAAGCCAGCAGCAGGCAGGAAAGTAAAAAATGCAGTTCACTCAGTAGGTGCCTGAAACAGTCCAGGTGGCTTAGTCCCATAGTGTGCCTATTTCTCACCAGTGGCTTTATGATAGTCCTGGGTCACTGCTTTACATGGAGATACATGAGCTGTGGACACCTCTGACTAGACTAGATGGATCCTGCTTGAGATTCACAGATGAGACCAAACTTCCAATAGCAGGAAGGCACTTGAGCTGAATAACTATTGCCAAGACTAGTTGAAAATATTGGAAGCTTTTGGGTTCAGATGATGACTTACAGACACTTGTAAGACTTTGATATTGTGGGTGTTTACTTCTTTCCACTACCTTTATAGCCCTTTGTACATCAAGCAAACAGATAGTGTTAAAACTTCTTCTGGTAAGCAATACATGGACCAACTGTGAAGGTGAAAAGTTTTGCTTCTGAACCCATCAGCTTTGTTGCATGTCAGTTGACATAAAAGAATGGGTTTTTTAAGTCCAGCTTCAGGGCTGTATTAAAGTTACACCGCTGCTTCCAGATTTACTCTCTCGGAATGTAGTCTCTGCACGGTGTCATCTCATCTGAAGCCATCTACAGCACACCCATTATATTGTGTTTTTTCTTAAATGATCTCAGGTTTCTCAAATCGTCCTTGAAAACTGAGGCACCAAGGTCTGTGAGTTCTATAAGACTGTTCAGTTTGTGCAGCCCAAGGACGTGCTATGTAAAACATGCTGTGAATAACACGCAATGTGTACAGTGCCATGGAAACCACACAGTAGCTGAAACTCACCTTCATGCCAAGAGCTAGAGGTCAAAGAAAACAGTACTCCAGTTCAAGGGTCTAGCAAAAGCCTCATTGCTATCCACTCTTCTGAATAGTAGAGTTGTACCACTAAACACACTTCTATCAAGTGTCAAATACTACAGTTTAGCATAATTCCTTCAAGCAAAAGAAAAATATAAAACCCTGCAGAAGCTGAAACTTGAAATCCTGGATTACTGATAAATATTTATCTTAGAAAAGAGTCACTTTGCACACTTGAGAGGGCTTTTCTTGTAAGAATTAGTGCGTGTTTCCATGTTGGTATACACAACAGCTATTGTTAATGAAGGACATCACAAGCATAGGTTGCTTTCCACTGTACCAACAGAATCTCCCCACCCTTGTTGAAACCACAAATAAAATATCTGACTGAAAATGCCCTTTTTCTTTCTCTCATTTTATAAACAAAACTGCTAAGGAGAAACTGCTTCCTTAATTCAGAGCTAATGCTGGATTTATTATATTTCAGCCAATGAAAACAAATAAATGAAGAGTGCTAGTATGCACAGTGTTCTTAATGGGATAAATTTTCCTTAGGTTAAGCAGCAGACTGGGCTTTGGATCATACAGACATGCAGGAGTAATAATTTTCTTTCCACAAAGAAAATTATCTTTCCATGTTTCCTGCATAATCTTACTGAAGAACAGAAATTGATTCTTAAGATTTAGGTTTCTACAAGAATAAACTGAAGGGACAAATTATTACTAGACCAACTGTGGTGTGGGATTACCTTTTATCACATAATCCACCATCATAGAACCATCATCATAGAATCATAGAATGGTTTGGTTTGGAAGGGACCTTAAAGATCATTCAGTGGCATCCCCCCTGTCATGGGCAGGGACACCTTCCACCGGTTCAAGTTGCCTAAAGCCCCATTCATGGTCTTGAACACCTCCAGGGATGGGGCATCCATGATTTCTCTGGGGAACCTGTGCCACTGTCTCACCAGCCTCACAATAAAAACTTTCTTCCTGGTATCTAATCTAAATCTTCCCTCTTTCAGCTTAAAACATTCCTCCTCATCCTATCCCCACACAGTGACAGAGCCCCTCCTCAGCTTTCCTGTAGCCCCCTTTAAGTACTGGATGGCTGCTATAAAGTTTCCCCAGAGTCTTCTCCTCTCCAGGCTCCACAAGCCCAGCGCTCTCGGCAGGTGCTCCAGCCTTCTAACCATCTTTACGACCCTCCTCTGGATTCACTCTATCAGATCCATGTCCTTCCTGTGTTGAAGACTCCAGAACTGAATGCAGGACTCCAGGTGAGAGAGGTCAATAACTGGCCATACATTGGGTCTGGTCAACATGAAATAATGCGGGGCATTATTAAACTCTATATTAAACTTGCCCTGTAAGTACATCAGTGTCAGCAACTGAGTCTATCATTAGAGCCCTTAAGCCACTTATCACTTCAGAAAAACTTGGCTGATGACTGTGTCATTTTTCCAGGCTCTTCAGCTTTCTTCTGATTTCTAAAGTGACCATTTCCTGTCATTTTAAATGAGTCCATTACATATATTAGAAGCAAAACCAAAAAATAAATCTGCCTCAGAAATGGGAAAACGTGACAACAGATTCAAGTTGTCATTTTTTCTCTACCTGAGAACAAAATACATCATGACAACACAGATTCCTTCATTATAGTCCGTCATCATGTCTCAAAGGTTTCCCAAATTTGACCAGTGTAAGGGCAGATACATAAAAAAACAAACACCAGCAGGTTTATCAAATTTAGTTTGAATTTTACCCGCAATGATGATTTTTTCACAAGTGTTTGCTGCTATAATAATAAAAGCATTGTTTTCTGCTGCAGAGTGGACCTACAGATGGATTATAAACATTCTCAGTGTGCCCACATATCCACCCTGCCCAGAGTCCCAGTAAAACTCTGCAACTCTGCTCTGATTTTGCTAATGATGATGGGACTCACATGAAACTAACCAATGACAAGTAATGAGACCTTTGCAGTTTTCAGTGCTGCTTGGACATGTACGTGGAGTCAGATAGCACCTCACTCTTTAGAATAGCTTCAACCAGTAGGATTAAGCATCTGTAGCTGACTTGGTGAAACATCACCCTGGTCAGGACGGCTACTTTACCCCACTCTGACCGTGCCGTAGTTCTGCTCACAGAAGCAGAGGTCTAACATCTCATTATTGTTCCACTGGCCTGATGAGGCTGATGATACACTCATAATCGTATCTCCTGGATTAATTTCCACTAGCAAATGAATAACTAAAAAAATGAGGAGGAAATCTGAGCTTTTATTATTACCATTTCTTTAAATGTTTTATTTGTATGGGACATTCTGTACAGGACAAAGTTAAATATACATTTGGTACCAAGGTGACATACATGACACCTCACCAAAACAGTGCCTCTGCTTCCATATTCATCTACATACACAATTAGTCATGTCTGTTGTCAGCTGAGGGGTCAATTTTCAGAAGAGAGTGTATTTTTTTAAGCCACAGAAGTAAAGAGAATGAAATTAAGCCATCATGCAGACCAAGTGCCAATCTCACTGGTGTCTTTTAATGCTCAATTACCAAATGGGTGCTGCTTTGTTCATTTCAGGAAGTCCCATTCATTGGGCAATGCAAAAGAAAATGAGAAACAATGAAGAGGAAAACATAATTAAAAAAAATTATGCATGCTGCTGGAACAGGATATAATACTACACAGATCTGTGCAAAGGGGTTTTTTTTTTGCATTGCTATATACATTTTGCATTGCCTTGTCTGATTGGCTCAAGAAGTCCTGTAATGTCTTAAAGGAAATAATTTCTGCAGCTAAATATCAAATAAAAATACGCAAGTGATCGAGGCAATGCCCTGGCATTTTCCTAAGAACAACTAGGTCTAAATTAATGTTCTGGTTGCACATTACTTCCTTATGGAAGGATGTCCTAGCAAATCTCAAGACCATCTCTCTTGCCTAGCAAGGACACTGCCACTAAACCCTGGTGAAGGAAGATACTGCTTTTAGTTTCCAGGAGCAAGGAGGGTAGAAGGAGTTTAGATTGCTGAGGTTCTCAGTGTTCCAGCTTGGAGGAGTTACCCTACACAAGTGGTGGTTTGGAGAAGTGGTGAGGTGCTTTATTTATGCCTTTGTGAGTGAGGGCACAGGTGAATCTGGAATAAGTTCATCTTAAATAGATGAGAGGTGGGCAGTGGACTTTGAAGAACAAATATTTGTGGACATAATAGCAGCTAATTGGTGAGAAAGATCTCTGTCACTGAGGTTCTGGTGTCATAAAAATTGTTTCAACAAAAATACTCTCTGCAACTAGTGATAAAGGAGCCTCAAAGTTCTTTGCAGCCTGTTTTTGAAAGAGGTAGGGAGTTCAAGGCCTCTCCTCAACTTCATTTACCCTCTAATATAAAAAATAAACCACAATATATTTCCAGACCCTATTCACTAATTTTTACTCTTTCTTATACACTGAAAAATTCTTACACCTTCATGGGTGAAATCCATTTGAGGCAATCTTCTTGGGTTTCCTTTATACTTATCATCCTACATTCTGGAGCACAGTTCTTCTCCTCCTAAGGCAAAGATACATCACACCCTGCTATCTTCCCTCCTCTGAACACATCTGCACTGTAGACATCCATATTTTAGTCAGATGAAATCTGACCTGTCACAAGACAGCTCCCTCCTTCCACAGCAGAACACTCACCATCTCTGCTGCTCTTCTATCGGGGAGTGGAAGTTTATCACCAAATTGATATACTTTAAAGTGCTTTAAAGCAACTGGTTTAGGTTTATTAGGCTGGAAAATCCAGAAAGGAATTTTTGTTAAACCTGGTTCCAAAAATCTGGCCGTTTTTCATCTCTACACTATTTTCTGTGCAATTCTGAAAAGAACTTTTATGTCACAGATGCCCTGTAAGATAGGTGGGAAAATCAAACTCTATTTGCTTCATGAAAAAAAGTGTGGAATATAGTTCACAGAAATATCAAAGTCTTTGAATCTAGGGTCTTTGACTGTTTGTAATTTCTCACTCACAGAAGCACTGAAGCTCACAGTGAGGCAAGCTCTTCCTGGGAAACTGGAGTGCTTGAAGTATGGATGAGTGTATCCTAAAGATGGTATTGAGTCCACCTATAGCTGACAGTAGAAACATATCCCTACATATACAAAGATGAAAGGGTTTGCCAAAGGTCAGGTAACATTGCTGTAGCAGAGTCAGGAATGAGCTCAGTTCTAATGCTGCCTGTGTCTCAAAGGCTGAATGGGAGAGCTTACTCTCACAAAGTATAAAAAAATTGTCTATTGGATCTAAAGGAAACAAATTACTTTACACTGAATTAAATATAATTAAAATAACTGAAATTTGAGATGCTTTATTGCATATGGATAGTTTGATGTGAGTGGGATGAAAAAAGGGGGATGAATGTTCATTCACATTCGATCCAAACCCTCCTGGTATTTCATTATGGTTTATACTCAGGTTGGTTTCCAAACCTAGCTCAGCTATTAACTTCCTGAGATTTGTATTTGCATAGTCAGTTTGGTATCTCCACAATACACTGAATTTTGTTGGAAATTGATTTTTGAAAGAGCAAGTAGTTTATCAGGACTCAGAGGAGTTTGCATACCGATTAGGAAAAACGTGTTATCAGAGAGTATAAGTTCTTTATTAAACTTTCATGAAACATTGACTCTCAAGAGAGAGGAATAATTCTGAAACACCATTTATCTGTCTTTTTTTTTCCAGTTGTCAGTTCAGTAACTTGTTCCAATTTTGGTAAAGTGTTGCAAAAATATGTCACTGAAAGAATTCATATCAGAATCCAAACTGCTGTTTCAGTACCTTGTGATACATCTTCACAGTACATAATTTCAGTACATGCACTTTATTTAATCATGAAAAATGGCATCTATCACAGATAGGCACCATTTAAATTTCAAACCTAACAGCTCTTCTGTTTTCATGTAATTATGAAGCAAACCACAGATCTTATGCATTACTTTGGTGTAGACATATTCTAGGATCTAAATAGTTACAATGGTACAAATACAAAGATACTGATACAGCTATTTCTCATCTAGAAAGAAAAATGAGCTACATCAGTGTGAGGCACTGTTACACACCAATTGCACCCAGTATAAGGAATGTACTGGTGTTATTATTCTGGTAACAGAAAACCACAATCTTTACAGCAAATTTTATGACACAACAAGAACTTTGTATACATCAGGCTTTATCTAAAAAGTCCATATGGTTACCAACCTGTTTAGTGCAAAATAAGACTTACTAATATCAGGTAAAGAAGTGAATATATATTACTTGGATGATATTTTATACTTGTATAGAGAATGAATGTACAGTGACAGAAATCTGGGATCAGCATCTTTCTTCAGATGCTTTGAAACAATTGCAGGATACAGAGTGGATCCAGAAAAAGATCTCAAGGAGACATTGACGACTTCACTGCTCCCTCTGTAACCTTGATTTGGTGGTGGAAACTCAGTCTGCTCTCAGAAGCTCGTATGCTAAAGGTAGTGACAAGGAATTTACGTAAGTGTTGTTTATATTACAAGCAAAATATCTGAAGCACAAGGTGATTGAGGTGAAACTCTTCCAGCCTGCAAACCATGTCATTCTTCCTCATCGTAAACTGCAGAACTCTTGTCCTATTTCCTGTATTGGTGGGAATAGGAATGCGCTAATTCAGTCATTTCCTTTTTGTCCTTACAATTAAAGTGCAGGTCAGGTCAGTCATAAGATTGGTTCTGTGCCATTCCAGTCAATAACTGCTCTTTGCCACCTAGAAATAAAAGCAATCATTTTACATCCACCAGTTAATCAGGTCATTGGAAAGGTAACCCAATACCCCTCAAGCACACAAAAAACCTCAGATGGACTCATCTGGAGTAACAAATTGCATAGTTTCAAAGGGAAAGGAACAGAAATGAGGTACTTATGTCCCCTAATTTTAGGTGCCCAAGTTAGGAGGTCAGTCTTCTTCCAATCATCTTCTAAGTGAAGGAGAGTCCTCAACAGCAGCTGATTCAGAATAAGTACCTTTGTGTTGCAAAGACTATCAGGAACCCCAAGCTGGGTACAAGAACTAACCAGAAAGTTCAGTCTCAGCTGTTACCAGGCAAATTGCACACTCCTATACAGGCAAGTCTCTGATTAGGAGCTCTGTAACTCTAAGACCAAGTAATTTCATTTAGAAGCTATCATTGCTCCTGACATTGGTTCCTTTGAAATATCCAGTCTCTCACTGTTTTGCTTTTCCTGTGCTGAGGTTTCACTTTTTCTCCTCCTTCAGAATACTAAAGATATACACCAAGAACACTGTTTCTAAATGAGTCCACGTTGATGTACATAAAAACCTTCCATGTTTCTAATTCCTGATTCTGTATTGGATGCTACTGCTCAATTGCCCACTCCAGGAGTGTCACCAACACTGAATGCAAACAAGGTATTGATCCTTGATTTGTCACCAAACATTTCTCCAAACCATGGCAGAAGACAAAGATCTGGAACAAGATTTGGCGAAATCAGGATGATGCTCTCCAGAGACCTCTGAGTCAACTCACTGTAGAGTCAGAGGCATTGCACAAATTACACCCTTGTCCATGGCATTTCTCACATTTGCAAGGTCATGACCCAGATCTTCTGAGAACTAAACTATTGCATTCCCAGTGTCAAGGATTTCAATCTAGATTGAATAATCTGTGCACATGAACAGTAGTAAGACATTGGTGAGGGGGTGGAGACAATAGTGAATTGCCAGAGTGCCACATTCTTTCTGTCAACGAGGAAAGAATGTGTCAGCAAGGGTATGGCAACTCAGTCCTTTCATTGAGAAAGTCAATTAAGTGTAAAACAAAACCAAAAGTTGAATTCATGCATTCAGTGCGAAATTGTAAAGCTTCCTTAAAGCTACCGTTCGAGGGCTGTTGTGAAATTTTTCCTTCTTTTTTTATTTTTCTGAGAAAACAAAAAATAAAACAATTGCAGAGATTTCCTCATCCCAGTACTTACATGAATACACAACAGTGATGCCTCACATCTTAGCTAAAATCAGAATATGTTCTAGTTGGGGACATTCAACTTTGTCTGGCATTTGTCAGTGGTGACAGCTGTCCCTGCCAGAGGTTCAGAATATCACCTTAACCCGAGAACAACCAAACGCAAGTGGGAAGTACAGTCACCATCTTTAGGTAATGCCACCAAACCATCCCTTATCTTTGTGCACAGTCTTCCCAAGGCATTACTTTTTATCTCACCAGGGTGATTAAAGCTTTGAGAGGGATCAATAGAGGTCCCACAGAGGTCAAAACGAATGAAAATCTTCTCTGAGACAATACTCTACTCTGTAAAATTCTAATACTGATATTATTTTTGCTGCCAGGGCATAAGATGTTGCTAATCACCATGCAGTGAGGAAGGGCCTGCTTAAAAACAGGTTTTCAATAAAGAGCTTAAACAGAAAATGATACTTTGAAGCAGGACACAGGGGAACATCCATAACAAACCTTATCTTCTGTCTTTACTTTCAAACTACTTCGCTGAGCTATCTGGAGACTGAAAAGCAGCCTTTGGTTGTTTGCCTCTATGGAGACAGATTCAAAACTTTTTTTACCTATTGAATCTACACAATTAATGCGTCAAACAGTGAGAAACATCACTTACAGGTGCTAAACAAGTCTTTTCTTTACAGACAGAAACAAAACTCTCTGGACAAGTCAGCATGATTTTTGCCCCGAACAGCCCTGCCCCAACACAATTCAAATGGAACCCATATTCTAGCTGCTGGTTCAATTATAATCTATCAGATTAGCAGCATGAAAACCAAATTTGATCCACCTGGTTCAACTGCAACCTCACCCAAGGGTCATAGAGTTAACGGGAACCCAGGAGGAACCAGTTCAGGCCCTGAACAATGCTCAGTCTGGAATAACATTCAGAGAATATCTCCTGTACTAATCATTTGGTATTGTTTTAGAGCACATCAATAATTCAGGATGACATGTCCACGCTCTCTTCTTATCCTCTAAACTTCCAGTACATGTCTCACTTCAAAGCCAAACAGATGTACTAATGTATCATGCAGCCCCACTATCAGAGAGGAAAGCTGATGCTAGATGGTTAGTAAAATATCCCACTGAATTCAGATTATCATATCAGATCAAGGTCTTATTCCCCTCAGGCAGAGCTAACAGATGTTATTTCCGGCAGCGCAGAGAGACGCTGAGGATCGTGACTGTGATATAAGACTATTCTTCAGGGAAGAATGGGATAAGATGTCTGCACGACATCTCCCAAGCAGAGTAGGGATGTACATTCCAGACATCTCTTGGTCAGAATCTGAGTGCTTCTACAGATGTCTAGGGCTGAAACTCACAATGAAAGCACATGAACTTGTGCTGACTCTGTGGTTTGGAGCCTGCAGGTTCTTGTCATCTGAAGCGTTACCTGCTTTAAACTCAAGTCTCACTCTTCTGACATTTTATAGAATAGCGATTGAAAACATGAACCTCCTCCACCTGCAGAAGCAAAACAGCTCTTCTCCTTTGATAATAATAATAACAACAACAAAATCTGAACAAAGAACCAACCTATTACATATGCAGTGTTCCCTTTGGGAGAGGATAAGAGAACAAACAGAAGACAGATGTTAGGCATCTAACTCAACGCGCTACAGGATGGTGGTGTTTGGTATCAGGGTAAACAGTGGGTAAGGCTTTTCATGGAGTTATGAATGAAAGGAGAAACCCCAATCAACATTTGGAAATAACAGCTAATCTTCTTGGTTCTGAACCTTCAGACTTAAATTCTCCATGCAGTCTGAGATATTACCCTGCATTTTTTGATCGGAAAGTTTTGATAAGGACCGTCATCATGAATCCTTGGTCAAAATAATTAATGGCTTTTTGCTTCCTTGCTTTATCAAAAATTAGTTTAGGAATGTTTTCCATGGTTGTATGATAGAAAACAATTTTTTTTTAATCTCCTAGTTTGTTAAAATACTGGTTGGTTTGGTTTGGTTTTACTTTCCTTATATACAGTTTCATATTTGGAAGAAAAAGTTTTTAAAACAAAAAGGAAAAATATAACATTAAAAACTTTTAGCAGCAAGGCAATGCTTAAATAAATACACTCAAAGCAAACAGAGAATGCTGAAAACAAGGAGCCATACTGATCAGGGTATATCAGACACATCCTGAAAACGGTACAAACAAAATAAACTGACACTGGAATTTGCTGGTAATTGACTTCTCCAGGAGATTAAAACACGGAATTTAAAATAAACAAACATCACCATTACCAAAACTGCATAACTTTGAAGCAACGCCAGGAGTGGAAGATGTTCTAAAGCAAAGTTTTCTTGCATTATTCACCTCGCTGTGTGGGTTTCTGAGGCTTTATATCACCTATCTTAGTTTGTAGTCATGTTTCTGTGTCACTGGAACAGAGGAAGCAATACAACCTATAAGTGCAGGGAGTCTGGATTATAGTCAATGCTGTCATGTTACAGGATGCCTCTTCTGCTGTTCTGTAACTTTATAATGGCAGCCCAAACACACTTGGCAGGCAGTATCCTTATTTTTTGCAGTGTTTTTTTTACAGGAAGAATTGTGGTCAGGAAAGGAGGGAAATTACATGAGAAATCTGAAGCTGCATGGTTTGCCGATTTAACAAGCGTTATGGTCTTTGACAATGAGGCTTTCACTTCTTGCTCCAAAGATGTTCAGATAGCAGTTTTCAAAGTCCTGCTTGTCGAGTTGATACAAACCTGATTTTTTTTACCCAGTTTTTTTTTTTTTGCTTCATTCTCTCTAAACTGAAAATATTCTCAATAACTTCAGTATGACTTGGATAAATTCCCTAAAATCTATTATTTAATACCACATAGACCTCAAAATGGCCATGAAATCCTAACATGACAGGAACTGGCCTTGAATTTAAGGAAAGGATGTGAACTAAGAACAGTCAAGAATGACTTCACAAAACACGTTTTTTTTTGTGATCTTGAGAAACTCTGTGCTGCCCATTGACACATGGAAATTTTGATAAAACTGAGACTGTTGAGCACAGAGCTTCATCCTTCAAGAATGGTACTCAAGTCCCCCAAAGCAATTATATTTTTCAGAAGGGACTGATGAAGATAGAAGAAATTATCTCCTTTTCTCATTATACCTCTAAAATAGAGACCAGTTAGTTTGGGGAATCCAAATTTAGATCAATTGACATCAAACAGTGCCCTCAAACTGGATTTGTCTCATTCATTTCTTGGTGATGTAATGAAAGTTCCTCTAAGAATGAACTGCATGTCTTAGCCAGTTTGATGTTAACTACAATAGCACACAATAAAATGTGGAATACATATTATCTCAGTTTGGCCTATTGAGATCCTTTATCTTTTTGCTGCAATATTTTTTATCACACTCCAACCTTACATGTATTATTTGTTTAAATAACTGAAGATACCTGTATTAAAAAATGCAGGTTTTACTTACTTTGTTCTAATACAATGCTCAAGCGGAGGAGTAAGATCATTTTCTTTATCTTCAGCACACATCTGAGTTGTGTCTGCAGAGACATGTCAGATATTATTAGTGGTTAGAGTATATTTCTATTCATATAGAATAATAAAGTAGCTTTATAGAATCACAGAACCATGTGGTTGGAAAAGACCTTTGAGATGATCGAGTCCAACTGTACCTGTCCACTATTAAACCATACCCCCGAGAAACTCATCTACCTATCTTTTAAACACCTCCAGAGACAGTGACTCAACCATTTCCCTGGGCAGCTGTTCCAGTGCTTGACAATTCCTTCAGTGAAGAAATTGTCCTAATATCTAATAAGAACCTCCCCTGATGCAACTTGAAGCAAGTCCTATCACTTGTTACTTGGGAGAAGAAACGAACATTCATCTCACTACAGTCTCCTTCCAGGTAGTTGTAGACAGTCATGAGGTCTCCCTTCAGCCTCCTTTTCTTAGGCTAAACAATCCCAGTCCCCTCAGGTTCTCCTCATAAGACTTATTCTCCAGCCCCTTCACCAGTTTCATTGCCCTTCTCTGGATGCTCCCCAGCCCTTCAATGTAGTGGAGGGCCCAGAACTGAACACAGTACTTTAGGTGTGCCCTCACCAATGCTGAGTACAGGGAAAGGATGACTTCTAGGAACTCCACCCATGGAAGTGATGGACTATCACTCACACTGTAAATCTCCCAGCCTACAACAGGTAAGTATCCACTCTGGACTGAAATATGGTGGAAGGTGAGTGCTACTCACACTTGTATACTGTCTCAGGTCCTTGTTCATATCACCTGAACAGAGTGACAACAGACAAGGCAAAGTATGCTTAGAGCAGGTGTCACAACCAGGGCTCTCTGCAAATAGCTTTGTAGTTGACCTTGTGGCACTTAGTCCTTTGTCATTCCTTGAGTGAACGCACACTGCTCTGTCGGGAATGATCCCATAATTGCACCCACTTTTAGTTGTTTTGGGCCAGAAACTTGCCCAGAACTGTGCTGACTGCTTAACAGTTCGGATGATCACGTTCCGACTCACGCCTTGACCCAGTTAGTTTACTAATACAGAGGTGGTTTCTAGGAAAACATGGATTAGAAGGTGAAAGAATATGCTGGAGGACTGTCATGAGGTTTTCATTTTGCAATTGATGTCATTACTAAGGAAGTAATTTTCGTTACTCAAATACTAAGGGCAGTGGTAGTTCTACTTTTGAATAGGAAACCCCAAGTCCAGTCCAAAATGGGTTAAAATTCCTTCAGCCTGGAAAAGAAGAAAGTCCCTTAACTGTCAAGAAAGCAGTGCACAGGCTGGAGAAGACAGAATTGTGTTGGATATGAGAGCTACTACAGGGTCTGAGTATTTCTTTGGGACAGAGAGGCAACTGCACTGTTCTGGGGAAAACAGAGATGTCAGTGTCTCAGACACTGGATCTGTCAACAGTGAAAGTAGTCACTGAACTTCCCAGAGAGAAAACATCCTGTGATCAGCTTGGATGTCAGTCTGCTCAGCTGTTTCCTGTTTTGGAGTAAAACATTTTCAACCACAGCAGACTGGCTTTTTTTCTTTTTCTTCTTTTCTGTCTGTCATCCAGCCAACAAGCAGGTTGTGAGCAACAAATGATGCCAAGACAGGGTGTAGGATATGGGTCTGCTTCACTGAGACTGATGTAGACAGGATGGGAGGTAATTACCCTTACATTCACAGATGCCAATCTCAGATAAATCTGTCTCCTCGTGTCAGAGAGAGGACCTGGTTCTCCTTTGCCTGTAGATCTTGTTGGTATAAATACATGCAAAAACTGAATGACTGTAAGGGTTGGAGTAGTAAGGAACAGGCAATATTTTAAGATACATAAAGTACTGGCAGTTTTCTCCTAAATCCTCAGGAACTTAGAAGTACACAGGAATTTTTTAAGTTTCAAAGGACTTCTTTTGTCCTAGTATTGAAGAGTTTATAATAGTTCATTAGAAGTTTTCAATAGTATTTGGACTCGTCTAGGATTTCCTGATTCTTATGTTCTGGATCATCCCACAGAAAGAAGAAACAAACACTGCCCTGACCATAGTACTTATTTTTAAGGAGTGGACTACAATAGAGTGGCTCGTTAAGATTGAGAAAGAATTTGATTAGATTGTAAAAATACATCAAAGAAAAGAAAACAAAAGATAAATAGGATATTATTAGCAAATAGGACTTTAGTGGTCAAGAATATCTTAATATGGCAATAAGTAGGAGCTTTCTAAGTGTCAGAATACTTCTTGTCCCAATGCCTTCCACTTGGAAAGATATGAAGTTACTGTAAAAGCAGCTGCAAAAATTTGGCATGGTTTCCTGAAAGAGTGAGTGTAACAAGTTGAAAGGTCTTTTGCATGCTTGTGTTTCCAGGTATGCTTATGAGCAGTTAAGAGACTGGACTTCTTTAGCAAATTCCTGCCTTCTGCTGGAGTAGCTGGTTTTGGAGACAAGGATTTCTTGCTTCCTTCTGCTCATCTCACCACAGTCATGTAGGGCTGAAGAACAGCAGACCTGCCCTTTCTCTCTGTAGAAATAATGTGAGATGTGAAGCAGACTGGGAGTAGTTAAACATGGTTTATAATCTTTGGAGCGTGAATAGGCTGGATCACAATCTGTTCCTTGGAAATCAGTGTCACTGACCAATTTGCCAATCGGTGTAATGTAGCACATGATCATTTTTAAGCCCTTCAAGAGCTCATCCTCAAAATCTTGTTTCCCAATTAATTACCAAAACCAATTATAGAAATCAGGAAACAGGCACACAAATAACCTTCAATGCTTGAGACCATCACTGTTTGTATTACTGCATTCTTCTTTCTGATGTGATGCTGTTGCCACCACCAGAGATGAAATGCAGAGTTACTGAGTCGTACGTACCGACCGTTAACCGGATTTCTTCTTCCTGGTTGGCCAAGCCATCATAATAATACAGATCAAATCTCCGCTCTGTTTTCCAGTCACCTGGTAAATCCTTCTCCAAACAAAACAGCACACTGAAGTGGCTTTCACTGCATACCAACCAAATTGGGTATTTAGGGGTCTTCAAGTAACAACCGACCTACAGAAATACACAAAACATTAGAACATTAGAGGAGACAGAGTGACAAACAATGCACTGTGGAAAACATGAGGTATATTAGATCACTTATTTATTATAGTGTACAACTAATGAAGGTTTATTATACACTGCTGATGAAGCAGACCAGGAGAGCTCTGTATATGATGGAACATATAAAGCAAGTATCTGCCTTGAGCTATAGGCAAGTAATGAAATCCAGCTGTAGTATCCTCACAGCAAAAGAACATATCCCAGTTCATCAGAACCAAAAGGAACCCTGTCCTCTGCAAGAGCTATAAAACTGCAGTGATTTTAGGTCAGGAACACTATAAAAGATTAATGGGTGACCACACTCCTGTTCAATAGTACCTGGAAGTCAGGCAAGACACTTCACAGGATCTCAGATCATGAGACACCCCTTTGTAAACTGAGCCCAAAATCTTTACTTAGAGTAAGAATATAACATATTTCTTTTATTTTAGCATCTTCTTCCAGCTTCACAGTCCAGATATGTATTTTCAGCTAGTAGAAACAAGCAATAACAGAAGCACATTTTGTTCCATTATTCTTTGTTCCATTATTCTTAAAAATGAATTTTTCGCAGCTGAAATGGTTAGATTTGATGCTTTTAAATGCCTTTTATGACCTAAATTATTCTATGTAAAAAAACAATTATTTCTTTACCAGATGCCTTTTCTAAGCCTTTGACTTCCTTTTGAAAGTTCAAAAGTATACTTATTTATAAATATCCTACATATTCTGTATGAAATTGCACATAAATGATTTTCATGTTCATCACTAATTTGAAGAAACATTCTTAAATCTACCAGCTATTTAAAATAGAAGTTACTACAGCATTGCTTTGGATTTGTAATTGCTTTTTTTATAATTGTATAGATTTATCAGTTTAATAATTTTTTCTATTGCCTTACCCCACAGTCTTTAAGGTTGAAGTTCAGTAAAGGATTGAGGCTAATTTTATGTATATTTGGGCTCATATCTATTATTTCTCATAGAATTTACATTTTAAGGCAACTTATATATATATACTTTAACACCTTGGGGAGGGTATCTACAGTTTTGAAACATAATATATGTTGATATACAAAGAGTCATGAAAGTTTCCTGCATCCCCTGAGGTCAGTGAATATCTTGTAGAATTTTCTTCACCTCACATTGTGTTCTGAGACAGATATCAATTTCCTACTGCATGCTGCTGCTTAAGAGGTGCAGTATCAGTTAATAATTTTAGCCTCTTCAGCAGTAAATAATAGAGTAAAAATAGTGATTAGATTGTTTAATGTGGAAAATAAACAGTATTTCTCTCAGCTGGAATTTTAATATTCAGATACAAGAGATATTTATTATTGGTTATATTCTTATTATTGAAAGCTGCATTTTAAGTTCAAAATCATAATGTTTTTTTCCCCTATGGAATTGTTGGGTTTTGTATCTTTGACAAAACACTCAGGAAAAGCAAAAAAAAAAAACTTTCCAGCTTTCAGCTCTGCTAATTATTCTTCTAGTAGACAGGATCACTATGTGCAGGTTGCTGTGTATAACAATTTTTATTTTATGCCCAGATTTATGCATTCTTTGCTAAACAAAACATTCTTTGTAAAACAAAAAATGGCAAACAAGTTTGCAAGTATGTGCATAAAAATAGAATATCATTAAAATATAATATCAGTCTCCTTAGTACAGATGAATAAATCAAAAAAAACTTTGCTGGTTCAGAGGTTCAAGGAATTTACATAGAATCATAGAAACATGACCTCTAAGACCAATGAGTCCAACCATCAGTCGAACACCACTGTGCCTACTAAACCATGCCACCAAGTGCCACCTCTAGAGGTTTTCTGAACACCTCCAGGGATGGTCACCTCACCACTTCCCTAGGCAGCCTGTTCCTCTGCTTCAACACTTTCAGTACAGAAATTTTTATTAATATCCAATTTTCTTAATATCCTCATTACTTGGGAGAAGAGACCAACACCCACCTCACTACAACCTCCTTTCAAGCAGTTATGAAGAGCTATGGGTAAGGTCTCCCCTCAGCCTCCATTTCTCCAGACTAAGCAGCCCCAGTTCCCTCAGCCACTTGTGCTCCAGACCCTTGAGCAGTTTCATTGCCCTTCTCTGGACATGCTCCATCCCCTCAATGTCTTGCTTGTACCAAGGGGTCCAAAACTGAACCCAGTATCTGAAGTGCAGCTTCACCAGTGCTGAGTACAGGGGCACAAGCACTACTGCTTTTGAAGAGGTTTGCATAGTAATAAGGAAAGTGATATAATCTACAGAAATAATCTCTGCCTTTTGCTACCATTACCTTTACCACTGGGATTTAAAGCATGTTACAGAATTCTGCCTTCTCACAAGGGAGAGAGGTGAAACAGGTGCCTATAATAAGTTTAAAGTTAATGGCAGGAAGATGTGCCAGGGGAGGTTTAGATTGGATATCAGGAAGAGGTTCTTCACCCAGCAGGTGATTGAGCACTGGAACAGCTCCCCAGGGAAGCAGTCCTGGCACCCAGTCTGCCAGCACTCAAGAAGCATTTGGACAATGCCCTCAGCCCCATGGTGTGAATGTTGGGAGTGTCCTGTGTAGGGACAGGAGTTGGATTCCATGATCCTTTTGGGTCCCTTTCAACTTGGGTAATTCTATGATTCTATGATTTGCAGTGGGTGCTGGTGGAAACTGGAAGACCTTTAACAGAGAAATTCCCATACACTTTTTCTAGATATAGATTTGTGCATACAGCTTCTACACTACAGTCCTCAGTTCTTCACCTTAGGCATGAAGGTGCCTGCTGAAAAACAGAAGCCAACATGCTATTTAATTACAATATGCTATTGCAACTAAAAGCCTAAACAGCATCCTAAGTGATAATCAGTGCATGGTATTTTCATTATTGAGATTTAGAATTTATATCTGAAGAGTTACATGAGTAACACTCAGTACATCAGTTATCTTCCCCAATGAAAATTTCTTCAGATGTTAGAGAACAAGTCTCTAGGTAATTAAGTAACCGTTCCCTGACTCATCATTTTGTTGATATCTATTTAAAACAGACTTTTACACAACAGTTTTGCTTTTTATGTAAATTCTTGCCTTAAAAGAACATTTTTTTTTACAAGCTTACAAAAATCCTCATATTAGAAGTTAGCAAGAAGGGAAATACGCAGACACAACAAAAGATGGCTAATTAGAGGGATACAGATGAAAAGATTTAGTTTCACAAACATGCATATTTTAGCATGCAGATGAATCAAAGCCAAAAGGGAACAGCCAGTCTTCTCCTAAAATTGTGTTCTTCCTATGTATCGTTAAAGTAACTTCCAAGCTTCATCAAGCAACATTTACCAAAACAAGATCAGAGAGATACAGAACTGTTTTGAAGCACACATCCACTCCAGTTCTTACTCACATCAACAGTCCTATTGAAGTTTGAACAAGTTGTTCACATGAGTAAGGTCTGTCAGAACCTTTTATCAAATATGTAGTTTACAGTGCTTGCAGCAGAAGGCAAAGCCATGAACTTTATGACAATAAGGAGAGTAAAAAACATTGCAGGTCAACTCCTCATCTCCCTAGAAAAGTTAGTTATCCTAGTTGAGCATCACCTGTTGCCTTTAACACATCAAGTTGCATTCAAGCCTTTGGCTGGTCCCTGAAGGTTTGCTTCTCCCCTCTGTGGCCACTCTGTCCCACTATCATCAACTTTCAGGGACTTCTGGATATTCAGATACCTTGGGTTATTCCTGTGCTTGCAGATTAAACAGGCCTAAGATTTGTTCTTTAGCTTTAAGGTCAAACATCATAGGAAGTTTTTATCCATAAGGCTAAAATCCCTTCCTCTCCCCAAACATGCTACTTTACCTAGACTTCCTTTAAGGATCTTTCCTGTTCCATAGCATTCCCCAAAACATTTATAGATTTTTTTTTCTACAAAATATAACATGGATCTATGCTACTGACAAAGCAAGGACAATCCTGATTGTGAGGATTCCTTTGCCTATGTCTTCAAGCATCAATTGTTGAGTGGACTAAGAGGATGCTCTCCGTTAACTGGCCCAGCTAGTGAGTGATGAGTGCTTCTTCAATTGCCTGGACAAGCTGATTGGTGGTAGTGATCCTGGAATACAGCAGGAACTTGGAGCAAGACAGGGAAGAACAAGCACGAACCCCCAGCGCTCTGAATCCTCAGGAAACCCCTTTGAATTCCATCAGAGTGTATGACATCCAACAAGTGCTTGCCAGAGAATGGGGCTCTTCTTTCCAGCTGTTTTTTCCTGCCCTGCGTAATGCTGGCTCTGACTTCCAAAGGCAAATCAGGGATAAGTGACTTCAATCTATTTATTCAACGTCATTATTTTTGTATGGGGTTTTTGCAGTATCATAATGCACTAAAAAGTAATAATGCATTAGTCTTAAAATATTTGTTTTCAAACCTGCTCATTAATCTTTTTCAAGAAAAAAAAAAGAAGTGGAATGAATTAGGTGTCTTCTCATGCTGCATGTTTGCAATTCCTGTGGAGACTTCACTAGCCCTAATCCTTTCCCTTACAAATCCCTTAAGAATGCACATAAATTTCAGGGACACAATTCACATATTTGGAAAATGTCAACCTTTCAAAGCAAGTACCTTCAAAGGGCTCATTTTCAACACTACAGGTGGTCTTTTTCCACATCTGACTTCAGTGTGTATTCACATAGTGGTGAAATTAAATCTACAGACAAATATTTATTACTGAAAAATCATTCCAATGTATCTGTAAGAATGAGTGTATGGCACTTCACCATTCGGATTTTATTAGCTCATTGAACAAGGCCATCTTTTCCCAGGTGTATACCAAAAGAAACAAACAAGAAATACAACCTAGATTCTGTGTTTCTTGGACTCCTTACACAATTTACCTTGAATAAAAACAAGCATTAGGTTATCACTCCTATGCAGTGGCCATGATCCAAAGAAGAAGAGCAGATGATAAAACCAAGAGGAACGGCTGGATATGGCTAATGTGAGCATTTTTCTCCAGGAGTTTTGTTATCACTTAATATATTTTACTTTGCTCGTTGGATTTTACTTTTCTTTTATAGAAATCGTATTCTGTCGTGTGCAAACTTCAGGCATTTTTTGCTTTATGTTTGTTTGCCTAAAGATAACTGTTTTAGATACTTACTTTCCAAAGCAATTATACAGTGCAGCACTGAGATCCATGCAATTCCACAAAGATCTGGGTTTTGTCAAACTGAGTAATTTGCTAGTTATACTGAATCCAATAGGACTGACAGACAAAAGGGTATTTACACAGTTACAGGCCACAGCCTTTTTTTTTTAATCAAAGTTTTCCCCACAATTGCAATGACCTTTACTGAATTAATACTAAACAATGTTCCAACAGCGTCAAGTCTGAAGTGTCAATGGTGTAAAACCAGATACCCTTGCAATAGCCCTTGGGTGATCAGGAACACCACTGACTAATTTCACCTTTCCACCAGTACTATTAAAACACCAGGACAGAATCACAGAATGGTTTTGTTGGAAGGAAACTCAAAGATCATACTATATATTAACTATATTTGCATATAGTTAAGGACACTGTGAGGGTAAGGTAATTGCCATTAATGTGTATTTTACTTCAATCAGATTAAGAAAAATAAAATCAATGTTCACAATATCTGACATTCAGAGTATGCACATTATAATGACTATGCCACATTAGGCAGAAATTGAAGAGGTCTTAGCCAGCTATTTAAAAATTGTAGCAGAGAAGGCTATTGCTACGTGGGAGTCCTAGAGAATTTCTCTGCAACTTTGAATGCTTTCTGTTGTGAAAAGGAAATCTTCCTGATGATGAACTGGGAGGAAAAAAGGGAAACATTAATGAAGAAGAATTAAAGAGATTTGCATTCAATCCAAGAACTACCAAATCCAAGAAAAGGCTCCTGGAAAGTATTGGCTTTTGACTAAAGGTTTCTTATGTTATTACAACATAAAAGAAGACAGCAGCTGTGGCGAGGTAAACAGACTTCAGGTAGCCTCAGGATCTTTTCTTTATCCTTGTCCCATTATACTGCTTTTCTGTTATGCCCTATCAAGAGAAGAAATGTTGAGGGGGATTCAAACCCTCATTCAAACTTCAGCACTTTGCCATTCCCTCAACACACATGAAGGAGTTCACAATTTATTTCAATAACTTACTCCACTGCAAAGGCAAAGATAGGTCAAACTTCAGTCCACTTAACTCTTCAGCATCTAATTCTTGGCCCTCTAACTTAGGTGGGTCCCTAGGCCTCGTCTGTCTGTAAATGAAACAAAGAAGAGATGTATATTGCCAGAAATGTGCCCCCTCCCCATTCATTAGCTATAAAGGGAGTTGGCTGGACTCTTACCTAAAACATTTTCAGCCTATAAAGGACGTAACGTTAGATAAAACCACACCCAAATGCAGGTATTTATAATCTAGAAGGACATGTGGAAAATATCTGACTTATCATTTTCTGTTTTTTTTCTGCTTGCAAAGCATGCAGAACTCTTTTAAACTCTTTTAAACATGTGGGGTTTGTTATTCCTATTGTCTTAAATAAAAAATCTGTGATTCTGTTTTATTTGGAAGGAAGTTGACAAGAAATCAATGTCAATATTCCAGCAACAGTGACTGGCCTCTGGGAAAATAACTGCCCATGAATAAGTAGGAGGACAATAGGACTTCATTAAAGAAATTTTCAGTTCCAGGCTAGAAAGGAAGATGTGAAAATAAGGAACAAAGCAGAGACTTTTTAAACAGCCAATGCCTCATCTGCCTTGTTTCAGTCAAACTTGTATGTACCACATGTTTTTGCCCGCAGTGGCACTCAAAAATGTCTTATATAAACAGCAGGGTTCCTTGGCAAATGCATCCACAATATCTACCACATACTCATTACTGAAAAATAAGTGGAAAATTAAAACCAACCACCAGCTTCCATATTGCATATGCATATTTTTGTTGTTGGTTTCTTAAACAAGATGGTTAAATACCTCTTTCTAAGCCTCCCATGTCTGCAACCCCACCAGTGACCTGACTTGAATCAAGTCCATCTGACTGAGAAAGGTGCCTGTACAGCAGACATATTGCCCAGCAAAAAAGGTTATTGGAAGGACATTCCACAGGGCAAATAAACAGGTGAGGTGCCAGAAGACAGAGCATATGTGTTGAATTTAATAACTCAAGTAGGTCTTGTGCACACAGAGTGTGCTGGTTGCATCAAAAGGACCAAAGATAATATTTCCCATCTGTGGAATTTTAATGAATAAATTATGTTTATTTCTGTTTCTTCCTCTTTTTGAACAGAAACTGGAGAAATGAGCATAGCTTCATTGTCAATGCCACGTTCTCTATTTTCAAGAACACAAAAACTAAAAAAGCATTAGTCTCTCATCTGATGGCTGAGGCAGAGACTTGGACATTGTCAAGAAACAGAGTAGGGTGCATTTGGGAGGTCAGGTGATGGAGGCTGAATGACTATAGCAGAACAGGTTAAAAGCAGGAGAGAAACAGTGAAAATAAAGAAGAATCAGAACAAAGGTTCATAAGAGACAAATAACTTTGAAGAATTCCATTACTTTACGGAGGACATACCTAAAGTGGTTTTAAAAAGCATTTCAGAAGAATGGCCAAATTCATCAGCCAGTATCACACTAACTTTAGAATGAGAGATTCAGAAGACCTCTCCTCTCTTCCCAGTTCAGCCCCTATCTTACTGGATGATGTTTTGGGATAAGCATTTTGACTTTTATTCATCTGCCATCCCTTTGACAAAATAGAAATTATATTTGTCACTTTTGCATAGATCTATTCACAGGAAAAGATGCACAAATGCTCAATATTTTATTGTTATAAATAATAACATGAACAACAATAGTAATAGTGGTGTCTTTTAAATTCTTCAGAATTCTTTTGTTGCTGTTAGTCTCTTACATAAGACTGTAACATAAATAAAAGGAGCATCTATTTCCATCTGCTTCTATTTTTAATGCCACAAAGAGCACTTCCTCCTTTAAAGTTTTTTTCACCTGAGATTTTAATATGTCTTTTAGGCCAAAGATTAACCAAAAAGCAGGGACTTCCTCACTCACAACTTTTATGATTGGTCCTGCTCACTTCTGTATCTCAGCCCTTTCTCTGAGGTCTTGTCCCTGCTGCAGAAGCGACTCAACTTCCAACAGAATATTCCTGAACTGCTGCATGCTGAAGCCCAGTAAACAGAGGAAAACCTGCACCAATTTTAAGTGGGTTGATCAGTTTTTGGAAATAATTCTATTGCTTTAACACTCTAAAGAAATCCCAAGAACCCAAAACGTCAATTTAGGCCTCTTAGTTAAATGAGTAAGATCAGACAGAATTAATACAGCTTAAATATAAGCTTAGCAGAAAGAAAAGAAATCCAAAGATGTGAAACCTGCCTTTGGAAGAGTAAAAGAATTGGCCTTTTAGCTTTTTTGCATTACAATATGGAATCTCACTAGGAAACTAAATGTTTGCATATGAATTGAGTTGAATGAATCCATCTGTCACAGTGAAACAATTTGCAACCAATAATTACATTACAAAAGATAGACTAAGCATGGTGATATATTAGGGCTATGAGTGATGATTAGACATTAATAATTCCAGACAAATTACATGAAGCACACATTTTTCCACTCAGCAAGGATAACACATTCAGCATGATCCAAAGAGATTACTGGATCAGCAACAGAGGGATTCTTCAGGCAATCACTGGGGGAAAAGGGACTGATCATTCTCTTTTGATTTGCTACTGTAGGAAGTTTGAGAGAAGGATTAATTCAGTTCTTATGCCCTCATGATATTTTCAGCTCAGAAGACATGACAAGGAAATTGTGGATTATATACAGATACTCCACATTTCAGACAAGGGAGATAAAAAGGTACAGAAATCTTGCTCTATAGGGATTTGCTGCATCTAGCATAGAATCTTGCACATCTCTTCCTGAATGCATTGGTAAATTGGAAGCAGTCTAGATTAGAGCAATTAAAATAAGCTCTGGACAGGATGCACTGATGAAAAAGGGAGGAACTGTTACATCGGCTTGCAAACCTCTAGCGGATGGGGATGAATTGTTTAGGGGGCAGATTGGATTAGAAGCAAAAATAATAATTAGAGGAAACTAAGTAAATGAACAGTCAGATTTAATATTAGTACATCCAAAGAACAAGCTGTGCAGTAGATATTAAAATCTGCACACTTGCAGGTAACTGCAAATCTGTATTTGCACTTCCTCATATTTTAAAGTAGAAACACGAGGAAAAAAGGGAAGATCACAGTTTTATGTACTACAATTAACTATTAAATGAACATCTGAACAGAAAGGCAGGAACTTCATGGGTACAGATTTTTAAAAGAAAGCCTACTAACAGGGTATGCAAATATCCTGAATTATCCCCTGAGAGATTGGCTGGAAATGACCTAAAGGGAGTTTTCTGACGCTAATGTCTATGATTCACTATTTATCACTCTCAGGACCTTCTTACTCCTGGAAACAAAAAGAAAAGACCAAACAAAATGACAGACCTTTTCCATTACTGGTTTCAGTTACCATCCTCATGCCTACAGTGTAATTGGATGCTGAATCTACTTACCGAAACACCAAGAGGAAGAAAAGAGTCAGTTTGAAAGACTTACAGCCTGATTTTACTCTCAGTTCCACTACTTCAAACTATCACTGACTCTTAATTTTTCCACATTGTTCTAAACTTACAGCATTGTAACGGAAAGCAGAATCTGGCCCCTCATGCTGAAGCCACAGACTTGAAACCGAAGTCCACCAGAATCTGATTTTTGTCCTAGTCCTAAAGCAGGCACTGCATCATCTGCTGAGATGTACGAACTGAAATGCAGAGCACTGGCAGATGTTCTTAATAAAAAGCAAGACAATTCACATCAGATGCCTAGTGTGGACTAAAAAAATGAAACTATGTCTACTGGATTTTCTGTAACTGTTTGAGAGTCACCGGATTGGAATCACTGCTAATGAGCCCAACTCCCATGCAAGGGCACAGTAGTAAGAGAAACAGACCCCATATATCATTGCAGAATAAGTGAAATAAAGTGTCTGATTCTATGGGTCACTTTTTGTTTTATTTTTAGAGGGCAGATGGGAAAGAAATAGCTCTTACCTGCACTGACCTCACTTACTGTTTTTCTACTTAGAAGTCATTTTCCTCAATAGAGGATGGAAAAAATGCTACAGTGGTGCACAACCATTTTTTGAGGTCTTAAATATTTCAGCATTTATAGAGAAGAACAAGAAGCTTAAACTAGACACAGAAACCAATTTATTTTTAGTTCAGTTTATTCTGAATTAATCTGATTTGGACACACTGATATGCTATCTTGAGTGGATTTAAGCCTTATTATAATCTCGTGAATAATGTAAAAAATTATGTTAACTTAAACCAACAAAAATTATAATTTGTCAGTAGCAGAGAAATGTAACTGACCTTAGCCATATGGGAAATAGTTAAAATCAAGCTTTGTTTTCAGTCACGCCCTTAAACCAGAGCAGTACAAACAAATTCTCTCCTAATCACCTCCAAATTTTTACAGAGGCACTGACTGCAAATCTAGATGGGACTGTTACAATTATCTAATCTACCATCTAACACAAACAAGAGAATTTCAAGTAATAACCTTCCATCAAACACAAGATTGTGTGTTTAAGACAGAACATGTCTTTAGGAAAGAAATGCATCTTGATGACAATGTCTTTTGATGGAGAACCGGTGAAATCCTTATACAAGTTTTTCCAGAGGCAAATTATTGGCTGTCACATCATTGAAATTTTTAATCTATCTTTTAATTTTCATGATGACTACAATTAAAATACTCATTTCAGAAACATGTTAAAGGGAATATCCCCATTATACTGATAGTTATTTCAATTGTCTATTTTTTTCCTGCTAATACAATGTGACTGTAAAGTAAAGGATTCAATCAATCTGTGTCCCCACTGCACAGGAATCTGTGGAAAACTGAATACTTAGGGTGAGTTTCAGTTCCAGATTCAGTTGCTTATACATACAGCAGTAAGATACAGGTGTCCACATGTGAGTTGGGCATCTGAAATGCACTACAATCAGTGGAGATCCAGGGAATACAGTCAAGGGAACTTGTTCATCTCAGCTTAGAGTACACAATTATGTTTTATTCATCTGAACAGCTTTCAGCTCCACAGACTGAGCAGGTCATGGTTCACATATACAGATTTATACAGTAGCCCCTTAAATAGAAGTGTGTTAAGTCTGTAAGCTGACTCCTGCTTCAGGGATCAGTTAGAAAACTGCACAGGCATGTAAGATTTGGATGCTGTAGACTATCCAAGTCATTTACCAAGGGGTGGTGGCTGTGACACAGAACCTGCATCCAGAAGGGAGATGACACTCTGCCTTGAGGTGTCTGAAGAAGTGCTAAATGCCTCTGAGTGAGCAACTGAATCAAACTGAATTCATGACAGGAAAAATTTTTTCACTGAAAGGGCTGTCAGGCATTGGAACAGGTTGCCCAGGGAGGTGGCTGTGTTGCCATCCCTGGAGGTCTTTAAAAGGTGGGTAGATGATATGGTTTAGGAAGAGGACAGGTACAGCTGGACTTGATGATCTCAGAGGTCTTTCCCAACCTTATGTTTCTATGATTCTAAACCCATAATTTCTTAGCTGCTTTATTCACTCCAAGCCAATTTTAAATTTAACTGTTTCCTTTTCAATTAAAATCAGAAGAATTGAAAACTTACTTGACAAACATCATAATGCTCGAAGAGAGACAGCAAACCAATATCACTGCGGCTTGTGATACCTTTCAAAATTGTGATATTGCCATTTCCAGAGTCCAGCTCTATCACATTGTTGAAAACATTTGACACAGCTTTGCCAGTCAAAAGCAAGTTCACCAGTTCCTGTGACACATTAAAAAACAAAGACAAAACACTAATTAAAGATCTTGTCTCTACCAGACAGCTGTACGAGTTAGACTGATTCAGGATTGTTGAAATTACACATGTATCAGACCCTTAATTTAGTGGTGGCTTTAAGTATAGGCTTAGGATTGCTTATAAAGTTTTTCCAGATACTTTGGGAAAAGCTCAGATACTTTGAGAAAAGTCCAAAGTAAAATGAGAAAATATTAGTGAAGTTTTCAACGTTAATCTTTCCAGCAGGAAACTGCTGATAATCAATTTACTCTTCCATCCAGCTCTCAAACTTCTCATATTCATGTTGGGTTTTCTTCAAATTCTGGTGTCTCTTTTTCTCTACAATGAAAGCTACAGCATGAATGATATAAATTAAAAGCCTGTACAGTACTATCTGATATTCCTGCATGTGTAGAGGGATGTATTTTGTATGTTGGACAAGATTTGTTGAAAGATTTTTTTTTTCCCTCACTGATTATTTCTTGATGATCTTGAGTCTCATTCAATGAGACATTTGTATGAGTGTGCATAAAGTTCAAGAAGCAGAGACACTAGAATATTGCTTTGCATAAGATCCCACAAGGGCCACCTAGGATATAACATCACGTAACAATAATCAGCAGCAGACTGTGCTATAGCAATGAACCAGCCAGCTATTAATAAATAACATATGTCAAGAATAACAAGAAGAAAGTTTCCAGAAAAAACAGTCTAAATTACCATGCCTGAAGACATGAATAACACTGGTGTTTCCAGTTTGGACTCGATGTATAATTTTAAAAACACTGCATACATTTATAGCCTCATGTTTCTCCTGAAAGGACTCCCCAGTGTTTATAGGTTTTTACTGGAGTTTCTAGGACTCCCAAACCACCAGTGGTGTCCCACCACCTTCTTAAGGAATCACTGTATAACCACAGCATAAAAGTCTTCTAGCAACAGCACAAGAGAAGAACATGAAGCTTGCCTTTTGTAACCAAAATAGCAATCTATTTAGTGGCTGTGGACATTATCCAGACAACATGACTACCTATGTCCTGGCATCACGGGAATCTGTGTCCCAGAATTGTGGGATCTACTTTCCACCTATGTGTCCAAGGCAAAGCATTTCCAACTGAGCGGATGCTTCTGCAGGTCCAGAGCCAGCCAATGGGAGACATTTGGTAGAGACGTGAGCTGGAATTTAGACTACATACAGCTACGGCCATAATGTGTCAGACAACAATTCAGACTGCTTATTTTCAAGCATCACATGTCTTTTAGACATGTATATAATAAATCAATATCTCTAGTTTGAAGCTTCAGTCAGCATCAGCTCAATTAGCTGGGCAGTGACCGTTTGCAGAGAAGCTGGATGTGAAACCTCAGTCACCTTTCTCAAATGACAGGGAGGAAACTCAGCTGCCAGTCTCAGTGGTGTCTCAGCACCAAAATCAGCTGAGGAGTTCAAAAGAGGCAGATGAGGGGAGTTTGAGCACATACACACTCGGGTACAGACACACGTGGAGGCTAAAAAGCAGAGGCTCTGAAAGCAATGACAACAACATGCCAAAACACAAGTTTAAGAAAAGGTGCTTGACATTACAAGGGAAAAGTAACTTAAAATAAGAAATGCCACCTCTTCCCAGAGGTCAGTGCACAGCTTTGCATCCAGAGGCACACAACACTTCCCAGACCACACACTTAACTTACCTGAGTACAATAGCCATGGCTGCCGATCAATCGGTTTGTAAGAACATCAAAATCATTGCGAACCCTGAAAAGGAGTGGAGAACATTTAAATAAAATTGCTGCTTTTCACGAGACTTTATGTCTCTAAATCTTGAAGGAAAAAAAGGCAAAACTCTTTCCCAACTATAAATATAGCTCTACATTTAGGAATTCTTTCAAGGTGATTTTTTGCATGGCAAAAAATATATGTATATACAACAACTAAATCTGTGACAAGAAAAAGTTTCTTAGAAGTTGGAATAAAGAAATTGCTGTAAGGAGAAAAGATGTTGTCACCACTAGCTAGAACTTTAGAAATTAGAACTACCACATCACTTCTCTTACAGAATTGCAGAATCACAGACTGGTTGTGGTTGGAAGGAACTTCTGGAGATCACCTTGTCCAACACCTCTGCTCAAGCAGGGCTATCTAGACCCAGTTGCCCAGGATGATGTCTAGATGGTTTTTGAATATCTCTTAGGGAGTAGACTCCACAACTGACCTGGACAACTTATTCCAGTACTCAGACAAGATGTTCCCACAAATGCATGTATTTGTTATTCCTATTATCAATACTTGGAATATACTCACAAACTGAAGATGATATAAACTATGTACCATATTGTCCATGGAAAGAAGAAAAGAAAACAAAAGGTGCACACCTTTAAAATACTGCTGTGTGAATCCTCCTGCTTTTTTCTTTTATGACATCACACAGAAAAGTCTGTCAAATTGCATTATGGGTAATTATGGATCAATATCTCCCAAAATGAGGTTCCCTCTCCCATAACTCCTGCAATTCTTGAACTAGTGATTGGTTGATGATCCAAAAAAATAAAAGTTGTAACTGTGATTGTTTTTATCCTGCTGATATAATGTAATTGCAAACTTTATTTTATATATATGTATAAATGTCTAATCTAGTTTTGAGAAAAAACAATGAACTATGTTATGGTACAACTAGGGCAATAAATAGATTAATTCTATATAAAAAATCCATTAAAAAAAGCTGTTTCCCTTCGGTATACATCAGCCTCAATTGTTTTGGCTACATCCTTATTTTGGTATTGTTACAAGAGTAGAGAGAAGGCCTGAATGATCATCAATTAAAACTTTGTTAATCTAAATAAATCTGGCCTTCTCACTTTCATTTGACTTCTAAAATCTTCTATGCATCCAGTTATTCCTTTATACTGGAAATTAGCACAATTATTTAAAAAAAAATATAGAAAATATTTCATTTGTGAAAAAGTGAGGGTTGAGTTGATGTGGTTAGAATAGAGCTAGCTAGAAATTTCCCTTCAACATCGCTATACATGCTAAAAGTAAAAAGCTGGGCCATTCCCTGACTTCATCCCAAAGATCAGGATGTAATATACAATTTAGAAGATTTCCAGTCCTAATGATACTTAAATCACTTAGACCAAGTCATAGCCATTCAGTTCTTAAAAGATCTATTTTTAAGAAAATTTACAATCTCAATCATAACAAAGAAGTACCACAATAACATCTCTTGCTAGTGTGATATCAAAGAAAAGACCACAGAAAGCGTGCTTGTGATACGGAAAATTTTCTCATGCAACATTGCAAGGAATGGATGAGATGATAAAATCTTTGGATTTCGTCCATTTTTTAGTTTTAGAAACAGTTTCATCTTGCAAACGCCATAGCTTTGTTTGAAATGAGCAGACTATACAATATGCGTCAGTTAGGGACGATGGGACATACGACAAAGACAATAGCAGGAAGTTCTAATTCCATCTGTAGGTACAAACAATATGGGAGTTTGGAGGTGTATCTCAGATTTTCAAGAAGAACATCTGCCTTTCAAATCATCTCTGCTAATGAGGAAATAAACATCAGCCATATAGCTACGAGATTTACACCTATTCTAAATGGTTTTAAGACTATTATTCATACCCGTCAAAGACCCAACAGCTTCTGTGCAGATGTAGTTATTGTGTTCTAATAAATATTGTCAGCTTTTAAGTGCAAGTACACTTCATGCATTGTAAGAACATCAGATAACAATGACAATGTGTTTTGTTTTCTGCCAGGCTGTGAAGACATTCATTGATGACTGGCAAATCTGAAACATTTGCTCACTCTGGTGTCTTGGCTATCAGTTGTTAAAACAGATGCAATGAATAAATCAGTTCTACTAATACTACTTTTTCCCTGCATGGATGTTTTAAATTATAATTTTTAAATCACTTTAGAACAGAAAAAAAACCCCACATTAATTTTAAGACAGGAGATTTTAAGTATCCCAGTCATAATCAAGCAATGAGCTAAAAGCTTGACTTGGTACCAAATCCCTCCTTCTGAATTTACAGCTCAACGTTGTGCACGTTGGTTTGACAGCATCACAGGTCAGTAAAAAGACAGTAGCAGAGAGAATAGTGTTCATGGTAAATATTTCTTCCTTGTGCAATACTGCCAGTATTTTCCAGGGTCATGGCAGTGCATCAGTCTAACTGGAGAGTAAATTACACAAAACCATGTCAGCTCCTGGTGCAGAAAGGTGGTGTTTGCCTCATAGAATCATAGAATGGCGTGAGCTGGAAGGGACCTTAAAGATCATCCAATTCCATTCCCCCTGCCATGAGCAGGGGCACCTTCCACTGGGCCAGGTTGCTCAAAGCCTCATCTAACCTGGCCTTGAACACCTCCAGGAATGGGACATCCATGACTTCATTGCCTCACCTGGTAATAATATAAAGTGTGAAAAAATATATTCAATTAGAGAGTAAGATATTGGTTTTGAAAATCTCCTAGAGCAATACTTAAAAAGAAGCATAAGTACAAATATGCTTTAAGCACTCCCTTCAGCAGGAATCATTTCCTGAGTCAATACATAACCAAAAGTGTGACAACGAGATCTGCTAAATTTCAGATCGTTCTGTAAGACTTCTCATCTTGATTTTTATTTTTCATTTTATTATGTGTGAATTAAGGCAGTTTATATCTGCACTGAAATCAGGGAGAGAGTTTGAATTCTCTATGGAGGGAGTGCTGCTGTGGCTTCTGCTAAGAAGCAGTCGCCTGTTGAGATGAGAGGTAGGCAGCAGCTGAGAAGTTTAATATATCAAATTAACATACTTCCTTATGTGTGTAAAGTCACTGTTCCAATTTTTGCTGTGTTTCAGTTTTTGGCCTGGGACCCTTGAATTGCTGAATGCTCCATTTAGCAGTGCTGGAATTGCTTACTCCAGTTTTTCTGATGTCTTGTAAAATATGTAGGCATATTTTTATGTGCTCACAGAACCTAAATAACATGGAAAACTCATCTCCCTACAGCTCATTAATTTTTTGCTGCTATTTATAAAAATATTTCTACTTAAATCGCATTTTTTTCATATCAGGGTGAGGTACCTATATCCTGAGGTTTTTTTCATTCAGCATGCAACCAAATGTTTTTTTTCTTACATTGTTATTGCATAAAAATAACATTTCATTATATGCCAAAACCAAAAGATGGGTAAGGTGGCTTCAAGGTAAATACCTACTTTACAGCCACTAGGGAAATCTCATCCTGACAGGAATAAAAAAACCCACAACTGATGTGGAATGTACATATTTATGTTTTCTAATGCTGCTGGTTTTACAGCAGGAATGTCTGAAATAGCCTTCCCAAGAACATTGCATATTATAGATTTCACTTTTTCTCCATGCTTCTGTTGATGATTCCGTGTAAATCTTCAACCTTGTAGAAACTGTTAACTTCAAGTTATCCAAAAGAGAAGTAATGTGTTTGTGAAGGGTGTAAAGTACTGCAGATGTACAGATCTTGTGAGTCAAACCTTTGACTGCTCTGAATTGCCACAGCCACAACAACATAACTTGCTGACATCAAGGGAGCCATAACAGCTCTTAATACCAATCTGCCTCACGTTTTCAGTTCACTCATCCATTCTGGGATACACAAATTAAAGTATATTCTAAGAGTTTAAGACAGATGGATAAAAATACCAGAGTTAGAAGAAAATGTAACAGCAGCATAAAACTTAGCACTGATCGTAAAATGAATTACAGTGATCCGTAGGGGCTCTACTGAAGTTTTAAAAGTGCACAAACACAAAATACAAATATTTTGAGCACTGGATGCTGAAATATAACATAATCTGCAATTGGATGAAATACTTCTCAGCAAATAACAGCCAGTTAGACAAATAAGACACTTTAAAAATGCTTTCTACACATTAATTCTCAGTTTACTTCCAGGAAAATCCTTGCCAAGTCTTAAATGGAGAACATCTGAGCACTGAATATTAAATACAGAAGTCATATACAAACTGTGACACTGGGAATAACTCCAGCCTATCAAAATATGAGTTAGTTCATGTCAGTTGTTTACCCTTGATATCGATTGTATTGACAGCAGAACAAAATAAAACGATATAGAACAAAAATGGTGCATTCAAGGAAGCACTGGCTGGTGTACAGCCCATAACTCTGTGGCAGAGCTGTAATAGAAAATCGGTGACCTCACTTTGTTCATGGCAACAGACAGCTCTATTAACAAACACACAATTACAAGTCTACTCCAAAAATAGAATTCGGGTTGGGAGGGAGAAAGACTCATCTTCAAGCATAAAGATTTCAAATAATTACTAGTGGGATATGGAAAATGACAGGACGGGTCGTTGGTTTATTGTGTAAATGTTCCGTAATGGTTTTTTTTATACTGGCACATTGCAAAAGTTTCAAATGAGTGTTCAAAAACGAAGGGAAGAGCTCTTCTGGAAAATAAAAAGAGAAAAAAATATTGCTGTTTGGGATTCTAAGCAGTGAAAGCAATGAATTGGCTTCCTTCTTGATTACTTTTTTTTCACATATGTGCTAATTTCACCAAGTTCTTGAAATGCACATGTACTCAGGTAATCATGAACATTCAATTCATCAGCTCAGTCACTCTAGGGTGCTAACATACTATAGGAAGTATTTATATTTCAGAGGGATAGATCAGATGTGAAAAGTGATTAATCAATTGGAACATTCAACCCACTATTTCATTTTTTAAACTAAATTATCTTTCTTATTGAATGCAATAGGTCTTCCTGAGTACAACACTTTAAGCTAAGACACTATAGTTCTTCCTGAGTATAACACTTCATGCTAAGATACTAAACCTGGATGTGTTTGATGGCTGAAATCTGGCAAAAACATGGCAGTGGTTTTGTCACTGTTACATTTTGTAGTAGAGTCACTCTTTCACATCTTTGGAATCTTTTTAATAAATCAACTTTATGACCCTAAAATAAAAAGATTAATTTATGAAATGCTTTGATTATTTAAAAGAAGGGAAAAAAATCTCAAAATTGGGGAGATGGTAAAGCTAATCAGTCACTTGGTTATATCATATCATAATTTTTTTCATATCTGAAGATGGACACAGCTATCACTCTGGCCTTCTTTACTTTTCTGTACATGGAGACAAAGTGTTACATCCTGAAGGTAATTTATGTGACTTTTTGCTTATCTAATTTGCTGAGTAGGGGAAGAAAGTACCGGAAAATGCCTTTTCTCCATCTGATGAACATAAAATGAGCCTGCCATGGCTCAGACATGGTCATCTAATTGTTGTAAACCAGGGACTGGACAGATAAGTCATACTTAGAAATATGCCACCACTGCAAACAGGCCGAGCATATTTTATTTTCCCTTTTAGATTACAAGTTGAGAAATAAGGTTGCTATAGAAACAACACCCTGTAGGCAGCCTTAAAAAAGACTCCTCAATTGGACAAGCCAATTAAAAGCAATGAATGAATACTTGGTTTCAGTTAGTCACTTTCTTATAAATTTTAGCTCAACAGTAACAGAATTTGAGCATTTGGATAGAGTAGAATCAGAAGAAGTTGAGAAGAAACTGCTGTCAAGGTATGGAGCAACTTTCATATGAGAAGAGACTGTAACTACGTAAACAAGGACCATTTCAGTACAGAAGAAGACAACTGAGGGACTGCAAAAGAAGTTCCAAAACTCCTCAATGGTAAGGAGATGATTAAGGAACACCTACTCATGACTTTTCCTAAGATGAAGTAGGCAGCAACCTGTAGACTTATTGGGCAACCATTTCAAGCAAACAAAAGGAAAAACTCTTTCACAAAGCACATAACTACATCGGGGATCTCATTGCCACAGGATGTTGTGAAGGCCAAAATTATTAAAGAGTTCAAAAAGGTTTTAGAAAAATTGATGGAGCATGGGTTCATCAAGGGCTAATCAAGTCATTGGTCCGGATACAACGGCCAGCCTAGGAAGTCTCTGAATTACTCGATATCGGAAACAGAGAGAATATACCAGCAGGATAATTGCTCTATATTCATCCCATTTCTAACACAGTTTCCTTCAGCAGGCACAGCCTTCCACTATAAAACACAGGCTATGCTAGATGGACCTCTAGTTTTGATCCTATACAGACAGTCTTATGGAAGAAATCTAGTCACACTTTGACTAGGCTTATTGAGTCAAGGGCTAAGTTTACCGATACACTTTAATTTTCTACTAATATCATTTTCTAAATTAAATAACTCTTCTCAGTCCTTCTTGCTTACTTACAATTGCTACTCTCCCAATTTTTAGAAAATAATTATGTCACCCTTCAAAATATTTGTTTAGGTTAGAAAAGATAAAAATATTTCCTCTTTTCTCTTTCCCTTGGTCTTCCCTTTCCCTACACTTCTCCCAGCTTTAATGAGTGAACCCAATCTGAAACACCCAAATGGTATTTCAATGAGGACACACCAGTGCCTTGCACAATCTATTAATACTATTTTGCCTCCTAAAACTATTTATACTGATATACCCTGACAGCAGATCCAATGTTATTTCATAATGCTGGCTCAAAGGCACTACTACTCTCCTCAACAACTTGCCCTGCCATTTACAACTTATGAACCTCCACAATAGAGTAGTGAGTGGTCTCTGTTTCCATGACCTTGTATTTTCTGCAGCTAAACCAAATTCTTTTTTTACTACCCTCATCATAAAGCTGAGCCAACTCTTTTTGTATAACATGATTCCTTCTCTGTATTGACAGTGCCTTTCAGCTTTTGAGTCATCAGTACATTTCATTAGCACACCACTCCCTTTTTCCAACATTACTGTAAGGAATAAAAACTAAGCATGATCCCAGACTGACCATCGAGGATCTCTATTAGTAACCTTCCTCACACTGAAAACTCTCTTCTGAGTACTTTTCCTTAATCACCTTCTCAAAAGTTCCCTTATTTTCACTGTAGAAAATTACTTTTCATTTTACATGTATGGATACTAAGTACAAAAATGTCTTATTACCCCCCCATTAACTAATTCTATCCATTGTTTTTTCAACTTAACTAACAATTCCCCATTTGGTACTATAATTTCATGCTTTCCTGAACTTCAAGTAGAATTTATCTCCTTCATTTCCCACTTTGAAAAAGCTGCTCTTTTAACAAAGTAGAATATTAGTTAGGACCCATAACTTACCTTCAGTAAAATCAGACTACATGCCCTGCTGTTTTCTATTTCCCTCTGTAGTTAGTTGCTCTCTTTTCATAACTTTGCCTACAGCTTTTCAACCTGCTGAGATAAAGGCTAAATTTGCTTTATCTACTTTTCCATCTTTCTTAAGTATTGTTTGCCATTACATAGTTAAAAGGTGATTTCTATAGTGAAAAGGTATCAAGCATCATTGTCATTGCACCTGTGATTTTGGATGCTGTTTATTTCAGTATTTGGAGATGGAGAACATCCAATTTCTCAGACTGACTACACCAGAGATGCAAGTTTACTGTGTTTCAGTGGGGTAGGTGCCATAGTACAACAAAGCATGTAAGCCTTTCAGATCAATTCATCCATGAAGCCTGACAAAGCAAGAGACAGCTCAGAAAGTCTTGCATAAATTTAGGAACGAGACACAGGCAAAAAGATACCTCATTTATTTTGTCCTTCGTGTTGTGTAGCCAGGATTTTTTTTCAGGCTCATTTCTACCTCCCACAAAATTAATTCAATTGCTATTCATGGATTCCAAACTATCCATCCTGACTTTGCACCATGTTCTCCTTACGAAAATGCAAAGCAGGATATTAATTTAGGTTTGGAGCATTCTGTACCTTATTCCTAATTTCAGTCACATTCTCTCTTCACAGAAACCTCAAAACTTTTCCTTATATCTTTTTATTGATACAATAAGGAAATTGCCTGTCCAGGTCTGACTTTATCTGAATCACATTATTTCTCTCTTTTCCAACACTAAGACTCAGACCACCAATGCTAGACCTATTTGTTACTCACCACACTTTTTCATTCCTTTGAACTCTTTCTTTAGAGATCAGTAAATTCTCCAGAGAATGAGATATGTTCCTGAGCTTTATGATTTATCCTGATCTGTTCTAGAAAGAACTGGATCTGTTGGGCAAACAGATTTTTTTCCCTGTTGCCACAAGAAATCTTTATGTTGCATATTCACACCAAATATGCCACTTCCATAAATAGTCGACACCTCTGTTCTGTGGACCCATGCTGGCTACAGGCTTCCTGCATTTCCTTAACAGGGAGATGAGTCATGTCTCTCTCTATTATTTGTGCGAATCCCATTTTTCCCCATTATTTTTTTGCATTATTTCCCAATATATCAGTCCTTTACCCAGCAAGATGCCAAATAGAATCAGTACAACAATCTGTCTTCTTGATTCTTCCCTTTTTTGCTGAGTGTGATTTCATTTCTTAGGTTTCCTTTACCACTAACCTTTGTTCCTTGCTCTTCAGTGCAGTTTCAAACCTAATTCAACTCTTCATCTCCTTTACCTTTGCAGTCATGTTTCCACCTGGATCACATTCTTTACTTAGTAGGCTATTTGGCTTCCCTATCTTCAGATTTTATTTGACAGATGCCTAGCTATTTGTGTCATGACAAATCCTACTGTCTTCTCCTGTATCTTCTCTTCAAAATCCCATCCTACCACTATCCCTAGCTTTACTTTTTTATCCCTGGATCCCCTCTTTCTTAAGTGGTTTAAGGTGACATTTCATTCATCAATATATTCCACTGCATAACCACTTTTGAAAGAATATAAATCTCATACCTTTAAATCTTGGTCTAACATCTTCCTTCGAATATTTTTAAGGCTGTCTCACTTATTACTCCCTTCTTCTTGACTTTCTTTGAAGGAAAAACATGAAACTCTTTCAAGCAAACCTCCTTCTTTATTGCATCTTGCAAGCTGAAGCTGCAATCTTCGCTTCATTAAGGTTCTGCATTTATTGGTGTATTTATTAGCATAGCAAGCAACTCTTGCCCAGTGAACACTCTAGCTAGAAGGGCCTCTGTCTAATTCATACAACAGAGCCCCAAAGACATGGAAGATCCTGCAGTTTATGAATTGCATGCAACTTATGAAGCAGGAGACACTGAAGTTCATTACCCAAACAGAAAAGGACTCAGTTCTTCCCTACCAAGGACTGGATCCCACACAAACTCTCCTAATTGCTCTCCTCCCACTGGCTTTGGTAAAGCTCATCTCATGCTTCCTCCACATTATAAAATCACAAATGGGTCTTGGATAAGTCTGAGACTACAGATTTTTTCAGTTAGGTCAAGCTGCTTGTTTTTTAGCATTGTAACGTAATTGACAGCTGTTTCCCCTTAAAAATAGCTGCATCCCTATCTTTTTCAAACACCAAAACACTAAGCTGTAAAATACATGATGGCAAGTCTTCATATTACATAAATGTAAACACTGAGTGAAAATTGCTCACACACGTAATTTCCCCATGCTGCTGGGTCTCCCAGGCATTCTTAAGTAGGGGGAACCACCTCTGAAAAAGTTTTCCCAGAAAACTGGCTCACAGAAAAATATATTTCCATCAAGAACTGAGTATGCTTCGTGTGATTGAACTTTCATGTGAAGTTATAACTGCTTTTACCATTGGACAAGCCAAATGGTCATTTCACAGAAAGCCTTTCTTCACCAGCCAATTAGCATGAGGAGAGTAGGTGCATTTTAGGGGAACTCTAAATTGGAGATTGGCCCTGAGACAGGAAAAGGTGTCAGTTAAGGACAGTGCATTGAGGGTGGAGGACCCATTGTTCCACCTGCAATTCATGCGCCTACAGAACATCACTTTCTTTTTTGAAATTGTACGTGACTAAAAGAGTTTAAAAGTCATGTCACATGTCAGAATCAGGGTTATTTCAAAGTAAAGGATAGAGAAAAGAATGGCTCGAAACAGATTACTGCAATAATCATAATCTGTTACACAACTCAATGAAAACTTGTCTTATTGAGTAAAGGAGTCATCCCAGAATTTGGCTTTCAATGTGTTTTAATTGCACCAACATTTTATTATTTTAATATGGTTATTTGAGATTATTTAAAATTATTTATCGCAATGAAGTGTGTGATTAATTAAGAGTGTTTATTCTGTCTTTGCAGCCTTGCAGCAACATGAAATAAACCACACAAAAATGGACCAGCAAACCATGTCTGAAACGCAGGCAACATCATTGCTAGAGATGCCAGAGTTCAGCAGTCAATTTACAGTTTCTGCTCTGGTTTGTGGCACCTTGTTCTGGTCACAGTAAAACAATGTGCTCACACACTCACAGCACGAGCCCAACAAATTATGTGGAAGCTCTTTGATGAATCAATTCCCACAGTCCCCTGCTTCCCATTTTTCACATCCCTCCTGTTCTATGAAAACTCTGTAGAGCAGGAATTGCGTGGATACAAGTGTGACCCACAGCAATTGTGTACATACATGCCCTTACCCTGCAGCAAATCTTAGAACACTTTCAGCTGTGTAAAAGAAGGATGAACACAACTGTTTGTCCTGTAAGTTAATGCAGATATGGTCAGAGCTATTAGGGAGTAGCAGATGGCATGCTTGGGTGACTCTGGATGTGCCTTTACTCTTTCTGATTTGTTGGCAAAGCAAGCTGATCTCTATTACAGCCAATAGGTATTATATATTATAAATATATAATATTATAATAATATATTATAATATAGTATAATATAAATATATATTATTATATATTATAAATATATAATATACATATATAACAGTATGTCTCACAGTGAAATGTCATCCTATGGAGATGAGTAAAGACAAATCTGCTATAGCTTTTTTTTAAATTGATAGAAATAGTTTGTCAATGGACCAAATAAGAAAGTTTCTTGGAATGTGGCTTGGAATTAGAGAAATAATTACAGAAGTAAAACCAAGTTGACAAATGGATATATTTGAGCATAGTATGGGGCATAATAATGATAATGATGCATAGTTTGTTGAACATTCTTGGAACACTTAAAAATCAGATTCCTCAGATGAGCAAGTTTTTCATTCAGTAAGGTACAGTAGTTCTGTAAATGCTGAAAGCAGACGCTCTGCATAGCCAGAGAGGGAGTGTTGCCACTGGTCTTTTAGATCAGGTTCTCTTCTCATGTGAAATTCAAACAAGTCAAAATTTCTCTCTTTATAACACGACAAGCACAGCTCAGCTTCATTTATTACAGGAAGGATATTTTTTGAGATAGGTACACTGGACAGCTTTAACATGACTTGATGCTTGTGTATGTTTATTTTAAAGATGGGTTAGAATGACAGACGAAGGAAATTTAACTTCCTTAGTTCAGCAAAATGCTACCATGGAAATGAAGAATAAGGGTTCAAGGGCAAAGAACAATATAGTTGTAATCATATGGCTCCCCTTAGTAAAAAATTGCTAATTGATCGGAGATTTCAGAGAACTAGATAAATTACAAATAACTAACAACACACATATTTGTTGTGAGAAGTCCTAGACTGATGAGGAATCAAAATGTGATTTATTATTTTGCAACAGGGCTGTACATGTCTCTGGAGGAGTAAGGACCATGGTTGTGGGATCACAATAAGGAAAAAGGTGTTGACGCTTATTTTCCTAGGTTTATATGAGGATAACCTTAATGAAGTACACAGCCTCCTTCTGACTTGCAAAATAACTCTTTTTTTCCCCCCCCACAGATAAAGCCATTGTTTTCTTTATTTTCACATAAACACTTCAGAGAATAAGCTGAAGAGATACCCAAATGACCAATGCTGACTGCAGAATTACATTTGTGATCTGCTATCAGCAAGCGATAAAGTATTCCTAAGTCAACAACAGAGACTGCAAACACTGGTGTTATGATTCTATTGGCTGGGAAATTTGTGAGTAACACAAGAGTCTTGTGTTTCAGATGAGGCTCTGTTTATTTTCTCCACGTAGTTTGAAAATGGCAATGTACTGCTTTTCCACAAAGGAAGCTGACCTAAGGAATTTTCTTGTTTAATGTATTCTTTGCTTTCATAGGCTCTACTATTGACATTTTTATGCAACAAAGTTATTGCACTGATTAAGAAAAATATGGCAATGAAATGAGACAGTGTGACTGGCTCATAAGGAGATAAAATTTAAAGACTTCAATGAATGCATCAGAATGAGACACATCCCAATAAAGCATCGTTTTTGCACAAGTAAGCACAGTGAGGAAGGTGCCAAGTGTTAGAGGTGAGGAGACAGCATCTAGCAGAGAAAGCTTGTGCTGCAGTTCCAGTCTACGTTGTAACTTCACTACATCTGTGGGGTTGACTGAGGCTGCCCTTACTGGGTCAGTGTAAACCACTCCTGAGTATTCACAACTTTCATACATACAACACTCCTTTCTTGGATGCAACAGGAAGGCCCACATGGGGGTTTGCAGCTTTATGCTCAGTCTCTCCTAGGTACATGTTAAATATTGTGTAGCTCTTAACATTATGAAGATTTTAGTACACATTTTGCACGTTCAGGAAGATTAGTTCCCTGAGCTAGTACAATACACCCACTATTTTTAATTTTTCACTGGTTGTAAAAAAGAAAAGAGATTACAATTGTTAGTAACTAACATTCCTTCCTGTACCAGAAGCAACAACACGTTCTTAGCAACTTCCTCAGGAATTCTCACTCCTCTGTGGCCATTTGTTATCAGTACTACCAGTGATGATCATTAGTGCACAGAGTATGATAAACTCATTACCCAATCTACAAAGCGGTGGACAACCTCACATTTCCCGGCATGCGTTCCCATCAAATATAAAGGCTTAGATTGCCAAAGATTTAGAACAACTGCCTGACAGACCTAGCTGAAATCTGGAATTTCTGTTTACAGGAAACATCAGTAACAATGTAAAAATTATGGAGCCAGACACAAAGTCAGCCTATCCCTGCATCCAGCAGCAAACATCAAGGCAGAACACAAAAACAGGGCACATGGAGATTACATCTTGAAAGGGAGGTTTAAAGTTACTGAGGCATGTTTGTTCCAGTAATTTGTCTATATTTATTTAAACCTCTTCATACCTCTGGCTTTCTCATCTTGCAGTACTGAAAGTTACTCATACTGGGAAAAAAAGTACTGTGGTTTGTTTGAAAATCCTGAGACTTTCCATGACAATTCCCAAGTTTTTGGACTCTGAGAAATATTGTATAATCGCTCCTTATTCAACCTTATCACGGATGCTGATATTTTTTTCACATCTAAACTATTCCTCTTCAATGCCCCAGAGGAAAGATTTCATCTGTGCTCATGCAGAAGCTTGTCTACACTAAAGGGAAACTTTGCTTTTATCGTCCAGTGTGTTGTAGTTTTAATGTATCTTTACTGACCTGGGGAGACAAGATGACATGTGAGGCCAAACTTAGATGAGATTTCTCCATTGTTGGCACTATGAGATCCTTCTGAACTACTAAAAATTAGTCACAGGTTAAAGAAGGTGCTAACAGGTATTGACCATTCTGAACCGCACCAACTACTATAGCCATCATTCCTGAGTTATGTGGTATGGTCACAACTTCACATCATCTTCCATCTGTACCTTATGGCAGCCCTCCAGTACCTGAAGGGGGCTACAGGAAAGCTGGGGAGGGACTTTTTACAAGGACTTGTAGTGATAGGATGAGAGAGAACGGCTTTGAACTGGAAGGGGGAAGATTTAGATTAGACATTAGGAAGAAATTCTTCACAACGAGGGTGGTGAGACACTGGCACAGGTTGCCCAGGGAAGTTGTGGATGGTCTCCTCCTTGGAGGGTTTCAAGGCCAGGTTGGATGGGGTCTTGAGCAGTCTGGTCTAGTGAGAGGTGTCCCTGCCCATGGCAGAGGGGTTGGAAGTAGATGATTTTTAAGGTCCCTTCCAACCCAAACCATTCTATAATTCTATGATTCTATGAATTGCACAGGTCTTGGTACAGTGGTATTTCAATTAATCAACCTTACCATTTAGTCCATATTCAGTGCTCTGCCTTTTAACTTGTAATAATGCTTCCTCACCACATAAAATAAGATATTCCTATTTTCTCCTAATTATAACCTGAAGTGAAAGCTTCAGTAAACAATGGAATTATTCATAGAACAGAAAACTCTGGGAAGAATATTTTTGATTGAAAGAAACACTTCAATATTCATTAATAAAAATGCCAGTCTTCACTTTGTTGAACCAAACATAGATGCTTTAGTTTGGTTTCATTTGACATACCTCTGCATCTTACACAATGTTGTTTTATGATAACTACAGCTAAAGAGTATCCTATCTTTAGTCTTCAACTGGCTTACAAGAAATGCCAGTTATTTACAGAAGAGATAATTACCAAGGGATCCCAGACAGTCAGCACTATGGGCACATGGTGAAGAACTGACCCGAACAGAAGCATTTCAACATGATTTAAGAGCCAAAACTACATCAATCAAATATGTCATATTCTGAATTAAAATTAAATAATCTCTCTAGTTTTTTCAATACAATATGCGAACAAAAATCAGGACAACTGAGTCTTCCATAGTTTTCTTTTTAAAAACAAACAAACATCAACACTGATTTTCTGCTAAAAAAGTCACACAAAAAAAGTGCCCAGGTAGCTCTATTACTTGATGAAAATTCCATTACCTATAACAACCCTTATTTGTTTTCAACTATTCATCCAGAACTATGCCAGTTATGTAAATAATTACTTACAAAGCTTGTAACACTCATTAACTGGTACATATTTCTCGACGACATGAGCAGTGAGATATTTGTCTTGATATTTGTACTATTCTAAGAGAAGTACTACGACACAGCCATTCAAATCTATTACTGAAAATGATATAAACAAAATTTAGTTTGCACTTCTAAAAATAATTTATGTTAAGGTTTGAAAACACATTCTGCTGAATCTCGTGACAGAGAAAAATCCTGTTTCTTATAAACAAAAGACAGGCACTTTTACAGTGTGTTACACATTACCAAGGTAGAAGAGTAATGGTTCTTTACAATGAAGTGCTGTGAGAAAGTCCTTTCTCGAAACAGAGCTATATTTTATAAACAATTCTGACATTGTGGACCAGAACTGTAAAAATATTTAGATACCTAAAAATGCAAATAGGCAGTATATGGAATTTTCATGTTCACTTTGGATACTTAGCTCCCCTAAATATAAGCAACAGATGATTGATTGCTCTTGTCATAATCTCTCTGTTAAGGACTGAGAGGTGACGGGGAAAATAAGCTCCTTGTTTATCTTATTAAAGAATGTTTACCATTTTGCAGCAAGCAGAATAATGCAATCAATAGCAATTAGGAACACTGTTGGGTTTTGTGATTCTCCTAAATACCAAATATCTCATTACTCATTTGAACAGCTTCACTAATCTGGACCTCTCTGCTGTAACTAGCTCAGAAAAATAAGAATAAATAACATACGTTATAAAATTATCACATCTTTTGCATTAGAGTGCAAAAGTGTAGTTAAGCCAATGGCCTGTAGTGTTACTGTAAGCAAAAGAAAGGAAGAAATGACAACATAATCAGAAAACAATCCCTAGATGCTTGTAGGAATCTCAATAGGTGAGCAACTGAATGCATACAAAAAAATCAAACTAATTTGCTCTTTATTTTCAAGACAATGCATAGACATAAAAAATAAAAGCTTCCATAAATCAAACTGGTGCTGCTTTCAAGTGTAGCTGCATTCTTCATGTCAGTTATTATTGCAGGTTGTCAGGGAACAGTTCTTTTCACTCTGGGACATTCTTAAAAAAGTGGTATTTGACAAAATATTTTATATTCTGACCCACTCTGTATAAAAGTATGACTAACTGCAAGCCTCAATGAGTTTTTAGAAGAGGTTATAATAACAATCCCTTAGAGTTTGGCATATTTATTACACCAATAAACTGCAAACAGGTTTGTCATACCTTAAAACCATCTAAAAATTAGCTACCTAATCCATTTTGTACCAGCCTTTCTTTATTATTATCATTAACAGAGAGACTGGGGCACCATAAGTAAGTTATTCAGCCCCACCTAAGAATGATAACTAAAGTATGTGAAATAAATACCCTCTAAAAGTATCTTGCCTTCAACTGTCAACCTTAGACCTGATGCTTAGATGGAGTCATTTACATCAGATATGGTGAAGAGATCATTGCCAATTTAAAAGCATATATATAAATATAAAAGTGTCTTTATACAACAAAAAAAGGCAATATTAGGTGAGTAAATCTGTGTAACTGCTCTACATTTACCAGAGTAAATACTATGATGGTTTAGAAAGGCCAGAGACTTAAGCACATCATGGCTGTTTCCTCACTTTGCAGAGCTTGCTTGCTTTGCAGTTTATGAAACAGGGCTACAAAGACACTCACAGATTGATAGATCTTGATAAGATGACAGACACAGTCAGAAGGATGCACCCACAGGGACCAATTTCAAACTGAAAAAGAAAAGAGTTGGTTTTATCTTGTTTGTTGTGTACATTTTTTGCCCAGCCCTAAAGAAATTCAAATTGAACTGAAAGCAGAACTGATCTCATTTGTGCTAAAATTGGATTTGTTGCTCTCTTTGTTAAAATGCAAGATTTGTCCATATTATGTTTGAAATAATGTTCAGAAGACACCATATGAGACTGACAAACACAAAAAAAACTGGCAGCTGAACTGTGACAGGTTTAGTATCTTCTCTATATGCAGTACCTGGTGAATATTCTGCTGAAGAAACACAATCAGATCTTCATATCTTGTGGCAGTGTGTAGTATTAGCTGGGAAGAAAGGTAAGAAGAAAAAGTCACTGAAACAATAGCAACTCATTTTTATAACCTGAAAGATGAACTAAAGTAGACAGAACTTTGAATCTGACTTGAAAGAATTGACTACCAAAATGGAATAAAGATCTAATGAAAACTACCTGTTGTTACTTGGTATAATATTATATCTCAGCACTTTGTATATTCTGAATTTTTAATAAATACTGCTTCTTGTTGTTGTTGAGTTCATTGAACAGACAGTTTGATTCAATTTTAAGCATTGTTTGTGCAATGAAAAACAATTGCTGGAAAAAAACCAGGAACACTGCAGCTTCAGAAGGTGTGGGTATGAGAATGGGCAAGTACCTCAAGAGTTTTTACCTATGTGGGGAGCCACCTATAGCAGACATTCTCATAAAATCTGCCTCACTTCTTATCACACTCCGAGAATACACCCAGGAATACTCCTGTTTAACAAGAAGTTCAGGAGTGATCACAGATAAAGGCCCTTACTTCAACATTCATTGTCTCTTTTTCCATCTTCAGATTTCAACAGAAATTATGGTCTTGCGGATACTGTGTGAGGAAAGATCAAGCAGTTTGGATTAAATTCTTTTCCATCACATTTTCACTGTGGTTATGTCCACATGACCTTTGATAAGCAGTACTTAGAGGGTGCACAATGGTGTTGCACTCTGAAATAGCCAGCAGCTTAGAATTCTGTTAATTAAATAACCTATCTTGTCTCTTGGAAAAGCACGTTAATAGACAACATTTTCTGCTGCATTCACCCTTTTTATATAGGTTTTCACCTTCAGTTGTTACAAAACTGTCTGGTTCTGAAAAGTTGTTGGCACATCCATTCCTCCATTTAGAAGGCCAGTAATATTTCCTTAAACCACTAAATCCTGGCTTATGGCATCACATCTCAAAGCCATGTGAGAGCTTCAGATGGAAATAAAGGCATAACTGGAAAGCATTTTCCCATTTGGAGCTTCTAGAGGGGAAAAAAAAGGGCAAAGAATTCCATGTAGGACAAGAAGAAAACACTGCATTTTGATACTCAAAGCCATGTTGGTCAATTTGAAAGGATCCATGTTCACTTTTAAAAGTAGGCAAAGCTTACAACCTTGAAAGGTGGATGGAACAAAAAGGACTTAAGAGAGCCCAGCTGCCCACAGACACTGGGACATCTCAGAGCCAGACAGACTACAGGATTTTGTTATTTCCTACTGGTTTTGGATCACAACTAATTAGACATAAAAGATTTTGTAACTCTAAGAGGTCAAATGGAAATCAGACTCGTACTAAAATAAGAAAAGTTAGAAAAAGGATATATGGAGAATGTTAACTGTGAGTTTCACAGAGCCTTACAGTTTCTAAGATTCCATCTGCCTTGTATTTTCCTATGGGAGTGAACTGTTGTCTTCCTGATGGCCTGAAGAAGATATTCAGATAAAACCAAAGCTCATGTTAAAAGAAACAAAATGGCATTAAAGAGAAATCAACATCTTATATGAATGATGAGCCCAAAATTTTGATATTTTAAAGGATCTCTTGCATAAGTTCATACTACATATTAAATAAGCTTTTATGAATGAAGCATATACTTCTTAGCTGTACTCTCTCAGTCTATTTAAAATTAATTACAAGTTTCTCTATGCAAAAAGAGGGTAACTATGAATTTAAGATGTTAATTACAGTTTTATTGGAAGAGAGTATTAGAGCAATGACATTAAGACATGTTGAACATATGTACAATACCACCAGAGATTAAGTATTTTTACATGTAAAATATGCAAAGTATCATTTGAAATGTCTTTGGATTTGCAGCTTCTATTTCAGCTTTGAAGAAGGAATTCTGTGCCCAAAAGCTTCTCTGTTATTTTTCAGCTGTCTTAGCTGATCTAATAAAAGAACTGACCTATTCTCATAAAATCTGACTCACTTCAAAATATCATGTAGGATCCAGCAGAGCCAAAGCCAGCTATCTAAAAGTTAGATGCCTTGTGTACAAGAAGTCTAATTGCATACTATAAACAAAGTAGGCAGCAACAGCAAAAGGAAAATAATTCCAGTCATAACAGAATATCTTGCAATACATAATTGTTGTAGTAAAACAGTGCCTCTGGAAAAACAACTCTCAATAAAGATTTTGGGGAAATTCTAGCCACAAGGGAAGGACAGACACAAGTACAGCAGCATCGTACAAGAACTAAAACTGCTTCTCCTACTTACAGTGCCACAACCGCTTTCTCATTGCCTCCTGCACGCCACAATATGTCTGCAAGAGCCATGGTGAGGCATTTGGTCCTGTGAACTTCTGAAGGCTGAAGACAACTGCAGTCCAGGAAATGTGAGAAACAAGCAAGTATCAAAAATGAGTATTGGGAAGTCTTCTGAAACAAGCAAGTATCAAAAATTGTATTGGGAAGTCTTCTGATTAGAGATCAAACTGCCTCATTTACACCATACACAGATTCATAGCAGCTTTGTATCTAAAAGTATATTTTTTAGAGACTATTTGGAATGCCTAATTATGAAGCTTCAAAAATTGTCATTTAGGTATCTCAGTTCCTTCTACAGTCAAGGAAGAGACAACTTGCATGGCCAACTCAAAACAGATCCTGTAAGGTGAACAGGAAGTTGGTACTGTTATACCAGGTATAAAAGTACAGTTGAACCCTGCCTTTCTCTGAGGCTTAAGCATCTGAATGAAATGCCATGAGAACACTTGCTGTGCACAGTATGAAGAGTTCTCAGGACTGAACAGTTGACAAGAAGATGTGACAAGCTGCTATTTACATCTTACAGAGCTCTAAAGAGGGAGATGCAACTGAAGTCGCCACAGGAATATGGGTTTTCTGGAACCATTCTTTGAGGGGAACCACCTTAAGCTTTATTTTAGGCATTTAACAAGGCACCTTGGGTCTTATTGAAGATAATCACATCCAGTGTACATAGCTATAAGTAGAAAAACTTCCTCTTTGTTTTGCTAGCAAAACAAACTCCACACACACGGGGTAGGTCTCTTCTGAAGTCAGAAGCAAAATGGAAATTTGAGGGAAGTTAATTCACTTGTGCCAAGCCTCAACAGCCTTATGATGCATTTGGGGGATCTGGATGAGCTTACAGTGCTCACAGAGATGGTCAGACTGCTGTTATGGGTGTGTAAGCTAAGCAATTGTAAGCTGGTTAGCCTGTGTCTATATATTCTGTGATAATGTCCTTGTAATTCAGGTGCATCAGAGAGATGCCACACACAGTGTCTGCTTCTGGGAGATTACTAAAGATGGTGTCAGATGTAGATGGAAAGATTAAAACAAAACTGTTACTGCCATTACGAGCAATGGACCAAACTCATGAGGGGACTAAATCAGGTGTGATCAACAACAAGGACTGATCATATGAAGATCTATAATCATACACTGTAAACTAATCTTCTAAAGAAATAGGGGATGTTCTTTCAGAATACATATTTATAATAGGTTGGCCAAAAAAAACCCAGGTAAATGTGCTTTGGGGAACAATATTATATTGGCAAATAATGGAAAAGATAAGCTAGTTCATCTTTAAATCTGTAATAGAATGGTTTTGATATTCTGAAACCGGATCGTTTTATATATTGAAGATGATTTTTAGTTTTAAGTCTTTCACATTTAATTTCTTTTTCAACTTTTCATTTCTTAAGTCTTGCCTACCAATCTACACCACAATATTTTTGCCTATTATTAAACTTTATCTGAAGTATCATCTGCAATAAATACACTTGCATTTCTTTAATAAGGTACACCCTAAAGTGGTGACATAAAACTTTATGGTAATTGGTCCAGTACTGGCCTGTTCAGTCCCACTGTTTCTGAAAAACTTTCATTTATATGCTTGGTTTGGAACTTACACAATGCTGTGCAAAGCTACAGAGTGTTTATCAAAGAGTATTGATCCCAAACGTGTAAACAATGCTGTCAACCCATTTCCTACAAATTCTGTTTTATGAAGTCTTCTAATACCTCCTGTTACTGTAACTTCCAAGATGTGAAAGGAGAAATAAAGGATTAATAAGGCCAAAAGCTACATAATGGAAAACTGGCAGATTTAAGAATAAAACCCAACAGCCATCAGCCTGAAGAAGTAGACAACAGATCCATGTCGCTGGGAAGCACAGAGCTGGAATTTTCTCCAGTGGCTTCAAGAATGGCAGTCTTTGAAATTCAGATATTATCAGTCTTACAGTGTTACCAGAATGGGAGATGATGTCAAAATCTGTTTCCAGCATTTGAGTAAAAGATCTAATAATTCAAAAGACTAAACAAGAGACACTAAACATCAAAAAATTAAACAGACTTTCATGTTCAATGAGTGCTTTGAATATAACATTCATTTAGAGAATGTTTCTCTTTCTGAAGGATGTGAGATATGGGAAATAATTGGTAAGACTTTTCAAATAAAAATAAAAATAAAATCACAGCTCTCTTATCTCTATCTGTGTTCTAATACCAACACTCAGAATTTTATGGGCAGCAGAGCAACTAATATATGTGTCTGAGAGAGGTAACAGAGTAAGAAGGAGACCTGATAATTGTTTCTTGAATGTCAAAGAAGCCTGAAGTCATTTACTGTGAAGTGGCTAATAATTAGAAAATTCAGGTTAGAATTAGAAAGGAATATTAATGCTCTCATTTCAAGCTCTAAGAGTTCCCTTTCTTTCTGAATAAGAGTTTCTGCCCACGGCAAACACATCATAAGAAAAATACACTTATTTCATGAACAAAACAGTTCACCTTGCTATTCATTTTTAGGAGCCTGGAGGCTGTTAGCATTTCTGTTCATGAAGACAAAGATCTCATCTGCTAACCTGAAATTCCTTGGAGACTTTCTGCATCCTCCAGCAGCATTTTTATATACAAAATATGTTAAAAAAAATCTTTTAAAAGCATGTGGATAACAGGAGGGGAAAAACAGGACAGGCAAATATTGCCAAGGATACAGCATAGGTAGTAGCTGGCTTAAGCTGGGACACTTTCAGTTTAAACAATCTGGCCTCAGCCCACTTATTTGGATGCCACATTATATTATGACATTTATGATCACTGAACCATGTTGAAAGAACTTCCTCTTAACAACTTAACATCTTTCTTTATATTAAGGATGACCTGAGACTCAAATAACCCAAGAAGCAGATGATCAAAGGCTGAAACATGTATTTTGCTTTCACAACCACAAATAATTCTTCAGTGAGTTCTGTGGAGGTCCTTGGCCATAAAACCTAAAGAAGTACTGATTTTCATGCACAGAAGCTTCCTTTTACTTTTATGTAGGCGAGAGCCTCTTTCTGCCTTCAAAATTCTACTCTCATAATCTGAATTAGAATAATAAGTTTTGCATTTTTAAAAAGTGTGCTCTGAACAGCATGCTCATGAAATGAATTACAGACAGATGTGATGTACTGTAAGAACTGAAGAAGAAAAAGACTAAACCGCATAACGCTGTGGAATTAACCTGACATTACACTCTGCACATGTATTGCACCACTGACCAGTGCTAATTGCCTTTGAGTGACTTCAAGGAATAGGCAATTTTCAAGTGATACATTCATAGCATCTTGTTCATCTGGCTGTTATCTTGGGATTGGCAAGCAATCAGTGCCAATAACAACTAGCAACAGTTGTAATAAGGATAAAATTTTCAGTATTGTATTTAGACTCTAAGCCTGGTTTGCAACCTTTCAAATGGCTTACAAGGTGCCTCTTGCCATGATTGCTCACCCACTAGCACTGCTGGGCACCTGTGTGGAGTCCCCAGACCCTGGCAAGCCTTTGAATAACTGCCACCTCCCATCCTGGGTGTTGAAGACAAATAATGATGTTCTACAGGTCCCTGTTTCTTTCTGTTATTGAGGAAAACAGCCCAAACAATGAATTTACATCAAGTGCCAGTCAGACAAAACTACAGAAAATCAACAGTTACAACCAGAAAAGTGCATTTTTAAGGCCAAAGTTTTATACATTTTATACAACTTTTACATTGTAAGATAATGAAGTTACATTAAAAAGCAGGACAGCTTTTCTTCTAATTACAGAATAATAGAATGGCTTCAGTTGGAAGGGACCTTAAAGATCATCGAGCTCCAGCACTCCTGCCATAGACAGGGACGCCTTCCACTGGATCAGGTTGTTCAAAGCCTCCTCCAACGTGGTCTTGAAGACCTCCAGGGAAGAAGCATCCATGACAAGAAAATATTTCTTCCTAATATCTAATCTAAATCTCCCCTCTTTCATCTTAAAACCATTCCCCCTCATCCTATCACTGCATTCCCTGACTAAATTGGGACAGTTTATCACCCACAAATAACACAAGTTACTGGCAGTGTAAACCAGTAAAATACTATCGTGCCCATTCAACAAACTGCACCTACAAAGCACGGGAAAGCTTTGTGAATTTTTCTTTTGGAATGTTCTTAATTTCTTATTGAAAACAGAAGGTGAATACAAGAAGTATGGTAATATTTTTTTTTAGACATTATTTTCCATCATTACATTGAATAAGCTCTGTTCCTTTAGTAAAGTGATGTCTGTTAGTATTATAGCAGTCCAAGTCATCTTCCTTGACACCAGCAATACTTAACAATACTCCTTTAAAGTAAGCAGAATATACATATAGAATATAAATTCAAATTCCATTAAGGATTTTAACTGTGAAATATCAAACACAGCAGCAAGAGAAAAAAATTATGGCTGTAACTTCAATTTTTCACCCTCACTGAGATTCTTACTGTCAAAATCTGCCTGAATTTCATGCTTTTTCAAACCTTCTCTTTGAAATCATATCTCCATGGGATCTCAAATAATTTTCATTGGCCTCAATTCGCGCTGTTGGACTTTTTTTAGAGGTTCTTGGGTTAATCACACACAAGTAATTACACAAATAAAACACCAACCTCTAAATTCCTACAGCTGAAAGGGAAGTAAATACAAGGAAATTATATGTTATTTTCTTTCTCTCTCAGCGACAAAGAGAAGTTCAATAAGTTTAAACTCAAAAGGCTCCTGAGTGGCTGCAGCAGAGAAAAAAATTTTTGCTCCTGTACAGAAAATATTTCTGATGCCAGTTGCTGACTTACCGAGCATCTTTATTCCTGTTGCTGTCTCCAAAGATAAGCTGTTGTAGGACACAAGCTTGAACTGCAGCCAGTACTCCACAGGGACCACCCTAAGGGGAATAATGGGATGTTCCATGAGCAAAACAGTTTGCACTTTGATACTGGTGAAAATTTTTGCAAGCCATGTGCTTCCATTCAGGCATAAGCCATTCTTTCATCTCTCACTTCCCATCCATGACTTTGTAGTGCTTTATGTGGCTCTATTTTTATTTTTTGCAAGCCAATGAAAATCAGTGCTACCAACTGGTATTGTTTCCCACCTATTTTTCCTGACAATGCCTAGACAGTTATAGCATTAAAAGAAAGTTCATTTAAAATCTCTTCTGTGATTATACAAACAAATTAAAGATTTGCTGATCCCTATGAGCTACAGGCTACCTTAACTTCCAGAGAGAATTAAAATCTGACTGTTTTCTAAAGGGTGAGAATAAGCCTTGCTCTTTTACCTCCTCTGAGCACTATGCCTCCCCTTAAGTTCCCACTTACATGACTAAACAAAGATTCCAATTTATGTACAGCACAAAGCATCTATCTCACTGAGGAAGAGAGACACAAAAGGAAGTTTGAACATTTCAAATGATTAATGGTGGAAAAAAATCACAATGCTAATGAATACAATAATAATTTTAAACTTTATGGAACTTACAAATACTATAATAAGTTAAACTTCATGCAAAACAGATTAACAGCTGTTTTGAAAGACTGTGGGATGGGATAGCAATGTATGTCCTTCTCCTTGCTTATACCCTGCCAGCTAACCCACCTGACCCCACAGCACGACCAAGACCTGTCTCTATGGATTAACAATACAGCAGAAAGCTGCACAAGTTGTCCTGAGAAGTAAGTGGTGTGCCCTCTTCTTGCCTAGAAAACCCCATCCTGCATAAACTCTCCTTCCCTCATCACTCAGTTCTCTCCAGGTGCCTTGTATCATGTTATTCACTCAAGCAGTTTGGTGAGGAGGCAGAGGAAAGCCATCATTTGGCTGCAACATCTGTGCATGAACGTCAAACTGTGCAGGACACAAGACTAACATCACAGATTCCACAATACCACAAATCACACTGGCAGCCCTGGGAATTACAGCAACTTAACAGAGGATTCAGCATATTAAATCCCACAGATGCTGCTGCGTGTCGGTCAGCACACGCTGCCATTCTCAGAAATGGGTTCATTCTTAACATTAGAACATCCAGCAATCTAACACAGTTCCTCCCTAACCCCACACCCCATATCAGCTGATCTGTCAGGGCTAGCTTTGCCTACCCAGGTAAAGCAAGAAAACCGAGGAGGGTAAGAAAGTATGGACCACCCAGCAGGTTTTAGAGAGAATCTGTGTTCTAATTTTAACTCATGTCAAAGTCTACACTCTCCATAGCAGGAGATCAGCCCAGGATCACACTGCTGTTATATGCTACAATTACACTCTTGGTTTCCTCTGTAGATCATGACCAGGCTGTGATGAATCAGTTTAGGATCTCTCAAACTCCTCTCAAAATCCCAAAGGAGAATGAAAAGTGCAGCTAGAACTGCTATTTTCAAATAGCAATGTAATCAAAGTAATCAGTTTAATTCACAGGTTGTCCTAAGTACAACATCAAGCCTAAAGGAAGAGGTCCTGTAGGTAGGTACAGCATACACAGTGCAACCTGGAAAATAAAGGTCTTGTAATCAGAAAGAGCTTAAGACATTGATACCTTCCATTTTCTCATTTATATTACACACACACTATCTCTTTATAATTATTTATATAACTAATGACTGAAATACATCAAGGAAAAAAACAAGGTTATTTCAGTTCACCAGGGAAGGCTCCCTGCTAAAAAAATTATAGGAATCATACTAAATATCTTCTTATAGCACCACAGAAACTGAAATGAATTCTGGAAGTGAGGAGGATTATATTAACTATCTGAAATAAAAACATCTAAGCAAAACACCCTGGTTTACCATTCCTGTTGTAGAATTTACAGTAGGGAATTTAATAGCCAATGAGTTGCTAGAAGCAATGAGATATCCTTTCTCTGGCAGCAGTGTCTGGAAACACCAAAGTAACATTTATTCTGGAGCAGTGAGCCTTACTGCCATGGTTCCTTCTGGAGTTGAAATTAACAGTTTATATCTTTTTTCAGTTAGGTTTTATTTAAACATAAGCAGCTTTCTTCTGAGATCATCAAAATAGTGAACTATTTAACTAGACAAGGTAAGTTAATTAAACATCTTAACAACATGTTTCTTAGCCACTGCACTTGTCCCAAAGCCTCTTTTCCTCTGATTTCTGCATAGTACATAATGATCTACTTCTCTCAGGTCAGATAAAGATTTTCTGAATCAGTGCAGAAGCCTGATGAGTGTTTTGTAAAGAGGTGTCTACTCTTTCCATAATCTTCACTGAAGTCCTCAGATCCTTGTTCTTAAGAGAAGAGACCTGGTGCATGGATATCCAAGAAATGTGTGTACAGCCACAGGGCAGAGACAAGAGCATTAACCTGCAGCTGAGGAGGATGCATTTTTATGATGGATCTGTTTGATTTTGGAGGCAGTTACACATCCTGTGCCCTGTGTGTGGTTCCCAGTCTGAGTTTATGCATCAAGAAACCGGGCTGACCGGGCATACAGAGCCAGAAGGACAGTCTGAAGCACTGCAGTCTCAATCTATAAGACTCTGGTGCCCAGGCAAGGTGGACAAGATAATACAAAATAAGTGATTCTCCCACTGAATGCAGAGAGATCTTTGTCAGCACCAAAAATTTCTATGGATTTGGTACAGGAATTTCAGGTTGACCCAAGTCATAGCGTGGTGGTTTTTACAGCTCTGGTTACCACAGGGACCTCCTGGGAATCTTACAAAGGGACACTTGGTAGGTGATGCCTAGGAATTGATGGAAACCTTGCTTTAGGGAGGAGCTGGCACCTTGTGGCTGCAGTCCAGAATTACAGAAACATGGCTGTAAAAGAGGTGGCCTCATCAACAACCCTAGTGTCCCCGTTCCAGTGATAATTCTGGGGCACATGGTCCCTTTTATTTTAGCAATGAGCCTCGTCATGTGACCCTCACATCTTCAAGAGGTAAAAATCTTCCTGTGATTTCACAGGCAATTCTTGCTACTTCCCCCCGTTTTGAGACATACGAAGCTCCATCTTTACACTTGCTGAACACTTCCCCCACATATCCTTTTCCTGTCAAACTCCACTCACTGATTTATGCCCTTTTATTATTCTACCACCAGTAGTTTTCAGCTGAAGTGGCTCATACTCCTCCCTACGAATAGCTCACACATACAGACACACACATATACACACTTTCTGCAGCTACTTTAAGTTTCCCTCAGAAATATTCCATCCATCCCTTGTGTCTTAAGAGGACTTAACATTGTAATAACATCCAGTGATAACCAGAGAAGTTAAAGAAATAAAAGTCTTTAGGAGACTTTTTCTTTAATGCTGAAACACACAGCCTTTGTAAACCCAATGTAAAAAGCAAAGATCACTTCAAGGAAATCATTTACAGTACCTTTTTTTGCACAATGCCGTATTTTAACTGTGGTATATTATTAAATGTAAAACTCTGTATTTTCCATTCTTCACTGAAGCAACAAAGACTAGAGCCAAACAAAAGGTTCTTTAATTCCTATTAAAAAAAAAGAAAGAAAGAAGTTCTCATTTTAAAAACAAATCCAAAACACAGGTACATTTTCTTGCAGTAATTTGTAGAAAGGAGGAGTGTGGAAGGGTAATGACTAACTCACTATAACCACCCTCTTCTGTTTTATACATTCTGTAAATAGCAACACTCAAATGAATAGGAGCAATTTTTTCCTTTTCCTGCAATATTCCTTCAACTCATAATACCATGTGCTGCTCAGCATAGGAAACTGTTAATGCAAATCGTCTGGAGCACAGTTTCCTCTCAAAGCATTACAGAATATTGCCTTAAATTTAACAGCTAGAAGAGCAACGCCTATTAATGGTTACATTAGGGAGAAAAAGACCCTGCTTTAGCCTGTTAAAGTTGCTGGCATGAGATACCTATCACTCAAAGCTTTGGCTGCTGTCTATCAATATATGTCAAATTCAGATCATGACCATGAACAACTGCTGGCCACTACTATTCAGGATCAGCTAAACAGAAAAAATTGTATTCATGCCAAAGTGGAGTAAATAAGAACAGACTGCTCAATGTTTGTGTAGCTACCTAGACCTCTGATTGAGATATGAAATTGGAAGACACCCTCGTTATCTTTTCTCTGCTTTTTTTTTTTCCCCCTCTGTCCGAATTAGAAGGAAAATATTAAAAGTATTTAACGGTTCCGTCTCTGCTGAAAATAAAGAAGATAAGCAAGGGAGAAACAGGGATAAGGGAATAACAAACTTATTCTGAACAGTCTAAAGGACTAGAGAATAAGCACATGAATAGCTTAATTAATACAATTAATAAAATAATACAAACTTCATTAATTAAAGCTATTATCTGTGCTCAAATGGGCTGATGCAGGCTGGCACGCCCTTCTAGAATTTTTCTGAATTTTGAATTGGGCACCCCTACATTACTTTCTCACCTGAATATCAGATAAGGAATATACTTGGGAATGAATACAGCACTTGTTAAATCACACAAACGTGCAACTCAGAGCAATCCATCACAGCTCTGTCTAACTTAAATAAAATAACACCCTCGCACATTTATTTGTATTTAACATCACATTCAGTCTTACTTTTGCAAGAGAAATATCAATTGCCTTCGGTGCTACTTGAAGCATGTACAGTGTTGAAAGATCCAGGTTTTTAGTAACTTCTCTGGGTATTTCTTCATCCTCAACATTGACTGAAAGGAAAAACAATAATGTGCTGCATGAAATGAATTGCTTCCCCCAGTGGGCTCAGTGCCACTCAGCGATCTTTATAAAGAAGAAAATACAGTTTTAGCCAGAAAGGACAGATGAAAAATACATGAGCCAATCTCTCTCTGATTACTTCTTAATGACTTCTCTACAGTCTTACCCAAGAAGTTAATAGCAAATGCAATTACTCTGAACCAATTAAGAGTTACAAAAGAAGCAACTCGTGTATTTCATTACACCTGCTCTGAAAAACAGGATGGCAAAAGCTAAACTGAAGCTTAGCACATCTTACCTAATTCAAGGACTTCTTTCATCTGGTCTTCTTTATAGCACATGGGTGTTGGGGACTTCCTACATTAAAATAAATCAAAAAATGAATGACCACATGTTCACTTGTAATAAGAAAAGCTGTTGGAATAAAAAGACATATTTTTTTAATGTGTGTGTATGTATATACAGGGGGAGTGAGGGTTGTGGAGAGAGAAAGAGATAAAATCTGCAGATAGATAAAAAACACATTCAATAGTTTTCACCTTTTAAAATGTTCTATATAAAGGAGCTCAGTCTGAATAACATTTTGGTATAAACAAATAAATGGCATTAGAGCAAAAACTTTTTCAATGGAAGAAAGCTGAACTACCCCAAGTAGTGTAAGTGGCTTCCTTCACCAGGGCAAACTTTTAATCCACTAATAGGTAGCAGCTGTTCAACTGCTCTTGTAATTTAATTGTATATTACATAAATAACAGGTTAAAAATTCATATAAACAACTTATAAAAGGACTAAGCATTTAAACTTGGCTGTGAAGTAATAAATTTAACTAGAATGTTAGATTTTCAGAGGTGAGATGGGTTTATTCTTCCTGTTGAATTTATACCAATATGAATTCAGAACCAATGAACAGTTTTGAATATCTACTGCAAAAAGATGGACTTTTTTTTTTTTCAGAAGAGCAATGCTGCATCATTGGCCTTTGCTTTGGAAAAAAGCTATCACACTGACAGTCCTTTCAAAAATAGTATGGGATAATTTCCTCAGCAACATTCTTTGTATGAACAATATTATTATAGCAACAAGTGCTGTCATATCACATACTTTCCATTAACTTAATTTCCTTTTTCAGTGTGTGAAAGATGAATAAAAACACAGCACAGCCATACCATACTCAGGACTTTTCCAGTTTAAATGCATTTTGGCATCTTTCTCACTGGTAGTCTTTGATACTATAAAAAAAGAAACACTTCTCTCTTTTTTTGCTATAAATAAGTCAAAGGATTTATACATTGAAATGTGAATGATCGGAATTCAGAAAAGACAGAATGGAAATGAATCACCATTTTACTAGGGACTTGAGATAAAAATAACTAGGATCCCCAGGTCAATATAAATAAAGAGGACTAAGAGCAAATTTGTATAGTGACATTAGCAGTATTGAGCTCTCTACTGATAATAACAGTACTTTTAATGTGATATAGAGTTTAATATAGTTGACTCTGGTATATTTTAAATCACAATTGGATCTCCCCTTGCTATTTACTAATACTGAATTTCAGCTCAGATTTCTTTCTCCTAGCTACTCATCAAGTGCTTTTAGACAATCACAATCCACATTTTCACTTTGTCTGAGATTGCACACTATTGTCTCTTGTTCCCTAGAGAATGTTTCTTCTTAGGTCAGCCCATTTTGATCTAGTTTTCCAAAAACAGAGCTCTTAACACTTAAGAACGTAACCCTACAAGTTACAGCATCCTGTCAGTTGCTGCTTCAGAAGGGCTTGGGTCTCCTGTAGGTAGTGTATCATATCTCCTAGCTTCACTAGGTGTCTTGGATACCTTAGGATCTCAAATAGAAATATATGCCTATGTTTAGGTATGTAGATCACTCCCTAAATCAAATTAGCACACTTGATTCATTGTTCTCCCAAGCACTTCTGCTCAGTAGTGTTTCATGTGAAAAAATCTCTAACTGAAAGCCAAGTCATGCTATGGTGCAATTCATATATAACTCCTCTGGTACTATTTTTTTTTTACATTAATGCTTTCTGGAAAGCCCAAAAGATTTTGGTTCTACACCCATTCCAGGAAGAAGCAAGCTTGGGATGTGAAGTGCTTTGAATTCTCAAGGCACAAGGAAATTCCCATCAAGACGAGTGCTGACATCAAAGATTGATGTAGGGTGTTTTCTGATTAAGTGGGGAATTTTTGCAGGTGTGGGTTCCCTCCTTAAAGGGAACTTGTGCTTCTCAAAACACTGTCAAGACATTTATTGCAATTTCCATTTCAGCAGACGGTTACTGTTCCAGGAAAATTTATTGTACACGTAAAACCATACAGTTAGAATACTCAGGAAGGGGGAAGCCATCCGTCATGGCAGAAAAATGGGACAGGAAGAAAATATGTTTCATTATAAACATACTATACAGTACTTTCTCTAAATATTTGAACATTCTTATCTGATCTTCACGCAGAATTTACACAGAACAGCTGAACTCACAGAGAATGCACTTTGCAGTACAATAATGCATGTACATTCCACTATTTCCTATTTACACCACCATATACAAGAGGTCAAGTAAACAAAGGGGCTTGAAAAATAAACACTGACCATCAGTGGCTTTAAAATGACTTTGTTGGTTAAACTTATTCCCACTGCCTGACTACAACAGCTTTTCTGCTATGCATATATTTTTTCTGCATACCTGGAAAGCAGGTAAGAAAAAATCTGGACTGTTACTATTTGCAAAAGGGTAAACAAGGCTATTATATGTGATGCATTTTGCCACTGTGTTGGGGAAAAACTATAAACCCAGAATTATTAAAATCAATTGTGAAGAAGCAAAGGAAATGATCATAATCAATACCAGGCAATATATTTCTATGGGAAAAAGACCTTATCATAAAGATTTAACACAAATTCTGCCATGCTCACAAGTTTGATTGGCAAAGGTCATATACTTGATTTCTCTAAACTTCCTTTTTAGTTGAGACCTGTATCTTATTTAACTGGCATATTAGCAGTGTGAAAAATTAACTGATGAACAAATGGCTTGACAGATATTAAAAAGGTAAGTGAAAAAATTGTTCATTGAAAGGGTCATTTCTAATAAGCTTACATATGAATCTGTGTTTGTTCTGCTGTATTTTATTAACTGTAGTAACAACTATTAACTGTAGAGAAAACTGTTCTATATCTTTGTTTAGAAGGCTTGCATATGAAAAAAAGATGATTATAACCACGTGTTGAGCAACATGATTTGAAATGTATGATGAGTTGGGCTCACCAGAACAGAATGCTTCCTCATAGGCAATGAATGAATATTTAATTTCACCTGTAAAACCAGTCCTACTGTAATGTGTAGCTCCTTTATTTATACTGTAGTCCATCAAAGAGTTCTCAATGCAACACCCCTACATTGGAATTTTCAAGGAGAACTTGAGTGAATCGACCATCTCATTCAGCAACTCAAAACAGCTGCCAGCAAAGTGAACAAGTATCAGTAAAATAACACAGGGAACTAAAATTCCATTAAATAAAGATGCTTATACAACACCAGCTACGAGACACCATGACAATATCTTTGTGTGGACATGGAAAAGGGTTCCCAGACTTCAACACTCCATCTATTCACATCAGTGGCTGTGAATACAACCCTCCATTCTGCTTGTCATATATAAAGTATCCACTCTGTATGGTTTTGGCCTTCAACTTTTAGACCACTTATTTTTAAGGATGCGGAATTTTCACACATTCTAATTTCCTGACAAAAACCTCAGATTTTGAACTGCCCAAATCACTGTAACCTGATACATTTTAGCAAAATGAATTATCTTCCTGAAAGCTAATATCAAATGTTAAATTGGAAGAAGACAAGCACTTACACTGAGGAATGAGTTAGTTATTTTTCATGAAAAAGGGTGAACACAGATAATATCTTATCAGTGAGCACATGAGAGAGAGCAGAGAGAGCTTTTATGTTCTGTTAAACTAATGAGGGATGGTAACACATATAGGGACAACAACTCCTTGTGCTACCTGCAAATGACATTGTTTTTAAGGCACAGATAGTTTCTTATGCTGCTTCCTACCACGTTCTGCCCAATGCTTGTTTATAGACACAGTGAAAGAAAATGGTGTGAAAATCTACCTGGAAAACAGGACATATACTGTCTGTTCTTGCTTTACATTTGAGAACTTTCAGAATCTCTCTATGTTTGCATGAACAAGGCAAATTCTGAATTGACTGGATGCATTTTAGGCAATGGGCTGGACGTTTCCAGTTTTACATCCTTTCCCAAAATAAAGAAATGATACAGAAGCCATTTGCCATTTCCAGTAATTGCAAAGCGCTTCTTCCTATGGAGTGCTGGAAAAATACTAAAAGGGCAAATGGCAGCACACACAGATGTTATGTGGAAGGCTCTGATGCCATAAATCCATTGGCACAAAAAAAAAAGTCACAATAGTTTATTACTTTTATTTTAGGTTCTCCTTTCCGGTCCAAGCATTATGTTATAAAAGGTATTATGCAACTCGAAATGCTTGAAGGTTTTCACTACTGAGTGATTTTGGCACCTACAGCCTCTCCCTCTCTTTTTGTATATGGGCTGGTTAAATCCATATTCCCCAAAGACAACACCAATTTGTTCAACAGACATTCTTCTGACAGACAATTCCAAGAGTCCTATAAAGACCTTCTCCCCGGCTGGCAGCTGAGCACACTCCAGGAGGGTTTGGTTACTCTCTCAGGGAAGGTGCCGACTGCGCTGTTCTTACTGTGCTTCCTGCCTACAAAGCCACACCGAAGCATTGATGAAAGCCTGTGATGATGCCATGGGCTTCTTCATGTGGCTTAGAGACAATGCCTGGTGCTACACACAGATCACAAACAGACAAAGATGGAAGGAAACTTGCAAAGGTCATTTTACTATTACGCTGCTGCAACTCTGCATTCCTTTCTGTTCTTTTATCCAAAATGGTGCCCTCTGCCTAAACTCCTATTTCCTAGAAATGCCACTATTGCCCAATACATCCTTTTCCTCTCATAGTAGGAAAATCTTAATGAATTCCTCAGACATTGCTCATACACAGGATGCTGGCATATACTGAAGCCAGTTGGGATCTTCTGACTGGTTTTAAACAGGCTCACAACAATACGGTCATCTGAGCTCAGACCTCATTTCACAGAAGAAGCTATCAAGGTAATAAGTACATTTAGGAACTGTTCAACATCTCATGGGATCCAAACTTTATTACTTACCAAAATGCCAGATACTATTTTAAACAAAGCAATCTCATCCAAAACACCATCTTTGTATATAACAGTGAAATATTACAGCCAACTGGGCAAACAATACATACTTAAAAACATTCACTGTTCTTAGAAAACCTATTTTTACACCAAAATGCACATTAGAAAAGACTGGAGCCAATTATAATTGTTGGATAAATAATGTACATTACTTAACTTTGCTGGAATTAATTTATATTTATATTTTATAAGTATTTTAACAGAGGCTAATTCGTAGCTAGGAACAGAAAGATCAGTCAAAAATCAACTTCAGCTATGGATAAGAGGGCAAAAAAAAAAGCAAATGCAAGGTGAATGTAAGTGAAAAATTCCTATGACCAAGGACTGCTAGACATTGGAATATATTCTCAGGGGAGAGGTGTCACTTGAGTCATGTAAAGGACTAGACTAGACAAAACCCTGGAAAAAGGATTACAGCAAATACATATATATAGTAATGAATAATCTGCCATAGAAACAAATGACCTTAAAAGGTCTTTTCCATCTGTAATTTCTAAGATTCTATGAAATATGAGTAATGTTCCACTAAGGAACTTGGTATCTATGGCAATACACCAACCCCATCCCATTTGTGTCAGAATGCAGAACACTGCTAGAAAACAGCTTATTACCAAATAATGAGTGTTATTTTGGGAACCACTAAAGAGTGGCCAGCTAAGGTGAATTCAGTTGAGAGACTATTGCATATAGAGACATTCTGGTTCTGAACTCACTGGCGCTTGGTTTCCTAGTGGTGGAGATGAAGTGCATCGGAGATACTTAGGTTTTGGTTGCAAAAGGCATCTGAAGCCAAGCTACACAGTCATAAAACAGCCCCTACTGTCTGAAATATCCATCTGTACTGGCAGACTTCTGAAAGGAAACCACCAGTTCACATTCAGTTTGTAGCCAAGACTGTCAGCAAGGCAAAGGAGAGTATGGCAGACGCAATTAGAAGAACCGGATAAGCAGGGTGATTGTTTTCAATGAAAAGACGAGTGGGGAATTAATTATGTTCCTCTCTCTTGAAACTGTATTATAGATCTCTGCTTTTGGACAATGGGATCCACTGCTGTATCCTTTTGCTCACTAATGGCAGGAGGAAATTTTTGTTCTGATGTAATGATTTTTCCTTTTTTTTTCCCTTTCTGACAGCCATTCCCTTTTATTTTCTGTGAATTTGGCAAGATTATCCTTAACTTCAGGCCTTGATTGCTAAGTCCTTTTGTTCCCTTGGATCTTTGTTTCCAATTTTATACTTTTTCTCCTCTTATTGCTCTGATTCTATTTTTCTTGGAACTGGGCTAGGCAAGAAAACTAGAAGTTCAAACATCTCAATATGATGTTGTTCTTCTTAACTACCAAAAGTCAAACTGAGTTCTACAGATACTATCAACCTACCAAACTCAACATAAGGTGGTTCCACTACAATGCAGAATTGCCCAGTCAGAATGCAGCTGACTGGCTCAGATTTACTCATTTAGAAGCTATTCAGCTGCGAACTGAAGGGTTTCCACACCAGCACCACACCTCACATTGATAGCTTAAGAGGCATGGAAAATTAGGAGAGCACTTCAACTTCAGAGGCTGCCTAAGTAACAACTGTAATATGTCTGTGTAGCTGAGACGAAAGAACTGTTTCTCAACTGCTGTGAAGTGGTTTTTTGCTTGCCTTTCCCCAATTTTGTTTGCTCAAGGTGTGAAACATGGGGAAATCTCGATCTTCTAACGCCATCTAGCCTTCCCAAATAACTCATTATTCCCATGGTTTTTCCCAGAAAAGCAGTAGATTTTAATCCAAAGCTATTTAACTTTTTACAGTCCTTAAAAATCATTAGTTCCTTTCCCCTATAGACCCTCGTTCTTTATTCAGGGTGCTCAGTTTAGTGATAAATACATCCTTCTTGAAGGGGATTCAGCATTAAGGAGAATCATAAAATCCCAGAAAGGCTAAGGTTGGAAGTACCTCTGGAAATCATCCAGTCCAAACCCCTGCTCAAGGGAGGGTTCACCCCATGTCAAGATATTACAGGTGGCAGAGAGCCTTTCCTCACTGCCATTCAAGGCTCTGCCCAAGTTAAAAGTCTTGTGAAAGTCTTTAATAGCTTACTACCTTTGGTCTGAATATGTTCCTTCAACATTGTCTCTCCCAAGTTCCTGTGGAACTTGCAGCATTTTTTAAAAATCATAACTACAGATACAGCAACTTTTTAGTTGGAATTTTGGACCATTTGCTGGAATTGTGTATTTTTAAAGATAGTTTTTGATTCCCTTGAAAATCTCAAAATAAAAAAATATAAAAAGTAGTGAGTCATCCACATTTTGTTTGTGCTTTGCACACAACACTAGTGAGAGGAACGAGAACTCAACAAAAAGGGGAACGGTGAGAAATACTCTCTTGAGAATGAACTATAAACAACAGCATCAAAATTATCTTAAAAAATAGATGGGATTTCAGATTGTCCACTGAAGAAGCACTGACACATAAATGTCATTTTGAATTTAAGTTAAATAAAATTGCCATAAAGGAGCATGGAGGAATTACTGACATAATCCCATATACACGTGTAGTTTAGTATCAGTAGACAAATACAGGACTATCTCCATATCTTCCTGGAGAAACATTATTCACATTTTTAAAATGGAAGGTTCTACAGTAAAATGAGTGCTGTATACATGGTATTAGTTTATACAACAAGAAAACTCATCAACAATCTACCTTTGTATTATAAAGTCACATAGGAAGGTATCATAAATTGAGTCACTCTTAATTACTTCAGCAGTATGATTTCTCTGCCAAAGCAAACCTTTATCTTTCCTTATTTACTTATATATTCATGACTGTACTATTATTATGTTGTTTAGGCGTTGAAGAAGAAATGTACTGTGGTCACTGAAGCATTATATCTTAAATATTAGAAGTCAAAGCTATGGCATATGAGAAGTCAGATATCCAACTCCTGAGAAAAGGAAGTTCAAAACTCAGATTGAAACACCATCCTTGCAATGGCCTCCTCTACCTACAGCTTCCAGGGACCAGCATGGGTGCCGTCACCAACAACACAACACATACAGTACAATAAACAAAGGCACATGCGGCACCCAAAGGGTGGTGGTAAATAGCTCCTTTTCAAAGTGGTATTCCTCAAGGATCGATATTGGGGCCAATGCTGTCTAATAGCTTCAAAAGAGATCTGGGTGATGGGATCAAGTGTACCCTGATGTCTTGTTTTAAGATACTGAGGTGCCAAAGTGTGTACAAAGAAGGGCATTGAAACCCGCAAAAGGTCTGGAGCACAAGACTTTTGAGGAGTAGCTGGGGAACTGGGGCTGTTTAAACTGGAGAAAAGGAGGCTGAGGGGAGACCTTATCACCCTCTACAACTACCTGAAAGGAGGTGACAGCATGGTAGGTGTTGGTCTCTTCTCCCAGGTAACAAATGACAAGATGAGAGGAAATTTCCTCAAGCTGCACCACGGGAGGCTTAGATTGGATATTAGGAAATATTACTTCACTGAAAGGGTTATCAAGCAGTGGAACAGGGTGCCCAGGGACGTGACAGAGTCACGATCCCTGGAGGTATTTAAAAGACATTGGACTTGGCTTAGTGGTGGGCTTGGTAGTGTTGATCTTTTCCAACCTAAACCCAAGTATTTCTGCGACTCTGATGAAGTTTGCTGATGATACAAAACTGAGTGAAGTGGACACTCTGGAGAGATACCTTGCAGGAACTCCTGGACAGGCTGTGGGCTAATAAGAAAACCTTAGGAAGTTCAACAAGAAAAATGTAAGGTCTTGCACCTGTGAAAACATAATCCAGGAGTGCAGCAAAGGCTGGGATCTACCAGGCTGGGGAGCAGCTCTGTGGAAAAGGACCTGGGGGCCCTTGTGAACAACAAGCTTAATAAGAATGAACAGCAAGCTGCTGCTGTGGCAATGAAGGCCAACATGATGCCAACCAGAGCATCACCAGCAGAGATAACTAACTCATTTTTCCACTCTGCTCAGTACTTGTCAGGCCACACCTGGAATACTGTGTTCAGTTTTGGTTCCCACTATCCAAAAAAGGTGTGAGCAAGACAGAGAGGGTCCAGAGAAGGGCCACAAAGATGATGACAGGACTGGGAAGCCTGCCATAGGACGAAAGGCTGAGAGAAAAGAAAGCTTAGGAGAGACCTTATCACTATGTTCCAATATTTAAAGGGTGGCTACAAAGAAGGCAGAGATTCCCATTTTACTAGAAGTCACGCAGAAAAGTCGAGGGGTAATGGGTACAAATTACTCTTGGGGAGATTCCAACTGGAAACAAGGGGAAACTTTTTCACAATGAGACTGAAATAATCTCTCCAGGGAAGCACTGGATTCCCCAACATTGGACACTTGTAAGGTTCAGTTGGACAGGGTGCTGGTCTTGTCTAGGCCATGCTTTTGCCAAGAAAAGTTGGATCACATGATCTTTGACATCCCTTCCAACCTGGTATTCTATGATTCTATGAGTCGAGAAATTAAATTAGCTGCTCTTTGCTTACAGCTGAGGATACATGAAGATCTGCTGCCACCTACATATTGGTTTTGTACCTGGAATAATTGAAAACAGAAGAACTCTAAAAAAAAAAAGGCATATAGATTGAATTCACAATTACACCTGGGTTAAAAAAAGGCATATAGATTGTATTCACAATTACACCTGGGTAGGTATGCAAACTCTACAACATAGTATACTTTCTTCATGGAATAACTCCTAGTGACATGGGAAAGAAAATAACCATGACCTAGAGACCACAACACAAAAATTTCTGATCCTTCCGTAATCCATGGAAGAAAATAATCATTTTATTCTAATCCTTTAGAATCATTATTCTCCCTTTTCTGAGGAAGAATTCAGACATCATCTTGCTGGGTACTATGTAAATAAATGAAGAGCAACAAATTGTTCTTCACCTCTATCTTCCCGTGATTAAAGGAATGCGGTGCAACCGCCACGTAATGACAATATATCTGCAAGGGATCAACATTAAATCTGGACTATGCTGAAAAAATAACAAGTGGTTTTCTATGAAAAGTCAGTACTTTATTATAATTATGAGCAATTAAGGTACTAACTGCAGTTAAGCATTGGCCTTTTAAGCCATCATTACAGTTACCTGAATTTGAAAACAGATGCTCTCAACAGTTCAACGAACAGGCAAACACTATGCCTGTCTCCATTTCACTGATTCACTAACTTGATTCCATTTTCCTAAAAAGAAACAAGGGATTGGAGCAAAACCAATGCTAATAAATGAATTTGCATTTTTTTTCCTATCTGTTGTGAATCTTTTATTGTATTATTTTGGAAAAGTGAGTGCTCAGTCTTGAATTACATTGCCCTCTTTATAGGTAACTATTTAATTTGGGTCGACACTCAAATCCAAGTGCCTTTTCACCATCAAGACAGCAAAATAGTATCTATTTGAACACAGATGGAACGTTCAGCTCTTAATGAGGACAAACTTTTGTGTGAAATATGGTACTCAGAGGTCTAACTTCACGTTGATACTAATAAGATTGAAATACCAAGTCAGGCAAGTCAGAAATGTGGTCTCTAGACACAGTCACTCCATGACAGACACTTCATGCAGTAGCTAAGCATTAAGATAGCTGATGAAAAACAAGCATGATAATTTCATTCATTAAAACATGAGTCAAAATACTGTGCATCTGCATTTCCCCAGGATAGTTTTGTAGCTTGGTATTTCTGCCCATTCATTTTGCAGGCATTTATTTGATAACATTCAGCCTGTCTGGTGAAGCATGGCAGTGGTTTTGCTTCATTTTTTTCTCATATGTAGACAATGGATGCCTGCAGCCTGTATGCAACAATAGCTTTTTTTTCACATATCAGAAAAGAGAATGAAAAGGTACAGCAAATGGAAGAAAAAATAAGATTTGCATGTCTTTAGTTTTCACTGGGAAACAAAACCAGAATTACCAATGACTGTGAATGAGCCAGCTGTGGTTAATCCTATATAAATTTTCAGCTACTCATCTAAATACTTAGTTTAATATTCATGTCAGAAGCATGAGGTAGCAGTAACAGAGAAGGGAAGAAGATCCAGACAAATACCTGCTCCTGCACTGTAATTTTTCATGTCCCAAAATGCTCAAACACTCCAAACAAATCCTGAAAGCCTCTCAAACACTGCATGATTTGGCCAAAGAGATGTAAAAATCTTGCCAGACCTTATATTGTAATGGTCAATGTTTATTTGGAGTCTCACTTATACTCTCTGTTACTTCCACTTAACAGCAGGAGTATCAGCAGTCCTGCTGATTTCAAGTGAGAGTTTTCAGGAGCTCGGAGCTCAGCAGGAATTCAAATGCTCTACTGGCTTGAACTCAAATCATCTGGCAGAAATGACCCCGTTTTGAGCTGCAAAGAGATTATATGCGCTCTGCTTAGGAAACAGCTCCCTCTTCTGTTCTTGCTGAAACCAAACCCAGCCCTCTGAAGGAAGAAAATTATTCCAAAGCACTTACTACAGCAATGCAGTAGAGTACCACGACACATTCCACAAAACCAAGCACTGGAGGAGTCCCCTTTCAGGCCAGCTTCTCCTTTTCTGCTCACTCCACAATTACTGCACAGGGTTAGAAAGTGTCAGTACGTCCAGCTATAACTGAGTGAAGTTAGTACAAGAGATTGCTTGCTCTGACAGTCTTCCCAAAGAATTTTATCCAGTCTAATATGATAGGCTGAGAGAATTCGGCTTGTTTAGCCTAGAGAAGAGAAGGCTCCAGGGAGACCTTATAGCAGCCTTCCAGCACTTAAAGGGTGCCTACAGGAAAGCTGGTGAGGGTGGTGAGGCACTGGCACAGGCTGCCCAGAGAAGTCATCGATGCTTCATCCCTGTAGGTGTTCAAGGCCAGGCTGGATGAGGCTTCAGGCAACCTGGTCCAGTAGAAGCTGTCCCTGCCCATGGCAGGGTGTTTGGAACTGGATGATTTTCGAGGTCTCCTCCAGCCCCAACCATTCTATGATTCTATGAAATACTACAATGACAATGGCTTACATGCTCCAAAGACATACCACAGAGTCTCTGCATGGTACAGCCCTGTGCTGGTAGCTAAACCATCTTGTTTGGACACAGCTTGGATACCTCAACAGAATGCTGCACTGAACCAGGTGGATATGTGTATGTAATTGTCTGGTATTCCTTGATTTTATCCTCTGAGGTTTTCTGGATGTACTACTGCAACACTTAGAGGTAATCAACATTATTTCCTAAGGAGTGAGCAATGTCTCCATGGAACATTGTAGGTGATCTCCACAGGTTGGAGTCACCTGTACTGCTTACACGTCTAAGTAGTCTAAGTTTGAACTAGTAACTAAGTCCCTTTTGAAGCAGTAAAGAGAAACCAGCACTTCTAGGGTCTTTACACTGTCCCACGAAGGAATCTTAAGTGGTTCAGGCTGTCAGAAGTTAGTCAGTTAGATCTTAAAACCTCCTTGTCTTTCAGTATCTCCACCACTTCCAGCTACTTGTTGGAGCATCCTATGTAGGGATAAAAGCTGGACTCAATGATCCTTTTGGGTCCCTTCCAACTTGTGTAATTCTATGATTCTATGATTCTACTTCCCCTTGATGAAATCAGAATGCGTCTCTCAGCCACACCCAGGCCTCCTCAGAGTTCCTCAACATTTTAGTATAAAATCCTTACAAATTGTCTTACCTGTGGCCCGACAACCGACTCTCATTTTTCTTGAGGGATCTTTCTCTCTTCTCACTTCCAGACCCTGAATGTCTGTGAGGGGCGCTCACTTTAAGGCTTTTATCATTGTTATCTATATCACAGCTTGGAACCAATTTTCTTTGTTCTGTCTTGGTCCTCTCTCTTTCAGACTGAAGTTTGGCAAAAGAGTCATCTGTATCTTTGGGGATGTTTCTCAGTTTTTCAGAGGCTGAACTTGTGTGTGAGCTTGACACAGTCTTTGACGTCAACGTCACATTTATTTGTGTTGAAGCCCTTTTGCTTTCTTGAAAATCAGTACTTGGGACACTCAGGTAATTTTCTTCATGTTCTTCACTCTTGAACTGTGCTGTGTTGCTCACACTAGAGGATCGTTTTGAGAGTCTCCTTTTTTGCAGCTCCTAGAAATAAGCGTCATTAAAAACACAAATTAAAATTTGAGCATCTTTAAATAAAAATAAAAAGCAAAGGAAAGATCCATCACTAATTTCTGGACTAAACAATTATATTATTATTACTATTATTATGAAGAAGAATCAGGTTATATAGAAAATTAGATTTTTTAAAAATTGCTAATAAATGAGACAGACGTACATTTTCTCTTAAAATCTGAACAATGTTAAAGATGCTATATGCCATTAAAAACTGGAGGTTTTTACTCAAGAACATCAACAAAATACCTCCTAAAAGTTTAATTTGGGGGTTGTATCCAACTCAGGAAACCAAGTCATATAAGACCTTTTACTGGAAAGACTGTCCACTACAGATATCTAGTCTTTATTTCCAAATAAGTGATATTAGGAAAATCCAACTGATTTATTTCACTTTTATATTCTCTTCAGTATTATCTAAACAGTATGTTTTAAATGTTTCAATTTCTCATTCTTATAAGCCTAATTTCACAGAGGAAATGTTCCTGTCAGAGAAAAAAAAAAGGTAAGAGTTTTGGAACTGTGTTTTGAAAACACTTACTGATGGAATATGGTCTGATTGGACTCATTTAGAAACATTTCTAACTGAATGTAATTTTCCATTGCTACTGATTAAATGTAGGGTTTTGGAAAAACTTGAGTAAAACTTATAATAACAGTTTTAAACTGGAAGGGTGGAGATTTAGATTAGACATTAGGAAGAAATTCTTCACAACGAGGGTGTTGAGACACTGGCACAGGTTGCCCAGGGAGAAGTGTTCAAGGTCAGGTTGGATGGGGTTTTGAGCAGCCTGGTCTGGTAGGACGTGTCCCTGCCCATGGCAGGGAGGTTGGAATTGGATGATCTTCATGGCCATTTCCAACCCAAACCAATCTATGATTCTGTGATACCCATGGGTAAGAAAACCCAGGAAGCTGTAGGTACTGCTAAGGTGAAAAAGCAGTTTTCCTAGGAAAATCACACCTATCAAGAGATATCAAGAACAGAAAAGATTTATAAAGAAATTCTGTCACCCATGATCACAGACATGAAGGCATGAAGGGGGTAGTTGTAGTGGCTATATCTGAAAGAGTCTGAATTTCTGAATTAACCAGAACCACTCCCCTAACTTACCACATATTTTCAGACTGCAGATTTAATGCATTAGCATGCAGAAGTCATTTTAATATTATTTGAAAATGACCTTATTGCAGGAAGGTTAGATACAATCCATGGCCAAATCAAGTATTTTGTAAGTGTTGGAAATCACCTCTGGGGAACTTGCTACTGGTCCAGTCATCATTCCTCTGACAATGAGACCTGACTTGGACTTTGTTTTTTTCTTCATCGTGGATTTCAGCTCCTCAGAAATCACTGCTGTTAAATCTTCTTGAGCATCTTTTAACTTTTTATCCCCTTCAGAGGGTAAGTGGCTGCTGTGTGTTGTCCCTGTGTGGCATTTTTCAGTTTTGTGCAGGTGTTTTCTGGAGGGAAGGAGTTTATCTAGTGGAGTCTCAGCACCATGTCTACAAGAAAGAAAAAGGCAAAACTTCACACAGCAAAATAATGCACACTGAAATAAATTAAAACATCTTGGCCAGTTCAAGCACGGCTCTCAAATTAAGTTACTTGATATCTAGCATGGCACTCAAATACACTCATTATTCATCTAAACATCTATTTGTAAGTCTTCAGGACATTATTTCAATATCATTATTATGTGCCACAGGGTGTTATAATACATGTAACACTTTACTTCAATCCTATGTTTACTTCTTTTGATATGTACCATACCATAACAGAAAGCAAACTATACATATCATGCCAGACAGCTCCTGAACTACCACCAGCAGGTCCCATTCCTTCTTCATCTGCTAGGTTGGCAGTTTGAAAAATCACTCACACTTTTGTTAGCATGTACTGTTCTCATGTAACTTTGACTCTACTGACCCCTTTCACTCTCTGTGCAAATGTAGAACACTTATTTTAGATCATAAAGAAAGGTACTTTTTTATTTGGGCTTTTCTTGATAATGAGTCACTACATTGCTGTCATTTGATCTTCTCCATATTCCTCAACCTAGTCTTCCAGGTAGTAACACACAGTGTAGTTCACTGTTTGCATCTATTTTCCTACACATATATGCTATAAAAAAGCTTTTCTGAAATGCAACTGAGACTGACCTGGATCTGTGACTCTTCTCATACAACACTACATGCATTTCTTTCCTAAAAATATCTTTCACTAAATCATGTTCTTACTAAAATAAAAAGTCATCATTTGTGCCTGCAAGAAACCATCATGAGTCAATTTTTCTTTATCACAATTTGTTTTGCTGTCTGCATAATATTAGATCACTATTAAATGAAAGTTCTTTTACTGAGTAGTTCCCATGCCAGTGAGCCCTCTGTTGTGTCAGCTGATAAATTTATACTCTGTGTAACCTGAAAATGCTACCCTTCTTTATAATAACTGTCCTTGAACTTGTTTTTCACTCTAAGGTGTTTTTTTCCGTCCTGTTTGGTGTTGTGTTGATGGTTGGACTTGATGATCTTAGAGGTCTGTTCAACCTTAACAACTCTATGATTCTACTCTATTTCATAGCAAAACAACAAGGAGTTGATTCATCTTGTATCACAAAAACATTCCTGTAATTTAAACTGTTAAAAAATGGGTTTTGAAGTAGTATGTCTTGTGTCATGAAGACACACTGCATATGTAAACTGAAGGGAGCATGACCAGTCCCCGGGAGCATAAGGAAATCTGTGACTGTTACTCCTGACCTGGGATCACATTACCACCCACTGCCAAAGGGCACAGTGTGTCCACTTAGAGAAATCTAATTACACTCCTGAAAGCATTGTTAAAAATTATCTAGGTAGTTGAAATCAAAACTAATTAAAAAGTGTTGGCTGGTTGACCTAGTAATGCCTGATTATTCCTTGGCTGGAGGGAATGGAAATGCATAGAAGGATCACAGAGTTGCACTTTGTTGTTTCTCTCACTGGTTCATTTTGTGGGCTGAAAGAGGACTGCCAGTTGGCTGAGCCAACCCAGCAACCTGCCCATGACAGTCCTTACAGCAGCTCTGCAGCCTCTTCCTACAGTTGTGCTATGGAAACACAACCAACCCTCATGACTGGGACAAGACCTGGTTCAACAGAAACATGGAGTCACCTATTTAGGAGTGCCTACTTGAATCCTAGGGGCAGATTCTCAGCTGGTTTTTAAAGAAAAATCAGTCAGTGATGATGAAGGAATCCAGACCCAGGTACAGACAAGGCCAAAAGTACAACTTGGCAAACGAAAAAGGAATTTGTAACATGATGCAAGGGCTTGAGGATCATAGCAGGGATAATTTGTAACTTCTTAATGAAGTCAGTTAAACTTATGTTTGCTTAAAACAATAAAATTGGAATGAAGTCAAGAGGATTTCTATCCATAACCAACCTTAGGGAATTTAAATACTAAAAATCAGATCCACAAGAGGAGATCTTAGACGTAAATAAGACACCTCCTGCTTATTGAATATTTAGTGGGCAGGAACATAGTAATCTTTTATTATGAAATCATGATGAAGCAATAAGAAAAGTGATTGTATCCTAGTTCTTTGTTTGAGTGGCTATAAACACCCTATAATCAGACTGCCTAGGTGTGCTGGTTGTATTGAATGCCCAGCACCCAATACTGCAGAATTGAAACAAATAAAAATGCCTCCACCATGTGTGTTAACTGGTTTTATGCACACTCGGTGAAGAATCCTATTTTTGGAACAACACAGATACTGACATCATGCCCAGTCAGTCCATCATCCCTCCCTTGCACATCCAGCCAGCTTCAGCCTCCCCCATCTCAAGAAGGCTTTCTCAGCTGGTAGTGTTGACTTTCAAACGCTTGCCTTTTTTCCCCTCTAAGGAAGGACTTGTGGGGGGTTTGCAAGCACTGATGCTCAAGAGTTAGCTTCTTTGAGCATGCTGTGTTTAGAATGAGGAATAAAATTAGATTAATTCCTTGAGGGTCAAGGCTGGGAAGGTAAATTACTATTTTGTGGCCATTTTAAAACTTTTCTATTTAAGCACAGCTAAGCTGTTATTCCACCTTGATGCACTAAAAAAAGGCAATCAAAAAACTTGGTGACATGCTGGGTATTTTGCAATATGTAAATAACTGAAGCTATAATGTTTGTAAAATACTGAATTTACTATTGCTTTTGACTAGGTGAAGCATGAATATACCTGTAGTTGGAGTGCAAGTGGTTAGTCTCTCCTCAGAATATATTTCAATGTGAATATTTACAATTTACCAGGCATAAAAGCTCAGATTTCTATGTGCTTCAGTGACTGAAAGATGTAATTGAGATTATCAATCTTCATAATTTTTAGAGAACATAAAAGAAGATTTTAATACACAGATTTTAATACATTTTTAATGCACAGAAGATTTTAATAGTGTGGAAATTTAAGCTTTGTGTTACTAGGATAACTACTAAAAGGTGGTGTAGCTGAAGGTGTAAATGATAAAACTTTTAACACCATTTCCCATATTTAATTTTAAAAAGTGGTGACTAAATAGGCTAAAGAGAAAGAAATAAGCCCATACCTGTAGGCTTGACTTTCACTTTCATCGAGCGTAACGGCACTCCCACGCACATGATCTTCCTCTGAGGAGTTGGGTGGATGAGATGTTGAGCTCTTACTTTGAGGAGCTGACGGAGCAGAACTTGAATTGGTGCTTCTGGAAGTCCCACGGTGCTCAAGGAAGTAATTAGTAATAATTTCAAGAAGGGTTTTCAGTGGGTTCTCTTTTGCCTGTCCAAAAAGAAAAGTGAAGTTCTTGGTGACTATTGAAACTCGTTGTCAGTCTTGCTGCAGCCTGAGACAGGATATACTTTTTACACTGTACAGTAGCTGAACTTATTAACTACTTTCCAGATTTAGCTGCCTATAGATGTATCCCATATAGGACCATACAAACAATCCATAAAACTAGAAGATGTCAGCTAGAGAACGTCAAGAGTTCAAAGGTGTTGCTGTGTTAAATGAACTAAGCATGATACAGAAGACACAACCTGTACAGTCATTCCTTATTTTAGCTGAATATTGTTAAGCATGGTAACTCTGCTGGAATACACCTTTTCTAATATTACCTGGTCAACTTCAGAAGAATGTAGAATGAACTGCAAGAAATTTTAGTACCTGACTTCAGTATTTGTGGTTTATTTTATCAGAACTTGGTGAGAAACATGGACTCTGGAACTCTATTTATGTGCTTGGGATATCCTAAGTGTAAGGCAACACCACATCCCACTTGTTATACTGTTTTCAACAGTACACTGGAAAATGTGGCCCTGGGTGTGTGACCATTTAATTAAAGAAACACAGAAAACAAAAACAAACAAAAAAACCCCACAAAATCCAAAACAAAAACAAAACCAACCAAACAAACCAAAAAAAAAACAAACAAAAAACCCCAATAAAAACAAAATATATCACAGAAGTTTAGGGCTTAAGTAAAAAATATTACAATGTCTCAATGTTTAACACACTAGGAGATTGTTTTGAAGTGACTTATTGCAGGAGAACCTCATACTGCTTACCAAAAGCATCACGGTGCCTTAAGTCATGAGTGAACTGGAAATTATCCAGATGTCCCTTTCGTGTCAAAGAATAATAAGTGTTAAAAGTGTGATTTTATCTGCCAATAAAAATGGGTATGTGAAGGTACTTCCTAAATGGAATAATCTAGCCATAAAGATGCAAAAAATGTTAAAGTGAGTAAGTGTTCCTGGTTTATTGGAGCTTGCAGGTTGTAAGGAGAGTTCATGAACTGCCAAGTTCTCAGGTTTGTCCCATGAGCTGCTGTTTCATCTCAAGGTAAAGCTCTCCATTCCTCTCAGACCTTTTGGGTCCCGTCCTGTTTAATATCTTTATTGATGATCTGGATGAGGGGATTGAGTCCATCATCAGCAAGTTTGCTGATGATACCAAGCTGGGAGGAAGGGTTGATCTGTTAGAGGGTAGGATGGCCCTACAGAGGGACCTGGACAGATTGGAGAGATGGGCTGATTCCAATGGGATGATGTTTAATAAGTCCAAACGTCGGGTACTTCATTTTGAACACAACAATCCCATGCAGAGCTACAGACTGGGGACAGAATGGCTGGAGAGTAGTCAGGCAGAAAGGGACCTGGGAGTGCTGGTTGACAGGAAGCTCAACACGAGCCAGCAGTGTGCCCAGGTGGCCAAGAAGGCCAATGGCATTCTGGCCTGCATCAGGAATAGTGTGGCGAGCAGGACCAGAGAAGTTATCGTCCCCCTGTACTCGGCACTGGTCAGGCTTCATTTTGAATACTGTGTGCAGTTCTGGGCCCCCCAGTTTGGGAAAGATGTCAGGATCCTGGAATGTGTTCAGAGGAAGGCAACGAAGATGGTGAAGGTGCTGGAGCACAAGCCCTACGAGGAGCGACTGAGGGAGTTGGGGCTGTTTAGTCTAAAGAAGAGGAGGCTCAGGGGAGACCTCATTGCTCTCTACAACTACCTAAAAGGAGGTGTAGACGGGCAGGGGTTGGTCTCTTCTCTCAGGTGACCAGTGACAGAACTAGAGGGCATGGACTCAAGCTTCCTCAGGGAAAGTTTAGGCTTGATGTGAGGAAGAAGTTCTTCACTGAAAGGGTGATTGTCCATTGGAATGCGCTGCCCAGGGAGGGGGTGGAGTCGCCAACCCTGGAGGTGTTTAAGGGGAGACTGGATGAGGCACTGAGTGCCATGGTTTAGATGATGGTGTTAGTGTTGGTGTTAGTGTTGGGTTATAGGTTGGACTTGATGATCTCAGGGGTCCTTTCCAACCTTGTGATACTGTGATACTGTGATACTGTTTCTGTGTCCACAACAATGCAGCACCAGACACTCCAGAGAGCTGGAGTTCTCTGTAGTTTGGACATACACAACAGTTTTTTTCAGGCTGGCCTAGTTTCATGGTATCCAGTACCACATTTTGGGGAGCACAATGTTTCCTTACCTTGTTCTGTTTGTACAAGGAGTGCAGATGTAGGACTTCTCGAAGTTCATTCCTGTTATTGATGCTAACTGCAGAACGTGGAAGCTCCCGGTCCATGGTAGTGATAGTTTTCTTCAAACCCTGAGCAAGAAAAGTGTCACATTTCAGAGTACTTCAGACAGTGCAGCTTACCAAGGCTTTTATTCTTGATTTTATTGGATGTAATATAAAACTCATGGATATATTAAAATGACAGTAATCAATGACAAGCTAACTCTTATAATCTGGTACAATCTTGCATTACTACAGCCCACAGATGTGAAAATCATTAAGGTGGCGACGTTGCCTGTGAGGTGGAAATTACTGAACTTGACAAAAAAAAAGACCTCCATGCAGGTGACTTCAGTTGCTAAACAGCCTCAGGAAACAAACAGCTCTTGAAGGCCTCTGCTGATACCTGAACCTATGGTTCAGATGGTTTAGAAATATTGCGTTTGCTTTTTCCATAAAGATGTGGCACAGCTTTTTATGAATGGGATTTTGACTTGCATAATTACAAAGTCTAAACACCAGATGTATTCTAGCTCTCAGGAAGTTCAGAACAGGTTTCAGAAGCTTTGTCAGGAGTTGAAGTTATTCAATGAGTCTCAGGTTGGAACTCCAGCAGACCTTCAGGACATCAGCTGGATCAAAATTCCTCAACTGGTTTGTATCTGTAGTCAACATCCAGGCACTTCAGAGACAAAATGCATGGTCATCTCACTTTCTGGAGGGATAGACTGATTTATCATGAAATGTCAGTCAGATCCCAAAATACTTGGAGTGCTACAACAGCAGATCACTGTTTGGAGACAGAAAGTCCTGATGCTTTCAATGAAGGGTTACTGTTACAAGAAAGGACTTCTTTTTCTGCAGATGGACAGTCTGGCTCAGATTTAGGGAACTATGGAAAGCTGTGGCAAATAAAGGATGGTTCTCAAAGTTGACTGTGATGTGTATTAAAGGTTTGGGGGAAGCAGGGGAAGACTTGTGCAGGAGCACAAAGGTTTATCAGTGCCCCTTGTTTTGACTTCAGAGTACTTAGTGTGAAATAGATGCAGTGATTCAAGTATAAATTATTATTGTAAGCTGTATAGTCTGGTTTACCAATAGGACATTCCTTTTCTTTTTATGCTTTTATTCATTTTTACCTAACTCAGATCTGTCAATTTCTTTAATCTGAAAAATCCTTGCCACCAGTTGAACTGACAGACTTGAGCCTCTCATACTTCTGGCAGTAAACAGCAAATAATGATTCTGCAGTTGAAATTCTGTTGGCAAATGTTCCAACTTTGTTCAAAAACATTGAAAATGTGCATTTGAAGACTGAATGCAAAAAGGATGAAGACAACTGAGGGTTGCTTAGCACTTAGTAAGACAATGGTTCTTTAATTTCTGACCCAAGTTAACTCATTCCTGGTCCTGGGGGCCTGACCTTGCCGGACATCAGCAATATGTCCTGGGGACCAGGGAGTGCAGTGATAGGACAAGGGATAACAATTTTCAACTGAAAGAGGGGAGATTTAGATATTAGGAAGAAACGTTTTCCTGTGAGGGTGGTGAGGCACTGAAACAGGTTGTCCAGAGAAGTCATGGATACCCCATTCGTGGAGGTGTTAAAGATAGGTGGGATCGGGCTTTTAGCACCTGATCCAGTTGAAGATGTCCCTGCCCATGGCAGGGGGGTTTGAACTGGATGATCTTTAACGTCCCTTCCAACCCGAACCCTTCTATGACTTTATAATAAGTACAAGGTGGTAGGTACTTTCACCTGGAAATTTCAAGGTGCCTTTTATTCTGCTCAGTCTCACACTCCCTACACTGAGGTATGGTACAAACATTCCTTTACAGCATTAAGTTTGTGAAAAGTACAACGACCTCTTTCCTCCCCTTCTCCTCAAATAGATCAGCTATTACTGAAAACTGAAAAAAAAAGAAAAAGAAAAAAGGGGAGGGGGGAGGTTACCGGTTTCTCTAAAATGCTGCCTTTTGCCTTTTTTTTTATAAAGCATTTATTCAGGGAAGCTGTGTGCGCCTCTTGTAAACAGCAGGGCAATAGCAAGACAGGTAACTAATGAGAAAAATTCTGAAACTGCGGGTTTTTTTGATTTAATCCTGGTTTTCGCAGGCACGTGTGGGTCAGGATCCAGCCTTCTCCAGCAAGGAGGAAGCAGGTTTCCATATTGAGCAATGAAGAGGCATCGTGGGAAATGTAGTGCGGATACTCACCCAGCAGGCTTGTTCAGGTCTAGCTGCTTTAAGGCTGTCAGAAGTCCCCCCCACACCTCCCAGCATTCCTCAAGATTTTAGCACTTCACATCTTTCATGTGTCATTCTCATTTGTACAAGCTGGAGAAAATGGAGACAAGTTACCTTTCTACTGAGAAATTCTCTCACCAGTGATGCAGCCACTTCTTCAACAAAGGAGTTGTCCATTTTTAGCCCAAAGCGTGCTTAGGGAATGTGTTCTTTACTCCATCACCCAACACATCATTCAAGCCCGCCGGCATTGCAGCTCCTCGGTGCGGCTCTTAAACCGCTGCGGTCCTGAGGCACTGGCAGGGCTCTCCGCAGTCCAGCGGCTGGAGGAATGTTGCTGTGGAGACCATGTCATCGGAAGCAGGGAGAACTCCTCCCCCTGGGAAGGAAACCGGTCGTTGACTTAAAATTGAAAGAGCTGGTGGTGTAAAAACATCTGCAGAAAACATCTCGGCGATTGCTTTAAGAAATGAAATTTTAGAAAGAAATGTTCAGCTCTCAGAGAGGGGACCATCTGCTCTTTTTTATTTTAAGTCACTGAAAGAAGCACAGTTATTTGCAACCTATAACCTCCTGTGCTAATGCATCTTTTCACCATGTGTGTTTCTTCAGTAAAACTGCGTTCCTGTATAAAACAAAACAAAAATGTGGCTGTTAATTTTAATCACAGAATCATTTAGGTTGGAAAAGACCTTTAGGATCATCACCTAACACTACCAGCACCTAAGGTGGCAGCACTCATCCATTAAATCAGTCAGACTGCAGCTGCCTTAGCCAGTAATACAACATGCAAGTGGAAGGGATTCCGGCGAGTCACACTTTGGGCTTGGGGACCTCATTTAGGTTGGAGAGGAACTCCAGAGGTCAGGTAGCAGGATACTCTACTCAAGGTAAACTTTTGTCCCAGGATGGAGATTACAATTACACAATCTGGGCAGCCTCTTTCAAGATTTGGCCACTCTTAGGTCAGTAAACTATTTTCCTTGTCCAGTGAAAATTTCCCTTGCTGCAGTTTCTGACTGTTCCTTCTTACCCCTTTAACAGGACATGATGAATCTGGCTCAGCCTTCTCTTCAACCCCCATTCAACAGTTGTATATGGCACCTAGACCCTCACCTGTTTTTTTTTAAGGCTGAGCAGGCACTGCCCTCTCAGTTGCTCCTTGCATCTCCTGAGCCTCATCCGTTTAATTTTCTTACTCATGCCTTGCTGTACTTGGTCCACTTCACTCATCTCCCTCTGGAACTGAGTAGTGGAGAAAACAAAATAGGACGTGGTATTCCATATGTGGCCTCAGGAGTCCTTCACAGAGGAGTATTTGTGCTTTTGTTAGTGAATTCCAGTATGTGGTTAGGTGCCTTTGCTGCAAGTGCATCATAGTGATTCATTTTCAGTTGGTCTGCCTGCTCTCCAAGATCCTCTTCTGCAAAGTTGCTTTCTTGCAGAATCAACACCGAGGCTGTATCATTGCATGGGTTTATTGCATTCTTATTACAGGACTTTGCATTTGACCTCCACATCACCCACCACTTTTCCCATACACGTGTAGCAGATCAAGCTGAGCACCTGTCTTGATCATCTTATCCATCCAGCGCAACATCCAAATATTACTGTCACCTCACTTTGGAAGTCACTTGTTACTTGTGCCAGGCAATGTTTCTCTTCCATCAAATGCTGAGGTGCCTAAAATCCTCCATGAGAAGCAGGACCCGGTGATGGTTAAGCTTCTTCTAGTTCCTTGAAGAAGTCCTAATTTTTTCTGGATGGAACAGACTGTGGCAGATTCCCACAGCAACGATTCTTTTGTTGACCCTCCTTTCAGTCCTGCCCCATAAGCTTTTGGCTGCCCTGTCCTTTGTTGCACAGTAGATTTCGGTGCATTCAGGCTGCTGCTTTGCATACAGCAGAGTTCTCCTCCTCCCTCTTCCGTGCTTCTCTTCTCTTGAAATTCTGTATCCACCCAGTCAAGTCAGCTATTTTTAGCTACTTCCAAACCTGGTATTTTGCCTACTTATAGGTTGGCTTTGTGTCCAGAGCTATCAAATGGTACACCTGCCAGAATAACTAGCGGGTCTTTGTATAATTTTACTTGGTAAGGCATTGGCTGAAATCTCAGCCTGTCTGCCCACACCTTTATGGAGGCTCTGTGACTTGTAAAGGGTGGAATGTGGTAGAATGAACCCCTACAATGGAAGATCAGTCGATGGAGATGGGCAAGGATGACGTGCCCAAGATGCTCAGAGAATAATGCGAAGAAGCAGACCTTATCTACACAAAAAGGGGACCCGAGGGTGGCCTTTGTTTTGGATAAACGGCCATCGGCAGTTGAGTGGATCAACCGTAGAAGTGTAAATGTTTCTCCTGGAGTTCATTAAAAGAGTGTGAATGTCCCCCTGATTTAGCCAGACCAGCTCCGGAGGAGTGTAGCTCAGCCCAACAAAGAGTATAAAAGCTGAACAACTAGCACAGGCATTTTTGAAAAAAGCAAAGGGTTTGACCTGGCCTCAGCCCACTTATTGCTTTTTGGTTTGCGGGAATACCCCGTGTCGTGACAGTGAACATATAATAGAGACCAATAATGGGAATCATGCTGGAATTCTTAGAATCATAGAATCATAGAATGGTTTGGGTCAGAAAGAGCTTTAAAGATCATCTACTTCCAGCTCCCCTGTGACTGAACTGCATATTGTAACTGCTATATTTTGCTAAGTGTAACATACATTTGTATTACGGTGTTGGTATACTTGGTATTGCTCTGCAAAATCAAAAGTCCCATGTAACTTCAAATACCTTCAGATAAGTACATTTGATAATAAACATTATATCTGCCTTGTGTGGAAGATTTACAAGAACCTGGTCAGGAGGCATTGGAGTCAGACTGACTCTTGGAGAGCATGAGGAAATGGTGTTTTGCAAATAGTTTCTGCATATGTTCTAAAGGGATATCCAGGAAAAGAAGGTTGCCTTGCATTAGAACTGAACTATCACATGCCTTCAGGATATCAGGGGAGGTAATTTGCCATCCATCCTGTTAACAGGTAGTGCAAAGGACCTAACAGTTCCTTACTGTCAGTACTGGCTGTCTGCCACGCACTTTGTTGTCTCCTAGAACATGTGAAAGAATACTCGCTTTGACATATGTGCCCCTCCCTAATTCCTGGGGGTGGAGCATAAAAGAGCGGTAGGGAAGCAGTACAGATCAGATGAGAGCATCAGAGGGCAGAAGGACGTCCTGAAGGTGTTAGTGCAGTGGGAAGCCACAACAGACCTGTGGAGAAAGTTATATCGAGGGTCTGGGTAACATGCAGGGGGAAAGTCTAGGCACGGGTAGTTAAATACAAAGGTAAAGTGATAAAAAACTATAGCAAAGCTCAGGTGTTCTGAATGTCTAACAGTCTTTTATGCTCCATTTCTCTTAGAAAAGGTGGGTACCTTTAGGAATGTACCAGTAATACAGCCCTGTTTACCTGTAGTCGGCTTTGGATACCTCTGTTTCATTACAGGAGAGGTAACAACTCTCAGAAGTTCATTTTGCCAAGTGTAAGTGCCAGGGATGTTCCCTGGTGCCCGTAGGTCGGTACTGCAGCGCTAGGAAAAGCTCTTTCCGATGCAACTATTGACTTCTATACAGAGAGGGTGACTTTGGAACCCTCTGTACCATCTGGTTGTTGCTGTTACTGCCCGTTGCAGTTTTCATTTAACACTTACTACTAAAAGTATTGTAGCCTGCTAAAGAGATTACACAAGGTGGTGATGCTGGGATTGATTTTATCTGAAGCAGCTCTTGGGGTACTCCTAACAGTGGGTATTCACATGTGCTGTGATGCAAGGTCTCCCAAGGATACAGAAAGCAATCTCAGCGGGGATACAAGCCGAAAGAAATCAGGAAGCTGCATTTCAAAGCTGAGGAAGGTTTATTGTTTGGCTATGCCAAAGAATAATAGGCTTCTGTAGCAACCTTCTTATAAGATTTGATAACAGCTTTATTGTAACAGACTGAGTTGGGCTTGTACAGCCTAGAGAAGAGAAGGCTCTAGGGAGACCTTATAACAGCCTTCCAGTACTTAAAGGGGACCTACGGGAAAGCTGGGGAGGGGCTGCATATCAGGGAGTGCAGTGATAGGACAAGGGGTAGCATTTTTAAGCTGAAAGAGGGAAGATTTAGATTAGATACTAGGAAGATATTTTTTTCCTGTGAGGGTGTTGAGGCATGAAACAGGTTGCCCAGAGATGCTGTGGATGCCCCATCCCTGGAAACATTCAAGGTTAGCTTGGACGGAGGTCTGAGCAACCTGATCAAGTGGAAGATGTCCCTGACTGTGTCAGGAGGGTTGGAACTGGCTGGTCTTTAAGGTCCCTTCCAACCCAAACTATTTTATGTTTTTATTCTATGATTCTATAATACTGAGTTTATGAGTTTTACCTTTATCAGTAACTACTCTATGTGAAGTGTCTCGTTCTTAGTGTGTCTGCTGCAGCTGTTACAGCAGGCAGTGAACATAACTGTAACAAATAGGTGGTTGTTGAGCATGTGGGTCATTGTCTCTCCAGTGTCCACACATATTAAGAAGTATTCAGCATTCTCAGATAGGTCTGAAGCATTTGCCACATTGGCACGTGGCAAATCTCATAATACAGCCCCACTGCAAAATTAGGTGCCAATGATGTGCTTCACCTCCCTGCAGCCCAAGACAAGCACCTCTAGTCATAGTGTTCATCTGCTGAATAAGGTTGTATCAGGTAGTGGGAAAAGGTGTGTGCTATTTCTGTAGGAAATGAATGTAAGAAAATTTAATGTGATATGATGTGAAAGGGGAATTCTTTACTATGCAAAACCTTTCTTGCTTTACATGCTGTTTCTGTTAGTAACCTTGTTACCCATATGTTCAGAAGGACCAAAACCTGTGGTCAGGATCACTTCTGTGCAGCATGAGGGACAAGGAACACTGGCTGTCAAGCCTGTACTCTGCCTTTTGGGATCCTCTTAATCAGCAGTGATAGGAGTTGGAGGGCACCTGCTGGGATGTGTGTCTTGTGCTCGGCATGAGCACAGCTGGTAGAATGTTTAATTAGAAGCCTCTGATGCTGTTACCCATTTCCCAATGTCAGAGAGCAGCAAGAGCAGATCTACTTTGCAGAGAAAGGTGAGCTGGGTGTCAATGTGTAAGGGTTGTGACATCACCAGTAAAGGTGCAGTCCCACGTTCCCTGAGCAGGGCAGATCTATCTGGAAAATGCGCTCTTTATAGACAGATAGTCCAGACATGGGAAGTTCTGTTCCTAAATGTTATAGTAACAAAAAAAGATTTACTTAAAAACATTGGCTAGACTATTTTCACTATGTTTCTCCAAACTTACTGCCAAGTTTGGAGTACAGTAGCCACAGCCTTCTGGATCTCCATAACAGCATGTTGTGGTCATGGTAATTAGTAGCAATAATGTCAAGAAGTTCCTCTGCAACAGCAAGACAAACAAGCAGAGTCATCCCTGTTGTTAACTGTGTAGTATCTCCTGTTACCACTACTCATGGTGTGTCCTACAGTCCAGTCTGATTGGTGAACAGAATTTGGAGCTCTGCATAGCCAGTGCTCCTTGAGTTTGAGAAACAGTGTTGCAGGAGAAGCAGTCTATAGTAGGGGTGTTTTATTTGAGCTAGTTAGTTGTCCATCACTCTTTGACCATGATTTGAGCACTGAGGGGGGAAAATAAAACAAGTAAAGAAACCCTTCTGACTTCCCCTTTCCCAGACTCATATTCCCTTATTTTCACCAAATACTACGTTGAGACCACAAAAATTCCTCTGATGAATAGATGGTCAATGTGGGAGCTTGAGGCAATAAGCATAGTGGTTTCTGCTTCAGCATGGTGTCAGCCACGGGTTGCAGTTCCTCAGGAGCATACCTGGCATGGTGTATTCTTTCCCCCTTGAGAGTTCCCTAAACATTCCAGATGTTTCATTAAATATATTTAAGTTCAGGTACTTCTCTGCTTCAATTAAGTTTTGCCACACAATGGATTTTTCCACCGTTGTTTAATTTGCCTTTGATTTTGCCTGACACATGGTAGTTTTTGATATGTGTCCCCTCCAGGTCACTATTGCAGCCCACTCTGTCTTACAGCCTTACAGGTTTCTAGTTTTAATTACTCATCATATTCACAAATTCTATCATTATATGAAATATCACCACTCCAGATTTCAAGTTCCCAGTTGATGGCAAGCATGGCAGACCCTGAGCTCTCTGGCTGTTCACGTAGCAGCTTGGAGTAGCACGGCATGTGGTTTAATTTGGCAGGTTCAGCACCACTGGATATCAAATGTATGTGATCTAGAAACATTCTTCTGGTAAGGGGCTAAGGGAAATACTGTCAGCAATGTCAGTGACTATTTCAGCAATTCAGCATATGTGAGATCTGGAAAGACTCCTTAAAATATTCTTTGATGTTTACAAATACCATTATTTTCTAGAATAAGTAATGCACAATGAGTTGAATAGATCTGGCTTTTAAAAAGCACCTGGCATTAAGTGACATCTTTTTGGTACAGAATTTGGAATACAATAGAGTTTGATACCGATGGAAAGCAATTAGAACAAGTTTCGTATTGCTTGTATAATTGCATGTAATTATGTATGTGCTGCTTGTTTTTGACTCCCCTTGCTCTCTGCTCTGTGCTGTGGAGAACATAATTGCACTTAAGCCTGATGCTTTACATGCTGTTTAAGATGACTTTTATTTGTCTAGTTAATGTTCCTGTATTTTTTAAAAATGCAAAACATTTCACTGTATGTTAAAGGAGAAAGTAAAATGTATAGAGATTTTCTAAACGTGAAAAGCATAAACTTTTTGTGAACAAAAGGCATTTTTGTAATAAAGGTTTTGAAGAGAGACTGATTTGTACAGGAAAAGACTTGAGTGGTATTTCACGTGCTAAGGAAGAAAGCTGGTTGAGGTTCTTGTTGCCAAAGCAATTTTCATGCCCATTGTTGTTTCTTTTTCTGTTACCTGTCATTTTTTCAGCCCTTAACTCAATCAGAAGTGTGGGGGAAAAAAAAAAGAGTTAAAAGCATGAAGAGCAAACAAATGACTCACACCTCTGTGTACACACATAGCCACAGGACAGAGAGATACTGACCTAGGACAGTTGTTAGAAATGAGGTTTAATGAGGAGATAGAACAGACTGACCAGGTGCAGAAAGACAGATGTACTGACCAGCCCTGCCTGGGACACATCCTGCCCCTTCTAACTCCTTACACTTCTGTTTTCATGGATCTGATCTTCCTCAAATGATCTTGATCCCTGACTTCCCTTGCCTTTGGTTCCTTCCTTAAACATCCCTACTAAGTTCTGGACAATCCCATAATGCTCTTCCCTGCACTGTATGACCCTCCCACCACTCAGTCTGGAAGATGCCTTGGAAAGCCTGTTACAACCCTGGGAGGAGCTGCAGCAGGGGCTCCTTTCCTCTAGGTAATTTATAGGGGTTCCCTTGCCTGCTTCCTCTGTGCTCCCTCAAGCTGGTGACTCCTGTGATAGCCCAGAATAGTCAGGGCAAGGCATTATTTGGGTTCTACTGGTTTACCAGTATCTCTCTGTGCTTCTTCATGTTTGTGGAGATGAACCTTTTCTTAAGCAACCAAACATATCTTTTCCTCCCTGAAGCTTTCCCTTCTCCAGGCTGAAAAAGCCCTGTTCCCTCAGCTGCTTCGTGCAGGACATGTGCTCCAGCCCCTGACCATCTTGGTGACCCTCTACTGAGCTCAGTCCAGTTGATCAATGTCTTCCTTGTACTAGGGGTCCCAAAAATGCATCTGACATTTCACATCCATTTCACATCTACAGATCATGTAGATGTGATCTAATGAGTACAGAGCCAAGGGGGTTAATAATTTCCCTCACAGGTAATCCCTGACTTCAGCCATATCCACTGCCCGTACTTCTTCTCCTTGGAGAGAATCTCAGAGGCCTAGGACACCTTGTTAGTGGCAAATGAGGCACAAAAAATTGGCTACTTAGCATTATGTATCTTTGCCATTATAAAGTCACCTGCTCCACTGAGCAACAGGCCCAGATTTTCTGTGGTCAGCCTTTCAGAACCAATGTGAGAGAAGCATCACTTCTTTTAGCCCTTACAGTCTCCTACAAGCATGAACTGTGGGTAAGCTCTGTTTTTTTCTAACACCATCTCCATATGCTTTGGTAGCATTTCTAAATTCCTCCATTGTAACCTGCAATCTGTTTGTCACAGAGCTCTAGGCATTCAGGACTTTTGTTTTGATTTGCTCATGGCATCCCTTGACTGTATCATTGCTGCCTGTGTGAATGAGCAACAGGTGTCCAAGGGATGAATGAGCCTTGGCAGTGTCTCTTCTGCATCCCTGATCCCATTGATGTGCACATTGATGTGCCAGATCCCAAGCTAGGGACTCTGAAGCAATTTGGAGAACTGGTCAAAATACTTTGGGCAGCTGTACCAGCCTGCTGTAGAGGAGTGGTTTGATTCTTGAAATGTTCTTGGAAAAAGGATGAAACTGGCTTTTGAGACTTCATGGGAGGTCTCCTTTATTTTCCTTTTTTTAATCATCACCTAGGCTCACTGATAAAGAAAAGTCAGGTGTTGAGAAAGAACATCCTGTCCCTAGTACTTACCCTCTTTGGTTTTGCCACTGTCTAAATGTCACGGGTGTGGGTTCCTCTGTGGAATCATAGAATCACCTGGTTGGCAAAGATATTTGGGATCATCAAGTCCAACTGTACCTGTCCACTACTAAACCATATCCCTGAGAAACTCATCTACCCATCTTTTGAATGTCTCCAGGGATGGAGACTCAACCACCTCCCTGGGCAGCTGTTCCAGTGACTCTTACAGTGAAGAATTTTTTCCTACTGTCCAGTCTGACCCCCTCCTGGTGCAACTTGAGGCCATTTCCTCTCATCCTATCACCTGTCACTTGGGAGAAGAGACCAACGCTCACCTCGCTACAACCTCCTTTCAGGTAGCTGTGGACAGTGATGAGGTCTCCCCTCAGCCTCCTCTTCTCAAGGCTAAACAACCCCAGTTCCCTCAATAGGACTTGTTCCCCAGCCTCTTCACCAGCTTCATTTCCCAACAAAGTACCAACTGTTTGTGTGTGTTCTCCATCATTTGAGACCTATGGATGAAAGAGTGTGTACTGACAGTACAGATGTATCTGAGTGGATTTAAAGAGTTTTTCTGGATGGCATGGTAGCACCTTGACTGACTTGGCCTGAATCTGAATTTGATTCCTTTCTGCCTTAAAAAAAAAAGAAAAAGTCCTCTATGATGTTGTAGTTACCCTATAATTTAAATCTCCTTTCTTTGTGTCACCTGGTATAATGGATTGATCGTTGCATGTCTGCATTATATAGTTGTGATTTTCTCTCCTTTGTGATTCATGTTCTCTTATTCAAGTGAATAATTCTTTCCTTGTTCTCTACATTTTTTCTGAGATAAATTATTTCATGCAACAGTACTTGAAATGTTACATTTTAAGCATTAAATTAACCTTGGGTGTGAGACATAGATCAGCAATATTGAACTAGGAAAGGATTTCTATTAAATTGACAGATTCTTCTAAAGTAGTGCTTAAGTTCTTGAAGGCAGTGACACCCACTTCAATTTATAGAATTTGGTTTTGAGCAAAATGATGTACTTAGCTTGAACTTGACTCAGTGCAGATATTCATTAGAAATCATTTCCTTTCAGTTCTGCAATTGTACATTTTATTTATAAATGTAAAGTAGTTTATGTTCACTGTGTACTAACCCAGAGCTCACGTGAACAGGAATCTGGGAAATCACTGCTGATCAGCTGGAAAAGTACTAAAATAAACAGTAGGAAATAGTATTGCAGAAAGAAACTTGAAAGGCTTTTAAAACCTCCCTGGGGTAGTTGCTCTAGGAAGCATGTCACTGCCCTTTGATCATCACCTGGAGTGGTATTACTGTGCTTCTGGTCATGTCCTGGGTGTGATATTTTCTTTCCAACCCTGAGACAATATAGCTTATTAATTAGAAGTTATTTCAAAATACAAATACATCATGTCCGTGGGATTCCCCTTGCCCAGATACTGATTGACAACACTCATACAAGTCCAGCAGCCTAGGGAAGCTAATTTCCCTTTATGAATCTGTACCAAATTTTTCCAACCAGACTATTTGTGCATGTGCTCAAGTTTTATTCTTCATTGTGGATTCTGTCACTGCCAAGGAGGTCACTCACTCACAACCCCATAATTCTAAGATGCCTTCTGTAGCCCTTCTTGTAGATGAGAATTTTAGTAGCAGCACTGCAGACCCCTGGCAGAGCAGCAATTTGTAAGAGCAGGTAGTGTGCCTTTGCCAGCAGTCTTACAAGTCCACATTTGAGAGAATGCTACCCAGTTCTGGTGTTTTATTAGCATTATCACTTTGGTTTAATATTTCTTGTGTAGGAGATGTAAGAATCTTCCCAAGGTCTTCATCAGAAGAGACCAGTGAAGGAAACTAATTTACTGGTTTTGCTTGCCCCGAGTACTGCTGTTGCACTTTCTGTATCATGCAGTCCTTTTTTTAATGAAGTTGAGTATCCATTGTAAGTTGCTGTTTAAATTAATTTCCATCCTCTTAATTTCTTGTTTACATTTGACTGCTGTGTTGTACCATTTTTCTGTTCCCTGCACATGGGCAAACTTTCCATTTCTTTAAAGTCTGACCTTTTCCTTTCCGTCAGCCTTCTTAACTCCCTGTTGAGCCAAGCTAGAATTAATTGGAGTTTTCTTCCTACTTTTTTTTCCTTTCAGTCCATGTTTTAGCTGGACTTCTAATCCAGTATTCTGTATAAGTTTTAGATTATTCATAGATTTGATTGTGCACACTTTTTTTGGCTATTATTTTGGCTATTTATTTGGCCTTGTTTTTACACTGTTCCATTTCTTCACATTTTTTATCTAATGCTGTCTTCACTCACCTGCTCTTTACTTTTGTAACCTAATTGTGCTGTGATCACCACTAAAGAATTGCTCATCCAGTAATTCCACTTGAACTGGTTCCTCTTGAATCTAAATCCAAAATAACAACTCTCATTTGGATCCCTATACAGGTTCTTCTAGGTGTTTTGTTTCTGCATCTCATCCTGATGAATCACCAACCCACTCTCTATGTACGTTATTTAACTCCCCCTATTGCTATCAGTCCAAAATTTACAGTTTCTCTGTTCAGCATTTCATGATTGCCTGGGTGGGGGTCAGTAGTGTCCATTCCCAGTGCTGAACTGGAATTAGATTATGGGAATCATAGAATCTTCCAGTTGGAAAAGACCTTTGAGATCATCGAGTCCAACCGCTCCCATCATCTGCTAAACCATGTCCTTCAAAAACTCATCTACCCGTTTTTTTTACACCTCCAGGGATGGTGACTCAATGACCTCTCTGGGCAGCTGTGCCAGTGCCTGACCACCCTTTCAGTAAAGAAACTCTTCCTAATATCTAGTTTGAACCTCCCCTGGTGCAACTTATGGCCATGTCCTCTTGTCCTATCACCTGAGAGAAGAGATCAACACTCGCTCTGCCACAGCCTACATGATCTCACCTGCTCCTTGTAGTCCTCCTGAGATGCCTGCCCCCTCTTCCAAAACTCACATATTTTCCTAACTTCAAAGATTGTTCCATGCTTCTCTTTACCTATACCATCTTCATGCTGTTACACTACAAATATATAATTCTTCAAATATATTGGAACACACCCAACCATGCACGTGGCTTTGTTACTCTTGCAAAGTTGATAACAGCATTAGTTGAAAGACCCTGATTTCACTGGGTCTTTGGGATGTCTGTTGCTATTGGAGTGGTCATTAGACATCAGGCATTTCATTTGACTCCCCCATCAGGTCTCCAGATTCAGTAATTTAACCAGAGCGCAGCTGCCTTGGTGAGGCTGCTGCAGTCCCAATCCTAAACTCAGGAAGGGGGACCTAGTTCTCCATACAGCCACATCTTTCCTTATGGGCTCCTGTCTAGGGTTGAGACTTCTTTCATTCATGTAAGACATCACTATTGAACTGACTTACCTTTCTGGTCTGCTGTGCTAGCCAGTAAGTCCCTGTTGGCACACTCTGGCCATTTTATATTAGTGGGTGTGAGCAGGAGGTCTGATGGGAGCCTTCTCTGTCATCTCCCTTTGGACAACCAAGTATCTGTCATTTAAAGAGGAGAATTGAAACAAATATCATCTTGTTGCCTGTGTTTACTGGAACTGTCTTCATTTCACTGTTAGAAATCAAAAGTAGAAATGACTGGAAGAATAAAACAATAACAGCACGAAAATCTCAAAAGCTTTTCAAGGATGAAATGTTCAATTCTAATGCTTAAAAGCTGCTACACTGTTTTTCTGCTGTAAATCAGTGCTGCAAAAAGGAGCCTGTCAAAAATGATATGTGAAGAATGCTCTCTAAAGAAAAAATACACTGAAATACCACCCTCTGAACACTTCAGTATCAAGGTAGCTTTCTGCTGTTTTGTTGACTAAAACCAACAGAATCTGCCTGGTCTACAAGTAGATACTGGTTATCTTGCTATAAATTGTTAATAAATATATTAAATCAAAAGATTTGTTTTAACAACTCTCTTCGTGGGGATGGTTTGGATTCCTCCAGTGTGCTTTGACTAACATTTTTCTAAGAACTTTTTTTGATGTGGGCTTGAAAAGCTAATCTATTTTTTAAAAAGAAAAGGCATAGCACTGTGTTTTTTCTTTAAGCATTCTTCACTCCCTATCAGTTTAAGAGGACTGGGAACCAAGGATAGGGCTTCAAAAAAAGCCATTATTTCTGTTCTGCATGGTAGCCTTGGTTGTTTCTGTAAGGATCTGTGAAGTTCTGCATATTTCAGAGTTACAAACAGAGATGCGAGACAATTTGAAATACAGTAATGTAGTCCTTCGTATAACTCATGCCGCATGAGTTATGGCATCGTTTCAGTCTGGAACTTCATCTTTTTGTCTTTCTTCTCTGAAAAAGAGGTGCTGCTTTAATTGGAGCCTCAGCTTTCTGTTGTCAAAAAGGTATGAAACACAGGTAGGAATTAAATTGCTTAGAAGCACACTGATGAAAGCAAACAATATGTATTTCTCTGCCACTGAGTTTTATAATTGCATCTGAGGCTGTGAGAGTAAGCAGCTGTGTAATTTTTAATATTGTAATATTTCCTATAGGAATGTGATGGATGCTTTGTTCTTCCTCTGCCCTGTTCTTGAGAGACTGCTGGATATCACTCATAACTATATGCATGTGTGTAATGACGTACATTTTCTGGGTACAATGCTGCTATTACTTTCCCTATATGAGGTTATTATGCTCCCGTGAATATTACATTTAAAACGGTTAAAACCTAATTTTGTCAGAATCTCTGGGACTGTTCACTAATGTAAGATGTTAAGCAGAAGGAGTCAGAGACAATAGTCTTACCTTAATGCTAGGAAAATAGTTTTTAACAAATGTTCAGCCCTGTGGAGAGGGACCCTGGCAGAAGCACCTGCAAGTTCAGTGGCTCAAGTAAATTTTTGTACAATCATAGAACCATAGAATGGTTTGAGTTGGAAGGGACCTTAAAGATCATCCAGTTCCAACCCCCCTGCCATGGGCAGGGACAGTTTCTGCTCCATCAGGTTGCTCAAAGCCTCATCCAACCTGGCCTTGAACATCTCCAGAGATGGGGCAGCCACGACTTCTCTGGGCAACCTGTGCCAGGGCCTCACCGTTCTCTCAGGAAAACATTTCTTCCTAATATCTAAACTAAATCTCCCCTTGTTCAACTTAAAGCTGTTACCCCTCACCTTATCACTACAGTCCCTGATGTAGACTCCCTCCTCTTCTTCCCTGTAGCCCCCTTTAAGTACTGGAAGGCTGCTGTAAGGTCTCCTCCGAGCCTTCTCTTCTCTAGGCTGAGCAAGCCCAACTCTCTCATCCTGTCCTTGTACAGGAGGTGCTCCAGCCCTCTGATCACCTTCGTGGCCTCCTCTGGACTCTTTCTAACAGATCCATGTCCTTCCTGTGCTAAGGACTCCAGAACTGAACTCCTGCATTCTACCTCTCAAAGATCCCAAGAAACTGATAAACTTTGTGGGAAGATTTCACTGCTCCTGAATTGTCTCTAGTAAACAGCAACAAGGCTGTGTGGAAAATCAAGGTTATATTTTGTTAATTGAATAGGAATTGGCACTATTGTCAGGAAAATAATTAACTCGTGTCCAGTAGTAAACACTAATGTCTTTTGGCACATAGACTGAGAAATAAAATGCAGAATAAAATTACAGGAACAAAATACATTCTGTGACTGTGAAGTCAGTTTACAAAAATCCTTATTCTCTTTTAAGAGTTTTTCACTTCAGATACAGCATATGTTTAATGCAAGAATATGAATCAAAAGAATAAAAGAGATGTTTCATTTTTCTGTGCATATCCTTGACAGCAAAATAAATTGTTGCCTTGACCCTAACACAACTTTACTTGATTTATGGATTCTGTAGGGCTTCCTCTCCAGACTAGCCTTGCTTTTATATCACCTCTCTAAAATGTTTGCCCTTGAGCAGTCACTTCTTGCAGAGTCCAGTAGTTCTGATGGAGATAGAAATAAGAGATTTTGATTTGAGATTAAGATAACCTTCCTTTTGTTTGGTTTTTTTTCTTTGGGATAGAGTTTTAGAAGGGGTTAAGAAGATGGAGCAATCCCAAGCCCCTGCTTTAGCATCCTTTCAGGTATCTTTAAGCTGTTAAGAATGAGCAGAGGTGCTCCAATGCCTTTAGTTTTGGCCTCAAATTTCTCAGTCCATCTCAAACTTTTCCTTCCTGCTGTGTGTTTGCAGCGGTCTTTGATTCAGGTATGAATTGATCACTGTCATAGCATTCCAAATCGTTGCTATTCTGTTTCTTTCACACAGTTACACTGACACGTTGGCACAGTCCAGCAGGTTTCTTCTTAGGGTCATCCTATTGTCCCTTTTTCTAACAGAAAAGATCATAAATAACTGCAGGTTTTCGGAGCACAGTTTTTTCGCAGGGAAATTACAGTGCCTCACCCTCCATCTCTGCAGAGTGGCTGTGTGAGAACAATGCTCTGCATGCTGCATAACACTCTTTTCTTCCCCTAAAATGTGCAACCAGCTTCTAACTATTAAGGAATTCACCTGCTGTGGGCAGCACACCAGATGTCCTGGTGATTTTTTCTCAACACTAAACAAACTGCAGAAGCTTTTGCATCCGTCCTTGAAAAGCCTTTTCTGCTGTAATATTCAAAGGCTTGTTTTGTAGTTTTCAAAGGCCTGACATCTCCTTCCTTTCCTTTTCTCCCACAGTTTGCAGCCCACTGCGCACTTCTGTTGAAATTGAAGAGTATGCCATCCCACTCCTCGTGATACTTTCCATCCTCCCCTTCACAGGCAAACTGAAGAGGGTCGCTTTGACAATTTACAGGAATAGGTATTATTTGGAAAAAACCTGACTGTTTATTTTTCCCTGTAAGCTGGAAAGAATCGTCATTAATTGTATCAAACTGTATGCTTGAAATGTATTGTTTTATTGAGAATTAAAAAGGTGGGGGGAATTAGAAAGATGGTTGTAGCTGCATGCAGGCTGTGTATAGAGTCATGGAATCATAGAATCATAGAATGGTTTGGGTTGGAAGAGGCCTTAAAGATCACTCAGTTCCAAACCCCCTGCCATGGGCAGGGACACCTTCCTCTGGATCAGGTTGCTCAAAGCCTCATCCAAACTGGCCTTGAACACCTCCAGGGATGGGGCAGCCACTGTTTCCCTGGACAACCTGTTCCAGTGCCTCAGCACTCTAACAGTAAAATATTTCTTCCTATAATCTAACCTAAATCTCCTCTCTTTCAGTTTAAATCTGTTACCGCTCATCCTATCCCTGCACTCCCTGATAAAGACCCCCTCCCCAGCTTTCCTGTAGCCCCCTTTAAGTACTGGAACGCTGTTGTAAGGTCTCCCTGGAGCCTTCTCTTGTTTTTATGTAAATGAACTAGTTCCTGAAAACCAGGTCATGAATGAATTGTGAATTTCTTATAAATCCCACGTGAAATGCTTCAGATTTTTAGCTTTTGCTTTTCCCCTCCTTCTCCTTTCTTTTGTTTTGTGTCTTATGCTGAAACTACAGAGTAAAATCCGAACTAACAATTTGCTAGGGATTCTCCATGGTGAATGCTGCAATGCTTACCATCTGCAACATAAATAGTGATTTACTGCTTTGACTTTAACTGATTACCTGGCTTCAAAATGCACATCAAAATATTTGAGTATGTTCGGTGTGTTGTAAAATGGGAGATTGAGATGAGTAAGCATTTGTTAAGTACTAATAAATCAGAACTTCAACAAGGAATTTTTGTCTTTAATATGAAAAAGGTAGATAAATAAAATGAATTATGAATGTCTAAGTATAGCATGAACCATTTTTCAGTTCCTCGGTGAAGTCTTACTTTAAAACACTAGGGTGAGCTCATGATTCGTGGTTTCGTTTTTCCCAGGCGCTTGTTGGGAGAGCTGAGTGTCCTCATGTTCTCCTAACCATAAATAGGAAAGAAACTTTAAACAAAATATTGCCTTTTACTTTATGTTGTAGCAATTTTTTTTGGCTAATTGAATTTGAAGTGTAATTTAATATAAGACAAATAATAGTCTCAATAATGAATTAGCAAAATATTTTTTACACATCCTCATACACTTCTTATCCAAAAACTAGGGGATTTTTGGCCAGTAACAGTTCCAGGTGTTTTGGAATCAATTGGTAGAGGCTTTTTCTTTTTTTTTTTTACCTCTGTGAGAGCAGCACAGGATTTTTAGCGTAATGTTTGGATGTTTATCATGCATTTTTTGAATATTTTCAGTGTCGTCGTGGTCTCAACTATTCTAAATTTCCGTTGCGGTATTGGGGAGCATTTGGGTAAATGAACCACAAACAGAAGTAGCATTTCCGTTCCCTGATTGGATGAGCAGTTCTGGCATGAATAACATACTTGTGTGAGTACAGATACAGTCTTTTGAGCCTTAAATATGCACCCGTGAGATCTTGAAACTAATTTCTTACGAGTATTTCTGCTAAAAAAGGAATGCCTGGGTATTTGCTGAAAGCTGATGTAATAGGATGTCTGTCCCAAGTTCCTGTAGGAATTCAAGCCTAGTTGCATTTGGTACACTGTAGTTTGGATCAATTCCAGCCCAGCAGCTTACAAACTTGTTTAGGTTTTGTACTCAGACTATGTGGAAAAAAAGAAGTTTATTGAGATCTTAGAATGGTTTGAGTTGGAAGGGACCTAAAAGACCATCCTGATCCAGTCTCCCTGCCATTGGACAAGGACATCTTCCAGTAGATCATATTGCTCAAATCCCCCTTCAACCAGGCCTTAAACACCTCCAGGGATGCAGAAACTACACCACAATTGAAAATGGTTAATGTTTGGATTGAAAAATAAGGCTGAAGTTAGCTGTTGCAGGCATTTACTGAGAGGTGTGTGTGTGCATATGGGAAGAGCAATCATATGTTTCTGTTACTGCTGTCCTGGCCATTTTTCCAGTCCTCAACGTTGCTACCACCAGATACAAGGTAATGGTACTGAATATATGCACTGCAACCCTGGACTATGGCAAACTCCCAAACAGTATTGTTAAGTATGTTTGACTCAGAACTAAATTAACTTATCCAGACCCTACTGAACAGTTTGGAGTCCAAGTAATTCCATAATTTGGAGTAACAACAGATTAAAATCATGGGGGTTTTAGACTAGATCTATCCAGGCCATACTGAATATTTCAAAAGACCGTGCAAGAAAATCTATGGTGGACAAATCTGTCAAAATCTTACTTTTATTCTTAAATATACTTTGCACCCAGAAGATCTGACTTTCTTTGGATTCTCTCTTATACTAGGAACAGTTCTGATAGTGGGGAAATCCATCTGTGCATAGAAGAGTTTAAAAACAAAGACCCACAGAAATGGAGTAAGGAGTGAGGGTGATGAAGCTCATGAATGTCAAGTGCTTTGAGATGGAGAAGTTACAGCCTCTACAACTCACATGAATTAGCATGGGTTACACAGGTTTTGCTGCACAGGAGAGCCTCAAGAAGAGATGATTAGTTTGGATGTTACCATTTTATCAATTACTTTCCCTAAGTTTTAAATCAGACTAAGACAGAAAACCTGATGGATTTTTAGCTTTAAACAACAGAGACTTCACAGAACTGGGCTGGAAGTGCAAGGGGTCAGAGCACAACATTGCCTGCTTTTTTCCAAAGAGGTGTCCATAGGTTTTTATATCCTCTTATTGTCTGTGGATGTTCTCAAAGTTTAATCCTTTATTTATTGAGATCTCAGCCCTTCTTATGTTTATGCATGAGCAATTATCTGTTTACTCCAGCATGGATTAAAGGCTATGAGGTTGCAGTGGTTGCTAACCCATCTCTGAATGTCAGCTCTTTTGATTGCTCTGGTTTTCAGGGAGTTTGTTTCCCTCTAACAATGCTGTTCCTTTTTTGAACAATTGTTCTCATTAATGGTATGTTGTTTAGCAATAAAGTCTAATTGTTGGAGCCTCTGCTTCCCCTAGCATTCATCCAGATGTGTGGGGAGGTTTTGTTTTCGGTTACAGGAGTGTTTAGTGAAAACCTGCATAGAAGTGGCATTGCATTGGAAAATGAAGTAGGGATTAAATAATTGATTACAACGAGAACGTTCGGATGAAATTAGGCAGAGTGAAATTCAGGGAAACATCAGGGAAGTAAAAATGATTTTTAATCGAGAATCTGTAGAAAAAATAAGGCCAAACCTTTCTACTTCAGACAGTGTAATGTACTGTTAACCTCCAGTTAAAATTTTCAGACGTTAAGAGTGTTCATCTTCCATTATAAAATTTGGATTTTGACTCCCATGTCAGTTTTGTTCTTCCCTCCAGTACCTGAACTTTGAATCTCTTTCAAAATTTGGAGGCATTTAAAATTTGGATTTAAAATGTTTTGTGCCCGAGGACTGTTCCTACTTCACATATTCATCTACTTTGAATGAAGACCTTGAGGTCTGTCCAGCCATCAAAGGTATTGGAATTTGCTGTTCTGGAGAAACATTACAATTTCTGGCTGGGGGAAGGGAAAGGTAAAATTCCAATGGAAATTGTGTCCTGCCTTTCCAGCAGCCCTAGCAAGCATTTATCATTCTGTTTCCGTTCTTACCGAAGGCATGCCTTCAGTATTAGAAGCTTGTTATAAATTACAAGCATCCATAAGGTAACTCTGAAACATTTGTGGCTCTGAAATATTCGTGTGCTCTCTTTAGGATCATCACTCAAACTTTATCAAAAATATCTATGGTCTTATGTTAATGGTTTTTTGATAGAAGCTGTTATAGATACTAAAACTAGCTGAAGTGGAGGACTTTTTTTTTAGTTTTAGGCGTGTGGAGGCATAAAGCCAAGATCATCATTACAAGGTTGTACAGTTTGTTGCCTGCGTAGGCCTGGGGAGCAGATGGAGGGAGATATAGGGACTCTCTCAAGTAGAACTGGCTGGGAAACGGTACATCTGCTTTGTGAAAAATAGGGATGGTTTGAAATACGTGTGGATGCTAGTGTGGAGCTGAGCAGGGTGCTTCCATGATAGATTGGGAGAGAAAGCAGCTTTCCTGCAACAGCAGGCTTTGCTGTTGAAGACAAGCTCTCAGTGGTGTCAGATGCTGTGTTCACAGTGAGATTTGAGCCCAGAGAGGTGTTGTCCTCTCTGAGTGATATAACACTGGGGTGGGGGGGATAAGAAGTGTGTTTGCATGTGCAATTTGTTTTAAAGCTTTTTAGTCATTCTTCCTCATTTTCTAGTACTTTAAGAGGACAATAAATGCCTTTGAGCCTAAAATGTCGCCAGAGAACTGCTCTACCCAGGTTTTTAATAAATTCTGATTCTGCTTCACCTCAGTTACACTCACTTGATGCTAAAGAAACTTCTGTGATCCCAGCACTAGACACCCTATTCACGTGGTTTCAACTTGACAGGGTGAAGTGATCTTGCTTGAGTTAATCTTGCCTCTACTTGACAAGGTTGTTAGAAATACAGATTTACAGGATAGTGTCTCTGCTTGTTAGAATTATAGAACCAGTTAGGTTGGGAGGGATCTCTGCAGGTCTCTAGTCCAGCCTCTGTCCTGAATAGCATTCACTTCAGAGTCAGATCAGGTGGCTACAGGTTTTCATCAGCTGAGTGCTGAAAGTCCCCAAAGACATAGATATCAGGCACCAGTCCCAGGTTGAAAAAAGCTGTTCCTTCATGTCCTCCCAAAATTCCTCTTGCTGCAGTTTGTGTCCTTTGCCTTCTCTTCTTTCAGTGTGCACCTTTGAGGATGGTCTGGCTTTGTCTTTCCTATAACCTTCCGCTGGATAGCTGAAGGCAGAAATTTGATTCCTTCAATAACCTTTCCTACTTGATGCAGCTGGAACAGAAAAGGAGAATGAATGCAGCCAAAAGAAAACTCGTTTTAAGATGATCATATATTCATGGACATTTTTGACTGCTGACCCAAGTCGCCTAACAGAACAGACTTCATCAACATGCCCGTATCCACCAGTCTAATTCCTCTAAGAAAGACATACAAGAAAGTGGAATATTCCTGCCTTTTATTTTAAATGTTCTAAATTAGATAATCACTTAAAGCCCTGACAGATTTACAAGAGTAATTGCCTAATTTTATGATACAGCACTACTGAAAACAAAGGTTGCTTGATCTAAATCACGTCTTGAAAAGGAAAGTCTTGCTGCATGTGCTTGAATATCAGCTGAGAAATAGACTGTCTCAAGTCGAGCTGATCACTGGGGAAGAGCCAGTTTAACATCTGGCCAAGCCAGCTCCTGGGAAGCAGAACAGAGGACCTGGATATGTGAATGAAGCAGGAGAGCTGGTGGTACGCAGAGAAGGAAATGAGGGAAGAGAAAGACAGCTGGGAGAACATAAGTAAGAGGGTCCAGAAAAAATGATTTAAAGGCCTTAATGAATCCTTCATGCCAGTCAGCAAGCTGAGTTCAATTGAAAACAGACCTTTTTTTCCTTCTATTATTTGCTCCACTTCCAGTCATTCAAAATGACTCCACTCTTTCCAGCACTATAAAGCCTGAGATGAATTTGATCTGCTGTGGTTAGTGCAAGGCATTCTGTCCTCTTTTGTGTTGACTGGTGACAGGTTTTGACTATTAAATGCTAATGTATTCTAGAAGAAGTGCCTGTATTGTAAAAAAATAATGAAATAAAAAATTGTAGGAAATTTGTCTCTTGCCACTGTCACACTCTGCTCAAACATTTTTCTGATTCTCCTCCCAACCATAGAAAGTCATAATGGCAGTTGTAAATCGAACAGCAGGTTTTTGCCCTGTCTATCCCTTCTTGGGAGATCTGATGTGCAATTGAGAAGTCCTCTTTGTAGCCAAGCAGAGCCACACTAGCGCTCAGTTAAATTTCTTGCTGTCTTTAGGATTGCAGAGCTAAACTGAAAGAAAGCCTGCACATATCAACAAGAAAAAAAGATGTGTTATGGCTTGTATATAAAGAGGAGTGAGTTGTAGAATAGGAAGACCCTTTATCCTGCCTGGCACAAGTGTTTTCTGGTCACTGCCATTCAGGGCTGCATAGTGTGGCATATAACTCATAAAATCATAGAATTGTCAAGGTTGCAAAACCTCTAAGGTCATCCAGTCCAGCCGTCAGCCCAACTCAACTGTGCCTACTAAACCATGTCATGAAGTGCCACCTCTACACATTTTTTTAACACCTCCAGAGGCTGTAACTCCACCACTTCCCTGGGAGCCTGTTCCAATGCTTCACCACTCTTTTCATAAATTTTCTCTAATATCCAATATAAACCTCCCCTGGTGCAACTTGAGGTCATTTTCTCTCATCTTACCCTTTCTCTTGAGAGAAGAGACCAACACCCACCTGGCTACAGTCTCCTTTCAGGGTAGTTGTAGAGGGTGATGAAGTCTCTCCTCAGCCTCTTTTTCTCCAGAGTGAACATCCCCAGTTCCCTCAGACACTCCTCATAAGACTTGTGCTCCAGACCCTATGCTTACAACATTCTTTCAGTACAGCTTTTAATACATCGAAACGGATTCTGGAGCCAAGCAGTTTTAGCTTTGAGACAGTGTTACTATATTTTTACTGTATTTAATCACTTCAGAGGTACTTTTTTATGTTCTTTTCAGAGTGAATATGATGGGAGAGCTAATAAAGGGCTCTTCTGCACATCCAATAAATCTTCACCAAGCAGCCTGCCTTCAAAGTAAGAGCTTTTATCCTGAAAGCAGGATCATGCAGTAATTGTGCAAGTGCTGCAGTTTTTCTGTAAAGTGAATCCAGTGGCCCGAGGGCTCCAGAATACATCAGATACTTTAAGGAGCTGGGTGGATTTCTTCTTGAAAACAGAATCATCTGATTTTGAAGTAGTTGCTGAACTTCTATGTGGCTAAACTAGGTTGCCTTGCCAGTGCTTGGGGAAGGTGGGATTTAGTGAGTGGTTTTGCCACCACTTTCAGAGAAGTATCTCAAATAGGTGGAATAAATCCCCTCCTGGAGGTGCTTGTCTCTCCATTTGCTGATATAATGGAGGTCAAGAGAAACAGCTGGCACCTGATAACCAGGTTCACCATCCCAGCTAAACAGCTGGTGCTTACTGTCCAGCCAAAGAGGAGTGAAATTAAATGACATTGGTTCTCATTTTAGTTTACTTATCAAACTTTGGTCAGACCAAACAATTAAACAGTGAAACAAACAGGATATTCCACTGAAAGTTAAAGAAAGAATGTAAGCTTGTTACAGAATTAAGAATAACAGCTGATCTCCTGTCTTACTCAAAGGAGAAATTGTCTTTATGTTGAGATAATGGTTAGTAGCAATTATAGCAACAAAACTCTTCGAGATGCAGAATCTGTATCATGTTTTTTACTCTTTACCAGTGAGTTCAAAGTGACAGCTTCCCGTAAAAGAGAATTGTGTGTTGATTAGGTTTTTTCCCTAATGCAGCTCTCTAGTACAGGTCAATCTTTGTCTGTTGCTGCCAAATAGCAGATCTAACAACTGCAGTTTTCAAAGGACTGTGGAAGCAAGAGAACCAGGGCTCTGTTCAGTGCTGGCTCTGGAAGATGAGAACAGCAGAGGAACATTGGCAGAGCCTCCTCCTTATGGGGAAAGGCAAGGAGACAAGCAGATATTAACAGCTTTGGTTTAAGCATTTCATTTTACTAACTCATATGTCCTCATGATATTGCTCTGACACCAGGTGCTGATATGTCTAGGCTTTAAAATACTGACATTGCTGCTCTTTTAATGCTGCTTACTATTGCTGTACACAACCTGTGTTTGTTCAGTACAAGCCATCCCACCTCAAATTGGTATGGCAATAGAATTCAAGTATAAAAACAATCCTTCCCAAACATGTAAAGATTTATTTACCCACATTAACTCAGCTGCATACTTTCTCATGAATATTTTTTTAGGTGTCAGACTCAGAATAGAATGGACTGAGAAAAATTGCATTTCATATGTAAAACATGGATGGCAAAATGACAGATCCTTGATGCCCAGCTATTGTGGGGAGAAGTAACTTCCTGAAAGTAGGTATTCTGCATCTTTCAGAAACCAAGGATCTTTCTAGTGACAACAGGCCATCCAGTCTCTGATGAGCTAATTTACTGCTTTGGAAAAGAGATCACTCCAGGCTCTGCTGTACTAACGTAGGACATGTCTACAGTGTTGACTAACTTAGCTTCCTGCTTTCTAGGGTCTGTGATTGACCCTTAGTTACCAGGCCCTTTCTAGGAGTCAAAAATCAGCTCCTTCTGGAGTCAGTCTTGGGTTTGGTTCATTCCAGGATTTCCATGATCTGTAGAGACAGGACTGAGTTCTTGCTGCCCTCCAGTGCTGCCTCAGCAGGATCCGCCTTCTCAACCTCGCATCACACGTCCTTCAATTTACATCTTAAAAACATCTGGTCAGCTGCTGCATAGTCTGTTACCATCAATATTTCAAGTCATGCAAAGATGTTCACTACAAGCAGAATTGTTTAACAGCACCAGTAGTCCCAGACACTTGAGTCAAAACCTCCTGAAGGGAACCCACCCATTCAGCACAAACTTCTCTGAGAGCCTCATGTTTGTGCATTTAGCAATATAGAAGTAGTGACAGGGTTAAAAAACAGTAAAACCTCAACCAAAACACTTTGTGATGTATTCAAACTTCAGTTTGCAAATGTTTAAAAAGAAGACTTGTTTTGCACAAGTTCTGTGCTATTGCTAAAATGATAATCCTTCAAAATACACTGCTATGTTTTGGAATTGCTTCCTCACCACTAACTTATGTCCTTTAAATCATCCCATATTGTCTGAATGTTACTACTGAATCCAGACTGAAGCTTCTCTTTCCTTAAACCATGTTAACAGAGATATACTTAAAATGCTTTAAGTGCAGACGTACTGTGTAAAAATAAATACAAGAATTAAATTAAGTGTGATAAATCACTTTCTCTCCAGTTAAATCCACCATGTAATTCATCACTTTTCGTAACAAACTCATATCTCAAAAAGCGACTTTTCATGTCATCTTTTAATTAAAGCTGATTTGTGACTCTGTGGAAAGTTTTAAGCTGAACAACCATTATTATAAGCCCATAATCAATCACTTGTAGCATATAAACAGATCAGGGACTGCGGATTTTTTTTTCAAACTATTTATTAAGAAATATTTGTTAAATTTCCCTGTTTACAAGTGGATGTCTGTTCTGACAATGCATCTCAGAAATCAGTCTGAATCTAAACTCTTGCAGTTTACAACCCTAATCACCAGAGCAATCATGATGGCCCTACTGGAAAGTGAATTTGTTCCATACGTAAACACAGCCTGTAACAAAGAATGGAGTAATTTTGTGGTTCGATTTTACAGGGTCTTTTTTGCTGTGAAAATATCTTCTGGAAGGAAAGGAGGAAGCTTTCCATGATGTTTTGAAGATGAGTAGTGGAAGAGGCAGCTGCTTCTGAGGTGAAATATAAAATGAAATGACTCCTCTGTCCACAACTGGATACAGTTACACAGTATCACAGTATCACAAGGTTGGAAAGGACCTCCGAGATCATCGAGTCCAACCTATAACCCAACACTAACACCAACACTAACACCAACCATCATCTAGACCATGGCACTCAGTGCCTCATCCAGTCTCCCCTTAAACACCTCCAGGGTCGGCGACTCCACCCCCTCCCTGGGCAGCTCATTCCAATGGCCAATCACCCTTTCAGTGAAGAACTTTTTCCTCACATCAAGACCAAACCTCCCCTGACGAAGCTTGAGTCCATGCCCTCTAGTTCTGTCACCTGAGAGAAGAGACCAACCCCTGCCCGACTACAACCTCCTTTTAGGTAGTTGTAGAGAGCAATAAGGTCTCCCCTGAGCCTCCTCTTCTTCAGACTAAACAGCCCAAACTCCCTCAGTCGCTCCTCGTAGGGCTTGTGCTCCAGCCCCTTCACCATCTTCGTTGCCCTCCTCTGGACACACTCCAGCATCCTCACATCTTTCCCAAACTGGGGGGCCCAGAACTGTACACAGTATTCCAGATGAGGCCTGACCAGTGCCGAGTACAGGGGGACGATAACTTCTCTGGTCCTGCTCGCCACACTATTCCTGATGCAGGCCAGAATGCCATTGGCCTTCTTGGCCACCTGGGCACACTGCTGGCTCATGTTGAGCTTCCTGTCAACCAGCACTCCCAGGTCCCTTTCTGCCTGAGTACTCTCCAGCCACTCTGTCCCCAGTCTATAGCTATGCATGGGATTGTTGTGTTCAAAATGAAGTACCCGACATTTGGACTTATTAAACATCATCCCATTGGAATCGGCCCATCTCTCCAATCTGTCCAGGTCCCTCAAGCAGTGTCTCAAATTTGCATGGCAACATCAGACTCACGCCACGGGGCTTGTAGTGGAGCTCCATCCATCAGAAAAGGAAGACTTTTAACAAGGTGATTACTACAAAAGAACAGTTATAGAAGTCCAAGTTCTACTTTCTCACTAGTGTGTCCTGAGAACGTGGTCTCATCTGTCTCTTGGGTTGCCCAGAAGTACCCGATTGTCCATTGAAATGATGTTACTATGTAAAACAATAGCAATTAGTCAAATATAATTTAATTACATATTCATGAGAGCAGATATCCCACCTGTTCTGCCTCTGGCATTACTGGACCTGGGTGAAGTATTTGGAGTTGCCAGTCTGTTCATTGACCATTGTTCTGGGTTTCTCACTTCCTTTGAAATTAATAACTTCTTAGGAATTGTTACATTGGCTTTTCACCTTCTGAGCTACTCTCAGTTAGGTCAGCTTGGATGCTTGTGGCCTGCAGGCAGTTGCATCATCTATACACGTGGTAGCTATGTCATAGCCATGGGGCAGTGCAGGCTTGGGACCTCCCAGTCTCACCTGTCCCTAACTGTGGTGCTTCAGTGTAACTGGCAGGCCTTATTCTACACTTTCCTTCTTTTATCTGGTCAAATGATGGAAAAAGAGGTAAAGTTAAAACTACACAGTGAGCAGTTTCTAGGATGAAGACAGCAGAGAGGTGTAAAAAGTTGTGATAGATAGAATTGTGGGTGTTTTTTTTTTCTTTCTGTGTCCTAGGTCACATATCAGGTGTTAGAAAAGGTTGCTGTCTGAGACATGAAAGTATTTCTGCACCCTGGTGAAAGGCTTAGCCATGGAGCATTAATAAGTTGCAAAATTGTGGTCCTATTTCCTTCTCTGGATTACTTAACCTCACCAATGTTAGAGCTCTCAGTAAGACAGTTATATCTAATTTGCAAGCAAGATGCAGCCAGGTACTATCTTCTTTCTCTTTGTACTCCAGAAGTATAATCTATCTGTCTCACACTCATTTAGTGATGCTTTTTGTATTGCAGCAGCGTTGACTGCATTTCTTTTAATTGCTTTTTTCATCGCCACGATAAACCAACAGTGACTGGAGGGTGGATGAATGAGTGTGATTCCAGGAGAAGAGCTCACCATGACCATACATGCCAGAGAGTGTCAAGTGTTTTGAAAGAATTGTACTTCTTTTAGTGATAGAGTAGTGATTTATACAAGAATATTTTGTATGAAATTTGAGAAAGGTAAATTTTTTGTTAATTGGATTTTATTTTCAGTTTTCTGTCTGTTATTCTTGATATCCTTAATAGGATGACACGATTTGGAACATGATACAGGAAAGAGATCTGAAATCCTTAGTATTACTATGAAGTTTGGGAAAATCAGTGGCAAGGACCATCAATTGCTTTCCTCAGTGCTGGTGTGGGAGATGAGCTCCATTCCTTACATGTAGAGTCTCCACAGGAGAGGAACACTATGAATGCCCTGACAGTAGAAGAGCTTTGGTCAGAGCTGAGCCTTGTTTGGAGCAGGATAACCTGAACAGAAGATGTAAAAATCATTCTGAATGAGGCTTGCTGTGACCCTATACTTGAAAACCACTTCTCTCTTTTTGGAAGAACACACAGCATGTTGAGATTGTGCAATAACTTTCTCTTCCCATCCTCAAAATGCAAAAAAACCTTATTGAGAGAGCAGCATCTACCCAGAGACTTCTTGCAGTTTCTCAGCTGTTGTAGAAACGTGCCAAAAAGAAGTAATGGATCCTTATTGAAGGCCAATTCATTTAAAATGAGTAAATAGGCCTGTCCATACAGTCAGGTGCATGAGTTTAAGGAACTGTAGCTGGACAGAAACCAGCACCTGTGCTGCAGCTTTCTTTGACTGCTTTTATAATCTAGTGAATGGAATGCTGTAGTCAAAGACTGTGATGCTAAGCTGTTGAGTGACAGTTTGCCAAGCATACTGTAATAGCAATTAAGGCACAAAAGGTAATAAAAATGTGGGTAATTACATAATGTGCAACGTGATTTAACTGTTTTCCACAAGAGCCAGAGGGAATATCTTCCCTCATCACGTGGTATTAATACTTTTGCATTAATCCATTTCTTGGATTTGAGATCTAGTTAGGTACTGTTTTTCTTCACAGTAGCATAATCTGGTCTCTTCAAGAGGTGATGTCTCGAGAGCAATGAATCTTCCTAAGCAAATCACATACTTGACTTACATTTCTGTGCCCTGATGGTCACCAGCATCTGTTCTGGAGCTTGTGTGATGAAACATCCATTTTCAGGTATTGTGAAAGTGTCAGTCATTGTCAGGTCTTGCTTTGATTGGGGGTGAAAACATGAGAAAACTATTTTCCCTCTTGAGCCATGTCCTTCCTGTGTGGGATATTTGCTGTGACTGGTGTTCCAACTTGTGTTGACCTTGGCAGTCTGAAAGTAAGCAGCAACTTTGTTCTACAGCAAATCCCCATCGTTGATCTTGTCAATAAAAGCTGTGTAAGCAGTTGCTTTATTATAACATGATAAAAATTTTGTTAATAGAGGATCCCAGGAGTTAAGCACTTATGGGCTTGGGGCAATAAGCAGAGGAAGGTGCTTCACGTCTTGTAGCTGCTTCCCATGCCTTGTTCTAGATTGGCTGAGAGAAGAATAATGTGTCTAACTCCTGACAATTAGAGGAGATCCAGTCCTTCTGAATGTTCTGCAAAGGGGAGAGATGCTTGGCTTTTAAAACCCTTTCCAGAATTAAGCCTATGGCTCCAAGTTACTGCCTGTCTTTTTTTCTAACAGTTTTATGTTCATCCCAGTTGTTAGAGGAAGATTCCTGACCATATGGAGAATTTTTTTCCAGACCAAATGCTGGAGCTAGTCACTAGAGCATGACCTTGGACCAAGTGTGTGCTGATAATAATATATTGCTTTATCTCTTGGTGCTAGAGCACTAAATGAGTGGACAGGAACCAGAATACCACTTCTTCACAAATGAGATATTGTAATTCCAAGTGAAGCTGTGTGTGAAGTGCAATGGCAGTTTCTCAGCCACTGCTTCTCCCAGACAATTTGACATCAGCTGGAGGGATAGGGAAGAAAAGGAGAGAGATTAGGATACTCAGGACTGTAATCCAGTCTTGCTTTATTCAAAACTGACCAGCGTGGAGAGGGCTACCAACTAAGTATATTACGGTGTTACATCAGTGGCAAACCTTGCATCTTTCCTTAAAGTGTTTTAGTTTTTAATGCCATTGTTACAGCAGGATTTAACTGTAACTTGTAACTGTAAGTAATCAACTCAGAAGAGAGGATTATTTTTAATTAGCTGTGATTGAATTTGGGAAGGATTACCCCAGTGATGATGAATCACTCAGAGCAGCTATTTTTTCTGCTCACCTGACTCAGTGATCAGAAATGGCCTTCCTCTCTCTCTGCTACTTTTTTATAATAATTGGGACAGGGATGTCAGAGAATTTCCAATCTCTGCCCTGGTGAGAAGCTCCAGGAGGGCCTGACACAGAAAACAGTCACTGCCTCAGGAGCTGTGTTCTCATTCCCGATATGTTGTTAATTTGGTGGCAAAACTGCCCAGACTCAGGACTGCCTGTCCCATGGAGCTGGCAGCTGAGCACTGTGATAGCAATGGGAACTGGAGGAAGAGGAAGGAAGTGAATTGAAAAAAAGTAATAAAAACAAGAATAAACGAGCCTCAGATGCACTAACTTAAACACAAAGTCTCTCTGCTTGAGACCTGCCCTTCTTTATCACTCTCTCAAACTGTGATATGGCACAGTGGACTAGAAATTGCAAGATTAAGTTTCACTGGTGGAACAGTGCTCAGACCTGTTTGAGAAAGTTGTACTGTGAATGATGCTCCCTTGCCCTTCCTATGACTTTTCAGTGGGAACAAAGAGGAAGAGGCAAGTGCAGAAAGAAAAATCTATTAAATGAAGTTTCTGCTAATGTGCAGCTTGCTGGAGCAGAGCAGAAAGGTTGCTCCATCATCAACTTGAGCACGCTGCAGAAAGATGCTCCTCATCCCTGTTAAGGAGCTGCAAGGACCACAGGCAACCAAAGTACAGTCTGTTGGTTTCCTTCTCTCTCCACATGCCATCCTGCCCTAGGACAGGGACTTTTTTGCATCCTCCCTCACTGCTCTTCTCTCAGCCAGGCTGAGGGTGGTTTTGTCACTTGGGTGTATCCCTGCATTTCCCCCAAACACATCAGTGCTCTGCACCATGCATGCTGTGCATGCCAAGGAAGGCTTCAGAAATAAAACTGTTCACCCCAAATGGCAGTGTGAGGGTGAGCAAGCTTGTTGTTTTTCACACTAATAACTGGGGTGTGAATGCATCCTTATGCAGGTTAAATGGGGGAGAAGAATCAGTGACCTCAGCTGGCCTCAATGTGCCTTGTTTTAAAAATAAACAGTCTTCAATACTGCAGTTATCACTTGTGGTTATGGGGCAGATATAGGGCCTGGATGGTTCTATGCCTGGAGCAATTATCTCCTTGGTTTGTGTTGTTCTTTGGGATGTGTCTACCATAATGGTATGCTTGGGAGGACTATGACACACTGAAAATGGAGCCAAGACAGAGCTGCACCCTTGGAGAGGGTGGGCAATCTCTGACCTGGGTGATTATCACCCAAAATGTCTGAGGAGAGTTGTTTAGAATGCTGTAGTTGTCCTTTTGGCATGTCACCCCTGTTCAATGCTGTTCTCCTTGTACAAACCTGTTCTGCATCCCAGCCTTCCAACACATGTGAAAAAAGTGGCATGTTAACCCATGCATTGCAAAAGGGAGCCTCAGCACAGGGATGCTGCTGTAAAATGTAGAAAACCTCTCACTCTGAATTTATGTTTTTAATTCTATCATCAGTATTGAAGTTTTTAAGAGTAAATAACCACTCAAGTACACTCTCATTGCAGTGTAATGATCTTATTTTTTCGTCTCCATGGATCTCATCTCATTTTCAAGCACTCCACTGAAAGCAACAACTTGGAGTAAAACAATTTCATCCTATCAATTATTTCTTTTGTGAGACATAACTGCCACCAATTTTGTCATAAACATAAAAACTTACTCCTTGGAACTTATGAATTATTGAAATTACATTTTTAATGTTTCAAAACATCAGGATTCATCGCAGTTGTAGGAAGTTTCTTTAGCTGTAAAGCTTTGCTGTCAATACCATTTATGTACAACAATATATTACCTTTTCTGAGAGGGAGAAAAGCCTTTTTAGGTAAGAGAGATGTTTTTTCTGTTAGGCTTCTTGACATATCCCAGGTTATAGACTCATCAGCACAGTGAACAAAAGTGTCAGTGAAAATCTAATTGGTTATATATATAAGTGACTGAAAAACCACCCAGGGCAACTGTCAGTAGAGACCTGTTGGAGCTGAGTAGCTGCCAGGAGACACTGAGGGCCACAAACAGATCAAAGGGATGGAACAACTTTCCTGTGAAGACATGCTGAGAAAGGTGGGGGCATTCATCCTGGAGAAGAGAAGGCTCTGGGTAGAGTTTATAGTGGCCTTTAAGTACTTATAAATCATAGAATCATCTGGTTAGAAAAGACCTCTGAGATCATCGAGTCCAACCATACCTGTCCACTACTAAACCATGTCCCTTATAAATTAATCTACTTGTATTTTAAAGACCTGCAGGGATGGAGACTCAACCACCTCCTTGGGCAGCCTCTGCCAGTGTCTGACAATGCTTTCAGTAGAAAATTTTCCTAATGTCTAAAGCTGACCTACAGGAAAGCCCCAGGTGAGTGCAGTGACAAATGTTAACAGTTTTAAGCTGCAAAAAAGGTAGATTTAGATGAGATATTAGGAAGAAATTTGTTATTTTAGGGGTGGTGAGGCACTGGAACAAGTTACCCAGAGAGGTAGTAGATGCTCCATCCTTGGAAACATTCAAGGGCAGGTGGGATGGAGCTCGAGGCAACCTGATCGGATTGAAGATGTCCCTGCTTATTGCTGGGAGGTTGGACTAGGTGACCTTTAGAAGTTCCTTCCAACCCAAACTATTCTATGATTCTATAAAAGAAAAAAAAAAGGAGGAGAAAATCAATAATTCTTGTAAGGATAAATCAGTGGCCAATTTATGATGAAATTTGGAACAATGACTATAAAGATGAGACAAAATTAGCTGTAGCAACTCCATTGCAGTTCACATTTACTGCCAGGATCAGCACTGAATCAGTTACAAACCCTTCCTTTTCTGTTCCAGTCCTCCTGAACACTCAGACCCCCAGTCAATGGGTGAGTAGCAATTCCTTTCTGCAGAAGGCTTTTAGATGAGGCCGTGTCTGGTGTCTAAGTAGGGCTGGTGTAGTAATGTTGTGGTGACTGGGACTGTGATGGTCTGTCTGTTGTGGCTGAAGGGCTGTAAGACACTTTCATGTATTCTATGAAGGCTTCAGGCTGTAGTACAGAGATAAGAGGGAATTTTCTGTCTGACTTGAGCAAAAATACTCTAAAAAGCTTTATCAGATTGGTATTGAGAACAAATAGCCTGCAGCTGTGCTCCAAAGAGACCAAAGATGTCTGGACTCTGTTCTCGATTTGAACACAGATTTTTTTGTGACCCTTTGTGAAAGCCCTTTAATTGTTTTGCCTCTCAATTCTTTCCATATAAAACAAATAAGTGTCCCTTCCTCACTCTCCTTGACTCTTTTCTACTCAGTTTGCAAGCTCGAGCACCAGGCTGTTCCTCAAAGGATGCTACAGCTGACTAGCTTAACAAAGCCCTATCTCACTGCTACTCCAGACACTGACATAATGATGAGGAATCATCAGAGCCTTCCCTGGAAGTGTTTAATTTTGCAGGGCACTTTGGAAGGGACCTTCAGACAGCAGCAGTGGTGATTTCTTTCTCATATCTTTTTGTTAATTGTTTTAACTGTGGCCAAATTTTTCACCTCAAAAAAAGGGGTTTTTTGTAACTTGGGGGACCAGTATTGCTTGGGTAAAAAACCTCCAGATGTTTGTTGAATGGGCACAGAAATGGGGAATATTTGGCTCTCAGGGACAATGTGCAGTTTATTACATAGAAACTTCTAGGTGGCTCTAACAGCACTTGTTGAAAGACTTTTTGAAGGACCTGAAGTTACCTCTGTGCTCTTGGTGCTGATAAATCAGTTCTTTTACCAAGAAATGAACTGAACCACTACAAAAGAACTAATGGAAATTCCACATAACATCATCTCAGCAATGAAGGTTGAATACTTGCTGAATACCTAGAAACTGGGATAAAACCAATGCCTTTACTTTCTGGCTTGAATAGATGCTTATAGTTTTGCCTTAGCAGCAAGAATATTGTTGACACTGTGCTTCTCTGAATTTGGTTCTTATGCTCTCCCAAGTAGGTACTCAAACATATATATATATATATATATATATATACACACATGTATATATAAAATTGTTTGTTCTCTGGGAAAAAAATCATTGCTATAATGTTCATATTCAGGGCCAGTGTAATTTGTTGTCCTTTTTTCAAAATTACTCTGAAAGAGGAAAATTAACTCCATACCAGCAAAATAAAGAAGAGAAAAATCGATAATTAAAAAGCTAAGCCAGGATGGTTTCAACAGAGTTCTCAGGGAAGTGTACTGGAACTGAAGTGAACAATTAGATAGCTGTGGGCTATCTGGGTCATTCTTCCAAGAACAACCAGCTGCATGTATAAAATAAGCAGCTTTAGAGTAGAAACAGAAGTTAAACTTCCTCATGGTTGAGACTTTAACAGCAATCCCACTGTGCAGTGTTTATGCCTGGCTGGTGATATTTAGCAATGTCTCCAAAAACTTCTTATTTTTCCTTTTGGATGGAGTAGAACTGATAGACATCTGCCTAGAGCAGCTCACCCTGCTTATGCTTTGGAGATCTGTCATCCTTCTGGCTTATGCTTTGTCACTGGTAGGAAGGAACAAACCTACTTATAAGTATTTGAGTACATTTACATGTCGTAGCTCTGGTTGTCAGTATTTTGGGGTCATCTTGAGCTCATATCCAGATGTTCACTCAACCTTACCCTAATTATGTGCAAAAATTTAATCACCTTCAGGTGATTCCTCACAATGTGACATTTATGTCAGATGTGGGATCTCAGATGTCTATTGTGCATTACTCGTTTCATTTGCACATGTTTCTCATCCATTTCTGTTTTTAAAAAATAATACTGTGCACTTAGAGCTGAAGGCATATGTAAAATTAGAGTTCATGGACTTAAACTGAAGCAAAGAGTAGGAAGGAAAGTTAAGAATCTGGATGATAATGGGAAGTCGCTGGAGTGAAATTTGGGAAGATGAGTTAATTCTTGATCTATTGCTGTCAGGAATGACTGAGAGGACTCCCCTAAGTCTGCATTCTGTGCTTTTCAGAGCAACAAAAATGATACTTCTTTTGTTTTAGCTATGGTCTCTTTCATCTAATGTGCTTTCATGTTCATAAGGCTCAAGCTTCCCAGTATGCCGGAGCCTTGGCACATCTCTGATGATTATTTGTAAAATCACAAGACTATTTAGGTTGGAAATGATGCCTAGAATCTCTGTTCCCAAATCTTGCTCAGAGCAGTGCTAGCTCCTGTCCTAGACCAAGTTACTAAGGGTTTTAGTGGAGATTTGAAAACTTCCAGCAATGAATCCTTACGAAACTCAACAAAGGCAAATGCAAAGTCTTGCACCTGGGGTGGAAAAATCCCATGCACCAGTATGTGCTTGGAATTACCAGCTGAAAAGCAGCTTTGCAGAGAAAGACTTGGAGGTCCTGGTGGAAAATGTGTTCAACAAGAGCCAGAAACGTAACTTTGCAGCAAAGGAAACCAACAGCTCTTTGGACCATATCAGCAAAATGCTGCCAGCAGGCTGAGGGATGTGGTCTTTCTTCTCTACTTAGCATGAAGGAGGCCACATCTGGAGTGCTGTATTCAGTTCTGGGCTCCCCAGTACAAGAAAGGTAGGGACTTATTGGGCCAAGTCCAGTGCAGGGCCACAGGCTGATAAAGGCATTGTGGCATCTGACACATGAAAAGACACCGAGAGAACGGGGAATGTTTGGTCTAGAGAGGCACAAGGGTGCTTTTTTCTGTGTCTATAACTGATAGGAAGGTGCATGCTAGACAGCCACTGGTGGCCACTGACAGGGCAAGGTGCAATGGGCACAAATGGAAACATGAAATTCCATCTGGACATAAGAAAACTGCTTTTTACTGGGAGGCTGAACATTAAAACAGGTTGATGAACATTGTTCAACAATGTGGTTGAACATTGAAACAGGTTGCAATAAGAGGTTATGGAGTCTCTATCCTTGAGAATGTTCAAAACCCAGCTGGATATGGTCCTGGGCAACCTGTTTCTGCTGACCCTGCTTAAGCAGCAGGGGTTGGAGTAGAAGGTCTTGAGAAGTCCCTGCCAACCTCAATAATTCTATGATTCCGTGAGATTGCAGAGCCTTTCAGAGCCCCTGTTCCACTTTCATGGCAAAAACTGTTTTAATTTTCCGTATGAGAATTTTTCTTGCTTCAGCTTGTAACTGCACCTTCTGGTCCTTCTGCTGTGCTCCTCATCCCTATTGCCTCCTACCTGATAGTTAAATGAAGTCAGTTAGATTCCCCTTAGCCTCCTCCAGCTGAACAAGCTCTTTCAGACTGTCCTCATTCATCATGGTCCCTGGTGTGGTAGACCCCAAACCACCTTCATGACCCTCCACTGGCCTCACTCAAGTTTGTCAATACCTCACTTGTATAGGAGGCCTCAAACCACACCCAGTATTGCAGATGTGGCCTCACATGTGATGCTTGTGAGGACATACCTACAGTAATAACATCCTACAGCCTTCCCAAAGCAGCCAGTATTTCACCTGAACATCATTTTGCTGTCAGCATACCTGTCAAATCTTGACCAATAACCTAAGATGCAAGTTCAAAGGTGGTTGAAGTGAGGTGAAATTAATACCCATCTCCCCCTCAAAAGGAGTAACTGATACTCTGCTGTGTCCAGTTTCTCCTTAATCACTTTGGCATCTTTCTGGATGTGCAGCATTTAACTAGCACACATGTGCAGCTGAAAGCAAGATCCTGCCACTCTCCTGTGACAGCTGGTAAAAAGTCTGATACATCTGGAAAATCTGGATATAATGTCTGCATGAAAAAAGAAAGAGGACTAGCAGATAGAGGGAAATTGCTTCCAGTTACAAGCAAAGTCACTTGTAAAACATCTGGAGGAGAAGATTATTTATTCTTGTTATTATTATTATTATTATTATTATTATTATTATTACTACTACTACTTATTTGTCTGTGTCACAGTGTTAATTTATAATCTGCACACCTGACTCACTGTTTCTTAACCACACCTCATAGTAACTCATACAACTCACTTTGCCTGGGGTGCATCTGCTTTCTGAGGTAAGGTTTCTGGTCCTGCTGCAGAACAGTGTGTTTGAGAGAGAGGAAAGACCTGCAGAGGGGATATAACTAGATTTGAGAAAGCTCAGTTTGCCAGACAAAGTAAGCCCTGGTGTTTCATGAGGGAAAATGTTTGGAAAGAATTCCATTTTTTCCAGCTGGAACAAATAGCTGCTGAACTTCTGCAGAAGTGAGTTAACAAGCACAACCTTTCTCCAGCTGCTTGCTACACAGTGTGTTGACTAAACACAGACCCTGTTGAGTGATCAGCACCAGCCTGAAGAGAAGTCAGGATGCTAAAGGCCAGCAGACCATCACTTTCATTAGCTCAGGTGGATTTTTATGCCTCACCCTAGGTGGACTGCTCTGTAAGCCAAGGGTCCTGTCTTCAGTTGGAGTATGTCATTGCAGGACCACTGGGTCCATTGCTCAGACAGCAAAGTTAGTTCTCCACATCCAGAGCTGGAAATGGAGATGGAATTAATCTTGTGGTTTTCTTCCTGAAATCAAAGCAGTGAGGAGAAGGTCCACTATTTCAAAACAGTGACATTCAATATTGCATTACTTTACCATATGCAGTGGTAATGGGGACCACATGCCTGTTGGGAAGAGCTCAAGGCAAATGAGCATAGGAAACCACAATCATGAGCCTGTTTTCTGTGTCTGCCCCCTCACAACTATGCTTCTGTCTGGGTACCTGTGGAAGAGGCTTTCGGTTAGCTCAGTGGGACAATGTACTAAGACACTGTTGCAGAAGATAACACATAAAACAAAACCCCTGAGTTAGTGACAGTCTTGATCTCTGGGGAAGCAGATTCCAGAAGAATTCTGTGTGCTTCAGGCTTGGGATCACATGAGGGTTTTCTAACATAAGGATTTGGGGTCACTGGCCTGATTCCAACGTTTGTATCATCAGAGGTGAAATTCACATCTGAGAAGACGTCTAGAGGAATAATGATGAAGTTCTTTTCCCTCACACACCTCCACTACATCCCGACACGAGTTCCTAATACTGGTCTCAGGATCTGCTACCTCCACACATCGGTTTTAGGTCTAGAGCTTGAGAGAGGTGGTAGGTAGCTGTCTGAAGGTAGACCTCAGCTTCCAAATCATTTTGACACTCTGGAGTTTTCACATCTTTGTGCTTCAAAAAATTCCACCCAAACACACCCAGATTCCAATAGAAATTCATTCTTACTGACTTCTACCATGAAAATAGGCTCCCATGGATTTCACCAGAGGTATATTCATCAGTCGTTAAGTCTAGATCATGCCAGAGCCATCTATGATGTTTAGTATTGCAGAGCTTCTTTTTGTCACAGTTGAATTATTCAGTGACTGTCCCTGAAAGCAAGGCTTACCAATCAGGAATGTGTTTATAACTTATCCATTAGAAAGAGGAATTAAAATGGAGTGTTGTGGCATTCTCAGATGTCTAAATCCGCAATGGTTGACATTGAAATAATTCAAGATTAGGAAACATTTAGAATAGAAACAGTATATTGCAGTGATACATTAATATGAAATGTAGTGGACCTGATCTTCATTTGTCAGACCTAAATAGAGCTCTGTTGCATTTTGGGGAGCTGCATTCACTTCCATCAGCTAAGAGCCTGATTGGCTTTGGCATAGGCTGGAATACAGCTTTTGTAGCCAGTATGGTTGATGGTTAAAGCAGTAGAATCAACCCTACAATTGTTCATTCTGTTCATGGGTCTACCTAGAACAAAGTGGGAGATCCTTCATGAAGAAATTGTGTTGCAGTTTCTTATGTGTGTAAATCAAAAGATGATGCAGTTTGCATCATTGTTGTTGTCTTTGAGCTCTTTTTATAAAAATACAGCATATGAAAGGTAGATGACATTATAATCTATTTCCACATGCACTTCTGCAAAACTTCATGTAGCTCTTTTAAAATATCACGTGTGCCACAAACACTTGCTGTATTTCTAAAATTTATAGTAAAGGAGGGAAAAGACTGAACAACTGTAGGAACTAGAGCTCTTGCAATTAAGAGAGCTCCTAAACATTGACTTCATCAGACTTTCTTCTCACATCAGTCTTTTGTGCAGTTCTGTATTTCCTAACAGTGAAAAATTGAGATGATATTTAAGAGATCAAATGAGGGTTTCTTTTTGTTGTTGTTTGGGTTGGTTTGTTTGTTTACAGAGCCTGTAGCTGCTCTTACTATAATCTATTTAAACCAACCATGACATATTTAAATGTACTTCAGCAAAATAATCCTGGAAACAATATGTTCCCCAAGTTAATTTAAAGCCAGGCTCAGGTAATGCTAACTAAACCTGTCTGCAGAATCTGCAGAGCACAGCCCTTTTGTGACTGAGCCCCAATTTTTTGTCTTTACAGAAGCTTCAAGTCTTTTGCCAAGGGTAACTTTAGTTCCCATCTATCAAAGGTGAAATGGCAGCCCTCTGCCCTTGGCTATTTGGCTCTTCAGCTGTGTGTGGAATAGAGCCAAACGTAACAAATGGAAAAACCTGAGCCAGGAAATAAATGCAAATAGACCCTGCCATAGCTACAGGGGGAGCAGCTGGGGGAAGAGGTCTTCAACTATCCTAAATATGCATGACACGACGTGTCAGCACTGTCAGTGACAGCCTTCAAGCTGCCTGGGCAATATTTTCAACTGGAGTGTCTGTCTGGAGGAGCAAGGTTTGTGGACAGCGGCCGTCAGCTTCAAAGGATGGCCAAGAACGGTCTCCTGCGCCAACTTTATCACGACGTCATCCACGGGCTATGTGATATTTTTGAATTGACGGCTACTCTGATATAAACCATCTGTCAGAAGGCAGGGAAATGAGCTGTCAGCTGCTCAGAGGATTTTGCCTGTGGTTATTGCTGGTGGATTTGAAAATTACCACTGTCGGGAGGAAGCCAATGGACTCTGGGTGGGGGTGGAAACAGTGCTGGGAGGAGGGTGTTAGTGTTGGTGTTGAAAAGTGCTCCCAGTGAAATGGGCTCTAATTCCTAATTCCCATCTGACATAGGGTGGGAAGATGGCTCTGTCCATGGTGTTGCTGCATCTATCACTCACGAGGTTTTTTCCATTATGGAAAGAAACATTGACATGAATAATGACCTGCTGAAGGGAGTGCACAGATCAAAACCCAACAGATGCCTTTTTTTTGTGTGCTAGAAAGCACTTTTTAATGATGACACATGTCAACGGTCAGTCTTGTGGCATGGCTTCAACTGTTCTCCTCTCAGTCTGACTTCCTGCCCTCGTCTTACCTCTCTCTTTTCTGTATTTCATCTGCAATTGTTCTTTCAATATGCCTGTGTATTTAATAGCTCTCTTATCCCCTATAATTCTGTTATTTTCCTGTTATTCCACAGCATTATGACCCTTTGTCATGCTCTTTTTAGCGTAGTAGACTATTGTAAAAATGACTAATTATAGATGTTGTTAAGGAAAAAAATGTACTGAAAGAAATGGGGTCATGATGTGGCTATTGTAGAACTTTCTTTCCCAGCTCAAGGAAAAGGACCAGAAGTATCCATTAGTGTTTGTCCTGAGCAAAGTACTGTAGATGGATGATGCTATTGAATGTCTCATTTTGGTTATAGTTACAGTGTTCAGATCTATAGTTCATGACTACAGTGGATCAGAACATGCAAACCAAGCCTTTAAGGTAGTAGAAAGTTCCACTGTTTCCAAGAATTGTTGGTTCCCGACTTGCTGATTTTCCCAAGGTCACCTTGACAGGTCACTGGGCTGGGCTGGGTTGCAGAATCTGCAGTTTGCCTTGAGGTCAAAATCCAGATCCAGGTCTATTATGTCCTTACTTACAGAGACTGATACAAAGAGATAACTTAATGGCTTGTCTTTAAGGACCTCATTATATCCCCTGACCTTGTGGATCCATCATTCTTCTGAAGTCCTTTCTCTAAGGAAAGCATGTTGTACCTGCATGTTTCCTAGCCCACTTCCACTTCGTGTTTCTGCTTATGCACCACAGGCTTTGCCAGTGTCAGTTCACAACTTTTGAAGACCTTCTTTCAGTTTAACGTTTCACAGCATTCAAGTTAATGCAAATTATTTAAAGTGTCTGTTCCTTTTACTAAAGGCTTTTTTGTCTTCTTCCTTCTCTGTATAATTACACGGTCATGTAGCCTGACATTTATTTCTATAACTACTAGCTGAAAAGGTACTAAAAACTGGATCAAATTCTATACACAGTAAGCTTTAGAGTACAGAGCGTGGTGTCTTCAGGGTATGACACAAAGCTTGCTGAACCCTCAGAGATTTGTTATACAATTTGTGTCTCTTTACACACATTTTACAGAAAACTGAGTTCAAATACTTCCTCTTTACCATGAAATACCCTGATTGAGAACTCACAGTACAACATTGTCTTGTCTTGGCAAAGGATTTGTCTTCTCTTCATGGTGGATATGGATGTCCAAACTGAACGATAGCTGACAGGTTGACTTTAATTTTTGCCTGTTTATGTAGCAGAAAATGCATTTCTTATTGCTTAATAGAGTGATGTGTATTACCCAAAATGCATGTTCTCTTTGAACCTTTCCTGGATGAAGATTCTCATGCTTGCTGTGACTACAGTGTTGTGTGTGATGTTTGTCTTTCTTTAGAGTTACAGAAAAAACCCTGCTGATTTTTGCACTTTAATTACCCAGAGGCCACTTTAAAAATTGCTCTGTTTTTAATTTGAATTAGAGAGTTCAAAAACTGTATGTTTCATAGATTTTTCACCCTTGTTTTTTCCTAGGCTTTGTGGTTGGATTTTAGCCACTCTTAGTTTTCATCAGGATTTTGGGGTGAATGTCTTGTGAAGATATGCGATCCTTAGGTTTTGAGCCGTGCACATTGGGGGCTACAAGATCTATGATAGCCTTGGCAGTAGTGACCATGAAATACTGGAATCCAGGATCCCAAGAGAAGCAAAATATAAACCCTGGATTTAAGGAGAATAGAATTGAGTTTTAGCAGTGTAACTCTGTTTTTGGCTCTCTCTAGATCTGGACCTTATCTACAAAACAGAAACATTTCCTGTTAGGAAAAAAAAAAGAACAGAGAAAGGAGGTCACAAATACTTTTAATTTCCCAAGAAGTGTTTCTGCTCTCATGAGAGAGAGTGTGTAAGTTTTTGAGTTGTAAGCAGAGCTCCCTGAGGCCGTGAGACAAAACTGTTCACAGTAAAAGCACCAGGTTAACTCATCCATAAATTCAAGCAGTAAGCTTCAGATATTTCTTAAAATCTCCTTCATGGCTATGAGTTCACACATTTGTGCTTACTTGAGCTTGCAACTTTAGTGTGAAGTGAGTAGCTGTGGGGATTAATGCAGAACCAAGGAGAGACTTTTATAGATGAAAGATTCATTCCAAATGCAGTAACTTAACTCATAAGCTTATTCTTAGGATACAGTATTTTGGTCACTATGGTGATGAGCAGGCTGTGTAATTATATAGAGAGTTAAACAAAGTTAGGTTTGTGTTAAGGTGCTTCAGTGACAGAGGAGCTGAGAGCATATTTTATTCAACCTCAGTAGCTTCACTGCAGCTAAATCTGCCAGAACCCCTGTGTTGGTGCCCTACACCGCATTTTTAAAAGTGGATTAAATCCAAACAGTTGGAAACGTTTAGGCATTTTCTCCTTTCTGAATTCAATGGGATGTGTCGTAGCATGTTTGACAACTCAGCAAGGAACTAATTTTAGATGTTTAAGTGTCAGATAATCCAGTTAACTACATACTGGTTTATTGGATTTCCAACCCTGGGCAGAATTATAGAAAAGCTGATATGGGATTTGATTAGTGAAGATGCAGAGGGTAGCAATGTAAGTATAATGTTTGTCAACAGGGCTTTATTGAAAGTAGGTCCTGTCGAACACTTGATCAAGGGAAACTGGAAAGCTTTGTACATCACTACACCAAAGCATCCCTCAAAAACTCTTAACTATTATTGAGCAATATTTTGGACAATAGTGAGCAGTAGATCATAAAAGTAGATGTTCTTAACCATAGAAACATTTTTGATTAAGAACAAGTGAAACAACATTCCTGTAGCTCATGAAATGCCTTTAAGAGATGTGTTACTGGCATTTTAGAAGATTGGCACTGAGCCCAGCACTAGTCAACAGTGTCATTAATGATCCAAAAGTAAATATGCAATCACAGCTGATAAAATTTGTGAGTGTCAAAATGATGAAGCACCTATAAATAATAATGAAGACAAGGCATTTAGAGAGGGTAATTTTGACAGCTTGTCAGCCAGGCCTGTGCATACGGTCTTTTATTACAGACAAATGCAATCTGCTCCCTCTAGGAATGCAGGTAATGCTTGAAGAACAGATTATAGTGTTTGGAAAACACTGATTTCTGTTTCTTGTGGCTATCAGTCTAAGCAGTTCAGTCTGTGCTGGTAGTCACACACTGGGAGTTGTGTGTATTTTGGGGAAGGTGTATCTGATCAACATTTTAGGTGTATTGGGAGAGGAGTAGTTGGTTAAAAAACCACATTAGCTGGGAGTATTGCACAGACCCACACTGGTATCTTTAGGTGTCAGGATATAGGTAAACTAATCAGGGAGGAGAAGCAGCACATAAAATGATCCGAGAGCTGTGGAAAACACTTTTGATAAGTGATATAATGAGCTCAGACTCTTCAGTGTGTCATAAAGATGATTGAGAGGTGACCTAATTGCACCAGAGTTACATTCTCCACAAGAACTGGCAAAGCTATTTAAACTAATAGCAATATAGCAAGAACCAATGTTGGATGGCAAAGGAAAACTCAGGCAATAAGACCCTTGTTTTTAACAAAAGCAATTATCATTGCAGCCAAAGAGATGATGGACTGAACTCTTGATGTCTCAAAACAAACCCCAAACCCTCTCTGTGAGAAATGCTTTTACCAGAAGTTGCTGGGCTCTCACCAAGGATAGCAGTGAAATGACAGATGCTCAGAGGTGATGGATGACAAATTCTTTCTGGTGTTCACATTTATGGAACTGTTGCACTTCAGGCTCTCAGGTCCTGGCCCATAATCCAAGGCAGTAGGGGAGTTTTGGGCACACTGCAGACCTAGATTTTAAACACCTTTCTCCTGTTCATGTCCGATCCAGATGCTTTCTCATCCACTTGGTGCTTATGTGCTTCTTAATGCTTCTCTCCAAGCAGAGATGCTTTCAGACTGTATTTCATCTTATGTATCTGTTGAAAAGGATTCTTTTTATAGCTGAAGCTGCCCAGCTTCACAGCAGTGGTGAGCTCTATGCTTCTATTTCTTTACTTTTCCCTAGAGCTTAGATATAAAACCTTCCTGTTAGTTGCTCTTAATCACAATCTGTTGGGCTGTATTAATTTGTGAATGCATTGTCTAGCAGACTCATTTTTATGCTAAGAAGAAGACAAGAAGGAGTGGGGAACAGAGAGGAGAAAATAGTGATAATGGAAGCGGCAAGACGGGAACATGTCAGAAATAAGAATAAGTGATCTTAAGTGCTGCATCACTCTCTCTTTTGCCTAACTTCTGACAACTATGGTTCAGCTCAGAGACCTTTCAGTGACTCCAGTGGCTCTTGAATAAGATTCTTTGTACTGAGGTTGGTCCTAAGCTCCTGTGAATAAATCATGTATTTGGAGCCTGCCACTCAAGTGCAGTTATGTGCACCTGAAAGACCACTGGGAATGACTCCCTCTGTCAGATGTGACTCCCTTTATGTCATGGAGTCTAAAGTGTCTGTTTTTTGATGCTGGCAATAGCAAGTTAGGTACCACAGTGTTTGTTGTAACATCAATATGAAGGTTCAGCTGACGGCAGCAACTTCCAGATATTTGAATGGTTGGTGAGACCTAACACACAAAGCATTATTGACACAGAGGCTTGTTCAAAAAAACCCTCCAGTGATCCATATGAAGGAATCAGAGAGGTAAGTCCCTACTGAAAGCTATTTGATGTATCTGGTTACTCTTTCTTGGAGAGAGTGGTTCTCCCCACATGTTCACTGCTTTTTGTCTGGCACTCCAGTCCTTTCTCTGCATTGAAATAGCATTATGTTAGGCTCTGCATTGTGGCTTAGTCCTGGATTTCCAATTGTATCTCCTCTGGGAGACAACTAGGCCTCTCCTATTCAGAAAAGGTACAGAATTCCTGTTTTAAAACATCTTCCTGGTCTCAAATAATGCCCTGGAAAAGAACTTCAGATACATGATATAGCTCTTGGAAGCATGAGGAGCGCTGAGAAGTGAGACCAAGTCCTCAATTTTCTTCTAAAGATGTTTGGAATTTTTGATGTCTCCTACTTCCCTTCCCTTCCCTTCCCTTCCCTTCCCTTCCCTTCCCTTCCCTTCCCTTCCCTTCCCTTCCCTTCCCTTCCCTTCCCTTCCCTTCCCTTCCCTTCCCTTCCCTTCCCTTCCCTTCCCTTCCCTTCCCTTCCCTTCCCTTCCCTTCCCTTCCCTTCCCTTCCCTTCCCTTCCCTTCCCTTCCCTTCCCTTCCCTTCCCTTCCCTTCCCTTCCCTTCTCTCACACAGGATTGAACTGATTAGAGCCACTGCCCAGGGGTGGCAGATACAGGAGGAGATGTTTTGTTTAGCAATCATTTTCACATTGATTGTTTTAATTAATATGTCAATAAAGTGGCAACACTTTACTAAATCACTAGGTACACATTAACCTTGCTCAAAGAATTACACTTCACCTGAACCAGCTGCTCTTTCCCTCTCACTGTAAGATCTAAATGTTACTCTTTTGTCATTCTGCTGTCAAGGGTGACCTCGTCATCAAGAAATTTGGTGCTGGAAAGAGACAGGAGAAAAAGAATATTACAGGCACAACCAAAGAAAAGGAAAGGGAAGAGATGTGAGGGTCAAGGTTTCCAACACGGATTTGTAGAGAATTACAGGAGGACAATAAGCAGGACATCCTTGATGATGCCTGTTGCTCCCCAGAGGCATCCAGGGAGACACTTGATGCCACACACAGGTACCATGCTTGGATATGGAAATGGCCTTGTCATCGCCTCCGTCTTCTCCATCAGCTTTCCTCCTCTTTATGCTTAGAGGACAAGTTTGGCCAGGGTTACAAAGAAGTCAGTGAGGTGATACCACAGCCTTGGGTGGAGCCTTGGGTGGAGAGGAGGTAAATGGAGAGGGTAGGGGAGCAGCAGAGCCCAGGAGCAGGATGTTAGGGAGAAGCCAGAGAGAAGAACTTCAGCTGGGAGCATTCAATGTTGCAGCCTGGAGCAGGAACATGCCACAAGTTCAGTTTGCAGTCAAATTTCTGTCACAGGCACCTTCAAATGTGGTGGTAAGAGGACAGCAGAAGTTCAGAAAAGACCAAATTGTTCCCTCCATCCCCCAAGGAGATTCTGGGGCGTGTGTTTATAGCTTAAAAAAAGGATGGAGGAAATGGAAAAAGCTTTGAGGGATTTCAGTGAATCAGACCCAGAGGCACTTTTAGAGATGCATCAAACGCAAAGACTTCAAAGCAGAGCATTTAGGAGGTGCACATTAAGAACAACTTTGGCCCCAAGCTCTTTGCAATATATTCCAGCAGCTTTATTGGATCTATAGACTCACAGGTAAGGCTGTGTGTTGTTATAAACCAATACATGGTGGACTTTCATGTGCACCTTATTGGGAAGAGACCAGTTCTCCGACAAAAGATCCAAAATAACTGGTCCCTTCTGAAAAAACTTGGCTCTTACCACTCTGTTATTTTTATTGGTTTCTTAAAATACTGAGCACTTCAGAGGAGAAACAGATGGGCAAAGATGCTCATCATTTCAATCTCTCATTTTAATGTTAAATATAATGCAGTTTTGGGGGAAAGAGTAGAACAGCTTGGAGGTTACAAAGACCAGTCTTTGTAGGAACATAACAACATCTGTGTGCCATTGTTGCTATATAATTTTATAGATTTAACTACCTCTCTTGTGGGGTTTTCTTAATTTACTGTAAGCCAAAAACTACAGGTTTTTACATTGAAGGCTTAAAGGTCAGAGAGCTTTTGCAGATAAAGCTAATTTATACCCTATAAAATGACCTTAACATGGGAGCTCTAAAACAGGATGCAGGTTAGCCTTTAGGCACTTAATTTTCCTCAGAAATCTTTCTAAAGCTGGGATGGTTATAAAGGTATTATCAAAGTTCATGACCTTTCCTGAGAAATCTGCATCCAATTTGAAGCAAACCTGGACTGTTCAACAGGTTTGCAACAAACTAGAGTTCAGCTCAACAGAAGGTTTATGATTCTTATTAACATCACTTTTTGGAAACCTCTCTCTAAAGGAAATTCTAGTAATATTTTTTGCTAAAAATCAAAGAAAACAGAAACACCAAACCCAGGTGAGTTTAACTTATATGTTCCAGACTTCCTGCTTTTTAACTTTGGAGTCCAGTGACGTTTGAATAATTTATATTATTACTTATTAATCCACTACAATAACATGAGTTTAATAGTTCAAGAATATTATATTCTGAACAATAGAGATGCGACCATTCTTTCCAGAGGGTTCAGGCAACAGATACAGTGTTACCTCTGTCAAGATACAGGACACACAAAGATGAGAGGCTGAGAGAGTTGGGGTTATGACAGGTTGAGAGGTTTGGGGTTGTTCAGCCTGGAGAAGAGAAGGCTATAGGGACACCTCCTAGCAGATTTCCAATACTTCAAGGGGGCCTTGGAAAGGTGGGAATAGACTTTTTAGCAAGGTCTGTTGTGGCAGGGTAAGGAGTAATGATCTTAAACTAAGGGAGGGTAGATTTAACTGGATATATGGAAGAAATTTTTTACAGTGAGGGTGGTGAAACACTGGCACAGGTTGCCCAGGGGGGTAGCGGAGGCCCCATCCCTGGAAACATTCAGGGTCAGGTTGGATGGGGCTCTGAACAAGCTGATCAATTTAAAGATGTCCCTGTTCCTGCAGGAGGGTTGGACTGGATGACCTGTAAATGTCCTTTCCAACCCGAAGCGTTCTACGATTCTATGAAGCGAGGTCTCTCAGGAAAATCTGCATTAGATACAGGATTTAACTCCTAGTCTGGTGTGTTAAATCCACTGGATTGTTGTAAGCTTGGGTGTTTGTAGGCAAGCCAATGTGTAGGCCTGTTGTCACTGTTTACAATGTAGGAAGTCTGACATTTTCCGAAAGTATTGATCTTAATTCTTGCCCGGTGCGGATAAATCCAGCATTTCTGGATGTGCAGCACCTGCACACTGAGCATCAGCAAATCCACAGGAGTAAAAGAACCTCAAATTCTGCTCAGTGAAAAAGCCCAAGAAGAAAAGCAGGGCATCTCCAGTGAAACCTGGGCTTTGTGATGACCCCATTAAACCTGGTAGTTTTGCTTGCTAAGGCGAAGGTGGCAAGGTGCCACCCAGGATCACTGCTGAGGCAACGTTAGCTACATTCAGGCATCTTATGTCTGGTTGTTCCTTGCTTCATCACGAGTCATTTCCAGTGAATGCTGCAATTCAAAGCACTTGAAGCTGCCAAAGCACTCAGAGCTATGCTTCAAGGACCAATTGGTCTGAACTCTTTTCTTTAATTTGTTTTGTACTGCATTTTCAAACAGTGTTTTGCCTCATCTTGGCTGGTCTTCCTCCAAAGTGGAAGCTCAGCTCTTGCAGGCACAGACAACAGCCTTGTCCTCTTACACAGGGCTCCATCATGTCTCTAGCCAATACTAGAGACTAGCAGGCAGCAAGAGTAGCACAGGGTTTGACTTCAAACAAGCAAAGAAAGTGACTGGTGATGGCTTTGTTCTGTTCCTGGCCCTTCTGGGAGGGCCATGCTGTGATCTAGTCAACCTGATTGCTTTGGCAGAGCCTTTCCCCATTGCAGTGTAGCAGGGCTCAGCTCATGCTGCTGAGTTTGTAATAACCCTTGGAAGGATGTCAGATAATTGTAGAATCATAGAATGGTTTCGGTTGGAAAGGACCTTAAAATCATCCAGTTCCAACCCCACTGCCATAGACAGGAACACCTTCCACTGCATCAGGTTGCTCAAAGCCCCATCCAACCTGGCCTTGAACATCTTCAGGGATGGGGTAACCATTCTCTGGGCAACCTGTGCCAGTGCCTCACCACCCTTATACTGAAGAATTTCACTTCCCTCAACTTGCTGGCACTGCTTTCTTCGATGTTCAGGATGTGATTGACTTTCTGGGCTGTAAGTGCACATTGCCAGCTCATGTGTCATTTTGCTTGCATCCCATAGGAATATCAAGAAATTTTATAACCTGAAGCTGTCCTGTGTTTTTCTGCTTTGCAATTTTCAAAGAAATCAAGTAATAACATGTATGTTTATATAAAAGGCACTAAGTAGTTCTTTGTAGCTAATTATTAACAGCTGTAGCACCATTCAAACAAACTGGACAATAATATACACTGATCTCTGACAAATCTGCTATTCAAACCTTGGAATTTCCCATCAGCCCCTATTCAATAGTATAAATGGTTATTTTTTGTGAAGTGGCTAGAAGAACACCAGTCATGGTGCAAAATGCACTATCCCAGGACCTCTGCTGATCCCCTCTTTCCTGTTATCACCAAGGACAGTTGCCTGAGTGCCAAGAGTAGGTCTAGTTTTGAAGATGTGGCATAGAGGGAGATACTGGAGGAGCTTGGTTTTATAGTGGTTGTCTCACCCTTAGCACATTTGCCCCCTTGCAGAGCTCCCTAGATCACTTCTGCACAGCTGGTGAAATTAGGCAGTGGCTCTGCAGGGGGACCTGAAGTGCCCAGATGCTGTTAACTACCACAAGGAGTCAATAGTTGAGGCTGGAAGTGCATTTCACCTTCCTTCCTAACTCAATTACAGACTCCCTATGATGAAAACTCAGGGACAGAGCTAGAAAATGGTACAGGTGCCTACCACAGGATTTGTATACATACCTAGAGCTGTGCCATGCCCTTAGACACTATTTAGGCATCTAATGCCACTTGATGAGCCTTTGATACTCACTGTTTTCCTCCTGGGTTGACAGATATGCTAGGTAGACCTCTCCCCATGTTCTGAAAGCTGGGAGAGATGCTCTAGAGCTTGTAAAATGGCACAAGACACCTACATGGGGACAAGAGAATTGAACCACTCACACCAGTGTTCACAATTGCAGCCCAGCATCCTGTTGTTGAGTTTCCTTTTAACCCTGGCTCTTCTGCCTCCCTGATGCCATCAATCCTGTTCTTGCATATGCAAAGAACTGAAAAGAGCAGGGCTGTACCAAGATGTCCTTAACACTTGCAAGATGGTGCCTCACGCATCACACAGGTAGGGAAGAAGACATGCATGCACCTTTTGTCTAACACTGATTTAAATCAACCTAGGAAGAAATCTAAAAGATAGAGCATGTGGACTTTTGTGGACTTTCACTTCTTCTTTGAATTGAACTCTGGACAACTCAGGTGAGTTAAATTCAGGCTGAGGGTATCTATACCATCCATCTCACTGCCCCCTGATTCCATGAGTGGTGCAGAATCATTGCCTGTCTCCAAAGCCCAATGGATGTTAAAGAAATAGTTGCATAGTTCAGCTGTTTAGCATCTGTCCCTCTGCTTGGAGACAAAAGCCCATCTGGGCTCCACATCTGTGATGGGTTTTGAAAGTTCAGTTTGAGATTTGTGCATCTGACTGTCTGAACCAGCTTTGTGGTCAAGGGAAATCTAGTCAATGAGTCTATGGACAATACAGTAGCTCAACTGAACAGGTTTAAAGCTCTAATTTAAGGTGAGATGAATAGGTCTGCAGGTTTAGTGAGTGCAATTCCATTACAGTCAATGCAACCAGAGCCCATGTATCAGTTTAGAGCAACCTGATCTGCACTGTAAGATCTTTAGGAGTGAAGTAGTGATAAAGAGGAAAAGGATCAAACCCCTCTCTCTAATCTAGATGCATGGAATTGCCTCAAGATGGGATCTAAAAGCACTGAATAAGGACCATGTGAGGGTCAGGAATGCCCTTTAGATGTTGGATGGTCAACACGTGATAAATTTAAGTCTGAACTCTCTTGAGTGCTTCTGGGTCAGCTTTCATACGAGTAGCCATTCGCGTGGAATCACTTTCCACTTAAAGGGAGGAAAAAGAGGACATGGATGAGGCAGCTCTGTGCTTATTCAAGTGAAAACTTAAACGTCTAAACAGTGACAGTGAGCTGGATTGCATTCAGTTCTTGGATTGATTTGTCACAAATCCCTGTACTGCTACTCTCAAATTCCCTGCACTCTCTCTTTGCACCTAACAAATAATACTCAACTCTTTCTTAGCACCTGTGTGCCAAGACATTGTGAAAGCACTGGACGTAGAAAGGAGCTAAACAATGCTCTGTAACATTTTCTGTAGTGTTGTTTAATGGTTACTTTTTATAATGCTATTTTTTCCCTAGACTGTGACTGTGATGGATCTATGTGGTGTTCCCTTCTCAGATAGTTTTCCTTCGGTTGCCCTGTTGAACTGGTTTCTTGTCACTTCAACAGCAGTAGGGCTGGTTTTGGAATGTACAATTTAATACTTTGGTATTTGGGCAAAACTGGGAGAGATCATAGAATGGTAGAATCATAGAATGATTTGGAAAAGAACCTCAAAGATCATCCAGTTCCAACACTCTTGCATGGGCAGGGACACCTTCCACTGGATCAGGTCGCTCATAGCCTCATCCAATCTGGCCTTGAACACGTCCAGGATGGGGCACTCATGACTTCTAGACATTAGGAAAAATTTCTTCACTGAAATAGTGGTCAGGCACTGGCAGAGGCTGCCCAAGGAGGTGGTTGAGTCACCATCCCTGGAGGTGTTTAAAAGATGGGTAGATGAGTTTCTCAGGGACATGGTTTAGTTAGCAGACAGGTACAGTTGGACTCGATGATCTGAGGTCTTTTCCAACCAGATTATTCTATGATTCTCTGGGCAACCTGTGCCAGTCCCTCACCACCCTCATAGGAAAAAAATTCTTTCTAATACCTAATTTAAATCTTCCCTAAATCTAATCTTCTAAGATGAGATCTTGGAAGTGCAGTTCTGAAATTTTTAAGTCTCTCCTTGATCAGCATCTTCCCAAGACAGAGATGCATTTTGCTGTCATATATATGTCCAATGCAAAAAGCTTGCCCTGTGACATTTACTCACCTGTACTGCTTCCAGGGAGGTGGTTGAGTTGCCATCCGTGGAGGTGTTTAAAAGGCAGGTAGATGAGTTCCTTAGGGACATGGTTTAGTAAGGGGACAGGTACAGTTGGACTTGATGATCTCAGAGGTCTCTTCCAACCAGATGATTCTATGATTCTATGGGTTTTTTTTCTGTGCCATTTGATAATTTATAGTATCCTTTTATAAGATAATGACATGTAATCTCGTAGGCTGGTTTTGATTTGTCGTTGCAGTTGACAGTGCACCTCATCAGGAGGGTAAGGCAAAATGCAAATCACCTTTGTCCCAGAGCCTTTGATAAACTGAGACTCTGTAGGAGAGAGGATATATATGGTACAAGGAAGAAATCTATTATCCTTGAAAGGAAAGAGAAAGGCTAGAAGTTTTTCAATTATGGATGCAATACTAATGAGGAGAGAAAGACTAATACACCATGAGCTGGTATTTCTGTTAATCCCAGTATTTTTTGACCTGGGAGACTTAGGAAATCTCAGTTTAATAGTGTAGCACACATTTGGGAGAGAGGGTATTTCAGGAAAGAAAGAAAAAAATCACTACCTGAGCTGGTGCAATTATAATTCCACAACAAACACCCTTATTTTATAGCACTCTTTCAAAAAGCTATGTGATGCTGGTCTGTCCTGCCAAAGAAGGAAGCATCAGAAGGAAGTTCAACCTTTTACTCGCTCCTGGTTCACCCTGAGAAGGAACTTTTTTGAGGTTCATAAAGACAAATGTGTAAGTACAAATGTTATTTTCCTGCAAGACACACTTAGGGAAAAAAAACACAGGCTGTTTTCAAGAGTCTACAGCAAGTGAAATTCCCACTTGGGTAAGTATGATTAAATTGTGTGTTGCATGCCAGAGAAACAATGGGTTTGCTCTTAAATGTGTTGTCTTGAGGTATTAGTGCATCCAAGCTGAGGCTGGAGACATTCTGATCCTCTCAACATGGCTTTCTGGCACTGACACACACCAAAATATATGGTGACTTGAATCTCTTTGCTATTTTTCCTGTTCTTGTTCCACTGACCTGACCAAGAGATAAGCAAGTACGGGTTTAATCTAGCACCCATTATGCTTGAAGTCTTTATAGGCATAGAAAGATGACATTTGGATCTCTCCTGGCTTTATGAAGTTACATGCTTTGCACATGCTTTTTTTCAGTCAATTTATTATCATCATATTTTCTAGACGCAAAATCCAACATGAGAGCAAGGTGTTTGAACAAAGTGGTTTGTGTTGATTCCAGTAACAGAGAAACACCAAATATATCACAAAAATGAGTAAGTACCACCCCGAAGTGCTTGCAATGGAAAATATCACTCAACAAACACATAATGATGGAGGTTGAATAGAACTGGAAACTGCAGGCCCATCAAAACTGTGATTGCTATTGTTAATATTAATGTTTAAATATGTTTACAAGTGCTGATTTAAGTAGTATTTGAAAGTAACACTCTTACTCCCTGTCCAGTGTATGACCTGTTTTAGGAATGCAAGTGTCTTAGGATGGGCAAGAAGGGTAAAAATATCAGAATCAGGTTTTGTTGGAATTATGAATTTACTGTGAATACTGACACAAATTATTAAATTCTAAATTATTGGAGCATCAAACAAAGGTCTTCTCATGGCCATCTATTGTTCTGACAATGGTCACTTCAGAGCTGCCTCAACCTTGTGTCCAAAGCAGAAGAGATCAAGGCAAGCTGTACACTTTGTTGTGTCCTCTGATCCAAAAAACTTCAGTCAGCCAGGTAAAGAATGGTCGTGATGGGCAGACAGCTTCTGCCCATTATAGGAAGATGAATGTCACTCTCTTAAGGAGAACTATTTTGTATATTTTGTAAGGCACTGATTGATTCTTCTTGGGAACCTGGCATTGGTCAGCTAAAAGGTGATCTCTGCATGTTGCCATCTTGCTGCGTGGCCTTTCAGCCCTCTCTTTAGTAAGGTTGTCTTGAGGAAAACCTCGTTTTCTCCTAAATGAGGTGCCATGGATCCATTCTGCAAGAGAGCTACTCTTCTCAGTACCACGGTGGGCAACTTTGGTCTTGATTCCACTTAGAGAAAAGGACTTAATTTCACCCATGTCAGGTGTAAATGTTTGCTGCTCAGATCCAAATGGGAATATAAGGCAAATTGACACCTAAGAGAAAGCCTGCTGCAATTTAAATCACAAATTTAGCTGCAGCCTGGCTGTTTACAAGCCCACAGTAAATGGACTAATGTCAAGAGGTGATGATAAGTGTGCCTGCTGTTCTGAAAGTGGCTTGTTATCCAATAATATATGTCTTAAATTTGAGACAATATTAAGTTAAACATGTTGATTCAGTGGAATTTGGTATCCAGCAGAGATGCATCTATTTGATGAAGCACTTCAAAAATAAATTAACAGCTTTCCTTGGACTCTCATATTGACATATCCTGCTCAGTAATAGCAAAATCAAAACAAGAACACTCAGTTTTGTCAGAGTGAAATATTTGGCACCAGTGCAGCCTGAAAAGAAATTTTGAAGTGTTTTCCTAGAACAGATCTTCTAATTTGCAGCAACATCATTCATATATTTGGTGATAACTTGAATGAAAATTAGAACGTTGTAACAAGACTTACATGCAAAATCTCTGTTTACCTGGTGAATATGAATGTATGTGAATGCCATAATGGAATTTGGCTTTATTAGTCACTCTGTAGAGAATTTGATGAATGTTGAAATCTAGCCAACTTCTGTTAGCACTGATAGAACTTATCTATGCTTAGGTTGATCAATGGCTTATCTATGCTTAGGCTGATCAGTCTTAAATGTGCTAGAGATGCATAGGATTAGAGGCTTTGACCTAATCTAATGCATTCCACCTGGACTGCTTTATACTCATTCGAGCTTAGGGAAAGATTTAACAATAGATCAGTGTCAATTAGAGATAGTTTTGTGATACCCATTTTCATCATTTCAGACCAAAGTGTTGTGAGATTTGCACATCTTTTAACCTCAATGTTAGACTTAATTCAGCTGTGAGTGAGATTTCACAATCTTCTTCAGGGCACAGATGCTTCCCTCTTCATTTGGCACTGTGAATCTCTTCTACTGCTTAAAATACTTCCCATGTTCCCACAGATACTTGCAACTTGCTAAAAATTTGTAAAAATCTGAGCATTCCAGCATTCTTATTACTGGCCACAAAGACCCTCATCCTTAGATAGTCCTTAAATAGTCCCTATTTAACTCAAACAGAAGATTTCCGTGAGCTCCAGGGGATTCTAGGGCAGCATCGAGTTGTCTGAACGTAAACATCAGACGCCACTACCCTAAGTAGGTACCTGTGGGTGGCTGTCAAAGATGACACAGGATTTATGAGAAGCAGCAGAGGCTCCAGAGGCTGGGAAGGATACACCTACCGTGCCTGAGATGACAATAGGTGCTGAGACATTTAGGCAGCTGAACTGGGAGTTGAATAGGGCTGTACTCTACAGTTCTTGCCACATTTGTTAGTTAAAAGTGGTTTTGAAAAGGTCTTTTCCCTCCCATCTCATCTTTTATCTTAATTTGTTCATGCAGTGATCAGGCAGAGTTTATGCAGCCAATTTTTACTTTATGCTTCCTGTAACAGTAAGATTTATTTTTATGGTCTGTAAGAAGATCTGGCTGGGAACAAAGATATTTGGGAGCAAGTTTATACTGGAGAGGTTTTTTATTTGTTTTGTTGGTTTTGGTTTTGTTCTTTCAATTAAGATCAAACCAAACCCCAGAATGAGGGTGTGTCTTGGTTAAAAATTTCCTAAATGTAGTTTTCACTCATAACTGTGATTTATGTTGTTATCTTGAAATTAAGAGCAAGTGAGAAGCCACCTCTTCTAGCTCACTCAACTTGTTTGTCTTATTTCTTCTATTTGTTTTGATATTTAATTAGAGAGAGATTCTTCTAGAGGTTGGTTGATCCCTCCCCTCCTATTTTAACAACAACTGAACGCTTTCTGGACACAGCTGTCTTTTCATTATCTGGGAAACTTGTTTAGAGCAGAGTCTAAACTTAGGGTAGAGAAATGTCTAAGTGACTTGACCAGGGTTTCACAGGAGGTCAGTGGCAGAGGAAGGAGTGAAAATTTTGTCTCCTGCAATACTTCACCATCTACTTCACTTCACCATCTACTTTGCTTGAAAGCAGCCTACCTTGTATATGAGTAAGCATGAACCAGCCTCTTATAAATATCCCTCCCATGTTTGCTCTTGTCTGGGGAGTGAAAATGAGAGAGGAGTTTGGTTTTGGTTTCATTTCTTTTAATCTGTGTAACATGCCAGGATCATATAATGGAAACAAGTCAGTGGCAAAACACTGAGGTAGACTGTATTCAATTCCAGGAATGGAATCTGATTCTATGTCGTAACAACATCTGGGGAAAAGAAAACTTATCAGATACAAGGCAATTTGAATTAATTAGAAATGTATTTGTACTCTAAAAAACATGTTATAATGGGAAAATTAACAAATATGAAAAGAAACTCATCAGGACTGTTGCTGTAATTGAGTAAAGGTTCCTACTGTTAATCTGAAACACATAACTAATTCAGAAGGCATATGTCATAGTCACTGTGGATAATGTGATTGACACATATATATGTGCACTCAGACTCATTACTGTTCTGAGTCTTCAATTTAAACACACTGAGTTATCACCTCATTCCTCAAATGTAACATTCACACCATTCTTGATTATGTCTGGTTGTGCAAGAATCAACATTAAGGTGATTCATCAAAGTTCCAAGGCAGGAGAAGTGATTATTTTTATTACTTGCTGCAGTTTTCCCAGTCTTACCCTACAGCCCAGCTCAACTCTAATGGATAGATCTTGCCAAAATTTGGAAATTATGACCAGTGATGTCCCTTTTCATCTGAAGAACACTAAGCTCAGTTTCCAAAGTGGTTTACACACCTGGGACCATGGAGGTGTGCAAGCAGGCTGTCTCATTCCAGTAAAATCGATTGCATTCCTGTGAAGGATTACATTTAAAAACTCTGCCCAGCAGCTGTCTGTATCACCTGGTACATTGACTGTTAGAGTCAGCCCCTGACTTGCCTCTGAGTCCTCAGACCTCATCTTCTGACCATTCCCAGGGCCATTCCAGGTTTCAAAACTTCCATCACTTTATGGGAGCAAACTGAATATCTCTATAGAGAGAGTTGTGGAGCCAAAGAGAGTGTTGTAGGTTTCATAGGAGGAAGACTGTGAACAAGCCTTGAAGTTGCTTATGAGATGCAGACCTGAACTTTTATAGGCACCTGGTGTGATTGTTCCGAAATGCTTTTCTCTGACTGGAATTTATGAGACATCTTTGTGCAGTCTGTAAACAAGATCTAAATCATGTCCAGTCTAAATTCCCAACAATTGTAAGCAAGAAAGATCTAACTGTGGTTCATGCACCGTCAGGTAAAGTGTCCTGTCCATATGAGAAACAGTAAAAGATCCTACAAGGACCTTGTTACGTTCAAATCTTTAGCAACTGGAAATTAGCACAGCTTGATTGTTGCCTGCACGCTTTGAGTGTCAAATACCAGGTGATATCCTGACCCTGTAGCTGAAACTCCCTCTTCTGCTTTCTTTTTCTGGGACCATAGTAATTAAGAGGTGCCACGTGGCAACGCAGCACCGTTATCCAAATGGCTCCCGGTTTAATTTCATAGGTGGTTCCATTTTGTCACTTTGGTCAGCCACAGAAGCCACATTTTGTTTGTGTGCTCTCCCTCTGGAAAGAGAAAAGACCAGAGTGACCATAAAGATGACAACTCCAGTTATTGAACACTATACCTCATCCACAGAAGTGGTTAGTTCTGTTTATAACTACAAGGTATTTATTTTATGCTGTGTTTTACATCCCTGAAGCCTGGCCTTTATTTTTGAGCTGCCACACTGCCACCACGAGTAGGGAACAAAATTTAATGAAGTGACCTATTACCTGTGGTTGCACAAATATCCTCTGGCCTCTCCTAGACTGCACTTCAACCTCGACTCTCTTATGTAGCATTGCCTAATGATATACATTGGTGTTCAAATGTCCCAGAGGCTCACCTTTCATCTCAGGCTTTTGGGCATGAAGAATTGTTGTTGACTGGCCTAAAAATCATTGTGAAATAATTTGGTCTTTACAGTCTTAAAAGCACTCTTTTGTCACCAAATGCAGCAGGTACCTGAGCAGTTTCTGTTGAGTTTTCCCACTGCAAGGGGGTCCAAACACCAGGCTCCACCAGTCTTGAGTTTCTGGGATGTGCACAGAAAAACTCAGGGCATTTGGCCTGTTAACATGAGGCATCTTTAAGATTTGTGGTTGCTCTTATTTCCCAAGACTTCTGGCAATCCTGAGCTCGTAGAGGCCACAACAGCTTTGCTGGCTGCAACTTCTCATGGTCTTTGTGGTGCATCTTTCCTTTGAAGCTTGGAGGGAATAACAGCAGTAGGTCTTTAAGTAAGATGAGAAAACGTTGCTGAGCTCAGTAGCTTCCCCGAAATTCTGCTTTCTAGCAGTCATCTCAAGGGAAGAGAGATTCCATTTGTTGACTCCCTGTGAAGAGACTCTCAAGAAGTCCCAGAAAATGATCTTTGAAAAGCTGTGTGCATCAAACAGCTACAAGAGAAAATGAGTGTGTTTGGCTTTGATGTTTTTGATGCAGTAATTTCATTGTTGGCCTTATTATGGCAGCAAGGCATGCATTAACAGGGCATAATTTACTTTAAAAAGGAGAGCAGAAATATTTACTGTCTTCCTGGTAATGCAACTGTCATGTTATGTGACCATCTATCAGGCATGAGAGCTTCTCATATTTATATGCAGATTTGTTATTTAAGCATATTTTATGTAAATGCAGGAGGGGAGGGGTTGTTCTTTCTTTTACTGTACACCTATAATTTATTTATATCAGAGCAGAGAAGTAAAAATAAAATCTTCATCTTTACAGTGTTACAAGAAGAGAGTCTGCAAACACAGTCTCTTTTCTTGTCTCCTTAGAGACTGCATTGGCAGTGTGGGACTTTCCGTGCCCCTCTGAGCATTACTGAAATTGTCACACATTAAGGCTGTTTGATCAGCAGAGCCATAACCTGGTTTTAGAAGCATTTTCCCTGGATCTAAAATATTAACAAAGGCTATTCCAGTTTATGATGTTCCTTTTTCTTTGGAGGAATGGTAAGGAGCAGACTGAAAGCTTAAGGACACCTTTAGCCTTTCCTTTCTTCAGTTAGACCAGGTGAGTGCTGTGTGGACTCTTGATTTCCTAATACTTGTAGGACCAGGATCAGCCTTAGAAGAAAAACAACTCCCGAGGGTGAGCTATGGCTTAGGTAGACCTGTTCCTCTCCTGAAGGCCCATATTTTCTCCAACTCTGTGGTGAGTTGGAGGTTGTGCTGTTCCTCAGACTTGAAATGCTGGCACTAATGCTACGCAGAGCTGCTTAGTTTAGTGCTAAGTGAGGTCTCTTTGCAAAGCACTGCATCACATGTATTTAAGCTGTGGAACCCCTTCCTGCAAACGTGGTGGATTTTAGACATTTACATAGATTCAAAACGGGACTGACAAGTTTGTGGAGGGGGAAAAATCAAATCCATTAAGGCCTATTCAATTTCAAGACAATATCCCTAATACATAAAATACTTAAGATTCAAAATGATGCAGAGTATTTAGCTATGTGTTTGCCTGTGCTTTCAGTCTTCCTTGAGCATCTGCTGGTAGAGACGAGTGGAGAGGTAAAGGTGTCTCTGGTCATGAAGCTTTCAAGGCAGAAGCTATTTGCTTGATGGGGGCTGGATATGAGCCTTGTACAGGTCCAGAATACTGCCTGCCTTCCTTATTCTCATGTGCTGGCAAGAGGAACTGGATCACCTAAGGTAGCCGTGTTTTAAATTGGGTAGTGAACCCGTAGCCACCTCAATTTCCTGCTTGGAAATTGCTCTTTGCAGTAGCTTTTTCCTGCTGCTGAGGAGGGCACCTCCTGGGACACTGCTGAAGAGGATCCACGCTGCCCAGATGAGCAACTGTCAGAGCACAGCTTTTTTCTGGAAGGTTTTCTAGCAGGAAGGAGCCCAGAGTGAGCTCAGGCAGTTTGGAAGCGATGTCCCACTATGGATAGGGTGGCTCTCACAACACTATGCAAGGCCAAGCATGAAGGAAGTACTTGAGGGGGGTTTCTCACATGATGAGACCAGGATTTCATGTAATATTGCCTGCAGTTTCCCTTCTGATGAAATTATTAGGCTGAACTATTCTCAGTGCTGTATTGAGAAAGAACACTTTTTTCCACTGTGGGAAATAGCAAGTTACTATACTGAACTATATATAGGAGACCCACATCCTCCATCCTGCCAGTGGAGTTCGTTTAATGTCAGTGAACTTCCATGACTTCTTACCAACAGGAATCTCTTTTCACTTGGTCCTCAAGCTTCTGGTAAGAGTTATCCGCTGAATAAACTTCTCTCTTTGGTAAAAGGCTTCTAAATTTCTTCAGTGTATGAAAAATTTACTTATTTGAGAACTGATCACTTCAGTGCTCTGTGATTGTGAACCTACAGATACTAAATGAGAATATTTATACAGCAATTCAATTACTTATATTGTATTGCCAGCTTCTTCTTCAGAGCACAAAGTGAATTAACAGGTTTGTTTTTCTTCTGTGGCATCCAGTTAGGTTGGTTGATGTTATCTGGGAACCTTTCCCAGAGGTTGTGTGTAAGACATTTTGCATCTGACAAACAAGAAATAACTACAAACAAATTCATGCCCCTCTGTTTTCTGTATCTGAGGTCATGAATAGGGAGTGTTCAAAGTAAGCATCCAGAAGTCTTACAAAGGACATGTGAAGCCTGAGTGTTAATTGGTGAAAAGAGAGGAATTCCACAGATTTCTTCCTACCCTCTTTTTCCCCTCCAGCAGAGAATTTATTGATTAGCAGTTGCAGAAAGGATAAGTATGCTGCATGCCTAATTTCAAATCGCCTTTCCTTAGATCAAGAGGGCAGCAGAATTACCAGGCAATGTTAATGAGGTTCCAGGGAGACCTTACAGCAGCCTTCCAGCACTTAAAGGGACGCTCTAGGAAAGCTGGGCAAAGGCTCTTATCAGGGAGTGCAGAGATAGGACAAGGGGTAGAATTTTTAAGTTGAAAAAGGGGAAATGTAGGTCGGATATTAGGAAAAAAATATTTCCTGTGAGACTAATGAGACAGGTTGCCCTGAAAAGTCATAGATGTGCCATCCCAGGAGGTGTTCAAGGCCAGGTTGGATGAGGCTTGGAGCAACCTTATCCAGTAGAAGGTGTCCCTGCCCATGGCAGGGGAGTTGGAACTGGATGATCTTTAAGGACCCTTCCAACCCAAACCATTCTGTGACTCTATGATTCTATTCATATCTGCATTGAGAGATGCAGACCTGCCATCTGTGGTGCACTTTACTTTGTGTGAAACCCAATTCGTGAAACCCAATTTCTCATTACTTAAAGGCAAGTATCTCCCCTCTGCTCACTTGTGACACCAAGTCAGCCTGATTCCTCATTTTTTTGCTCTTGGGTGCTGCCCTCAGAGCATTCCTTGAGACTGCAGGTACAGCAACACCTGTGTCAAAGTTAGTCACTGGGACTTTGCATCAATTTTCCATGTATGAGTGATAGAATCCATTCTGTGTAACCTGTACATGATGAGGGAGGTAGGGATTAAGTGATATTTCCCTGAGCTCACCTGAGTGGCAAATGTCCATGAAAATGTAGTCTGTCTTTCTAGCTTCTCAGAGCTGCTGCTGCAGACACTGAGCAAATGTTGCATTTCAGTAGATTTAGTTCTGTATTAGAAGCTGCTGGATGAAAGGTAGGTCAGTTTGCAGTGTATTTTAGTCCAGAGTCTCTCCATAGTATCCATTTAAACTTAGATTACCAGAGATATTATCCCAGTAGCTAGCACATGGTCAGAGATGTCACAAATCTCCCAGCAGATGTTCTGTAGCCTATGTTGGCAGTTGGCATCATTGAAATTTATTTGTATGACCATGTGTTTCTGAGGTCCCAGCTACAAATTAGCACTCAGCTGTGGTGAATATGTAGGCATTGAAGCACACTCATCCACAAAATCTTAGAAGATGCTTGTAGATGCATGTAATTTCCAAGGGAAGTAGCTGTTCTGATTTCCTCCTAAAGGAATATTAATGCTACAGTCAGCTTCTTTAGAGCTGTAGCCTTTGCTTATGTCCTGATGCCTGAAGGGCCAGTGGGAGCCAGTTCACTCTGGAATGGAGCACAGCCCGAGTGAAGCTGCCAGCAGAAACACAGCTATACCAAGAAATGAGACTGTCAGACTTCTGCTTCGTAGGAACTTTGAGGCAGTTGTGCACCAGGAGATGCCAGAAAAAAAGCATGGAAAGACCAACAACCTCCATACCATGAGCGGTGTTTAGCTGTACCATAACAAAAGTCCTTACTCTTAACTAATGCTCTCATTTTCAGTAGGTGGATTGGTAGCTGTAGAAAGCCCAGATTGCTCCCTCACCTCTGAAGTTGTGGTCAGTAAAATGGCATCAGGCTCAGTCATCTCCCAGTGGTGCTTGGACAGGTTTTCATCCCATAAGAAAGCATTTCTATTCCTCCACACCATTTTGGTACAAGAAAGGGTGAACTGGGATCAGACATGGTGGTGACTTGTTAATTTCTCATGCAGCACTCACAGACTAAAAGCCCATTGTATGACGTTACATTATCCCAATTACAAGATGGGGTATGCCCCAAAGGAATTACAAAACCTAAGCTGTGCTGTCTCTTTCTCTTTAGCAATGAAGGGAGACGTTACTCTTTTACCAATTTACTCCTTTTAGAAAAAGTTTTCCATGAGCTCTGTGGCATATTTTGCAAGTTTTCCATTTTCTGTATTTATTCATTATTTCTGCCTGCAGCTTAAGTCAGAGATAATTGCTATTTCTTAGCAATAGTACAAGGTGAGGTGGCTCCCTGGTGTGCTTGAAGACCTTCAAAATCTTGCCAGGTATTCCAGCAGTGAGACAGAATGCATTGTAAAATGGTTGCCTGCCACCCCCAGCAGAATTTGAACACATGAAACATGAAATGAAAAATTACTCAACCTCTAGGTAGGCCAATTAAAGAGGAAAAAAAATCCAACTCAGCAGCAAAGGCTATGTGTATGCTGTTGTATCTGGGAAAGGATTGCACAAAAAAGGAGTTGAGCATCATCTAATTTTTAGAAATTAATAGGTACAGTGGGACTGGATTACAACAATGCCCTTTTCTCAGAAGGAAAATTTAGTCTTCCTAAAATTACAGCTTACGTATGCCAGCACAAGGAAGCAACAAGGGAATGGTTCTGCCGTGCTCCCAGCCAAGTTTCATCCATCAGCTGGAGATTCTAATGCCAGTCAGTGTCAGCTCTGGTACAGCTGGGGAAGAGACGTCCCTTGATCATATGTACCCCAGGATCTGGCTCTATTAGCTGGATTTTGGAAGTAAAGTCAAAACATCTCTTTGAGAAGCTCGTGGCACAGATGATTGAAGATGTGCATTGCACAATGCCGAGTTTGGAGACTCTGATTTGCCATCAGAGCACTCAATACTGTGTGGGGAGTGGCTCAGCCATCACCCTGTTAGTTGTCTTCCAAGGTCTGAACAGTGAAATCGACACTTATTACTGATCTGAGAAGAAAAAGAGCAAAGGTCAGCTCTGATGGAAATCGCCGTCATTCCACATACTCCCAGGCTGAGAATTGCCCCTCCAAAGAGTGGGGATGGTTTGGATCCACGGACACAGCTGGACCCCTTTCAGCTCACTCACAGTCCCCCATCGCTGGACAAACACCAAGTCACCAGTTGCAAAGGGGTGTCATGCCTGCAATAAATCACCCAACGCTGAATTCCAGGCAGAGCAGCTAATAAATGGAAAAACATTCTGCGGTCGTAAACCCCAGTGATAACTAAAACACAAAGCAACTGAAGCTGGAGCAACTTTACTTCAGCTCTATAAAACGAGGAGTCACGCAGAGATTTGGAAAAAGCTTTTTTCCCCAACCTGGCAAGTGTTGTCTCAAGCAGTAAATCACAAAGCCAGTATGGTTGTGGGTCTGCCTTGGGAGCACTAAGCTTTGACTGTGCTAATCTAGAAAAAAGAAAGTCTCTGAGTGTTCTACCTAATACAGAAGATCTCCTGGGTCACACTGCCTGGTCTTCTCTTAGAAAGTCATGAGTCAGAGCAATCAGATTTACATTTGCCTTGCCAGTCACCAGAGGTGTTTGTGTGCTACCAGCTGCTTATATAATCTTTCCAGCTTCCATTGCATCACTGCACTCCAGCTCTCATCTGCTGTGTATAAAAGTCATTACTGGACCTCAGAGACACTCTGGCTTTTCCTTTTTAGGTAAAAACAAACAAATAAACAAAATATTCAGCTTTGCCTGCGTGATTTCTTTGTGGTTTTAAAGAAGAATGAGAACACGGGATTTTTTTTTCCAGTCCCTGCCTTGAAAAGTATGTTTTATTTCCTTTTCCCAAAGTGCTTGTGATTTGAGGAAAGACCAGAAAAAATATTATAAAGTGCTAATCTTTCAGCCAGTATATCTGATAGACATGTGGAAGAAGGTGTGTAGATGGACATGTCTTTAGTTGTTATCCACAAGGACCAAAATTGCAACTCCTAGTGTAGAATTGATCTTTGTATTGCGAGTACTGGCATGAAAACAGAGCAAATTTTTAAAGGCAGTGTCTTAGTTTATAAGAATAAATGCAAAATATTCAAGAAAATTGTAAAAGAGAATCTGTATTTTTCCTCTTATTCTCCAGAGAAAGGCAATTCTCCTGATCTGTCTCTCTGTTATCAATAATATGTTGGAGTGTCTCATATCTTTAATATTCATGTCATTTTTTTCAGTAATCAAACGAAAAGCCTTCCACCATTGTCTTTGAGGGACATGACACCAAGGTTTTAAATGAAGATCTGAAAAGACACGTAATATTTGAGACATCTGAAACATTTGCATTGACATAGCAGATGCAAACCAGGACCTACAAGAGACTTAAACTGTCTGTGGCAACTGGTGACAGGGTATCCTAGCTCATCTCTGGTGACACTAATGGCTGTTCAAGCAAATGAGTCATGCTACTATGTAGGACTCTGTAGATTAATAACTCAGCCAGCTGAGTGGTAGTGAGGCTTTGCATCCCTAGCAGTATGACAGAGCTGCTGAGCCTTCTGGTATTGCATTATACAAATTCATTACCTACTAAACACATGTTCCTTCCAACATCTCCACCAGCTAATAAGTAGGAACTCATTCTACCTCATATTTCTGGAGTGAAAACAAGAATGTGAAGCACTAAACTACTGCAGTTTTTCACATGTGATCTAGTTACACACTCGATCAGCCCAGTATCTCTGCAAAGGAGCATGAAAGAGTATCTTGGCATAAGTCACCTGATGTCAAAACATCCTCCTTATACTTTGGCATTGTTGTATTGCTGATGCAGCATCCTTGTATTGTCAAAAGCCTGTTAAGATCTTCCACCCAATGGCTTAATTATGATGTACGATAGGATTTATTTATTCACATTAACAGCAGTAATTTGTGACTATAACCCAAGTTGTGCCATCTCAATAAAGAAAAAGGGAGACATTACATAGAGAAGTAATAACCTTTAGGTCCCATTATGGAAGACCTGGGCCACAAAATTGAATTACTTAACCCTTCATGAGTCACTGAATATCTTCAGCAATGATAGATCCAAATTCTTGCTGTTAAAATTCTTGCTGATTGCTGACTCCAACTTGTGGCCAAGTGTCTGCACGTAAAGCTCTGGAAGTTACAACTCAGCACAGAGATTCAGTAGTGTGTTATTCCCAATGAACCTGAAGAACCATCCAAGCCCACTGGCCTCATGTGATGAAAAGACATTGTGCCTGGAGTGTGAGGTTAGAGAAAGAAGCAACAGTGTTGGCACAGTGCGCCTGCCTTTCCTGTTCACCACAAAAGCTGAGCAAACATTGCTACCTGAAGCCAACTCAATCCAGAGCAGGGGATTTTCCACCCAGGAATGATCAAAATAGCAAACTACTGAAAAGGCTTCTTGAAATGGATATTTTCTCTCCAAGTCTTCTGAGGTATATACGACAACTAGATCTTTTCGTGGTTACGTTGTCATTCCACGCTGTAGTGATACCACCCAGGTGCTTGTCACCTGCCCAGTTTCACTATTACCTAGCCAGGCCTGAGGTTATGAGCCAAGTCTTGGGTCTGTTCTCTTCTGTGATATCCAGAACTAGACCTCTGAACTCTCAAAGTGACCATAAATGTTTAAATTAACTAATTTTTCTCCTCTTACGAATCACATTTCTCACTTGTTTTTATAGATGTGATTTAATTTTCTCAAACAGGCAAAAGAGAAATAATATTGAAACAAAATGTGATGTAGCAAAGTTTGCTGAGGAAGTTTCCCCAACATAAACTGGCAGAGCACAGAAATTAATCTGGTCCATAATTAACATCTAGTATTTGTGAAGCATTTTAAGACTATGCACACATAATCAACAGATAAATGAATTTAAGCCTTGGTTAAATAGCTTTGAAGAACAGTAAGCATCTTGGTTTTAATTATGATACTGTCACTTAGGAGCCTGAAGGCTCCTATGCAAATGCACCTTTTCATCAGATGCTCTGTGTGTTACTTTCAGCTTTCAGGAGAGAATAGTAGTAAATAGGAGGTAATCTGAATGCTGTGACCCAAAACATAAACAACTACCAAAGAGCAATTCTTGTACAGTATCTTGTTTGTGGGTCAAAGCGCTGGATTATCAATACCTGCACCACCCAGAACTTCAAATAGACTTGATTCCTACTGATAGCATTGGGATTTATGGGCCTGGGACATTTATGCAATTCATGTTCAAGACCCACATTTGTAAGTCATAAGAGAAAATTTTATTGAAGGTCTTATGCAACATAACTTCCTTTGAAAGTGTTGCCACTTGGAAGAATGACTTATCTCAGATAAACAACCTTCAAAAACAATCAGACCCTGGCTCCATGCCTGAAGCCAAACTGGAATGCTATCTGCTGGACTGGGAAGAACCACACAAGATTTGAAATGTTGATTTTCAGCTGTTTTCATCTGCTGTGTAAAGAGAAGATAAGGGAAAGACAGAAATGAGAACTAATAACAACCTGTTCTTTATTGAAGCTTATAATCTCCCTGTTAAATAAATTAATTTGTATATAGAGGAATAGATAAGAAAATAATTAATTTTTAATTACACATATCACTTTGCCAATAAGTGAAATACTGAAGCAGATGGTTTTGTTCATGACTGTGGTTTTAATAGTACATGTCTCAGACAAGGTCATGCACAAAAAGTTTGAGAGGAAAACAGAATAACCTTCCTGTTAGAAAATGTAGAAGAACTGGGTAGATCTACAGTAGTTGAGATCACTTGAGTGTACATGGTACACAAGCTGTTGAGGCATTTTCTAAGCTCCCTCATCTTTCTTCACCAAAGTCTTTAATTAGCTCACTACTGCACTGTAAAGAACTCCTCTTCAGGTTTGTGCCAGTCTCACATAGCCCATAGGCATCTGCTGATCTTCTACCTACACTTTTCTGTAGTGGCTCTTTTGGCACTTGAGTATAGGCAGAAAATTTTCCTTCTTACTACAGGCTGGTAGCAGACTCTGAATTCAGAGCCCTCACTACCTTCCACCTCTTCTAATCTCCAAGTTATTTAATTTCACTTGTGAGGCTCCTGTCAGTATAGTCTTCCTCTGCTTTCTTAAAGGACCTCTTCAGATGTCCTTGGCCTTTCCAAATTTTTGGGCTACAGCCTGTTAACTCAGTTTAATGATCAAAAGCTTCTGTCTTCCCAGGCTGTGACCGCCATTAATTGTAGAATCGTAGAATCATAGAGTCATGAAATTTTGAAAAGACCTGTAAGATCATCCAGTCCAACTGTCAAATGTACCAGTGGAGTCTTGCAGTCAGACACATCAACACAAATGAGCCTGTTTGTTAGAGGTAACAAAATGTTATCCTTCACTTCTTCTGCCAGCCCAGTGGAAAAGTCACGTGGCTTTGTGAAAATTTTTTTGGAGCTGTTTTCATAAACAGTCCTCTAGGAGCACCTTGTGCACGTGGGATGGAATCTGCCCATGTGGTGGTAAATCCCACCTAATTTTCCTACTGCTGATATTCTTTGCAATTTTGCCCATCATCTTGCACCTAGCAGAGACATCTTGTTATTCTGCAGTGGTTATATAGGTCCATGACACCACCTAAATATTGACCCACTGCCAGTGCTTTCCCTACAACCCTTCAACTGGGTTTTTCAGACCACAGTGTAAGACTGAGATCAGGCCATTTGAATACAAGTTGTGTGCAGGACTCCATTATGTGGATTGCAAATACTCTGCTGAAGTGCTTGTACTTTAAACCTGCTTCACATTCCGCAAGCATTAATCTCATTGAAAGCTAATCACATTTTTAAATGGGTCTGCATTTAAGAAACTTGCCTGACAGTCTTTTTTCTCCTTCATTATATGTCTCAGCACACCCTGCATGCATGGCATTTCAAATGTAGTCACAAAGGTAAAAAGTATAAAAACCTTCCTGAAAATAATGAAACATCTTATTTTTCACAATGGCAATAAGTAACTTAAACAAATTGCTGCTTACAAATTAGTTTTAAACAGTCTTTTATTTTTTTTTCAGTGTTCATTCGTGGTATTTATTTGAGTCAAAAACTCCCAGAAGAAACAGCCTGGTGTGCGGAACAATTTAACTAACAATATTCATAACTCAGCCCAGCCCAGCCTCTCCCAGAGAGAGGAGCAGTGATCCCCACAAGCAGGACTCATGCTCATCCTTGTGACCAACTCGCAGTCTTAGCCACTGTAAGCATGAGCCAAGGCCTCTCTAATGTTGAGGTCTGCAGGAAAGCCACTGTCCTTTTGGAAAATAAAGAACCAAGTAGCCTTAGACACCTAAACCAATCTTCTTACGTTTATTTAGAGTGAGTGGGCAGAAGAAATCATTAGAGCAAGATTTATCTGACCTGGTTTAGGCATGTAATTTAATATAAGCCAAGCTCTGCTTTCTGCCAAGGGGAGAGAATGCAACTGTGTTTATGTTCATTGCAATTTCCCACCAGTCACCGAGTGAGCCGTCTCATCATAGAGGATAACTGCTGGGGAAGGTGGTCCAGCCCAGACTTGAGGTCCCCCCCAAATGAGTACTCCGCTACCATTTAGGAATGGATGAGAAGAAGCAGTGGACAATGCCTTTTTATCAATTGCTGGGACTGGAAACCACATGAAGGACACCATCTCTCTAAGATGAGGACTACAGTGAATAGAGAGAAATTTTGAGGGAGGAACTGAAGTAAAAAGGCAAGGATGGGTGGGTGGGTCAGCCTGAGAAAGAGCAGAATATCTACTGCATGGTCTGATCAGGGAAAGAGCAGACTCTTTGCAGCAAGGCTGAGCAGGGCTTCCGAGGGCTTTGGCATTAGTCCTCTTATCTGCAGTTTCCAGATATATCCTGCCTATTCTGGGTTTATCCTACCACAGCATGGGCTCTGTTATAAAGTTTGCCCACAGGCACATGAATGACACCAGAGAGTGCAGTCTTATCACTGTGATGTCTGAATAGGGATGGGAGTTCAGGGGAGCCCCTGCTTACTGTCCTCGGGGCCAGGCCAGGAGATGCCTCACCGGGGAAAACTCTGGAAGATCTAGGAAAATGCCAAGCAAGAGGCAGCAAAAGTCCCTGGACATGCAGATTCATGACCAGACCCTAGACTTCGCTGTTTGGGAAGCCCATGAGGACTAGCTCAGAGGCACTGCCCCCTTAGAGATGCCTATATTTAGTCAGATGAATTTCTGTTTAAGAGCAGAGAGTTGTCGTGAGTTGAGCTGAAAGCAAAACAGATGCTCAGCCCAGCCAGGAGGCCATTATGCTGTGATTATTATTACCATATGCTTAATTTCCAGGTCTCTAGTGCTTGTAAATGATGGATGCTCTGACAAAAAAGTCCTCAATCCTGCAGATAACAGAAAGCATACAGAAAGATAATTCCCCTCCTTTATTCTAGTAAATCTCTATTGTTCAGGTAAACCAGCTGGTCATTATCACATATACACACACTTAGGCCCTGGAGACTTAAACCCAAGTTAGGATAATCCACTACTGAGCTGACAATGAGGGGTGACATGTGGTAAAATTAAATTTTTTGTAGTTAAGAGGTATTAAAAAGCCATTCAATGTAATGAAGTTGCTATCACAAATAAATTACAGTTCAGCAGGAAAGAATTATATTGAAAACTGATTGGCTGTAAAATTAATAATGTTTTGGGCAATGTATCTGCTCTTGGCATCTCAGTGAGGTGTCAGGCTGTGGCAGTGATCTCACCAGTCCCAGATATTTCACTGCAGCCCATCTTTTAGGAGTGATATGTTAAGTCTATGCTCCTGGGTATCTGGCACGGTTTCCCCTTATATTGTGCAAAAAAGGCACAGTTCTTATATGCTCTCTCTGCAGAGCTCTACAAGGCACATTTGCCCATGTGGGTGTCTGTCAGAGTGCCCATGTCCCTCTTCAATTCTTAAAACTGGGAGAAGTAGACCCTGTGCAAGGTATTTCTACAACAAGAGGTTTTGTTTTAACAAGTGGGTGTGTGACAGGAGGAGAGGAGTATTTTGATTAGCCTAAGGTGAATTTTAGCATGACAGCCTGGTATTCAGTTGTAGTGATGTCTCTGAAACAGGTGCCAGTAATTTGAACAGTAGTGGCCACACCTCCTTTATGCCAAAAAGAGCCCTTGCATAAAAAATTACAGCAGCAAATAAAGAGCCAGTACAACTTTCATAGAATCATAAGTTTGTAGAATGGTTCAGGTTGGAAGGGACCTTAAAGATCATGCAGTTCAGTATCACACAGTATCACAGTATCACTCTATCACAGTATCACAAGGCTGGAAAGGACCTCTGAGATCATCAAGTCCAACCTATAACCCAGCACAACACCAACCATCATCTAAACCATGGCACTCAGTGCCTCATCCAGCCTCCCCTTAAACACCTCCAGGGTCAGCGACTCCACCCCCTCCCTGGGCAGTTCATTCCAATGGCCGATCACCCTTTCAGTGAAGAACTTTTTCCTAACATCAAGCCTAAACCTCCCCTGATGAAGCTTGAGTCCATGCCCTCTAGTTCTGTCACTGGTCACCTGAGAGAAGAGACCAACCCCTGCTTGACTACAACCTCCTTTTAGGTAGTTGTAGAGAGTAATGAGGTCTCCCCTGAGCCTCCTTCAGGCTAAAAACCTCCTCTTCTTCAGACTAAAAACCTCCTCTTCCATGGGCAGGGACACCTTCCACTGGATCAGGTTGCTCAAAGCCCCATCCAGCCCGGCCTTGAACACCTCCAGGCAGGGATGGGTCGTCCACGACTTCTCTGGGCAACCTGTGCCACTGCCTCACCACCCTCACAGGAAAAAAATTCTTCCCAATACTTAATCTAATTCTCCCCTCTTTCAGCTTAAAACTGCTACCCCTTTTCCTATCCCTGCACTCCCTGATAAATAGCCCTTCCCCACCTTTCCTGTAGACCCTCTTTAAGTACTGGAAGGCTGCCATAAGGTCTCCTCAGATCCTTCTCTTCTGTTCACTTGGAGAACTGGGGGAAGATATCTCAGACCCTTTCTGTTGATACATGATGTGTCTTCATCCAAGGAAGAACCAGTTTTCTTACGCAGACCCTCTGCTCCTTGGAAAAACTTGTGCATGAATTGTTAGTGGAAGAGTCACATATCTTATTCACTAAAGAGTCAGTCACACTCAGAACTGTGGTTCTGTTATTGTCATATCTGTACAGACAAAAGCTGCTTATGGTTGGCGTAGGACCTGATTGCCTGAGGGCAGCTTGTCATTTCATCTTCCCTGTGCCCTTACTATTCTTCAATGAGATGATAAAAGCCAAGTTCGTTGTGTGTCCTCGTGTTTTTTTTCCCTCCTGTTCCATCCCCAAGTGCCCATTTAGGATAATGTGTGCAGGGTTTTTACTAGAAAATTTCTTTTCATGATGAACTTTACAGCACTGAGAATGGCTGTGGGATCAGTAGTCTTGTTAGCAGGGGATGGAGAAAACCAGGGGTTCAAGATTGATAGTGTCTCTCAAAAGTTTGGTTGCTTCCAGTTTCTGTCAGCTTTATCTTGCTGTCCATTCCATTAAGCAGGAGTGATTTAAACCAAAAGTCCCCAGTGGAGTTCCTGATGTCAGAAAATCCTATTACTAATCCAGGTTGCTTGGATATAGCGGGTAGATACCATGGTTATAGACTCATTAAAATTTCATAGAGAATGAATGAATTCTAACGAGACTCTTTGGAATACATGGAACTGTTGTTTGTCTTCCAGCGGATATCACGTCATTAAAATGTCACTGAAGCCTACTTATATCCAAGAAAGAAATAGTAAGTACCTTCTGAGTTCACAAATCCTGTCCTTCTCAATAAAAGTCTTATCTGTAGTTATTACTGATTGGTCATTTTTAAAGTTGTCCAAATCTCAAGCTGACTTGAAGTCATTGCTTCTTTCTTTCAGTCTCAGAACCAACAGATTTATCTACTTTAAAAATGTCTTTGCAAAGTTATCAGTCCCAAAAGACAACTAAACCAAAGCTCAATGAGATATGATGAAATAAAAAAGGATTAGAACATTCATGTTCCAAAAGGAGTTTTCTGGCAAAAAATACATCTGTCTTTAAATTCAGATGTACCACAGCAATAGAGCTAAACTGTTTAACTCCACTTGGGGTACTGATGTGAATATCACAGTGTGAGATAGTAACATGTGATAGGTGAGTGGTAGCTGATCATGTAGTCTGGAAAATCCATCTCCTTAACCTCTCTCTGCAGTCAGTGGAGCAGGAGGCAGCTTCTGTGGGGCACCAGCTCTGAACCACCTGTTGGAGGAACTCATCTTCCTTCACTGGCACTTGAGGAAGGTCTGGGGAATTGAGTCTTGGGTCTTATACACCAAATACCAAAAAAACCCACGGATTAGAGTAGGAATTTAGCATGGTGGAAATGGTGAAACGAAACCCTTTTCAATGGCAGTTGCTTCAGTAGTATCACAGCACATCTTTTTAGAATCACTGTTTCATTTCAGCAGAAAATTTTAACTTTACTTCCCAAATTTGAATAAAGAAAAAAAAATACAAACAAAAGACAACATGAAGCACCATAATAATAGGAAGAAACTCTAAGAAAACTCCATTCATAGGCTATTTCTCATTTGTAGGTTTCAATGTGCTTCACTGGGGCTGTAGAGAGGCATCTGGGACAGAGCACCCAGATATGTTTTACCATATCAAATCACACAGGGTCCACTCTGTGCCTTACTGCCTATTTCAGTGCTGAAGGATGTTCTATAAATCCAGGTTATGTTTTATCTTTACAGCAAAATATGGAGTTTATGTGTGTCTTTTCAACTTTTTGAAGGATACAGCCCCCCATGGCTCCTATTGGGTGTAGTAACTGTGAGGAAACCAAAACCGAACAGGCTTTCCGCACTCCTTATAAATATACATGTATCCTCGAGCTGCCTTGTCTGTGGTGAATGTGCATATGCTGTGTGTGACTAGACACACAAATTTTTAAGCTGTTGCTGCCATTACATAAAATCCAATCCAGACTATTTTAGGTGCCGACAGCATGGATAATGTGTTTTTCCCGTAGCCTGCTGATTTTAGGTCCAGCCATCTCAGCAGGCACCTCTTTTCTTGAAAATGTAATAAATGTGAAATTATGAGAGTGCACACATATCTAAAAGGTAAGGAAGGAAGACAGCACGATGCCTCACCTAATGGGTTAGACTGGATTGTATTCTTGAGGACACTGGTGTTTTCTCGATGCCATTTCAGGCTGACCATAATTGCAGTTTCAGCAGCTCTGATGGGGTCTAGAGTGAGGCTCTGCCTTTGGATGGTGCGTGCATCTGCACAGCAATGGAAAATTACCTCAGCAAAATGTGTTGTCACTGAGCAGCAGGGTGTTGATGTCAAAATAGAGCTAATTGCTGCACCAGCTCACTTACACCAGCAGCGTGCTTGCCTCCCTCCTGGTGTTTTCCTTCTCCCTGTACCAGCGCCAAAGCAGAGGAATGAATCTTTCCAATGCACCATTACGGCTGCGGTGGGGCCAGGAACAGTGCACAGCAGTGATGCAGGAGGCGAAGTGACTGTCAGGGCTGACATCATGCCATGGTTCTCAAGACATATCGGTGTCTGCTTCGTGTGCACTGAGGTTTGAGAAATCCCTGGTGCTGTTCCTCCCAAGAGCTGGCTGTATCAGTGGGACTGGAGGGATTGATGCAAGGAGTATGCAGTCCTTTGGGAACACTTAACACCAAAGAGTGGTGAAAAAAGCAATGACTAATATCTCTGTTCCAGTATTCTAAGAGTTTATTTTGCATGTGTTACCTGGTCCCTAGAGTCTTGCACATTTATAGCCAGAGGCAAGACTGGCTGTTGGCAGAGGCAGGGAATAGAATACCATAATGCATTTGTGTAGGGCTGATGCTAATGCCAGGGTCAGATCTAAATCTGTTCCTGTGTTTCCCTGAAGTTAGCAGTTGGTGTGTCATCCCTTACTCAACCCCTAATTTTGCACACATTTCAGAATAACACAAACCAGACAGATCCTATGTCTTTGCCATCCTGTATGCTTTGCTCACTCTTTTTGGAGCTCTGTGCTCCTTTCCCTCTTGGATTTATTGACTAAGATGTCTCTCAGATTTCATATCCTGGAGTTTAGGGCTCTCACCACTGCCTTATCCTTACCTACAGATATGTCATGGCTCATACTTTGCCTTTCAGCTTATGAGCCTGTAGCCCACTTGTCTTCTGCATGCTCCCATCCACCCTCAGTGGTTTTGTTTTCTCTTCTAGCCTACCTTATCCTTGATATGAAAATGTCTAGTGATTAAAGGAACCAAACCTCAGCCTGTAAAGTGTTCAGTCTGCTAGCTCTGAACTTCTGTGGGTTCAGTTCCCCTCTCATAAGAAATCTTGGCATCTTTGGAAGAGGACTTTGTTACCTTTATCTGCATACATGTGTATTGTATTTAATGTGTTTATTGCTCATCGCATATGAATTGGCACGAGGGGAGACTGTGGAGGCTCCAGAGCTCATGGATAGTCATGAAGAAGAAGTACAGTGAGACAGGTGTTGAGAACCACATTCAAGTTGTCTAAAATAAAAAGACTTGCAGAAAAGGTTTTCAATTACCCTAATTATTCCCATATTCAGAATGATATCTGTAGAAGGGAGAGTATCAAGCTGTGACAGCAACAGGGCCATGGTCAAATGTGTTGTCCTGTGCACAGCATATTTTGGGTTTGGTTTGCTCTCTCTCTCCAGACTTTTAAATCAGTGAAGAATATTTGCTGTGACCAAAAAAATTTCTGCCTGGTGTTATATGACCTGGATGGACAAAACCAAGGTAGATGGTTTCTGTCTAGGAACCTCAGCAAGCAGGTCAGTGTCCTGTCTATGTGCTGAAAATTTAGCTACCATCTCTCATTCTCTGGCTTAGACTTATGTATACTGCTACTTGCAGCTAAACTGCATCCACATGAGCTGAACAGTGATGGGAGGATGCCAGGGTCTTTGGTGGAGATGCTCTATATAAGATGGGCTACTCTTCTTAGTATGCCATTTATTTTTATTTGTTGACTTTATAAAACCCATTCATTTCCTGCAAGAAGTTTGTATCAGGTTATTTGTCTTTAGGGTGCTATCCTTAGGTTGGAAACGCCCTTTTAAGCAGGAACACTGTGCAGCCTTTTCCATCTGTACTGTGTTTAGTGAGGAGGCTGAGCTCATATGTTACACTGAATTAAAAGCAAGAGCCTCCTTATAGCTATATCTTTGCTGTCTCGCTGCCACGTAGCAGGTGAGAGGGAAACACACTGCGGGCAGCTTGTGGTCTGACAGAGACCATCTGTGTGGCTGCTGACATATAATTTAAGCACTTGTTCACTGTTCCCGAGTTACATCGCAAGAACAGACATGTAGAAGATGCTGAAGAACTCTAATATAACACAGTGATGGAGGCTCTACAGGCACATGCTGTCTGGACCAGAAATTTGCATCTCCTGTGCTGTGGATTTATCATAATCCTATGCTGTGGATTTATCATGGCTTCTTGAAGTGCGTTGTTCTCTCTGTGGGCCAGTTGTTTTTAATGAACCGTCAGCATTTGGCACAGCAAGCAAATTGTAGATTAATAAAAACCTCATGCACGGGCTGGTTTGAAGAACCCTGCTTAACATCAAACATCAGAAATAGGTAACATGGAGTACAGTCACTACCAAGATAGTCTGCTTTCAAGCACAAAGCCAAGCGTGAAGTGCTGAGCTGGCTGTACTTTCTCTGTTTAAAATACAGCTTTTTAATCCTGTATAACTCAGAGGCCATTTTTCCCTCCAAAATCCTTCTTGGGATAAGGGATACAGTCACATTCTTCAAATGCTGTTAGTGACAGATGGAGCGGTGGAGGTGTTTCTGGCAACCTTACAACTGACAAATGCCTCAGGAATATATACAGTACCTTGCTGCTGGCCCTTATGGTAATTCTTCTCCCCCCTTCATTGAAGCAAATGGTGGGCAAATGACTGTCTTGTTGCCTAAACACTGATCTGCAGAGCCTTTCTGCACAAATATAGGCAGGACTACAAGTTCGAGGTCTCCATCCTGCAAGAAGCTCAGAGCCCCACCAGCGTGAGAGGTGGAAGAAGTTCTGTGTTGGTGTGTGTCTAGGATAGGCAGCAGATTGGTGACATAGCTGGTTCTGCAATGAATTTATGGCCTTCTCCTACTCATCAAGAAAATTCTTCCAGTGCCCCTGGGGAGTCTTCTGTGTCAGTGACATTGTGTCTTCCAGATAAATGCCAAACATGTACTTCCACCTTTTCAGAACAATAACGACCTTGCTCCAGAACATCACTAGGAATTGATAACTGTCTAATTTGCAAGATAGAAGAGAAATCCATAAATTACTAATGGAGCTCATACAATGTTGCATAAAAAGACTTGGCAGAACAACCAGAAGTCAACTGTGTCCCACACGGTCTCCAAACCCAATCCTCACTGACATCACCAGCTGTTGGACTAGTAGAAGCACTTTTTCCAGGCTGAGCCTACCTTGGGCAGAAGGAACACCGTGCTTCAGTGGCTTTAGTCCCAGCTGTCTACCACCAAACAGAGCTCAACACACCAACAGACTAGCCAAAAACTCAGCTATATTTACACATCCCGGGACGTGGCAGTATGGACGACTAACCACCAGCAGAGGCGTAAGCAGGCCCTGTACTCCTACTGAAGTTTTGGTGAGATGAACAAATTAGAAAACCTTCTCTATCCTCCCATCCTATCACGACACAGCTAAAGCTGAGGGGTGCACTGATTGCAAAAAAAAAAAGGAGTCATGCAGCTTTGAGAGCTCTGGAGGTAAAATTCCTGATTCCATGTTGTGTAAGTTGGTGCCTCAAGACATTTTTCAAGGTATGTATTGATAGAGGAGGAAGTCCTAGGAGAAGAGGAAGAAGCAACCTTATATTTTGGCAACATTTGGTACCAGTGTGATCTTCTGGTTGTAACAATTCATTAGTTGTGTTCAGATTAAGGTTGTCCAGTGCTGTGTGAAAACAAAGCAAAAGAGTTGTCCTTCCAAGAGTTTGGGCTGGTGGATCCCCATCTTCTCGTGGAGCAGCTAAGCATGTTCTGGGTCATTCTTTCCATAGCATTTTTGAGACAGGAGTGAACTGTGCACATGTAATCAGGACATTGGTGTTGAACATGAGTTAACATCCTCTGCTTCTTCTTGCTCCTAATTTCTCCTGGTTGTGGGCGGAAAGCCATACAGCCAAACCATTTTGTGCTGTGCCATAGCAGAGCTTTCATGTTAGGCTATGTGATTAAGGGTTAATGATCATAAACACAACAGCAAAATAAGGAGCCAGACTAGCTGGTGAGTAGGGTAAGGGGTCTGGGAGCTGGGGATGGGAGAGATGGTGGCCCAAGTGCTAAATACTGGAGGGGAAGAGAGGGTCTGGAGTGGGCTACTGGAAGGACTGTAGGTCCCAGATAGAGACACTCTGGGAAGACCATAAGTCTTGATCAGAGAGATTGTTTGCTTGTGTGTATGTGTAGATCTGTGTATCAGCAGCTGGACTGAAGATGCAAACCTCAGGGGCTCCAAGCAACTGGGGAGACTGGGATCCAAGGACCAACTGCTGGATAAACTGAGTGTCTGAGCCCAGTTACTGGAGGAATTCACATGATATGCATTATTCATTTAACTACTTGTATGTATAAATATATATATATATATTTCACAACTTGCACATATATTTGTTTATATTATTGGACTAACAGACTTTGATTAGAAAGAGGAGGAACAAGGTGAGACCACTTAATACTGGTTATGGTAATTCTGTGAGTGTCATGTTTTCTGTCTCTGTTAACCCATGTGGAGAGCTGTGTGTGTATGTATACAAACATGTTCTATGCATGTGTTTGTGTGTGTACCTGTAGAGAATACGTGCTCAGCCTCACTACAGGCTGCACCTGGGAACACGAAGCTGTGGTAGCCTCACATCTGACAGGTTGCTGGATTTGGTAGCTCCCAGCAATCAGTAGAGCAACTCACGTCCTCCTGAAAACCATACATACAATTTGGTCTCTGCAGAATGGCTTTTTGTCTGCTTACTATGGTTTAATTTAGATTAATTATTTTCTTTCTTGCTTTCTTCCTCCCACTCTAGGTAGGTCCTATGGTATTTGCCTTGCAGTGTCACGCTGTGCATGAGCCATGGTTAGACCCAATTTCCTACTCATTCTCCCAGACAAATCCTGCTGGGTTGTTATGCAGGGAAAGTTAATTCACAAGGTCTTTTCCCATAGTATTTTCTGCCTATCAGAGTTAGCAGGATCTAAGTTAGCACTGATAACTACTGCTTTTCATATAAAGGCAGGCAACCTGCCCTCAATTGTACGTGCCACTTATACCAAACTCATAAAGTCAAAACTGAACTGCCTTACAAGTTATGATGATGATTTAATCATGAGAAAAAACTGCAACTTTAAAACCCTGTGATTTATATCATCTCAAAGTAGAATTTGGGTCTAATAGTCTGCCATTCAAGGATGAAAAGCACAGCAATTGCAGCAGTACACAGAATACAATAAACCACCAGGGGAAAAAAGAAAATTAAAAAATAGAAAAGCCTCATTCAAGATAACAATGCCAGAAGAAGTAATTACCATTGCAGAACAGGCACTCCTAGGTGTTAGGCACTTTGTTAGCAACATAAGCTCTTTCCAGCTGAATGTGTTTTTCAGAGCTAAAATTGAGAAGAATGAAACCTGAACCAAAGTAGGAATAAGAAGAAGCACTAATCCTCTTCATTCAATCCATGCAGTAGAAACTGGTGGTTGAGATAGAATAGCACTTACTTTATGAATTTATCCAGCTTAGGAGGGGTGTTTTCTGCATTGGTATTTTAAAGCAAAGATGGTCAGTGCAGATTTAACTTCTCCAGTGCAAGAATGAAGTGACCAACCTCACTGTAACATGATAATCTCTATTTTGCCCTGCATTTATGCACACACAGTATGGTGCTTAGTTGGCTCATCATTTTGCAGCATGGTTTCTCTTCTCTTGGATTTGGCATATTCTCCACATACTGTTACTGCAGTGGTCCACAAATTAAAGTGATATAAGACTTCCTAGTGGGTCACCTTTGCAGAATGCAATCCAATGTTTTCTCCTGACCTGAGAGCTATACAGGTAGATTTTGGTCTTATTTCTACTGAATTTGAAGACACTTTCTGAGAGAGATCAGTCTTTCTGTGGCTTTGTTCACACTATGGTAACTTTACATTGGAGATGTTATATTTCAAGAAGCAGCCTCTTGCTTGGGGCATAAACTTAGAACTATCTTTCACAGTATTTATGGCAAAAAAAACACTTGGTAGTGGGTTGACAGTTGGACTGGATGATCTCAGAGGTCTTTTTAACTTTAATGATTCTACGAGTCTATCATCTGCATTAAAATTTTAATGCTTCTGATTTCCTAGACTGCTAAGAAAGGGTGCAGTTGATCATACAGACTGATGTGCTGAAAGTCATATTATGTGTCCTCTAAGGCCAGCACCAAAGGTAAACTGGAGTATTTCCATCCCCAGGGGACAAACACTATTTGAGCAGTGTATGAAAAAGGAAAGACTTCAGTACAGCCGGGTCTGGAGAGGAAAGACTGAATGACAGGCCCAGGTCATCCCAGCATGTGAGTCATCTATAGATAATAAGCATGGAGAAAAATACAACATAAGAGAAGTTATGTCTTATGAGGAAGAAGAATGGATGTTTCCAGTACGATGGTGCAGCAGAAAATAGTATTAATAGATTGAAAATATGCAACAGAGAAGCATGAAAATGAGGCCAGGTCACATTTTTTAATATCCAAGCATGACATAGTTATAATAACAGAGAAAAGCCTTTATAGAAACACAGGACTGGGGAAAGAGCATCTTAGCAGCAGCATTGGAATCTGGAACAAGTGAAATGCAGGGCTGGCAGTGACTACTTTCTGTTCTGTCATCTGCCCCTGCATACAGGGGCAGGACCAAATACACCAATAGCATCCCTGATAAATGATGTTTCAGCTGGGTCTCTAAACAAACTCAGCCTCTTAAGCTTGTGTGTCCATCTGTCCACATGTCTGTCACTCTTCCTTTCAATATTTTTTAAATATAAAGAAACCAAGTTTGAGAAAACATTTTGAAGTTTAACAGAGAATTTCTTTGAAGCATTGTGAAAATCAGCACCTGGCTGAGTGTGAGAGACCAAAATTAATGGCCACTAAGCATAAAGCAGAAACTGCTGAGCTTTATACTTTATTTTCATTGACTGTGGCTTTCCCGGTGTAACTCTGGATTTACCAGAATGTTTTTAGTCTTAAGGCTGATGGGGGGGGACTGGAATATCTGGCTTGGCTGTGGTGGGGTTGTGATGGGATGATACAAAAGAAACAGGCTGAAAATATGGAGGAACTTGGGTGTCACAGACACCACTTCTTGATTCTCATTCTCGAGACGTTTGCCCGCCAGAGAGACGTGTGGCTGCCAGAGAAACAAATGTGCTTTGAAAAGCAGAAGAAGAGTGTGGCAATGTTTGGAAATAACTCTGCTGATTTCAGGAGGCAGAAACAGCTCCTACATCCTGTGGGACTGCTCATGTTTCTGAGAAGACAGTGGGCAGAGGTTTGGCAGCCTCCCTTTGAACACTGAGAAGTGCACATCCTTGGGCAAGTGATACATGGAAACTGATGCTGGAGGGGAATGGCTTATGTAGTTTGCCAAGCTGAAGGTCAAACCTGATATTTGGTTGAAAATAACTGCCTTTCAGATTGTTTCTGGTAGAGGTTTTATCAACATAAAGTTCCATTCTTTCAGCCTCTGGAAATAATACTTCCAGCCTCCACTCACCACTTTTAAGAATGAATTAAAAAACTGACAGCTTTATCAGGCTGTCTTGTATCGGCACTTCTCTCCACATTGCCAGAGTGATGTGAAAGAAGGCATAAATGATAGTTAAGAGAGTGAAGGGCTGTTGTGCAGTGAGATGAAATAACCTGCTGCTAATGCATGTGACAAACCGAAACTTTAAAAGTTAAGGTCATTTTTGGGCTCGCCTTGAAAAGAAATCAATACATTTCTAACTCATTCACTAAGCTGCCTCTGTACAACTGAATATCCCAAGAGACAAAAGGCATCTGGAGTGTTTTCTAAAGGTCTGTGGGAAAGCCTCAGGGGTGGAGCAGGGTAATGAAGCTGTCTTTCTGCTGCAGCCATCCTGGCTTGTGTTGGAGGCTGAAAAGGACCCTACAAATGTTCCCTGACAAACACCTCTCTAAGTGACTTCAGAGCCACAGAACTGCCTGGATTATAAATTATGGCAATGTCACTGGTTGATCAGAGTGGCCTGAGGTGAGCAAGGCTTTTAGGGAAAAAGGGTAGCTTTTGCTAGGAAGAATGGACAAGTTTTCAGGTTGGGAGCCCCTTCATTTAGTCTGACAAGAAGCAAAGAGTGCATGCGGTCTGGGCAGAAGATGGTTTCATGTTAAGCACCATGAAAGCAGCTCTCAAGGACAGAAAACAATGAAGAGTTCAAGTAAATTTTTAAGGGAGGAGCTGACAAAAGTTATCAAAGAAGAGCAATTTAAATCAGTAATGAAAAGGCAACCTCCAATGTCAATATGAGAAACTATAGCTGGAAGAGAGAGGAAGGGGAGCTTTTAGAGCACACACTGTGCAGCATCACTGAAACAGAACACAGAGGTCCAATGTAGTCCTGAGTGATGGGACCAGACCTTAGAAGAGAGCTACAGGAGGATTGGTATCTTGGAAAGGAGGGTTTTGACCTGTCAGTGTCAGAGAGGAGGACCTGAGGGGAAGTCCCCAAGATGTTCTTAGTTTGTGGGTTCTTTTTTATCATATTTGGCAAGAGTTCCTTCTTAAAAGAGGAGAGAAGCTGAATCACAAAAGACAGGTGTAGTAAAGCAACATGTAAAATTCAGAGAACTGACTATGAAGAAGTGAGACCAGGCTGTGTGAAACTTAATCTAAGGCTGAAGCTTGCTGCCTTTAGATAAATAGAGCTTGATAAACATGGTTGTCACTGGGCAGCATGGGCTGTGTCTTCTCTCTGCATGGCCTTTATAGCACAGGAGCCTGTAAACAGTGAGATGAGTTAGTGGAGGGTCTCAGTGGTGACACTGATGGGCACTTCAGCCTGTTATGTCAGCTGTATCTTCACTGAGGGTCTCCTATCCAGCAGGGTTGATCAGATCAGAGATGGGGACTTTCCAACTGGAAACACCGAGTTAACACAAGAGAAGGGCCTTGGCCAGCGGGCTGGCAGCTGCCTCACCTAAATCTGAGAGGAGGACTTTAAAGAAGTACCATTGTGCTACAGAAAACGCTTGATGGTTGTCATGTATTTGCCTGTTTGTCTTCCTGTTGGCCTTTTCTTCCCTCAATAGTGTTGTTTTGTTCAGGCATTCGACTTACCATTTGCAAGTAGGAACTGCACCAGCATCCAAATGCCTCAGAGTGGAACACCAAGGCAGTATTTGTTAACAACACCTGAAAATTAAACCCAGGCTCTTATTGCTGTCCACCTACATCTGCCTGCATAGTATTTTACATTAATTAAGGTCAAGAATAAGAGAGCAATTAAAAGTAAAAAATTGTCTGCTAAGTAAGAAATACTTAGATCCTCCCTTGTCTATTTTTATTTGTTTTATAAGAACAGTGGTGAAATCTCTTTGCATTTGAGGAAAAGTGGAATTTATCTATCTGCAATCTGCTCTTTGTATTTCAGTCTCTTTTGTGAAGGCTTCTCATTTTCGTGCTCTGGAGTTTGGTGCCTCTGACGCTCGCTCGGAGCAATACGCCCACACCCTTCATCTTGACCTTGTGTTCTTACAAATGGAGTCCACTGGCAGCACAAGAAATTGAGCGTTAGTGTTAAGCAGGGAGTGTGGAATCATTTATTTCCATCTTAGTTAAAAATTCTGAGCCGTATGTGCAGGCAGAGCTGGTGCTAAATTAATTGGACATGTAGGTTTGTTCACACAGACCAGCTTGAAACTGCTGCCTTTCCGAGCAAGCACCAGCCTAGACACGATTGTGCTTCCTTTTGCACAAGCCTCCCCTACCATCACCACTTATATAATTAAAGATTACATCTGCTAAATTCCCAAGGCTCTAAAATTCCTCTATAATTTGCCTAAGGCTGGCTGGAAACATCACTGGCAAAACAACGTGACTTTTGGACAATACTTTAAAAAACATGGTTTCGTTCTCCTCCTCCTGATTGGGACAAGGGATGCTGCTGGATTGAGCTCAGCTCTGCAGTGCGCTGCTCTTCTTCTGCTGAGTGTTCCACAACTGAGACCCCACACAGCCCCTGAGTGCACTCATCTCACTTTCTAACAAACTCCTCTCAGTGCAAAGCTAATGCTTACCCAACATTTGATCCTGGAGCTCAAGTTAGTGACTTCTCTGGGAGTCTGTCCTGTTTGTTCACGAGGTCTTGGGGCAGGACCAGACCTGCTGTCCATTCATCCCCTAAGTATGAACTAGGAATGAAATTGTATTTTATTTTATTTTATTTTAATGTATTGTATTTTATTTTATTTTATTTTATTTTATTTTATTTTATTTTATTTTATTTTATTTTATTTTATTTTATTTTATTTTATTTTATTTTATTTTACTTTATCATATTTTATTTTACTTTATCATATTTTATTTTAATGTATTTTATTTTATTTTATTTTATTTTATTTTATTTTACTTTATTTCATTTTATTTTATTTTACTTTATTTTATTTTATTTTATTTTATTTTATTTTATTTTATTTTATTTTATTTTATTTTATTTTATTTTATTTTATTTTATTTTATTTTACTTTATTTTATTTTATTTTAATGTATTTTATTTTATTTTATTTTATTTTATTTTATTTTATTTTATTTTATTTTATTTTATTTTATTTTATTTTATTTTATTTTACTTTATTTTATTTTATTTTAATGTATTTTATTTTATTTTATTTTATTTTATTTTATTTTATTTTATTTTATTTTATTTTATTTTATATTATTTTATTTTACTTTACTTTATTTTATTTTATTTTATTTTATTACTTTTTATTGAAGAAGCCATCTCCAAATGCCAGAGCTCAAACCTGTGGAAGATGTCCTCCAGTCACCTTTATGATTTTCCTTATACTGCCCTTGAGGGTCTCATAGTAAAACAATATTTTTATTTTTACTTTAAAGTGTTTCAGACTATTTGGATTCCTTTTAAGAAATGAACATGGTAGGGCTTCAAATCCATAAATGCAAAGGATGTTCCATACATAAAGCAAATGATAATTTATCTGCTGCTGAGGTTCCAGTCCATTATAAAAAGTACAATTAAATACACAGTAGTAGCTCACAAAGAAATCTGCAGTGTAAGGATTTCCTGAATATAATTTTGAAGTCACTTTAAGGAAAAAAATGTTCTTCTCATAGGTTTTGCTCAGCACAGTGTAAAGTCTGGGCAAATATGAGATCTGATAAGCACCAAAAAGATAACCTTTATTCACAAAAATAAACTAACAGGGGAATCCACTGGCTAAGAAATACGTATTCTGCCCCTCTCCCATAAAATACTGGACCAGTTTAAGGAAAAAAAAATCCAGTAAATTTAAAGAAACATTGAAATCCTCTTTAGAATTATTCCACTTAACTGAGTCAAGGCTTAAAGTGTGATAGGATTCACTAGAAATATGAAACATTGATATGGTCAGATTAGCAAGCATTGATTTAGAGAGCTCACAGGCCAAGAGCTGGAGATATGGTGTAAAATTCTGTTTATGGCTCTATAACCAAACAGTTTCTCTTCTCAGAGGGTGCAGCTATTTCAGGAAGTTTTGACTTGTTGGGAATAAGATATTAGCATTTAACATCTTCCTGTATCAGAAGTCTTTATGATAGTTTCAGAGGGCTGATTAAAGATGTTGGCTAAATGGGACAATCATTGTAGGATTAAGGATTTGAGGAGGAGGTGAGGAGGGGTCAGTGCTGGAGGACCTGAGATTGTACTCAGAATGGATGGTGGAGAGGTAAGAGATGGGAAGAGGAACATCATTTAAAGCATTTGTTTACACTTTGATGTTTTGTTTTCCCTCACTTGAAAAAACTGCCATGCTCCAGCTTCTGCTGAATATGAAAGACTGTGCCTCAAGCACCCACGAGCTTCTGTGGCTGCTCAAATATTTAGTTAATACTTCATCCATTGAACTTTAAGAAACCAAAGATTGAATATTTGGCCCAAAGTTCAGCCTAATACCTGGTGCTATGTGTGGGACACACATAAGACAGATGCTTGAAGAAAACATGTTATCTATTAACTAGCAAGTATATTTATTTGAAAATACAGTGTGATTGATTGGAATTATGTTTGTGTGAGGTGAGCATTATAATATCACTGCCTTACCTTAACTGATGTCCTCACCAAAAAGTGCTGCAAATATTTACAGTTCTTGGTTGTTTCTCCAAGGAAATTTGAAAGTTCTTGTAAAAAGAGGTTTGAAAGTTGTTGGTTTAAAGAGACAAAAATGGTTACATTGCATCTCTCCTATCAGACACTGATGACCAAGAATAGCTGAGATGTGTAACTTTGATTTAGCCCAGCAGGCTTTCTGTCTGGATACCATCCTTGGTATTTCCCATGAGATTTTCACGTAGTATCTCTCTACAGAGTGAGTCGTGGCCTCTTTGTGCATGGGTATTATATACTAGCACAGAAAATGTAGAGAAAGAGTAAATCCTTTGCTTTTGCTGTTTGTTTATATCCTGGTAGAGTCCTTGGCTGAGAGCTGCATCCTGACTGTATATTGATGAAATAACAGATTAAGCCTTAGATGACTGAAGCCTGAAGCCTCAGCCTTGCAGATACTTAGAGGTCATCATTAGCAACTCAGCCCCCGAATCCTACACTGGAGTGGAAGATATGAATGGTCTTTATCTCTGTTTCAGAGACTGATAACTGCTGTGTTCATGGACATTTAGACAGACAGCAGCTGGGTTAAAAACTGATCCAGATGTAACAGAAATTATTTGTCTGAGATTACAGATTATGTCTGTGGAAGAGCCATGGTTAGAACAGACTCTGATGCCAACAGTTTGGCCGAATGTCTCTATCTGTTCTTAACTTCCTTTTCCCTTTTTGTGCTGCTTTTTTCAACCAGCTCTCAGTGAATACCACAATTTAGCTCCCACATTCTGATATACCTGTTATTTGTCAGAATACAACATTTATACTAAGAACAAGAACTATGGCAAAGAAGTAATTTGCAGCATGCATGATTAGGCATGTGGTACTGCTTCAGCTCCCCAAAAGGATGATGAAATAATGGGCAGTTACTGGGTACCACACGTTAAATCTTATTTTATAGTGGTTTTTAGAAATATCCCTTACAGAAATCTTGTGATACTATGTGTTCTCTGTTCTTAACAGGAAAAAAAAGAAGCAACTTGTAAGAATGTTATATGAGTAAAGATGCTAAGTTCCTAAAATGGACTGAGAAGAGAATGTTTTATGTTTCTCAATAAAGATCTCTGTTCTTTGACATTCATGTGCATTTTTCACTCTTGAATTTTATTCTTATTGAGAATTGCCAGCATTTGGGGATTGCATTTTACATTTCATAAATCTCGGAATGTCCAAAAATGACAACCGCACACATGGGTATATGTGAGAGTACATGCACACATTATTCATGGCACTAGCTGGATAGAGATGCTTTTCACTCCCAGTAATTCTTAGCTAAGGCAATCTCACAGCCATAAATTCACTACAGAAAGCGTGCTAAAACTCAGGCGAGAAATGAGAATTGTTTAATTCTGAAAGTGTAAATGTATTCAACTTTCACTGTGTGAGCAAAATACGTCTTTTAAATTCTTACCCTCATTTTATTGCAGCCACAGATAAAAGAAGTAGGTTCTTCTGAATAGAGGGAGTTTAATTGTTAAAAGAAGAAAATACTGAGGGTTTCAACTCTTACTAAATCATTTTGTTTGAGGCTTGGCTGACCCACAGGACCCTTTGTAGTCATCCTTGTGCCAGTCAAATGCTCTGTCCCAGTCACCTCGTTTCGATGCTGCTGTGACTCTACAGACACCACTATTGACTCTGTGGCAATGCTGCTGTTTGAAAAGCCAAGTGACATGCCAGTGACTCAGGTGAAAGAGCTCTTTGAAAGAGCTCTTATTCTGATCCTCATCACCTCCCAGGACCGTAGTCTCCCTGCAGGTAAGCATGATTTAAGCCTGGGTAGCACTGGTAAATGAGTCTGTGAATGTCAATACATCTTCACCATGTCTAAGGCCAAAATAGTTGTATTTGTCCTATGCTGCTCTCTGATGACCCAGAGAAGAACACAAATCTTCAGCAGTTTAATTTTGAATCAGCTCCATCTGACATGAAGAATAAGGATCCACAGTGCTTTCAAGGCAAATGCACAAATCTTTCCCACGTGGTTTGGAGGAAACCCTCTATGCTTTTTGTTGGTCGAGCCCCACACCAGGCAGTGTGAGAAAGGTGCCTGAGGTCTTTCTTGGAACAAAGGAACAAGTGGCACTGAATGAAGTAGAAAATAAAGTGAAATGCTCATTTTTCCTGAAAAATAATCAGTGCAAATGTTACTGTGAGCAACGTGCTTTAGCGAAACACATTTCCCAGATAGGAAAAAGCATTACAATGTGACTTCAAGCAGCATTATTAATTGCCTTATAGCTATGAACTGATTTTATATTTAGTGATTTAACCTGTCTGTTCTCATTTGCTGGTATCAGCAGGTCTGTGATGGCATAAACTGCCATTCACTGTCAGATATCTTCATCAGAGCAAGTCCATGCAGTCAGTTCTCTCTGATAAGGTGTAGATGTCATTGATCCAAGCACCCCAGTGTCTTCTCCAGCCCCTGACCTTCAAACAGCCATTCATCTTTCTGTGGAAAGATTTGATTTCAGTGAGAGGAGGCATGACTCAAATCTCACTGAAGTTTTAAAATCAGCCATTAGTTCAGCCATTAGTAATCCCTTTGGCTTTACAGACTTGGCAGCAATTACTTCATTAGCTGATTCAGAACAAACCACTGATATTAATTAGGGAAGCCTCCATGGGCAATTGTCTAATTTAGACACCATTTACATTTCCTTTCATGCCTTTATGAAAGCATCAGGGCAGTCTCTTCCTGTTGCCTGCACTGGTGTTCATCAAAGTATTTCAGAAAGGTATTCAAAAATATTTTGCCTCTTTGTGACTGTTCTCATCAATAACAAGACAGACATTGCTTGGATTCCAGAACATCGCTGTGAGCCACAGAAACATTCATCTGCAATGCATTAGAGGGAGAAGGAGCAGATGGAATTATAATAGTTAAAACTGATTCTATAGGAAGTTCTCAAATGATAGCAACCTTTGCTACCATTATTCATTATAGATGCTTATTGTTGAATGTGTAAAGAGCTGTAATTATTGATTGCTCAGTAGGCTGCAGATGACAGCTACTAAGTATTAATGCCTTGTACAAAGAAGCGAATAAGAAATCATTATTTTCAGAGGTTAGATTGATTCTGGAGATAAATTGCAATTTTTTTAGCCCTAGAGCAAATGAAATGTAGGAGAAAAATCTCTATTCACACTTTCTGCCTGAAGAGACACTGAGATACAGCATATTGCTTGTAAGTTAATATTTATCAGTGAGTGAACGCTGAGAATTAACACAGAGCCAGTTTGGTTTTTTGGTCCACTTATCCCAAGGCATTGGTTTCAGTGAATTTACATCTGATTTATGTCTTTATAAGCAACTTTTTAGTATTTTTGTTACTCTCTGTACAAACTATAATAATTGCAAGCACCAGGATAGAGACCCATAGCTTTAGGTCTTGCAAATATTTCAGTAAGCTATGCAGTAAAAAAAGTTTAGTGAGACTAAAACTATGCCTGGATCTTGGTCACATTTAGCAAATATCCTTGCTTTGAAAAATGCTGAAAAGAATGTGAATAGCAAAATGCAGCACTCAGATTTGCTAAATCAAACATTTTGCTATTTTAATTTGAGAGCAGTGGTTTGAATTGAAAATTGATCTTAAAAATAATTGGATTAATCCCCTTAAATTCACAAACCATTTAATTTTACTTCAAAAAAAATGGTTCAAAATGAGCTCAAATGATTTTTTTTTTCCTCTCTATTTTCTCTTCATTTCAGCTGGTTGGGGAAAAAAAATCATGCTGTCTCTCTGTGCTCAGTCCCTGAGCTGAAACATTCAGCCTCCTGCCAGCTCTGCATAGACCCCTGTGCATTAGAGTACTCCATACATAATAAGTCAGGTTGCCCTGAGATAGTGTGAACAACACTACAGCCCATAATATCAGTGGAAAAGGTTGACAAATTGCCATAGTAGAAACAACTATGAATTTACAGTAAGATATTGTGGCTATAAACTGGGCTAACATCCCACAATTTCAGGACAGTGGTCTGATTTACTTGTCTAGGTTTTCTGTGGCCAAGTAGAAAAAGACAGATGCAACTCCTGAAGGCATCTCATATGGCTTAGTCCTCACATGGAGTAAGGTGGCTGCAGAAAGACTGAGCAGGTACAGGAGTAGATGCTTAACATTTAGATGGCTAATATAGCTGTGAGGGTAGTCCATCCTTTATGGTTGCTTTATGCTTTTTCACAACCTCAGTGAACTTCCTGAATCTTAGAAATGATAGGTCTTTACAGAGTTGCTGTTAGCTCTTCTCAGGTTTCACTTGTCAGCCTATCATTATTGAATATTTAATATATTTTTACTGACCCAAATGCAAACCAAAATTCAGATAACTCAAGCATTAAGTGTTGTTGTTTGGCATTCAGCACCTTAGGGGCTGCAACGTGACAACAAAGCAAACAGCTTGCTCATCAGTAGATAAGGACTAATACAGATGGTTTTCTTACAGCTGATGCTTATTCTATTAAAACATCTTTCTGGAAGTACACTTATTGAGTTATTGGCTGGCATTTTTACTTCCCTCACCAGGGGGAAGTGAAATTTAACACACAAACACTTACCAAAACTTTTTCTTTTGCATTCAGCAGGATATGACAAAGGCCAAAATGCAGTTACTACAGTTTTTCACTCTAGTATTACATTGTTTAAATAATGTCAGAATTTTATCTGTATGTAGTTTGCTGTTGATGGGTTCTTTTTACTCAAGCTGTGATTTTTGTATTTCCTGCTATGCTTGATCATTATTGTAACAGTTTGATGCCAGTAATCAACTCATATTTTTAGACAAGCACATAAATCTGAACACATGTAACCCAGTTCTGTAGCATTTATCCACGCAGAATAATTTCTCACTGCTTCTATAACAACTGGGTCTTTCTTTTCACAGAGTAAAATATAACTCTAAGAAAGTAAGTGGTAGAATTACAGTAATAAAGCACGGTTTTAAACTCAAGTGTTAAGGTATCCTGAAGTGGTTCAGGAGTCTCATATATTTTTGATGTTCAATGGAACTCTGATTCTTAAATGCCTGACTGACTTTTGAAAAATGAGGGTTACTCACAAGGTTTCCAGAAAATATGTGTTAGCCAGATATTCTGAATCAATTTGTTGTATAATACAAGACCATTCCAAAGGGGAAAAAAATAATTTGTGGTATCAAATTGATATGAAGGCCATGACTTGCCACATAGCAATATCTAGTCCTCCTCCACCTACCAGCCCCAATGTAAGAAGATGCTGGAAATCTCATGGCTTCCTCCTCTAGGTGCTTAAAAGGTGTTATAAGTCTTGAAAATTGATCATCAGAACAGAAAAAGATAATTCCCTTGCAGTTATTAGGAAAAAACATCCCCAGAGGCTGCCATGAACTTGGTCATGGGAAGCTCCAGGGACCATTTCCTACCTGACTGAAACTTGGGTGCCCAATTAAACGGCATCTTGTGTCTCGCAAGGCTGTGACTTGTTAGTAAGTCAAGGAGAGCAAAGGAGTGTTCTTTCTCCTTGAAGACAAGCAGTGCAGCACCCCTTTCTTTCCTAAACTAGGTGTTTAAAAAATGGATAGATGAATTTTTGAGGGACATGGTTTAGTGGCTAATGGGTGCGGTTGGACTCAGTGATCTCAAAGGTCTTTTCCAACCCGATGATTCTATAATTCTATGATTCATGCCTGCCTCTTCTCTCCAAAATGCAGTGGCTTCATCCATAATGATTCTTAATCTGCTATCTCTAAGACCTAGAAAAAGAAGAAACCATCTGTTCTTGGGCTTTGTGACTCTGTCCTTTGTGGTGTTGGCTTTTATAAATTGCTGTCTGCCTAATATTGAACACAGATGCATCCAATTCATCCTCCTCTGGCTCAGGACCTTCCTCAATAGATGACAACTTTATTTCCATGGCCTGATTCTTTAAACTTCATTGTTTTGCATGTGTTGCTGTATAGCAACCTCTTTAATGGGAGGAGAAACCCCTCTCTGCACAGTGCCCTGTAAACTGTTTGACTTTAGGGGTTGTGTGTGTCCCAGAATTTTTTGGTGGAGGAAAAATTTTTAGTCATCCATGCGATCTCTGATTGACTTCAGCAGCTTTGGACACCCTCTGTTTTCTCCTTAGTTCTTGACAGAACGGTACCTCTGGGTAGGTGGAAATAAATGTTCAAGACACCACCTGAAAAATCATCAAGTACAAAAAGAAAGGAAATAACAAAAGATTAGTTTAGCATTGCTGACGTTTGTGAGATATTTGACTATTCTATTCTCAAAAAATGAAAGCCTTTGTTGTACTAAAGAGAACCAAAGCCCTTTGTCAACCAGCACGTCTTTTGCCTGGATGCCTCGTTTTAGGAACTTAATACACTTATTTTTCACAGTTTTCTAGAGGAAGTTTCTTATAGCCTTCTGCAATAAGTGATGGTTAATTCTTGTGTTTTCTGTCTTCTTTAATTTGATAAAATAAGAATAGCTCAAATCAATCATCAGAAAGGATGTCATACATAAAAGCTCAGAATGAGATGGTGGGGGAAACAGAGAAGGTGGAATATTAGATGTGTGAGTTGCCTGGAAAAACAGGAGGGTACTGAGTCACACTGCAGGGCTTTGCTGCACGTTGGGCGCTTTCTTGGCTCTCAGTTAGCGGACGATTTGATACAACCTCTGCCTTGAGTGCCACGATGTGACAATGAGCACAATGGTCAGAGGGACCACGAAGCCTTAGAAATTAATTCAAGACTGGTGTCAGACTCAGCACCTCCCTCCGTGACAGACGCATCACCTTGCCCCAGATGCAATCTCAGGATCTCCTGCTCTCACAAGTTGCTTTGCAAGGCACCTGGCATCCTGGAAGACACGGTCTGCAGGTTAGCATTTTCCTCCCTCTGAATCATCTTCTGTGACTGACAGTTTAATTTTGGAAGTAAATAAGCAATTTCAGCTTCTTGCTGGTCCTGCAAGCTAAATGACTCTGATTAGCATCCAAGTTAATCCTTAGAATTAAGTTAGAATCTATTGCAGCTCAACCAAACTAACCCCAGAACTGCTGTAGGATTCAAAGAGCCCTTTGAGCTATCAGACATGTGTGAAGACTTTCTCCTTCTACCCAGCTACTCAAAGCCCCTTCGTGCCGTGGAGGTGAGCATGGAAGGAAAGGAGCAAGCTCTGCCATGGCTAAAACATGTTTATGAATAAGAAGAAATGGAGTAACTGAGTAGTTTGGGCTGCAAGTTGTCAACTCCAAAAGCCTCTCTTCAAGACAGTTATTTTATGAGGAAAGACCAATGGTTTTCCTGGGGTCAGGAGGTGTCAGATAATCTGCCCATATCTTTACCACTCTCCTCAAATTTGTTATATCAGCTTAAAAATAGATTACAATAGCTGTAATACTGCAGGATATCCATTTATCTTTGCACCTCCTTTATTTCTGGCCTGCATGTATCCTGTTGCTACTGGTTTTCTGCACCTGCTTGTTCATTAAATGGAAAACTATTCCTTTTTCTCACTTCTGAATCTGATATTATGGCTATTTTTTATATAAGTCTTCACTACCCCTCAACAAGAGAGAAGTGACAGGTCTGAGATGTGTTTCTTTCTGCACAAATACAGTTTCATGCTGGCAAGTATTCATATTTTAAATTTGACAGTTCATGTATGTCGATGGAGATCTACTGAAAGCAGTAGGGATCCATTAAGTAGATGTCCTCTTTCGTATGAAAACACCATATGTCCATTTCTGGGGCTGGAGCAAAGAGTTCTCCTGCTTTGAATGACACTCAGGAAACAAACCTTTTTTTCTTGAAACTGAATGAACAATATTTTGGTGGTCATACGTGAGTTCAACCCATCCCCTGTCGTAGGTCCTCAGAACCGGATGAGGATCCTACTGCAAACACAAATCCTGAAACTCACTCAGCTCTTCAGATGCAGGCCAGATAAGCTTAGGTGGAAACAGCAGCCTATTGATCTCATCTGACTTTGTAGCATATGTTGGTGATTTATCTGGGAGACAACTCGGGCTGTTTTATCCAGCTGACACTGAGCACGTGATATTGCTGTGAAGACAGCAATGAGTGGATGAAAGTTGGTAGGTTAGGAACAGACAAGGGGTCCATCCATGTGGAAGATGCTGCTTAAGGAGACTCTGAGAAGCCCCCCATGCTCAGAGCCACCTGAGAACTAGACCCACCCCATTTTACCAAACCAGGGATGCCAGAGTCCTGCTGATATCGCATCTCTATAAGCAAGTTCTCCTTAACAGTAAGTGTGTGTGGTTTCATAAAATTCAGTAAATACCATCAAAATGTCAGATAGTAACTTGTGCCTTCATTTAACACATTGCACCTGCTTTGGACCAAATGACAAAAATGCTATGACCAAGAAATTAAAAACCAATGTGATGTGTACTGAATAACCCCACTCTTGCTAGCTTTTTTTTTCTTTCCCCACGGTTCTGTAACTGCATCCTTGAAGAAGAGAAGTGCCTACCTTTCTGTCTGACAGTTGGAACACTGAGGAACAACAAAGATCTAATCAGAGGGATGATGCTCACATTCTCTTTATTATGTGCTAAATCCACTGTGCTTCAGCTCCACCTACATAAAAAATAACCAGGAAGCGACTGGGCTATCCCCATTAGGAATAACAGATGGGATGTAGCCTAGGACAACAAGAAGACCATCCAGGATAACTTTGGAGTTTTTCTTCAAGGTCATTGTCGAATTTTCAAGTTGCTATAATTTCTTTCATTTTTTTCCCCATTATTACCTGCATTTGTAGGTTATTTTGTACTTTGGCCTCAGAGACGAGGAGCACAGGGAAAGCCTGGCAGCTTATTATTCAGTGAAAGAGACTTTCAAAGGAAGCTTGAATGTATAATGAGCTGTGAACACGTACTGGGATCTCTCCCCTTCTCTCACTCTTTTGTGAATTCCCAGCACTGTGTGGATTAAATGCAAAATATAGGATCAAGACAAATGTGGCTGTTAAACTGTGCAAGTAATAGCTGTGATCTCTTATAATAAGGCCATATTCCTAAACTGCATGTGCTTAGCACAAAGTTATTTCTGCAGTGGGATTTCCTTTCATGCAAACTCTGGAATATGGTATTATCTTAAACCACTCTTTTCTTGCTTCCATGGTCTTCTTAGGTTGACATGTGTCCTAAAACTGAAAGACAACAGGCATGTTAAAAAAATACAGGGGCAAGTGTAAATATGATAGAACTTCAGGGAAGTGGTCTGAACAGTAACTTCTGCATCAAGAGTGTAAGGCATGTGCCAGCCTCACACCAGATGAGAGGTGGATTAGTTTTAAAAATAAAAATTTATAGCCCCCTGCTGTCAAGCTCCCATCCATAGAGAAAGAGGATTATTAGCTGTTGGAGGAGAAGGCAGGGAAGACTTAGGATAAACTTATTAATCCCCAACCGCTCTTTACAGGATGGATTTTACAGATCCTTGAAAAAATGCTTTCTCAGCCTGCCAGAGTCACAGCAAGCAGCTTACCTGTTTAATATGCACCTATGAAAAGGGGGAAGAGTTTGTCTTGGTGATCTCAGTGCCATCTCTGAAAAGCAGCCTCTGGAATAAGCATGGTCAAGTCTGTCCAACCCTGACTTTTTTTGAGCACAGCCTTGTGGAGCATCCTGTAGGGAGCTCGTCTGGGCAGCCCAGATGTGGGACCTTCTGTCCAAATACAGGGGACACCTTAAGTTTTGGAAAATTTCTTTTGGCTGAGATGGATGCAAACTCAAAGCCTCACCATTCTGTTCCTCTTAGCAAACTTGAGAGTTTAGTTAATCAGTCAAATTTCAGTATTGAGACCAAAGCCTGCTTTAAAATCTCCAGTTATAGGTTGAAGTGATTTATAAAGTACGAGCAGCTTGGTGATTAGCCAATGTTCTGTGATCTGGAAGTAAATTTTAATAAAAATGTAAGGCTGCAAGTAATCATGCAAATTGAGGAATGAGGAATGTACATCTGAATTTAATGCTTGCAATGTATTAAAGCTGAAAAATACAAATTGTCCATAATAGTCCATATCTGTATGCATAGACACGGGCTCAACACATAGTGATCCCATATATCTTGAATGTACAACGGTGAATGTAACACAGACTTGTAAAGGAAATGGCAATTTGACTTTGTAAAAGAGAGAGGAAGGTAAAACAGAGGAATATAAAGTACAGGGGCTCAATAAAAGATATGAACTACAGGCTTGGTATTTTAATGGAGAAGAGCAATTTACCCTAGGCTCATGTTCATCTGCAGCTCAGTGAAGCTGTAAAAACACGCATACTTGATAAGGTGTGTGATTTTGTATCACCTCATTATTTGTACATTATGATTTATCTTTGGCTTCATTGCATCTTATAGTAAAAGGAGCACAAGCACTTCATAGACTGCACTCTTCTCTTCTTCATGACTTCTCCCAGCCTTCATCTTCAGGTTTCATGTGTCACTGACTTAAGGAGACAAAGCTTATAAATTATTGAACCTAAAATCAGATTTTAATAAAAATCAATCCTCTAGCCAACAAAACCAAAAGAATTCTTTCCTGGGGGTAGGGGAATGGGGATGGAGGGGAGGTTAATGTCCTCCCTTGCGAGTAGTGTCAGCTCTCACTTTCAAACCAAGGCCTTTCAAACACCGTTGAGTTACTTCCCTTGCATCAAAAGAGGTAATAATACTGGAAATTCAGTGAATGCACAACTCCTATAGACTTTCTTGACAATCTATGGTCTCATGGAAAATAGAGAGCACTCATATTTCCCTCCAAGAAAGTGTCAGGAAAAAGGTCTAATATATCTTCCAAATCCTCCTCTATTCCAGAGGAAATCCAGAATGTCCTGTCACTCATTGATCTGTGTAATGCTATCTCCAAAAGAGAGAAATGACCCAAGGAAAATGGCTTGAGTTATTCAACCTAAGAAGATCATCTGCACCCTGAGGCTGTCAGCATGATCTCTCGCTGGTCTAGAAAATTTGTGTGCTACAGGAATTGGTCAAGCTTCTTATGAGGGGTCATGGCCCCATTTGCTTCTGAAACACAGTGAGCGGTGGCTCCCATCTCTCAGAGCTTGTAATCATAGCTGACAGCTGATAAAAGGGAAGAGTCATAGAAAAGGGGAGACATCTGCAAAGCTTGCACAGCAAGTCAGGAGTAGAGCCATGGGCTGAGCCTAGATGGATTTCACTGCTGGGTCAGACTGGTCTGGTACTTTTCAGAAGTAGTAAATTCAATCGAATGTTCATTACCATAGCACAGTCAACAGCAGAGTGCATAAAGAAAGAAGTCCAGAAAGGAGGACAAACCAAAATTGACAGGAATCTGCAGGCTACATAATGCAAACACAGTAAATCCTGGCTATTTGCATCCCCTGGAATTAAAGACATTTAGTTTTGGTAGCATTTGAATAGGCAGTAAGTAGCTATTTTTAGTCCAGTCTTGAAAAGAGCAAAACCAGAACACCACATCAGCATTTTCTCCTGCTGCAGATTCCGGCAGGGTGGATGACTCTGTGTAGAGGGAGCAGCTCCACCCTTCGATTACCCTGGGTAATGCGATTGGAACCCTGTCAGGACATTCCAGCCCCAACCAAACACAGTTCTTGTCCCCCAGCAGGGATATGTACCCTCCTCCTTCCCTCTTAACTGCCTCACTCTACTTTAGCTTCTTTTCAGTAAGGAATTCTCTCTGGTGGCAGATGCTCAGTCTCAATTTTTAACAAATCATTTGGCAATAACTAGGTAAGAAAAGTTCAAAACTTAAGGAGAATCACTGTAAGTCCTAGCAGTGAGTTTATTTTTATTTATAAGTCCTCTTAAGAGTTCAGCTGTTTGATGCAAAGACAGCTTGAAGAGTACACTGTGTTGCCCCAGATTCATCTCTTTGGTAGCTGGTGGGACTGTGGAGCTGTGGGTAAGCAGCATGAGGAAGGAGTTTATGTCAAGCTTTGTCAAATCACTTCAAACCACCTGAGGTGTCTTATTTCAATTATCAATTTAAAAATAGAATTGGTTTTCATTCACTGATCCACTGATTCCTGCTTGGGTTATTTTAGAATTGCTTTGAGACTCCAGGGGCAGAAAGCATCTAATGAGTATTTAGTTGAATGGATGCTTATCTGGCTGTGTCTCTTCTGTACTTGAAATACCTCAAGCTAACCTAAAATGGCTTAAGTTTTAAAAATGTGTCACCAGGTTGCTAGGTAAAGGGTTACCCCCTCAACCCTCCCATACAACAGTGCTTAAACTTGGAGAGCTTATCCTCAGTCTCAAATCCTGCAAGTTGTAGATGCTCTGTCTCTTTTTCCAAGATTATTTCAGATGCTACCTTTTTTCAGGAAGAAAAGGTCAAGGATTTCCTTGGATATCTGGCCTTGATCGTGTCTGACCCTCAGGCACTTGATCATGGTCACACCCAGACACTGCTGCTGGCGGCTCAGCATCCACTTTATTTACATGTTCCCATAACCCCAGCCTCTACCAGAAAGGACTGTAAGGAAGCAACACCACCATCTTGGCTTTCTGTGTGGGAAGTGAGATAGCTTCATTGATTACACATTTTCCAGCCCCTTCCCACTGGCAACAGCATGTGTAAGAACAAGTAGTTATTTAGGAACAAGGGGGATGCAAGTCTGGGGCTGTTGCAGCTACGATGACAATCAGGAGAAGACTGGTTCCACGGGGAGTGATTAGAGGACTTCTGATGTATGTAAAAGACAAGTCAACAAATATGGATGTGCTGAAGAATAAGGTCATTGAAAGCCTTACCAGAAATGAAGCTTTCTGTAAACACAGAAGACAACACAAAGACATTTAATTTAATGGTTGTGTGACATTTGTCTGCAGTCAAGGAGAATATGTGACAAATAATACTATTTAGGAGAGCAGGAGTTCTGAGGTGTTTGGTAGTTGGATTTTTTTTGGTTGTTGTTTTGTGTTTGCTTTTTGAAGCAGCTTTCAGGTAATTCATTCAGAGATGTCTGCAATACAGCTATCTCAAGAATGTAGAGTCCCCACGTGAGATTGAACTGGGTTTAATGTGTTTTTATGGCAGTCGATAAAATGGGAGGGAGAGACACAGAGAAAACGTGTTGCTGAAAAACCTGACAAAACTGAAGAGACAGGACTGTAATTTTAAGTAACTGAGGGCAGTTGAGGAGACCAATATTAAGAAACCTCATTAGGTTGCGTGATTAATGGCTTTTTGCTTGCACATGAAGGAGCACAGAGACATACTGGAGGGTGACAGACCCCAATAACCAGCACAGAGGAAAAGTCCCTGAACCCTGCTGGTCCCAGGGCTGCCCCAGGAGAGCCTCAGCTCTGAGGGTCAGGGGTGACACCCACCCCATGAGCCGATGAGGACAAGAGCCTCCTCACAGAATGGGGGGGAAGTCACTGCCTAGGGGTATAGGGCTCATCAGGGGATGAAGGGGAAGAGAATTTGATAACTGCACAAAGCTCCTTATGGGCTGTTTAGGGGAGGAATTAAAGTGGGGGAAAGGGAGGGATGTGGATGGTTTGGGAAGGAACAAGCATGGAAAAATAGCAGGATAAAGGGGTAAAGGTCACATATAGCCAGTTTGCTTGCCTGGCCACCCTTGTCTGGCCACGCCTTGCTCCAGATCAGTGCAGACTGTTTCATCTCCTCATTAAACTCCATTTCTAACTACTGTCCTGGGTGAGGGGCTCCCTATTCTGTGTGTATATGTGTGCATGGCGATCTGAAGTCACTGGAATCACACTATGTATCACTGGATCTTTTCCTAGTGGTTCCCTCATCCTCCAAAAACGGTTTGCCACAGCTTCTTTGATCCAAAGAAAGTTACAAACAACAAACTTGAAATAACTCCCCGCAGCCATCCATCTAAAAGTAAAATGACTGTTTCTGAACTCTGAATATCCACTTGCAATTTTTAAGGAACGTTTTGAGATTTGGAGGCAGGCAGAGTTTAAGGAATTAGGCAGATATTTATCTGGCTGCCTCTGTCTAATTTCATTCTTGAAAGCTAATGCTCTTTATTGTCTGATATGGCTCTTTCAGATGAAGACTGCAATGTTGCTATGGTTTGCTCTTTTTTTTTTTTTCCCTGAAGTCAAACCAGTTATTATTTCACAGGGGATTATTGAGATTTTCTGTCATATTTTTCAGTTTCTTATAATAAATAAAGCTTAACTGAATAATGGGTACGTCCAAATTCCATAAAATGAAGCAGGATCCATTTATTTATCACACCAGTGTAGGCAGAGTGTTGTATTTATAGTTCCAAATTATTATTTCTGATTCAACAAACGTTTTGAGCAGTCATTTAAGTGCTTTACTGTATTTGATTTAGGATGGTTATGCTTCTTTTGGGTGATACTGTCTGGAGATTGGGAGAACAACCCAAGGGTCAAAACTGCTGAGTCATCTAAGATTCTGCTTAACTTCCTGTAAATTGCCTTCCTGAACAAATATCTTCTGTTTCATACAGTTTTTCTTCACATTGGTGTCACCAGCAGCAGCAATTTAAGTCGTCCCTGCACTCAGGGAGAAGTTTGAGCTTAGTTTTGCATGTGAGAACATTGTTGTTGCTCTAGATCTCCAGCTGCAAGCACAGAGCATGCTGCTAAACAGCTTTCACTATGGGCTGCAAAAGTCTGTGACAAAGTATATATCCCTCCAGGAATGATTTCTTTTCTTTCCTCTTCCCTTTATAAAATATCTACTTCTGCTTAAAGAGAAACATGAAAACACTAGGAATGAGGAGAGGGCCATGGGTGCATATGAAGTATCAATGCTGGAGGAAAACTCCTTCAGAAATTTAAGAAATTCAGACACTCCAGCCCTAAGTGCAGGAGCTGAAGAACAGCTCTTACCAGGACTGTTTCCTTACCCCTTACATGCCTGTCTTGTACCAGAACTGTAAGCACATGCTGGCTCTTTCTAAAAATTCATGCAGTGTTACTCAGAAAGGCTCCAGTCCCTCATCTCAGCCCTTCTGAAGTATGAATAGCAATGAGGTAAGGAATGCCAGACTCCAGGAAGCAAGTCTTCACTATAATGCACTTTTTATCCTCAGGTTTTGTTTTTAATGCTGTGGAAGAATCTGCTGTGGGCTTAAAGGTTTGAGAGGATTTTGTTTAAAGATTACAGATAGGCTTTTAAGGGCTTGGGTCAGGGAATATTCAAGCAAAGTGTTGCAATCACTGAGTTCTGGGCTGGGTTCTCGCCTCATGGCAGTGGTAAAGATGAATGTTGTGGATGTTGGTGATGCTTTTTTGAATACAGAGAATATGGAGGACAGTTGGTGAAGTGTTTAGAGGGGAAGCCAAATGAGGAGCAGCTAAAGTCACTTGGTCTGTTCAGCCTGGAGAAGAGGAGACTGAAGGAAGACTTCATTGCAGTTTATAGCTTCCTCACAAGGGGAGGAGGAGGAGCAGATGCTGATCTTTTCTCTCTGATGACCAATGATGGGATCCGAGGGAATGGCAGGAAGATGTGCTGGGGACGGTGAGGTTGGATATTAGGAGAAGGTGCTTCATGCAGAGGGTGGTGGAGCACTGGAACAGCTCCTCAGGGAAGTAGTCGCAGTGTTAGGTGTAACAATATTCAAGAAGCACTTGGACAATGCCTTCATACACATGGTGTGAATTTTGGGGTTGTCCTCTGCAGGAACGGGTGTTGGGCTCAATGATCCTTGTGGTTCCCTTCCAACTCAGGACATTCTGTGATTCTGTGAGTCAAAAATGGACCAGGTTTCCTTAATTTACTTGCTGGATGAAAATATCCATGAGGCCTGTGAAGCCCAGCCAAGATGCAGATGCAAAAAAGCCACAAGAAGATTTTTCTTCCTCATTTCCTGCTACTCCTTTAATTGGCATTAGTGTGTTTCTCAGTCACAAGCAAAGATCTGAGATTTTAAAGAGCTATTCTTTCACTGAAGTTCACTGTTAAGTGCATTTTGCAGATGATCTCATTAGGCAGTAAAGCCAAGGACAGGAAGATTGACCGGGTGACAGGATCAGTGTTACAAAGGAGGAACAAAACTCTAAAGTCAGAAGCCAGCAGATAAATATACCTGCAAATGAGCTTTAATGAGAAAAGTGCTTAATGTCCATAGTAATTACCGTATAGCCAGCAATGATCTCACCTTGCATGTTCAATGAAAAGATCTGGGTTTTTAAATGAGCAGCAATCCTCTTCTTATCAGTGTTAAATTGCAGATGAATTTGCAAGTGTTTAGCATTCAGTAACCTTCTGTGCTCATATGGGGAGAGATAGAAAAGACTTATGCCCACAGACCTGTCTTTGCTTAGAAAGAACGTATTCCACTCAGCAGTATTTATGTTAAAAAGGCTCCTTGATCTTCCAGCTGACTTCCTCGCTTTTGCCAACCTCTCCTCATTGTTTATCTCCAGGGAACACTCTGTGCCTCTTGGTCATTTCTGAAGTATCTTTTGAGGTCACATGATTTCTCTCTAGTCCTGCACCAAACCAATGTGTTGCGTTACCAGGTTGCCCCGACTTTGAGGATTAAATGGAGACGTTCTCTGAGGTGCTGTGTTGTGCATCAAAGTTGACCGACCGTCTGTTTTTTACAAGATGTGGAAATCTGGAGAAGAGCAATGCAGTCTGTCAGCACCTTGGGTACTGTGTCCAGTTCTGGGCCCCCCAGTTTAAGGGAGATGTTGAGATGCTGGAGTGTGTCCAGAGGAGAGCAACGAAGATGGTGAAGGGGCTGGAGCACAAGCCCTACGAGGAGTGACTGAGGGAGCTGGGCTTGTTTAGCCTGGAGAAGAGGAGGCTCAGGGGAGACTTTATTGCTCTCTATAACTACCTAAAAGGAGGCTGTAGTCAGGCAGGGGTTGGTCTCTTCTCTCAGGTGACCAGTGACAGAACAAGAGGACAAGGTCTCAAGCTTCGTCAGGGGAGGTTTAGGCTTGATATTAGGAAAAAATTCTGCACTATAAGGGTGATTGGCCGTTGGAATGAGCTGCCCAGGGAGGTGGTGGAGTCATCGTCCCTGGAGGTGTTTAAAAACAGATTGGATGAGGCACTGAGTGCCACGGTTTAGACGACGAGTGGGTGTTGTGTTGGGTCGTAGGTTGGACTGGATGATCTCAGAGGTCTTTTCCAACCTTGTGATACTGTGATACTGTGTGAAATAGGACTTGGCAAAGTTCGTTAAGAGACTGCCTGGTGATCATGGAGAGCTAAGCTGTGTAGTGTAGGAAAGACTGATGACTTTCACTCCTGTAGCAGAGGTGACAGTCTACCAGAGAACAAAAAATGTAGCAAATAGTCTTAGATACAGCAACCTTGAGGAAAAATAATCTGTTTCATTTTGCTTGCTTAGAGCAAGTGCTTGATTTTCTCCTCCCAATGAGTATTCCTGTCTTTGAAGATGGTTAAAGAGGACTGAATCTCAATATGTCATACAGTCCATACCAGCTCCAGGCTGTTGTTGGCTGCACAGCACAGGCAAGTGTAATGTGAAGCGTTCCAAGGAAACCACACCAAAGCCAGCAGTTATGTCTGATCAGCTTTTCCCACCTATGGGTCTTAGAAAAAACCCCAACATTATTCATGATCAGAGAAGCTTCCCTTCCTAGTTTTCACTGCAACAGAGCGTGCTTTGCACTGAAATGTCAATGTGAAAGTCTGCAGTTTGTGTGAGTGGGTTCTGTTTCCTACTCCTACGGTGTTGAAAACTTAATATTTTCTGAGCTGAAAAATTATCAGGAAAGGACCCATGAATTTTCATTGGTGTAGTGGAGGTGGGGGGTGGGAACCTATGGAAAAACCCCACTATCAAGTGTCCATGTGACTTTCTTTGTGGACATTTCAGCTAGGGTAATTACTGACTAACCTATTTTATCAGCAGAGAGCATCTGGGGAATCTAATGGATACCAGTTTTTGCTCCGGACAGGTGTCCCTGTCTTAAAAAGAAATTTAGTGGTAAGAAGCAGAGCAGGACATAAATCCTGCAAAGCAGAACAACAGGGACTTCAGCTGGGTGGAAGTGATCAGCCCATGGAATCCGATTGTCTTTGGACCCATTAGGCTTCATTTTAATAGAGTAAATCTGAAGGGGAGGATGTGCAAGAACAGAAATTCCATCAGGAGACTGAAAAATATAGTAGATATCCTCTCATCTGAGAGAGAAACTGAGCCTAAGCCATGCAGACAGAGACAATTTTTTGTTGATGGAATGTACAATATGGTGCAAATACAAGGAAATTAAGTATTAGTTGGGGTATTCCTGCAAGAGCAGAGTAGAACCTGGGGACTGGTATTCAAATTGATTCAGTGGGAATCGGTTTTATCTCATAAGCTTCAACTTAGAACTTGATTGTGCTCTCTTGCTGAAGGGTTATTGCAGCTCCTGTACAGCATGTCCAAGTCATCTGCACAATGCACAGTTTCTCAGAGTTTTGTCAAGCTGAATGGCAAATTAATTACTTTTAATTGTTTATAAATTTGTCATTCTCCAGAGTTTGAAATCAAAATGAAACTGAGGCACTGAATGGGCATATGTAGCTCAAACTTGAGGAGAATCTGTTTGCATTTTTACCTGCTAAGAAGCAGATAAAAATAACAACTCAAATCCTCAAACTGCTGCAGAAAGTGTCTTTGTGGGACACAAATTCACATGTTTTAAGCTAACTCAGACACTTCTGCCACCATTATTAATACCATCTAAGGAGAATATGAGGAAAACTTTTATTTAATTATTTAAAATTACTTCTACACGTTTTTAATTTACTAAGACATTATTAGCAGGAATATAGTATAGGAAAACATTGGTTTTGGTGCTGTCCTTCCAGTTGACCGAGCTAAGAGGATTTTAAAAAAAGAGGTTATTTTCTCTTTGACTTTCATCACACTTTCAGGTGGTTCTTCCTGTATTTTTTTCCACTAAATAGAGCATAATGCAAACACCAAAAGCATTTTGCACTATCTTTTTTTAATATATCTAAGGTAAAATGGAAACCGTAAGAAGAAACCTTTTAAAGAGAGAAAACGGAGATCTGGGATGAGGCATTAAAATAAAGCATTGTGAACAGTCATCCTTATTCCATTGTATGCTTTGGGATGGTATCTGTCATTTATGCTGTTTCTCAGTCAGCATTTCTGGTTTGCAACCATAACTCCTGACATTTTGAGGCCCTGGCTGGGTGTCTGCTCCCAGCTATTCCCCGTGATGCTGTAGCTGCAGGCAATAGGTTTCCTGGGCTCTCGCTTTCTGCCCACTGCAATTAAGCCTCCAAGGGCTAACTGTGAATACTTGGTTGTTCTCAGTAGCAGTCTCCTCTCCAGGAAATTCAGCCTGGCCCAGAGATCTTCACAAAAACAAACAGTAACTGCTCTAGTCCAAGTTTAGAGAATCTTGTTTTCTTAATTTAGCTTTTATTTTACCTTTAGCAGTTCAGTGCCCATCTGTGTAAATCTCTATGACAATAAGGAATTCTCTATATCTGTATGGCAGATCATTTTTCTTCAATATTCATTCATTTTTATTTCTGCTATATGTAAGATATATGGAGATTGTCTTGTCTGATCACATCTAATAAGAGGCTGAACTCTTGATGGACCTGCTAAAATGGATTTCAGTGGCTGGAAGTGAATTCCCTAGTGTATGTTTAGCTTTCTTATTTTGTAAGGGAAGGAACAAATAGGCTACAAAATCCTCCAGACAAACTGAAGCAAGGATATAAGTGTAGTGCAGACGCCATAAGGGCACCAGATTATGTCCAGTGTCTGGAGTAGAAGTGGTTCTTGATCAAGAACAAACCCTTTGTGGAGGGCACCAGGGGACTTTCATGATTCTATGTGTGGGGATCGTGACTCCTGGAGATCAGCAGCTACACTGGGAGCAGTAGGGACAGGCTTCCACAAAAGATACCTGGAAAACAGCCACCAAAAGTCTGAAAAAGAACTAGTTAATAAGAAAAGGCAGATGAAAGGCATATCTGTGTATATTTATGTTTATGAAGATGTTCTTTGTGAGAATTGTTGACATTTGAGTAGCAGTTACATTATACATCTGGGCGAACTCAGTTTTTAGAGAAGGATTGGCAGGGATTGAGGACTCTGCCAAACCTAAAAGCCCTGGACAGGAGAGCTGGGACTGATTTCCTGCTCTGAATAAAGCACAGCAGGAATGTGGAAAATTATCCAAAAGCTGATAGGCAGAAAATTAACATAAAAACAGGGAAAACAAAATGGACCCTCACTGGGTTAAAATTACCATGTAAACACAATGTGTCTCTGTCCTAAGCACATGTTTGGAAAACGTGTGTATGAAGGGATGAGGGAGGTATCATAATGGAGAAAGAGTGACTAGATGGTAATATTTACCCACTTTTTGAGACTTCAGAAAGAATCCTCATCCATATGTACTGGAATGATGCTCAGAACCTCCTCTTCCATCTTCAAGAATTACCTGTAAAAAGGAATTTAACTACCTCAAGTGAAGTCATTATAGGAAAAGAAAATATATATTCACAGTAGTGCATCCGGTCATCGTAAGTGGTTTCCTACAGGTTTCCACAGCCTGACTGGACAAAGCTATGGGCAACCTACTGTAAGTTCAAAATCATTCCTGCTCAGAGTAGCCAGTTCAGAGATATCCAGGCATCTCTTCCATCATAAATTATTCTGTGATTCTAGAATAATAGCTTGTTGGATATTTTTCTCAAGGCTTTCATAAAGCCTTTTTAAAACAGAATAGGATTTTTTTCCTAAATAATTGATGATCTTTTCTGCAATTTGCATAAATAGCCCCAGAAATTTCAAGGGATTTGCATACGTGTTTAATGGTGGTCTTGAGACCTACCTGCAGTAGTTTATACCCCAATGCTGCCTCATCCCTCCAAGCAGCCTTCCCTTCAGATAAGGGTTACCTCTGCACCTATGCAATGGTGTGCTTCTCTTCAACCCCCAGCCTGACCTTCTCCCAGAGCTCTGATCAAGTGACAACCACCAGTGGTAGTTGTGATGGATAAGTCTGGTCTGATGGTTGCATTCGACTCACAGTGGATTCAGGGGATAAAGATAAAAACATAGCAGCCAAGGGTTAAACTATGGTGATGGACCCACCTGGCACAGTGCTGGGCAGGGTCTAGCTCAAGCCAAATTTGGAAGAAACTGGTATCTGCAGTCAGTATGCAAATATGACTGTAAGACAATCATCTAACTCCATAAATCATGAACAGCCCAAGAGCCCTTTGAGCCATCCTGCATGGCAGCAGACTGCACACTGGAATCTCCCTTTGAGCACGGGCACCTCACAAAGTTACTCACTGAGGTTGAGAGAATCACGTGATACACAACAAGTGAATTAGGAATAAGTGTACTTTGAAGTCTTAACTAAGTGATTTAAAGATTGATTGTGCATATATAATCCTTTAGACACAGACTGTTGACCAAGTCTGGATCCACCTGCACCTGGACTCCTTTCTGAGGAGTTCAGAAAGCAAAGGGGTCCTTTCTGAACCTCGTGAGTCAATGGGAGGGTCTCCTTGAGGGTTCTGCCTGACCCTGTCCTCTATGCATTAAATAATCAAATGTACCTATGAAGTAAAGGATTGAATCGTACTAAACCCTAAACCACTGTCACATTTTCTATGAAACGTTGTGAAATCACTGTTTCATATCAATAAACATACATATTGCTGCTTCCCTCTTATGAGTCGTGCATCACTCCATCTGTGCTAACCTGTTATTGGACAAAGAAGACCTGGGTTAAGATATTGGCTTAGACGGTGGCTTTAAGATCTTTTCATTTGATATCCTGGCTAAATCACAGGAAGTTTTCTAAGTGGATCCTAAAAATCACATAAAGCTTTTGAAAAATCCTCTCTTCTACCCCTTCATATTCAGCAACGGATGATAATGATTTTCCATGTTGCAGGAGGAACTGTGAGAATTTGTGCACGTGCATTTGTGTGTCATGCAGCTTGTGCTGATAAGTGACTTTATAGGAGTGTGGATAATTCAATTAAGTCTGTTCCATTTTGGATGTAACAATCTGTATTCCATAAGCTCAGCCATGTGGAGATACCAGCATTTAAAAATAAATGCTCACTTCAAAAACATGTCTAGTACTAAAAGTTGCTTTAAAGCTTGCTCACAAATTCTGTACACAGGATAGGGAAGGAATCAACATTTCTTTCTAAATTTCATCAAGAGATCCCCTCTCAAAAGAAGCAGAAAAACCATTGGCATGGCACAGGACCAAAAGCCATTAGGAAAAATTTAGTCCTGGCTTAGCAGTCAGGCAGAAAAAGTTGTGTTTGTTCATTATCAGCTGCTCTTCAAAGCAGACAGAGAAAAACATGTAACCCTCATTCCTGACAGTAACAAGTCACTCCAGTACAAGTTCCCATCAGTGGAGGTCTGTAAAGCACATGTGGAGAGGGAGGAAAACATGATGCCATTTGCTGGGGCAGACTTTTGAAATACTAATCTCAGCAAAGGGGGTGTATAAAGAAATATCAACTCCAAATAAGTCCAAAGTTAGCTTGAAAGATGTACTTCATTCTAACCATGTCTCTCGGGTGGAACATTGTTAGCACTGCTGTTCAAACTGTGACTGAAGGGAAATAGCAGAAAGGATTAATAGTTCCATCTAAAGCCAAGACTTGTGTGGACCCAGAGCAGCTAAAGGGCATCAGTGGTTGGAGGCCAGAGCCTGTCAGGACAATTGCGCCGTGACTCTTTGGGAATAGTTACAGCCAAGTTGACAAAGATGTTCCTGACCAACACAGGACAGAGAGTTGTCACAGTCCCCAACTGACCAGAATACCTGCAGATCCTGTAGCTTGGCTTGCAGCCAGAAAGACACTTGAGTCCTCAGGGAGAAAGGCCTCAGCAAATATCATAGAATTATAGAATTGTCTGGGTTGGAAGAGACCTCCAAGTTCATCAAGTCCAACCCTTAATCCAACACTATCATGATTACTAGATTATGGCACTAAGTGCCACATCCAGTCTTATTTTAAAAACCTCCAGGGATGGTGAATCCACCCCCTGTCTGGGCAGGCCATTCCAATGCCTGATTACTCGCTCTGTGAAGAACTTTTTTCTGATGTCCAGAAAACTGATCTCGTTAAAGACGTGCAGAAATGTCAGCAACCATATGGAACTGTGACAGGAACACAGAACTGATTAACACCAAGGCCAGGGTCAGTTAAGAAAACCAAATGTCATTGTTGCTGTTTAACCTGGCAAACAAGCCTCTAATCTTCATGCTGGAGCCAGATGGAAGCTGCAACTAGGAGAGTAAAATGAACCTTTGCAACAGCATTTGCGAAAGGTTTAGTCCAGCTCAGTGACTCCTGGAAAGGAAGGAGTAGGAATATCTGGATCATGGAATTATTCTGTAAACTTATTACATCATAAGAGCCAGATTAAGTAGTGCTGTGGGTTTCAGGTCAAACTTATCTACCAGTCATGCACAGTCAATGACTGTGAGGCCTATGAAGTACACGCTGAAAGCCTGTGGTCACTCCAGCTAATATGGTGTGGCAGTAAAAAATTAGTCCTTCAATCAGAACACCAAGGCCAGATGTAGCTGAAACATGAAAGACTTGGCTGACTAGGAACAGAAGATTATGTTAACTAACACCATAGCCCTCTCTTCTGTTCAGCCTGGAGAAGAAAAGGCTTCAGGAGGACCTCATAGAACCTGAAGAGGGCTACAGGAAAGCTGGGGAGGGACTTTTTACAAAGGTTTGTGATGTTCAGATGAGGGGGAATGGCTTTAAACTGGAAGGGAGGAGATTTTGGACAAGAAAAATCAGCTGTAAATGTGATGGTTTATCTTATCTTGTTGGGTGACACTATACTTCTGTTGCCTTTCCCTCCACATAGCTCATATAGAGATGTGAGTATTGTTGAAGAGAATACATCTTCATCTTGTTCGTATTCCTATCCTTTTCCTATGACTATCCTGAGGACTTATAAAGTTACCAAGGCTTAATAGGTTATCAAACTCAGCTGAGTTGTCCATGCACTTGTTCTTACCCCAGGACAAATGGGAGACATTATAAATTACTCCAGACTCCTTTCATTGACAGCAGTGCACCGAAATAAATTACTTCCTACAGCCCATGGGCTGTAAGCATGCACCATTATCACACAGCTAAAATGGGCAAGGCTGTAGATCCCTACAGCTGAGCACATTACCTGGTGCTTCATTTATCAGTGCAATTTAAATTTCTTCAGGGAAATTTTAGGGCACAAGTCACCTGTCATGTTTTAAAAGTCTGTTTAGGGCAAGAGGAATAGCACCCACCAAGCACCTGCTTCTTCATATTATATATGCAGAGCATCTAGGCAAAAGCTCAAACATAGCACTGTGGTCATCTGTATCCAGCTTTGTGAATTCCATTCACTGTCACTTTTCAAGTCATCTTCATATTGGATGTTAGGAAAACTTTCTTTACTGAAAGAGTAGTGAAGCACTAGAACAGGCTGCCCAGGGATGTGGTGGAGTCACCATCCCCGAAGAGGTTAAAAAAGAGGTGTAGATGTGACATTTCGGGACACAGTTTAGTAGGCACAGTGGTCTTGGGCTGATGGTTGGACTTGATGGTCTTAGAAGTCTTTTCCAATCTTAATGATTCTACGATTCTATTATTCATTTTATATCTGACATCTAAGCTTGAGAAGAAAGCAGAGAAAAAGAGGTAATGCATCTACTGGACACTGCTTGTTCTGAGAGTCAATACCTCAGTAAGGACTGGGTAGACAATCTGAATGATTTCATTATCAAGATATCATTCCAAGTTTGGTTTACAAATACAGCTATGTGGTATAAAAGATATAGATTTAAAACTGCTGAGTTGTTACTGCATGACGTTCTGAATAAAATGGCACTGTGTAGTATCCATTGGACACAACTCACAAATTAAGAACAAGCTAAATGTCAGAACTTGGAAGTGTCTGTCAGTAACAAATTACTATTATTTATAAGATATTTATAGAATTTTTCAGGAATTCATGTTGGTCTAGATGCTGTTGTGGATTTCTTGTCATTTTCTGGGTATAGGTAAATTTATGTCTGACAATAAGGAAAGATGAAGTGCCCAGACTTGTCCTTTTGATGCCTCTTACAGTAGGTCATCTTCTTTTCCATCTCTGTCCCTGTGTTCTACTACCAATTCTGTGGTGCACGGGCCACGTACCACAGCTCTACTCATCTGAGGTGGGAAATGGAGAGGAGATTTAGCTCATCTCCTTCAGCCTTTCCCAAAGTAGATTGTGAGAATGCAGTTAAAGGAAAGTAGGACCCTTTCTAGAGTGGCATGGAGTGAAGTCTGGCTTCCCTGGTGGGAACAGCCAATATCTGGTTTAGCAGTGCTGGTTTCTTGGTGGGGCTGTAACAAGAGATAATTTTGTATCACAGTCAGAAAATACATTTGGGGCTTTTTTCTCCTTCTCAAGGAAAGATCATGGTCAATTCAGTGCTCCATTAAACTGTTTCTTTGGAAATAAATGTTGACAAATTTTAACATCCAAATATATTCTGTCTTTTCTCTGGTATCCAGCTGAAGGGCCCTCTTACCAAGTCCATTCAATTGCCTGATGCCCACAAACCTTAGAAAAAGCTGAGGTTTATATCAGTTCTTCAAGACTTGTTCCCGTGCCTGCCCTTTTACCCTTAGCAAATTGAAACCTTTAAAAGGATATTGCTGATCATTTTGTCAGTGAGTAAAGAAATTTCCCAGTGCCCATTTCTAGCAGGCAACTTTTTTCAGTCCAGTTCTAGTTATTTTTGTCCAAGTGAAGCTGATTTAAATATCCAGTTGGCTATAGAGGGAGCAGTGTACAGAGAGAAAAAGAAGGTGTGACGAAGCTTGTTTGAAGCATGGAGTGCCTGGGGAGCAGGAACCTATCTTGCACTGAAGTTTATGATGTTCTCCTAATGGGATAAATTGGAATTTGATTGACCTTAAGTTGAACAGTCTGAATTACTGACGTATTTTCTATAGTCTGTCTCTTAGGGAAGATAGACTCAGAATCATAGAATGCTTGGGGTTGGAAGGGACATTTACAGGTCATCTAGTCCAACCCTCCCGCAGGAGCAGGGGCATCTTTAACTCTATCAGGTTGCTCCGAGCCCCATCGAACCCGACCTTCAATATTTTCAGGGATGGGAGCTCCATTACCTCCCTGGGCAACCTGTGCCAGTGTTTCACCACCCTCATTGTAAAAAATTTCTTCCCCATATCCAGTCTAAATCTCCCCTCTGCTCATGTAAAATCATTACTCCTTATGCTGTCACAAGAGGCCTTGCTAAAATGTCTGTCCTCATGTTTCCTAAAGGCCCTCTTTAAGTACAGAAAAGCTGCTATAAGATGCCAGGTAATAAACTATTTCTTGCTTCTGTAACTAACTCCTACAAGTAAGTGGTGAAGAAATGTATTTTAGCCATGAAAAAAGAGGGGCTAATTGGCCCAGTGTCAGGGAGGAAGATAAAATCTTCTACGGTGCTTGTGGGAACAAACCGATCTAGTTTAGTACTCAAGCATATTTGCAGGGAGCATATTTGAAATTTGGAAACATAATTATTCCCTGAGGAAATGCAAGTCTAATAGCTCTGTTTCCTATGCAAGGAACCAAAACACAGAGAAGCTACCCAAGGCATCATGAACTTTGAATCCTTCTGTTCAAATCTACGTAATGAATGCTTGTAAAGAAAGCACAGACCAAGAATCACTCACAGATGTGATCTGACAAATAAATTCTTTCTCTGTACTATTGTGCAAAGCAAACGTGGTTGGAATATGAGGATAAACCTAGACTTGTTTAAAACCAGGAACAAATATTTCCTGAATATCTCTTGAATATTCATAGTTTAAATGACCAAAAATAAGAGAAATGCACGCTCAGTCTACTCTGCTGTTCACGCTCTCCATATTAACAAATCTACTGTACTTTTGCTGCTGCTTAAGAAGAGTTACATTAGTCAGGAACATCCCTAACTACATGCACTCTGAAATAAAATAATTCCAACATTTGGGTTATGCATCATTTCTGCAGGGAAATAAAGGTTTTCTCGGCATAGCAGGTTCAACTCTTTCATTATTCCTGTAGCACTTCACAATTTAGGCTTGTCAACTGTTGACACCGAGGCAGCAAAATGCTACTGTTGTGGGTGGGTGAGGAATCTAAGCCAGCTGTCTCCCACATCCACTTCTTAACCATGATGACAGGGAGGGAAAAACACTGATAGGGCTGGAGAACCTACTGATCTGTACAATCACTCCCGCTCAGCATGAGTTGGAGCATGTGAGGTGGACCCTTTCTGCAGCTCTGCACCTGATGAATGAGTACACAAGGTGTTAGGCTTTGTTGCAAACCTTGTTTTCAGATGTCAGCACTGGATCATGGAAGAGAATTATTAGTCTCCTTGCCTTTGAGCATTGCCAGATACACTCTAATTTGTTAAACATAAAAGTCCCCAAATTTAAGTATCAGATTATATCTTTTCCTGCACCAGGCCATTGGTTCCACACACTGTAGTTGGACCAGGAACTGTAACTTGTCTTTGTTTTTTTTCATATGGCCTCTTGTGTATTTTTGGTATGGCTTAGTAAATGCCTTTGGGTTCTTTGGTAGTGACCAGTACCCTGGCATCACACCACATATCTCTTTGCATCAGTGCCATCCCAGACACTGTCAGCCTCATGGATACATATTACTGTCTTCATCCTGGACTTCATGGTGTCCCAGAAGTTTCGTTAACTTGTTAGCAGAAAGTTCAGTGAGGAGAGAGTGATGGATTGCATATGTAAATTACCTCTTGACTGAAGGAAGCAAACAATTTCTGGTACATTTACATATCTATTTGCAGAACTCTGGTTTGTGCTGCAGCTTCTCTAATGCTTATACATTGAACAAAATCATATTAGAACCCTTTTCATTTGTTAACTAACACAAGCAAATAAATTAGATTGAGAAAAGGCACACAGAAGAGATATTACTCTGATAGAGACTAATGGGATCCTAAGAAGGTCTCATCAAGAAATTCCTGGCATTGTTTTCTTTACCCTGTAAAAGTATCAGCTTTTTATGAAAATGAGCATAGCATTTCAACAGGGCTGTAATGTCTGGTCAAGGAAGGGTCTGACAAAAGGAGCAATAGTTCACTGTTTATTGCAGGAGCTTTGGGATTGTAATTAAAATCCCTCTCCTGTTAGATTTAGACCAGGGACTTGCACTCAGACTCCTGTGTCACTGAGGGATGCTAGTGCTGAGTGTGAAATTTAGTCTTTATTCAGTCAGTACCATCTAACAGCAATTTAGTACAATTCTTTTTTCTCCATTCACTGTCCTTTAGGCACTATCTGCTTTATCTTTCTGTTTATTTTCAACCACCAAGTTTTCACATTAGCTGAATAACAATAATAAAACAATTACTAGAAATAAAATAATAGCTGTACCACTGCTCAGGAGAGAGCATCATGAGGGTATGCGTTTGTCTGAACAGGCTTGCAGTAACAGAGAAATGACAGCTCTTCTCCCAGTCAGTCACTGTTCTTAGAAATACAATAGTTCAATACACAGAAAACAACATCCAGGTTTCATAAACACGTATGCACAATATAAGAAAGGTGTCTGGGAGGAAGAAGAATTAGACTGCCACAGGCAGTTACATATGAATTAGCTCCTGTTGTTAACATTATCACTGTAGGACCCTGTCAGAACCTGAAAAACCCTGGAGGGAAATCTGTCAGGAGATATGCTGCAACAATACTTCTTGAATAATGGTCAGGTTTGATTACCAGTCACTCTGGCCTGTCCCACAAGGCAAAAAATTGCCAGCACTGTAAATTGCATAAGGCTCCTGCAGTTCTGAATGTAAGGAAAACCACAGCAGAAGGGGAGCTGCACCTGCTCTGGGGAGCACTGTGAGGGATGCATTTATACTTCATGAAAGCATGTGGGGCAGGAGAAGAATTGGCTGCAGCAGAGCAAAATCTCATGTCTGGTGTTGACAGGTTGCTGCTATTTCCAATCCTTCACCCAGCACAGTTCAGCATTCATGGGGTCCCCTCGCAAGTTGCTGATTACCCTCTGGATGCAAGTGTGGAGGCCATCGTAGTCACATGACTCCATCTCTGGGGTCCTTGTAACCCAGTGCTGCAGTGAAGAGTTATGTATAGATCCCTGAACAGGTCTACCATTTTTGTCTGATGAAGTCTATACCAGTATTGTTGATCATAAGAAGAGCTTGAACGGCTCATTTTTAAATGAATATTGCAAAAGAATCTCAAACAAAAAAACCCCAACCAAACAACAACAACAACAAAATCATGACTGGTATTAAGTAAACACAGCTGAGAGGAGACCTTACACAAGAGCTTGCATAAAATGTCACACAACAAAACTCCTCCCTCTTAACAGGCTGCAGTGGCTTGGAGGGCAAAACAACTACTAATTCTTCAATTAAACCTAGTTCTTAGAAGCATAAAAGTTTATTACCCAGAAGAGACTATTTACTGCTAATTGCTCCTTTCAGATTTGTAAACATGGCTCTTTGCAATACAAGGCTAACTCATCTGAAGAGTTATCCTCTTCCAAGGAAGACACAGAAACCTACTGCAAGCTGTCCAATTAAGCTGATTCTTCAATTTCATGTATTCTGGCAATGAACTGCTTGTGACCAGGCTAGAGAGCATGGATTACGTCCTAAAGTGTTTTGAGAAGAAAGGAAAAGGGGTAACAAGGGCAATTTACAAACAGAAACAGAATGAATCACTCATTTAAGGTTATTTGTTCGTTCTTCGTGAACGTGTCACAAACCCCTTCATGCTCTCTTTCCCTGGTTTGCCCTGATCAAGTTATGATTGACCTTCTTTGTCTTTTTAAACAACGCACTGACTTTGTTTCTATTTTTATTGAACTGTATAATCTGTTTATGGACTTGGTGACATTAATATCCTCAGGGGACTGTCTCAATTCCAAGTCAGTGAGCTGGTTTGCTTTCTTTTTCCCATCTATACACAGCAATGGCATTACTACTGACAATTAACTGAATAATCCACTGGATTGAGGAGTACTTTTCCAATAATCTTGTGTGGAGTGTCTTGTGAAAATATCAAGCTTGAATAGACATTTAAACTCAGCATTCAGACTTGACAGTAAGATTCATTTTTTAACAAGTATAAACAAATATGCAGATATAATCTACCTTAATTAAGAGTTCAAGAATTTTTATGCAACTGTGAAAGAAACTAGAAAGATATCCCATGATTTTTAATCCATAGGATTAGGAAGATTATTTCATTAAAAATGATCAGTCTCCTGGTACAAAGCATAATTTGGTGACAAAGAGACTGATCCAAGGTTGGGAAAAATATTGGGACTTTGAGATTTTTCAGACTTCCCATGTTGACTTGGGCACCAGTCACAATTCAGACTGCCCATGCTCACTGAACTGATCAGTAGGAAATTCTGAGGAGAAGAATACATCAGAAATATTTCCTTCTCTTGATTCAAGCCATTCTGGCTGTAGGTAAGTGCTGCCACAATAATGGGGTTCAGAGCCCAGAGGATCCGTGGGGATATGCGTTTGAATCTCACATGGCAAGGGGACACAGAGAAATATTTCTTTGTATTGTTTCTAGGATTTCCATTAAATATTGAGCGGAAAAAGACCCCACTGACTTCAAGGTCTGTCAAAATTTCCACCCCAAGCACAGTTGCTGACTTGTAAGGCAACTTAAGCAACATTTGGGACTGAGATCAACGCCTGCACCCTCCTGACTATTCCCTGCTTTGCTTCAGTTTCTCAGAGAATTAATCCCTTTTCTTTAGTCTCTTTCCTGATGTTCAGATGAAAACATCCTGACTTTACTCCTGGTGAAGTCAACGGAAAAGATCTGAACTTCAGTGCGGCACCTTTACCCCTTTAGTTTTGCCTACACTGAGAAATTAAAGCACACCAGGAAGAGTTTCTGAAATATAATGGTCTCTCCTGTCAATGGAGAATATGCTGTTGGGCACAGGTGAAGCCTGAGCCAACAAGCATCTCCTGGACAGGTCAGAAATTAATAGGACAGCATCTGTTCCTAGTAGGCTTTTTGATTGTGGGCCCCTGGATTAATACACTAGATATGGGATGTTTCATGCCAGTTGGTCACCAGGGAAGGAATGCATTTAGATTATGGATTCCTTCTTGGATTAGATTGTACTGATGCAGTTTTGAAACCATGACCACAAATATGGCAAAATAAAAGGCACAAGATGAGTGGCAGAGGGCTGCTTTCTTATCTGCCATATCCCACTCAACCCGCCATCAGCCTTGTTCAGCACTCCCTGGAGGTCATCACAGGCAATCATTGCTTTAGGTTATGCTAATGTGCAAGACAAATTGCTTTTGAGTATCTGCATGATTACAGGAATCATATATAATCATGTACATCCTTCTCTTTTCCCCACTTCTGTCCAAGTGACCTCCATTTTCAATGGGCTGTAATTTGTCTGCCTAGTTTTACTTTGTGCTGCTGTCTGTCACCACACCCTCTGTAAAGAGAAAACAACTGCAATGGTAAAATCTGACTTTGAGATGAGCTGGAAAGGAATTGTGATGTCTAGTTCTGCTGTTGTACAGACTAGTTCAGTATCTTCAGCTTCCTTTACCTAGCAGAATTTACCATGAGTTACTCGTGGACGAAGGAGGACAGACTTAGACTCTCTAAAGCAGTCTTTCTAAAAATAAATTGACTACACTTCTCACCATGAGAGTTGTGCAGCTGCTGGGATTTCAGTGAAGAATTTGAAAGTCTGGCTCCATGTCCACAGTCAAAAGCCTCATGCTGACACAATGGGGAAATGCAATGGTAAGTGAATATCTTATGGCAGGGACAGGCAGGCAGTGATCCTGAACACACACTGCTATTTTTAAAGGAGAGCTGTGAACGTGTGAATTTGTGCTGCAGTTTTAAACAGGAAGCATGCATGTGTGTTCAGTTAACTAAGCAAATGTGTTCTCTTAACTAAACAAGTTGAAAGATTTCATTAATTAGTGCATTTGTGAATGATAAGGAGAGACACTGAACACAGTACACCAGGCTGGAAAGCATTGCTAGGAAGGAAAAGCAATATCAACTCAATGCCCAAATATCCTGGATGAAAAAAATGCCCCCAACTCTCCTCAAATTTCCATGGCTATTATATTTCCATTACAAACCCTGAAAATATGATCAAATAAGCCTTCTGGCTCTCCCTGGCTGGCACACTGTAGAGAGCCATCAGTGACTCATGATTTGTTACATAAAGTCTTTGATAACTCTGCTCTACTCACCAATATGGATGAGCACATTAATCTCATGTCACTCCCACTTCAGTGCTGCCAGCTCGCACCCTTCATTGTGAGTAACCGACCAGTTTACACTTCACTTATGTCTCCAGCTTCTACAGTGAAGCTGTTGGAAAGCAACTTAGTGAAGGAAACCTACAAAGACCTTCACATTTTTTCTGCCTTGACTGGTTATGGGGAGAGTCCTGAACAGTTGATACAAAGAAACCAGATAATCCCTATAAATATAAAGAAAAGCTTGCAAATAAACATCTTCAAATCCCCCTTTTGAAGGACTTCTTATGATGTTGAAATATTTAGCATGGGCAACCCCAGTCTTAAAAATCACTTCTGACCCACGTACATATCAGAAACTGCCCAAGAAGCAGGTCAGATGAGACTGTGCTAAAGCACAGCGGTGGCTTAGCTTGCTGTTACTAACAATAATAGTTCTTGTACAACATTTCATCACAGTTTAGTAATTGCAGTCAAGATCACTTAACCCTGATAAGATTTGGCAGATTTTTTGGGTTTGGTTTTTTTTGTTTGTTTTGGTTTATTAGTTTGTTTTTTATTTGTTTGCTTTTAAAAAGAAGTCTTTTCAAGGCTCTTCAGCAATGAATGCAAACCCTGGTTTATGATACACAAGGGAAAAAAGGAAAAAAAAATCCCAAACTATCTTTTTCTGGATTTTTTTTTGAATTGATTCATTACCTGCTGGGTATCTGGTAACCTTTACTGTGACCACTGTTTCAGAAGTGTGATAGTTACAGAATTCATGGTTCCATATGGCAGCAGCAAAGATGGTTCATTCTCCTTCACTATTCACTTCCATATTTATGTCAGTTCGTTTGCACCCTCACTGAGCTTTTATAACTCTTTGTAAGGCAAGCTGAAATCCAGATCACTAAATCAATTGGGGTGAGAAAAAAAGCACCAAATGCAGGTAAACCCTTTTATTGAATCATGGTTCAGGTTGATTTGGAAAATATTCTTCAGCTCTAGCATCAGCTCGGCCTTTGAGGGGAAAAATGTAACATCAGAGACCATAAGCTCTTCTTCCAGTAAGTGCTAAGCAACCCAAGGTTCGTTCATCTTGTTACAGAACAAAACAAGTGCTTATTGGAATAAAGGAATTACAGTCCCCTGTTAAACTCTATTCTTGCATTTGCTGTATATATGAGAACATCCAAATCTGATCAGCCTGGGTTCATTCAGTTAATGTCAACTGGCTGATGTAAGAAAGGAAAAAAAATACCTGTTAATGAACAGCTATATATTAAGTTTCCATTTTAACCTAATGGTAATCACAGAATCATTGAATCATTTGGAATCATTTGGGTTGGAAGGAGACCTTAAAGATTATCCAGTTCTAATCCCCCTGCCACAGGCAGGGACATCTTTCACTGCATCAGGTTGCTCAGAGCCTCATCTAACCTGGCCTTGAACACTTCCAGGGACAGGGCTTCCATGACTTCTCTGGGCAACCTGTGTTAGTGCCTCACTACCCTGACAATAAAAAGTTTCTTCCTGATATCTAATCTAAATCTACCTTCTCTCATCTTAAAACCATTAACTTTGCTTATCAGTGTAAGTATATAGACATAAGTATTTCATAGAGGAGGTTCTAATTAGTCATTTGAATATATGCTGCTTTTCAGTCTGTTTCACAATTTGTTTTCACTGCTATCCCGTGGTACAAGATAATTTTTGCTCCCTTTATTTGTAAAGGTATCTCTTTCTCTCCACCCTCAGATGAGGTTCTGTCTGTGGTGAGATTGGTTACCTTAGGGCTTTGGTGCTATGAGCTCTTCAGCATCGCTGCTGATTAAGCCACATCTCAGGAATTGTTCGCCGCCTCGAAGGGGTTTGGCAGTCTTTGTAAAGGTTTGGTGCTGTTCCAGCAGTCCTACAGTAAAATGCTTTTGTCAGGAGTGGCCATGTCCAGCTGCTCCCTGAGGTGCAATGAGCAGGAACTAAGAGTGATCAACCAACCAGCAGGGGTAGGGCCTCACTGGCCAAGATCCTGCCCCACAGTGCCCAGCAGTGGTACCAAGGCAGATGACACCACAGGCAGATTCAGAGATGGTACCAAGGTTCAGCCAAGTGTCTAAATCGTCAGGCAAGGTCATAGTGATGAGACAAGTTCAAAGTCCAGCCAGGAAGTCAACGTGGGCATCAAGATCAGATCTCACAACAATACCCAGAGTCAGTCATAGCCCTGTGAGTGCCATGCAGGTCCATAATGGTAGGTCTAAGGTCAAGCTGTGGGTCAGAGTCTAGATCGATGACATCTGTGTCCAGACACAGCTAAGACAGAGTTCAAGACAAGTATTCCTACAAACTAACTCAGGACAAGGCTGAAGGGACAGGACTGAACTTAAATGGAGCCCATGAGCAGGAGGTGTGCTTAGTGGCCTCAGCAGATGTTGGTCAGGGTTGATAAGGGCCATTAGCATTCTCAGGACCCTGGGATCAAGTTTCTGTCCCCTGGTTATAAAGGGAAAAGACAAGTTCAGACAGTTGATCAGATGAATCTCACATCAGATCTAACATTAGTATTTTCCAGAATTTGTCTTGATTTCTGTTATACCATAGCCTAAAATCAAGGAAGTTGAGGAAACTTTTAATCCCAGTTTGAAGCTGGGCATTTTTGAAAACTAGGCTTTTAATTTATTGAGTACTATTTAGAGTCCATAGGAAGAATATACTGGTTTCTGTAGGCAGAAGACAGTAACTGAATCAGGTAATGCCTCCTTAAGACCTCTTAACATCAGTTTGCTCTTGCCTGAAGGGGAGGAAGCGCATTGAGGCCCAAGAAACGTAACTTGATGCTGTTAAATGCAAGAATCAGAGTCAAACAAAAAACTGTCACCCTGAAAATCATAACAGGCCTTATTCATGAAGGTGACATGAAGTCTTCCAGCATGGTTTAACACTGATTGGAAAAGACCATTAAGATTGTCAAGGCCAAACATAAACCTAACACTATCAAGCCCACCACTAAGCACCACAGCTACATGTCCTTCAAATACCTCCATGGACTGAGACTCCACCGCTTCCCCGGGCAGCCTGTTCCAGTGCTTGACAACCCTTTTGGTGAAGTGGTGTTTCCCAATAGCCAATCTAAACCTCTCCTGGCACAACTTGAGCCCATTTCGTCTCATCCTATCACTTGTTACCTGGCACAAGAGACCGACACCCACCTCACCACAACCTCCTTTCAGGTAATTGTAGAGAGCAATAAGGTCTCTCCTCAGTCTCCTTTTCTCCAGACTTGTACCTCCATGGCTCTGTTAATTCACTGGTTCTTGAAACAAGGTGTGTAAAAGTCTAGGACAGACTCCTGTATGCCACTAATATGTACCTATGGGGCAATCATCCCAAGAAGTTTGGGCAGCTCCATTTCCTGGTTTCCTTCAGGAAAAATTTCCCCACCTCAGTTTTGGAAAGGATCCCTTCCGTTCTGAAATTCTCTCACACTTCAGCTCACTGAGTCAAAACCCATTGTAGCCTTAAATACATTCTGAATCTAAGAAGGAGAAATGCTAAAAATCTGTAATACTGCTGTTGCTCTTGGTGGTATATGGAAGGTAATAACATATTCTTGTGATAGCTGATGGCATCTCTCTACAAAGTAGATTATGGATATGTCTCCTAGGAAATATCTACGTCCTGCAATGTGCTGCCAAGGCTGAGTTATTCCGTCTAGTCTCATCCAGGCTAATTATGGTCATGGAAATATATAGTTGTGCTAGTAGAATGTTCCATTCAGATAAATTAGCCTTTCTAGTTTACCCTTCAGAGCTTCATTAAGAGAGGGATATGGCCTGTGGCACAATGAGTTTCCATGACTGTCATCCAGAGCTTCCCACAGAAAAGAGAGGATACATTACTTCAGGAGACAGCACTGGTAGATCCATGGGTGAAACAAACTAGTTTCAGAAGAAGTAAAATGTGCCAAATTACACAAATACCAGTCACGGCTTCTTGCTTCATTGCTAGAATCAACCTAAGTTTATGCTTATTATTGCACAGGAGTGGGCCCTGATAGCAATCCATACCTGCTAAGATTAAGGTGTTCATGTCCATGAATAATTTTGTGAACTCAGCCAGATTCCCAAGGTCAGGTGGTTTGTCTTTGTACTTAAACCCCCTCAGTAACTATTTATTCTATGAACATGCCCCTTCTATTCCAATATATGTTCCAATTATCTTATTAATTTTACATATTTTTGTGTTTTCTACAGCTTCCTTTCTTTTCCTGGGAGTTTATAATTATGGGGAAAATCCACTTCCATCTGTTCTCTACAGTTTAAGGGGGGAGGAGAAGATGATTTTTCTGCCCTTTTCCTTATATAAGAATCTCCTGCCACAGCTACACACTGACTCCTCAACACCCTCTTGCATGGGAGCAGGAAAGGATCTAAAATTTTAGGCCATGGTTAATGTCACATGGTTCCTGAGCACAAACATACAACTGCTAAATCAGTTTTTTGACCTTAATTGTAGCTGTTGAGTTGTAAGTAAGAAGTTGTCTTGTCCAGGGAACTCAGCATGGTGTAAGCAGTTCCTCCCTTCAGTGATAATCCATGGCAATTACACAGTGCTGCACTTGTGGATAAAATCCACATGGGAAAATGATTCGGAGACACGTGGACTCAAATGCACAGTTTATGGAGGGATTGCTGTTCTCTTCATTCAGACTATTTTTCTTCTTTCTTTTTTTCTGGCCCTATATTTTTACCACAACTTCACAGTATCTCCTTCTACCCAACTCAATAGGGCTTGCAGGACTTTAACCATTCCACTTATGACTAAATCTTTGAGAAACACATGGCTTAATTAAAACTGGAGAAGAAAACAGGTTTTCTTTTTCACACGAAATTCCGACAAGTGAAACCAAAATTCAATTTTAAATGGATTACAGAAAAAAAAAATTTCCCCATGAAATGTAATCAACAATAACATCAAATGCTTTTTGTTTTGGGGGTATTAAAACTATTTCATTATAATTTCTGCTTTCTGTGTTTCATGGGAAATAAAGTAAAACAAAAAGCAGTTTTAAAATGGAAAACAGAGCCTGCAGCTCCTGAAAGACCGACATGAGAATATTTCTATGGATGTGTTTTTTCTGAATTTCCAATACAATGTTTTATCAAACTTGACATATTTCCATGATACATTTTTCTTTTGACAGATCGACATTTCCCAGTGGGAAAACGTTCCCTCGGAATAATGTTTCTGGTGGGTTGTTTCAGATGATCTGCAGTTCTTAAAGTAAAGGCACAACTTGTGGGATGCTGAGAAGAGATATGTTAAATCCAGGGGGGATTTTGAAAGCAGACAGATCTCTGCATTTTGTGTTCTGCCTTAATGAATTGCATAAACAAATGCTAGGGCTTAATGAAGCAGGTGACCTGATGCCTCTTTATCATTAGAACACAAGCGCTGTAGAAAATCCTTAATATGAGATTTAATGTCTTGACTCTTAATAAACATTCCCTTACTGATCTCTTAATTCTCTGGAGTTAAACAGCTGCTCAGAAGCTCAGCAGACTGAATTTACCATTAGTGAAAACTACACTTACCAAAAGGCACTGAAAACAAATGAGCAGGACTGGGACACAGCATTTTAGCAGAGAACCCCAGTGAGGCTGACGAGAACGACTTCCTTTTGTGCATAACGATGGCAGGATCTGGCTCAGTTTTTAGACCATTGTAAAACTATGAAGCCGTATTCTCACTAGCATAAAACCAGAATCATTTCAGTAAAGCTGACTTTCTCCAACATTATTTCTTCTCTGCTTCAGTTGATGTTCTAACAGAGGTCTGTATTTTTTATTTTTTATTGTTTTTAAGAAACAACCAAATTATTGTGCACTTTTTTGTCCTCTAAAAATGACTTTCTGCAATTGCTTGGACCGACAACCTGTCTTTAGACATCAAACTTTTTACTTTAATGGATGAACCTGGGAGTGATTGTCTTTGATTCTGAGGCTAGCAGAATTATTGATCTCATAACCTGAGAACTATTAGAAAAGGAGGGGAGAGATTGTTAGACAGTGGACTACAAGTGTGCACAGTAAATAATAACTTAAAAATGGTTATTTGCTATGTTATCCTATTTTCACATCACAGTAATATTCTGTAAATTTCTAATTGCAAACACCATTGTGTCTGAAAGATCTGGAGTCTACAGAAGGCGGTCAGAGAATGTTTGTTTACTGTTTCTTTCAATTCAAGAAGTAAGAGTTGTAGAATACCTACCAAGGGTCAGTTTCAAAACCAATGATAGAAAAGGATCCTGTGAAACTCTTTGACACAGCAGGTTGTGAAAGGTAGAATTTGGCATGGGTGCAAAATAATGGGCATATATAGAAATGAATATGGAATATATGTAGAATGGACAAATTAATGGAAAAATACATTTTTAAAAATTATTAATAATTGTTAAATGCAAAGGCATAGCTGCTGACTGATGAAACTGCTGAGATAGGAATTACCAGAGGCTGGATAAATACTCCAGCAATGTACTATCCCAGTTTTCATGGTAGTCACACAGTCCTAGTCCATGAAGTGGAGCTAGACAGTCCTTTTTGTGACTAGGCACAGCTATCCCTATGGTGTCATATAGCCTACGGTGCTTTTACAACACTGCAATTTTAAGGAGGCTACTCCTCCTTTAAACCGGGGTCACCGCTGTGCTCACACAGAGCTGCCCAAGGAGTCTGCACATCAGCTCATTCTATTCATTGCAGGTATTTTTTTTCATAATCATTTCTGCCTTCTCACAGCTGAGGAGCCAGGTACATCATTTCAGACCTCACCTCTGGAAAAAGAGTGCGTGTGTACCTGTGGAGGTTTGTGAGCAGAGCAGGTGTGCTTGCAGGTTGAATCTGAGATAAATGAGTTTACTCGACACATTATCCATATCCAATTGCCACTACTGTGTTTCCTCAAGTTCTTGGGAAGCTTATCAACATGTTTGTCATTGAAGTTTCCACTTACTTAAAACACCATTGCCTGTTGCTATGCAAAATTAATCCAAAGGCTGCACACCTATTCACCTGACTGCAGACCTATTAATAACATTCTTTGCATGCTTCAGTAATCACAGACAAGCCATACATCTAATAGGTGCTTTTGAACTGCTGTCAAACTCCTTTTTAAACCTCATTAAGATTGGATTACTTGGTTATATTAAACCTGGCGGCCTTATGCAAGTGGTCCTGACTCATACTGATTATTGTAACATATTGGCCATAAGAACACAGGAAATGGCAAATTCAAAACTGAGGCTGAAAGAAAGAGAAAAGCAAGAAGCTATCCTCACTGCTTTTCTTGTTTCATGGCACTGTTCACAGGCCAGATGAAGTCAGGAAGCAGTATCCTGTGCTTTCAGCATTAAATTATTGCATAGTTGAGACACGTAGAGCTGCTTTTAGTTCACTTCCAATGAACTCAGTAATCAGTGCATGATCATGCAGTGGAAGGGAGCTTTCTGCCTGCCACCCAAGCACAAAAATAATTCTTGTTGATATAAGCACCACATTCTCCGTGCTTTGCATACTGATGCTGCATTTTATAGTAACCACAAAAATATTCAGGGTCTTTCCAACTTTACACGTAGAGAAAACAACGAAGAGAAGACTTGACTTAAAACACAATATGTCAGCACATGTGAGATTTGAATTCCTGGCTCTCGTGCTCGTTGCCCAGGCCAGTAGACCAAGTCATTCCTTCATTTTATATTTTGGGTTTTTTCTGAATTAAAAAATCAAGATATCTGATACTTGCTTAGTTTATGATTATTGTGGGAACTACATATCCTGGACAACATCATAGAGTAAGTCTTGTATGGAAAGATAGGTTAGATGAGGCTGAAAAGCAATGAGCTTCCTACACAGAAAGATTGACATAGTGTGAGAATGCAGAGAATTATATCCTAATGCTTGGCAAATTTGAGATGATCCACCATTTGCATTCTGACAGTAACCCACCTTAGCATGGTGAGTCTCCTTTACTGAACTGGGCACTCTCAAATATTGATCTAAGTCCTCCTGGATATCACTGAGGAGACACAGTGCCAAAAATGAGCTCTTCTTGAAGACAGCACTACAAGGGAGAGGTACTGCTGAGACGGCTCCTCTGCTGCACTCGCCACCTCAGTGGCAGTTAAAATTAAGAGGCAGATGTCAGGTGTATTTAAGTTTACCCTTTCCTGTTTTTTAAGATTTATCTCTAACTTGGAGTCTTATTCTGTAAAGGACTTCCCCACTGGGCTCAATAGACTAAAGCCTGCTGTCTTTATTTTAATGCTATTTACTTCTTAAAGTAGATGAACTTGATTCCTCTGGGTAGAGGGGTTAAGAGATGAGTTGTGTTTTGTTTCCCTCCGCTGATATTAGTGATTTAGATGTCAGGTATGGTCCCATGCCAGAAGAGGAAATAAATCCTCTAAAGCAGGCAGTGCTCTGAGGAGACTCACTCAGCTGTGTGAAACTCCCTGTGCAATAAATGCCTTTTCCTTTCTTTCAGTAAAATATTTTTGTCTCTGTTCCACTCTCCAACCCTGTGAACTCTGTTTATCTTCTCCAAAATTGTACTCATGAGCCAGATCAGACTGCTGACTCATGCAGCTTTCTCCTGATTCCATTTGGTTGATACCAACCTTGGCAGGGAGGTTTGTGGAAAAACAAGTCCAGGTATTTGAGGTAGCAGGATGTGAAGAACGTTTATGCAACATCTCCTAAGATAAATCTCATAGATAAAGCATAACCTGGCAATGACCACAATCTGCTGATGATACCCAAACTTCACCTTTTCACCCTTCAGGAGTTCTGTAAAGATTTTTCCCAAAGGAAAAATGCTGCCCCTATATGTAAAATAAACATCAATGAAATACAGAATCTCAGAAAACCTTGGGATGGAAGAAACCTCTGGAGTTGTAAAGTCTAACTGCTACTCAAACCAGGGTTGACTTCAAAGTCAGATTCAGGGACTTTTCCAGTGAGGGACAGAAAATTTTCAAGCTTATTTTTCAAATAGATTAGATCCCTGCAGCACTCATGGGGACTGTCTGAATCTTTTTTTTCTTACATAATATAGAATACATTGGAGTTCTGTCCAATTTGAATCAGAATAATTGTGCCAGCATGGTACGAGACACTATTGGTTTCATTCATTACTGCTCCTTGCTTTCTGCCTTCATATAGGGAAATTTATAGATATTTAATTTTTATGAACTATTTTAGCATTCAGGTGGTCACTGCAAAACTTGGAATTCTTCTGGGGCAAGAATTCTCTTGTGGAGAATTTTAATTCAAGCCTTATAAGGATGATGTGATTTTGCAGTCCAGCTGCATTTTATCATCATACCTACCACTGTTTCAGAGGTTGGTATGCAGGCACCACTGTTTTCAGGACACATTTGTAACTGTATGCTTCACCAGCATCCTGATTTTTTTCATGTGGATTTTAAGAATGGTCTGTGGGGTCTCTCTGCCATTCAGCCAGTGTTATTGACAGCTGGAGGTAATTGGGAAATATTATTCTGCCCATCCTTAGATGCTTCAGCCAGCTGTTTCAAAGATTTCAAATGAGAATGTAAAGCCTTTCTTAATTCTGTCAAGCATCTTCATCTGTTCTTGAAGCTGAGGAGAAGTCGAACCATTTTATACATAAAATTTTAGTCTTTCTCAGGCTACAACTTTTTTCTGGGAAGAAGCTCAAGATTGAGTCAATTGCTCTCATCAGCTTATCTGAAAAAAAGAGTGCCTTGCGTGCTTTCCACCTCAAAAACAAGACAAACAACATAAATTACATACCCTTGAGCATTTCAGCTGCAGGTGCCTTTAGCTCAATCTCTCTACCTCTGTTTTCCTTAGAATATAATTGCATTAGCCCTAACAATAATTTTTGCCTTTCCTTTTCACAGCTCAATGTGTAATGCATCATTTATTGACAAACAGCCATCACCCAGGGAACTCAATTTCTGAGCAAAAAGAAATTCTTTATTACCAATTCTCTGATAAATAAGCATCCCTTTTCTTCTTTCACAACTCATTCTTTCATATCATAATAGTAGAAACAGCTACTTTCCTTGATACTTCAGTACAACTTTAAAAGCCTTTCATGAATGTTTTGCCTGTAGAGCTGGTTCTTCACCCTCACACTTTGTGGTGGGAAGATGAACATCTGAATACATTTAATTCTCCACTTAGAATAAACAAGGCCACACTATCCCTTCCATTGCCAGACAATGTGCTGCATTATGTACTTCAAGGTCTTTTTGAAACAAAAAGGAGATGGAGAAAGTCATTGATAGCAACACATTACAACTCAGTAGTCCACTTTGAGAAGATAACTGTCTTTCTTACAGTGTGGTCACTGTGGTAGAGAATGACACCTCTGGAAAATATTAAAGCAGAGGCAGTGCAAGGGGAAATGGATGTGTCTCTGAGCAAGCAACAAGTCCTGCTGAATGATTTCCAGTACCAACTAGTGTGATGTTGTACTCTTGACATATCTTTTTCTTGTAATCATTGAATGCTATGCTCTTTTTCCTATAGACACTACATTTTCTAATTGTATTTGTAACTCTTATTTCAGATATCTGGTGAGACAACTGCTTTTTGTTATTATTTACAACACGGTTGTTCCTTTACCTCCTGTGATGGACATCTGAAATGTGATTCTGAAAGCCCAAGGATCTGAATCTGAGCTCATTGGTAACTTTATAGAGGATAGGTAATGGGATTGGGGAAGGTAAAAAGTGGTTGTGAAAGGAGTGATTCACCGGTTGCTTATGTTCCATATCTTTTCAGCTTGAGATCTGCAGATCCCAGACATGCTTGAGGAAGATAGGCCTTGGATGGCTCAATTTCTCCCAAAAATGATCAAGAATAAACACACTGCTGTGCAAAGGATAGTTTTCAGCTGAGACAGCAGCTCAGTGCTGGCTGGATTAGAGAATTAGGAGACTAGATGGATGTAAAGATGCTTACGAAATGCAGAGTGGTGAGCAACCAGCACAAAAACCATTTCTCTGCCTTAAGGAGCTGGAAGGATATTTCTGTAAGTGCTTTGATAGCTGTATCTCTACTAAGATGAATAAGTGCTGGAAATCTACAGGAATGCCTTCACATTTTGATGAGATGTTTCCCTTGGTAATCCACAGGCTGAGACTACCCACATTGCCACCTTTTCTGCAGTGTCCATGGAAACATCAGGGTAGAGCTGGTAATGAAGTATGTGGATCCCAAAAGCCAAATCTTTTTTAATCATGATTTGCTCACCCTTATCCTTTGGAGAATCTACTGTTAACTTAATTTGACCCTTCAGGTGGGAGGTTTCAATAGTGACATTCAATATTTAGCCCACAAATTGTTGAACCATCCTAATTTAAGGTAGCACAACTAAGGCCATTATTTCTTTGTAAAATAAGTTGTGAATCCCCTCAAATGTAGTGAAAATGGAAACTGTTGGAGCTAAAGACATCTGATGCAAAGAGCTCCTGTGGAAAGGGATTATGACTGATCATCAGAAAGGCTAAAGGAAATGAGCACAAGAGATCTTGGCTGAGCCACAGTAAGCCTGCCAGCACATATTTTAATTAGATACTGACTGAGTGCATGAAGCATTACTCTGTAAAATTTCATACCTGAAGCTATCAAATTTGAAACTGCTAATTGTTGAAATATTTAGGAGCAAATTAACATGAAAGATCAAAAGGTCCTGTTGTTCTCCTGCCTCTATGAGCTCTCATATAAAATAAGGCAACACATGCAGCTTTGATTCCGTTTCTGGGAGACAGATGTTGATCATAGTGAAGTATTGCCAAAGCTGGCACTAATTAATTGCTGTGAAGAAGATGGGCACCAGAAATCAAATACTCTCGTGCCTAAAGATAATGCCTCTCAATAAGGATTTAAGCGTATTGGACCAGATGTTCAGTCACTGTAAACTGTCATAATACTGTGGCAAGGAAGAAGAGCTAAGTATATGGCATGTAGTAAAATCTGAGGTGTAATTTCTTCTCTCATGAAAGGTTGGATAGGATTCATCTCATCTAACCTCAGTTATCTACAGTGCAGCAGTTCCCATCTGATCTCACTGCTTTCAGCTCCTTTCATAGTCAAGGGAATAAACAGACCCAAGTGAGGTATGAGCCAACAGGCTGGCTGTAGACCTTGAATTCAGGATGCTGTGAAGTGAAACTGGACTTCTCTGACTGTACTGATTAGATGTCCAGTGACTATAAAGGGAGGATGGAGAGACCAGATCATCTGTGGTTACTCAATAAATAATGACTTTTACTCAGGCCAGTCCTACCTATAATGGCAGTTTATCAAGCCAGAACATTTTCTAGGAAACAATGTCTCATTTCCTATGTCCTTTTCTGAAAGTTCAGTGTCCTGTACTGGACATGTTATGAATAACTTACACAGAGATTGAAATGTCAATAGGAACCTCTGCTTAGTATGCAGTCTGTCTGCTTGCATTTATTTGTATTGATCAGCATAATTTCTAGACCTATTGCTTACCAAATGGAGTAGAGTACTGCTGCTGACCCCAATAACTAGCAAGACTGAAATGACTGAAGGGCAAGAAGTAAAATGAGAAAACAATTACATGCAAGTTCCTTGTTTTACTTTGCTAGGACAATACAAGTCATTTTTTTGACTCCCAGATTCTGGGCAGTAAGATTTTTGCACACAGTTTATATACTGAAGCAAATGTTGCAAAAGCACACTCTATGGTCACATTCAGTAATTTTAGGAGGAGTTTTATAACAGGGATGCCTAATTCTGATTTATTTTGCATGGATACTTAGCTTACTAAAATAAAGCTGGTACTTCTAGACAAAATCATATGGTTACACACCCAATGTGGCTTCAAGGGGCTAACTTTAGGCACTCAGAATGGAAAAAACGCAGCAAGCACAACTCAAACTATAAGGCAGTGATTCTTAAGAAAAGACTGATGTTTTTCATCAGGGATGACACAGCACATTAGGCTACAGAGATGAAAAGAGATAAATTATGTTGACAGCTGAATTCTAAGCAAGTGGATGTAGAAAATCCCCAGTTTATGTGTTCTTCCACTCTCTAAGCCTGGTTCTCCTGTGTGTACTTCCAGTATTACTCCAGTGAAATCACATGGCTGCAAAGTGTATATTTGGAGTATTATTGCTGTGACTGACAAACAAATATTTATAAAACTGCTTCTGATTCATTTACCTGCCAACTGCTGAGTCAAATTTTAGAGGCTCTTCCACTAAAGATGACAGTGTCAGGCAAATATGTGAAGAAATATCACAAACATTTTTTGCCTGTTTGTTTGTTTGCTGTGCTGTGAGTTCCCAGAGAGCTTGCAAACAGTTCTTGTGGGAAAATAAAAAAGAAAAAGGAAAAAAATAAGCTAAATAAGCGGTGTTGTTAGATGATGGCAAGAAATAAAACAAACATTTCATCGGCAGAAAGTTTTTCTAAGGAAATTCCTGTCATGCTGAGTGTGGTGCTGTGATAAGCCCCACAAGGAAACCCTAAAGTGACTTGGCAGTTCTAGGGCCAGAAACTGCTGACAACTCAGCTACTAAAATAATTGAGAACTCAAAGTATTCAGAGCAGCCTGCTCAAGGGAAGGATCTTCTCAAAACTGCAACTGGTGAAACTGCATTTCAGCAGTGAAGCTTTCAAAGGCAGTGATGAAGCTTGTCAGAAATGACAGACTGAAACACAGGGAAATCAGTGAAGACCTAATTGAATTACCATGTTCTGGCTGCAGTGACCTGCCTTGTGCATACACTCAGTTCACAGCAAACAGATGCTAAGCACCTTAACTGATTTGTTTTCCTGACACTTGTGATGGACAGGAAAACTGTGAAAACAAGCTTCAGCTGACTTGCAGTGTGGAATTTGGTAACAAAGACACATGGTATTTAGGTGTTTCCATGAAAGCTGGGTGCCTCAATCTAGTTAAAGGAGATCTAGTCCACGCAGCCAGTGGAACATAGAGAATGAGCCCCAAAGAGATATCTCTACTAATAACAGATCATAGAATACAATCGCAGTGTTATAAAATCATAGCAACCCACTCACAGAATAACAGCATTGGCTATTATTCCCTGGCTGCCCAGGGAAGTGGTGGAGTCGCCATCCCTGGAGGTGTTAAATAAAAGTGTAGATGTGGCACTGTGTGACACGGTTTAGTAGACACTGTGGTGTTGGGCTCACAGTTGGACTTGATGATCTTAGAGGTCTTTTTCAGCCTTAATGATTCTGTGATTCTATTAGACATAAAAGTACTTCTTAGGTTTTGTTGGGTTTAGTAGATTTACACTATGATATGAGCTCAGCATTAAAATATGGAGACACCTACATTTATTATCATTAGACAAGAGAAGTCCTGTCCATAATAACCTATTTAAACTGCAGAACTTGGTTCCATGCCTAAGCATCAGTTCAGAATGGAAGTTATTGTAGCATGACAGCAACATTGAAAGGTAGAGATGAATAAGTTATGTGAGCCAAACACATATCTTTCAGAAAACAAAAATCTAGACATATTTTTGGCATCGAGAAGTTCCAAAAAGAAAGGAAAAATAAGAAAGGAATAAGAACCATACAAATCTCTTTGCAAAGTAGTAAATCTCTGATTTGTACACTGTATGTTCCCAAAAATATTGTAAGAAGAGTTCTTCCTATTGAGACTTTAACAGAAACCTATAAAATTATTCCAAATTAAAAGGACTCCAGGGAGATTGGCCATCAAGCTTTGTTATTCTTTGTTCTTTAAGAGTGCTGATGTTAAAAAAATCACCTTTTGGAGAATGAGCATTGTTTAAAGGCATTGCCTGTGAAACGGAAAAGCAAACAAAATTTAGGAAACAGCACTAAAAGCTCAATTCTGCAGAAAGCACTACAACAGAAAAAAATTAATCAGATTTAAGTGTAACCAGTGGATTAAAACTGGATGCAGAAAGTGTGGGTCTCAATCTTCATTTGATTGTCTAGTGTCAGATCCCTTCCAATGTCAGTGTGGTAAAATACAGGTCAACATTGTAATCTAAATGCAATGCAGAATATATTTCCAATAAAATAGTGAAAGAGAGGTTAAATCAGACATTCTTTTCTGCTATTTGAAAAGACAAAATTTACTTCCACAGAATTAACTTGAAAGTTATTTGGAAGGAAGTTGCACCAACGATCCACCAAAATGTCAGGTCTACATAGAGGGTACCAGTGTGGCTTGAACTTCTGAAGTGAAATTAGGCAGTTGCTCTCATGACACATTATCCTCCTCCCCTATTTGTAAAGGGAAGCATTTCCTGGTAATACATTTAACCACATTTTAAAGCCCCACTTAAGTATTTGCAACCATGACACATGTTTATATAGGTTTCAGTGCTTAAATAAGTATGGACGGGTCAAAGCAAGCACAATTAATTGGGGCCTGTGTTGTCAATTCTGCTTATATTTCCAGTGAGGCACACTAATAATTTCTTGGATAACCGAGGAAACCATGGGAGGAAAACACCATGAGACATGAAATACAAAGACTGTTGTTTCAATAAGTATGTGCCACAGATCTCTGGATGGTGGAAGTACTTTTTCACATTGCCCTGTGCAGTGACTTCAATACTTTTTCACCTAGAAAATGGTGAAGGAAAAGGTGTTGTCCTGTAGTCAATACCCCAATATTTTCACATGAGGTGTCTGCCAGGTGCTGTTGTCTATGGGACAAGGACAAAACAGCACTGGTAAGAGTGGTGATTTAATGACAGTTGTAGTCCATGATAGGATCTTCTCCTTCCTCGTGTCCCAGGGTGACATACTTGGTCTTAAAACCTTGCTGGGATGTATTGCCTTTATTTTGCCTCCGGGAGGATCCTGAGCTGAGAGGAGGCTCCATGCCTGCTCATTTGGACAGGAAATTTATCCCTGAAACTGCTTTGCCAGGGAACTTTGGTTCCCCTCAGAGCAACGGTGTCCAGCTTCACAGCCTGCCAGTCAGCTAGAGTAAAGCACCTGAAGTCTGACTACAAGACACCCAGACAGACATCCCCTGATGTGGCAGCTTTGCTGTCCCCCAGTGAGCTAGGGAAAGAGGAGCACATGGCAGTGCCTGCACCCACCAGAACAATTCACCCAGCCCACATGGGCTGGGTAATAGCTGAGGTTTGTGGGGCTCCAGGGAAGCAGTGAGTTGATTGAACAGCCTTGGCAATAGGATGCACAAAACACTAAGCTGGGGGTACTGTTGCAAGGAAGAGCCCTGTGTTATTCTGTGAGAATACTGTGTCCATATGAGTTCCAGGGAAAAGAAAGCCAGAAAATTTATTTTATGCCTAAGGACTGATAACTTTCATTTCATTTTTCCTCTTCTCCCTCCAGTCACAAGGTTTATTCACCCCAGAAACTCACAATTAGGAATCATTTTGAACAATGGACCTTTCTTTAAATATCACTATTTTCTCCTCCATCCTATTTACATTCCTCATTCAAGTGTAATTGCAAGTACTGGCTTGCTGAAGAGCAAGAAACTATGTGCCTTTACTTTGTCAGAGTGAATTCTGTTTACCCTGAGCTGTGCTTGTTACCAACGCTGCCCACCATTATTTCAGGAAACAGTTACTTTCATTATTAATAAGAGCCCTCCAGCTAACTTTCCAATCTTGCAGACATTATTCTGGTTTCAAATGTCATCGTGTGCTCTTTTCCCTAAGGCTTTCACTCTCACTGTAAGAAGCAGGGAGGACTCCTCCCGTTGCCTTTTCCAGCCTGACCTTTTCCAGATCTGGCATACCTTGATCAATTCACCTGTCCTTCTGAAACAGAGCTAAAATTGATGCAGTCAAAAGAGGACAGGGCAGCACAACACTTCAGTGATTTGTAGCTGTTCTGAGCTGTCACAATACCTCTGAAAGGAGTTCAACTTTATTAGCTTAGGGGATGAATAAGACATCCAATATCTACTGAAAATTGGATCCACTCACATCCTGCACGAGAGACCTAGAACCTATCTGAGGTCCATAATGGAGTCCCAGTCTGTCCACTTGCCCCAAAACCCTGCATCATTTGATTGCTGATAATAAGAGTAAAACCTGCATTTTACACTGAGCACAGAGAGAACCTAGGTAAAGGTTAAGATTAGGGTCTGAAACTGAACTGGGTCTCTCTGTGTGTTTTGATCCACTGAACTTCCAGCAAAAAATGCAAGCACCACTCTGCATCAGCCGTATGTCTGTGACCATCACATACTCATTTCTTCCCGATTCCAGGCTCAACTTCAAGATGAGACAGAGAGTGTCTTCATTCAAGATACTCATAGGAGAGATGCAGCAGCTGGAGTTCAGCCCCAATAAACTGACCTATTATTTAAGACCCATAGTGTTCCACTTTGCAGATGAGCAGTCCAATCATGATATCCCTATCATCATTCTGCTGGTAACACATTCATAGGAAAGGGCTCTGGATCTCCACTGCAGGGACATGCTTTATATTTTCTGTTGGTTCCCTTTGCTCTTACTGAAAGCCATTTCATCTCTCTCAGAGAGAAGGCACACCCAACCACCCTGCCAAGGACCTGAGACAGATCATGGCCTACTCAGGACCTCAAGTGCCGGGCTGGCCAAAGACAGAAAGACAGAAAGTTTTCTGACTGTGGAAAACCCCATTCCCTGTTCCTTCCCCCCCTCCACCCCTAAACCTGCGCCACTGGTGGGGAATGAGGTAGAGAACTGTTGTCAGGCACACAGTCCCACAAGATGTGTACCCCCAGCTGATCAGAATTGACCACAGATCACACTCAACTGTGGTATAAAATATAACATCCCTTTGAGCGTTTCTCCTTGGAGCAGCAGGTCCATGACTGGAAACTCTTCCCTTGGACTGGGACACTGGCCAAGGTAAATTCCCTGTGATTGAGTGTCCTCACTGTCCTTTCAGTGAGTGTTTATTTCTTCTGGATATATCATTGAGTGAGCCCTTGCCCCTTTGGGCAAGATATTTGATGTACTGGGTACCCCTGAGAGAGATATTTCCCTTTGTGAGTGATTGTGCACATTTTGGGTCATCATTTTAAAGGATTGTTTGTGAAACTTAGGAATTCTTAAGGCAGTTGTGTAGTAATAATTCCCAATTGACATTCAAACCTGTGGTTTCTATGTGTCAGAGTACTAAGTAAATCCTCATTATTTTTAGTGGCTGGTTGTCTGTTTAGTGGATGTCTCTGTGGCAAGAGGTGACCTAATACTTCAGAGAAACAAAGTTGGCATCTGATTCAATCCAATTGCACCCTTTGGGCACTTATGTCTTGTGGGATATTAGTGGTTATTATTAAAACTGTTTATTAAGATACTTAGTTGTATTGTAGGAACTTCTTAGGGTTCCAGACACAGCAAGGACCTTACTGTGTTAGGTGTTGCATCAAGAGCAGGCCACGCCCTTCTCCAGTGAGGAGACTTTCTGTACAGTTTATCCACTGAGAGCAGTGGGAATAATTGCAGACTTAAGGTTGAAATATGTCTAAGTCCTTTCAGAAGCTTTAAAAATTAAAAAGGAAAAAAAAAAAAAAAAACCCAAACAAACAAAAAAAATAAAACCAAAACCAAAAAACCACCACCAAACAAGCAAGGGGAAGCCATCCTTGTATGAGCATAATTACAAGCAGTATCTGAAAGTCATTTGGGCAAGAACTAAACAATTGGATCCGTGCCATGGTCCCATACAGAAACTCATTCCATCCAATTAATCACAATTGTCGTGTTCTTCTCCTGCATTTCTGAATCTCTGTGTATTGATCTCATGGGTCTTAGTTTGTTTCCTAAAAGAAAAAGGCTTATTTTTCATGTGTCATATTCACGTGTACATCTGTGTCCATACATGTTTCTCTGTCTCCATTTTAAATCTTCAACCAAGTTCACTCATAAAGCCAGACAGATCCTACAAGTTTTATAAAAAGAGATAATTAGAAGAAGAGCCAACATGACTGCAACGTGAGCTCAGCCCTTAAAGAATACCAGGGGATCTGAAGGGGACTGACATTATAAGCAACTTGTTCAATGAAAATCTTTGGCTGGACTTCACAATCAGCTATAAGAGGAAAAGCCCTGCAAACGAGACTGAGGGAATGTTTTGTTTAATCCTTAGATAGTCACAATTTGAGGTTGTTATGTTCCCTTTCAATACAGCATTTAGCATTAAGAGGCTCCAGTTCTGGACGGCATAATAAATACAGATAAATCATAACAGAAAGCCACAGAGCAGCATGTTGGAAAACCTTTCTGGTTTCAGAGCAGTTGGCCAATGTCTGTGCACATGCAGCTTCAGGCTTTACCAGTTCTCATGAGTTCATGTAATCCTGTTGCGTGTAAGTTTCCAGTGCTGGAGGTGGATGTTTAAATGCAATAAAAAAATTGTGCTGGTTTTATTCCTCCCTTTGCATTTTCATGAAAGCATTCTTATTAATTGGAAGCATGCAACTTTGGGTTATGGGTTTGTTTTCTTTTAATAATGAAAGGAAACAAATGTTGGTGTGCAACTGACAAGGAAGAAAAAACGAAGCAATCTTAAATATTTAAATGCATGCAAACTGTTGAATAACAGGAGGAAAAGAGAAAATAACTTCGCTTTGTGAAAACTTTTGCCAGTGTGTTAGGAGGATCCAGGTCCACCAGTGTATATCAATGCCTATCTCCTTGCTGTGATATTAATGCTGTGTTAAGTGGGATTCCTGCATGGGATTAGGGATGTAAACCTCTCTGTAGGTGTTTTAGCGAAGATGAGAAGCTGTTGGTTTATGCCTTTCTGAGCAAACGACAAAGCAAGGCCCCAAAGAAAGATGCCCAGGTATTCCTTCCTCTAAGTAAGGCTTGCTAAGCATTTGCAAACCCTGAGTATTTGTTGGAACTCTTTCCTCTGTGCCACCATGACCTCTATGCCAATTGATTTTGATTAAAAAAACCCCCAAGGAGTGTGGAGGAAAGGCAGTGTCTCAGGGAGGAAAAGGCACCAGCTCCCTGAAAGGAGACCATTGTCAACATGTGACTAGGAAAGCCTTTGCCCATCAGAGGTGACTGATGACTGTATGACACCACTCCCTATGGAAATCCAGCAGCTGGACTGGGAAGGAGCAGGTCATGCCTGCTCCTGCTCCAGAATTGTGCCTGAGGCTTGTGGGTACAGTCCCAGCTGCATCTGTGGGCAGGTACCAACTGTGATTCACAACACAGCTGATTGTCCTCTGGGCAGATGGGATGGAGCAGAGCAGAAAAAGTCTTATTAGACTCGTTGGCATTGGGAAGACCAGGGATTGGCCTGATGTCCACAGTCCAACAATATCACAAATGCCTCTGTTACATGGAGAGGCCTAGCTGGATGCAGAAGGCAGGCAGTAATTAGTCTCCATTAGGCTCAGGAGCTTCTGGGCCTCAACAGGGTTGAGCATTCAAACCTATAAGACTCCAATTCACTTACCACTAACAGCCACCCAAGGGCAACAGAGCAGAGGGCCAGAAGACCATTGGGCAATGTGTATATATCTTGAAGATATGGGGTGACTTGTTTTGCCTTTGCTTGCAGTCTTGCAAGCATCCATAGACAAGGTCCAGTCTTGCAAGCATCCATAGATGAGGAGAAGAGGACAAATGTCTCTTGTTTCAGTAATCAAGGGCACAAGGAACGGCCATGCAGGCTGCTTTTGGGTTGCCTGGCTAGGAGGGTGTACATTCCCAGCTGAGACATGGTGTTGGAGAGTCTCATAAAGGTTGGTGCTGGGGGAGAAAGGGCTTCCCATTGTAGCTGGGGAAGAGCAAAGGGGATGCCCCATAGGTGTGGAGATTTTGGGGGAAGATGTGCTGCTGAATTTGGTGACCAGCAGGCTGGAAGTCTTTTGCCACTGGGGTACCTAGGAAGCCTGGGGACTCGCTCCTCATTATTTTGGAGCTGGAGATCCTCATTGCACCTAGTCACATTGCATCTAGGGGTTTGTGTGTGTTTGTTTCTTCACTCCTGGAGGACTGGCAGGTGGTTCACATTGCACATAGTGTCAGGGAGGATTCCCTCTTCCATCTCAAGGACTGCAGGGGATCCACAACACACTTTGTGCCTCGGCAGTGGGGAAAACCTGTTGGTCCTGAAAGTTTATGGGCAATGGAGTTTACATTGCACATAATACCTAGCAGGAGGGGGTGGATGTCCAGGGATCCTTATTGTTCCAGGAGGATTGTGGGGGTGTCTGCATTGCACCTAATTTTGGAAAGGGTTACCCATTGCACCTAGAGTCTGGATAGGAGTAATCCTCTTGTTCCTGGAAAGTCTGCGGCAGTGGAATCCCCAATATACGTGGAGTTGTGAGGTGGAGGTTTGCATGGAAGTCATTCCCATTGCACCCAGCACTTGGAGAAAGGAATCTCCATTGCTTGGGGAGGAGGTGGTCCTCCATTGCCTCTGGAGGATTGTGGGCAGTGAAGTCCTTATTGCACCCAGCGCCCGGTGGAGGGGTGAATCCCTCTTACATGGGATGGCAGGAAGATGTTCCAGGGGAGGTTTAGATTGCATATTAGGAAAAGATCCTTCATGCAGAGGTTGGTGGAGCACTGGAACAGCTCCCCAGGGAAGCAGTCATGGCATCAAGTGTAACAATATTCAAGAAGCATTTGGACAATGCCCTCAGACACACGGTGTGAATTTTGTGGTTGTGCTATGCAAGTAGAGGAGTTGTACTTGATGATCCTTGTGGATTGCTTCTAACTCAGGACATTCCATGGTTCTACGAGTTAAAAATGGACCAGATTTCCTGGTCTCATAGCTTAGCTGCTAGAAGATAACATCCATGAAATCTGTGAAGCCCAGCCAAGATGCAGAAGCAAAAAAAAGCACAAGATTTTTCTTCCTTGTTTCCTGCTACTCCTTAGTTTGGTATTCGCGTGTTCTCAGTCACAAGCAAAGATCAGAGATTTTAAAGGGCTGTTCTTTCACTGAAGTTCACTGTTAAGTGCATTTTGCAGTTGGTCTCATTAGGCAGTAAAACCAAGAGCAGTAAAATTGTCCAGGTGACAGGATCAGTGTTCCACAGAATCATAGAATGGTCTGGGTCAGAAGGGACCTTAAAGACCATCCAGTCCCAACCTCCCTTCCTTGGGCAGGGACACTGCCACTAGACCAGGCTGCTCAACGCCCCATCCTACCCATCCTTGAACAATTTCAGGGATGGGGCATCCACAACTTACCTGGGCAACCTGTTCCACTGCCTCACCACCCTCAATGCAAAAAATTTCTTCCTATTATCGAATTTAAAGCTCCCATTTTTCAGCTTATAACTGTTTCCCTTCATCCCATTCCTTCACCCCCTGATAAGGACTCCCTCCCCAAGTTTCCTGTAGCCCTTTTCAGGTACTGGAAGGCCGCTGAGAGGTCCCCCTGGAGACTTCTCTTCCCCAGGCTGAACAACCTCAACTTTCTCAGCCTGTTCTCATAGCAGAGGTGCTCCAGCTCTTCGATCACCTTCGTCGCCCTCCTCTGGACCCGTTCCAACAGTTCCATATCCCTCCTTTGTTGGGGATTCCAGCGGGGAACTCCAAGGTTTCCTTGTGGGTCCCTTCCAACTCAGGACATTCCGTGATTCTACAGATCAGTGTCGGGAGAGATGAAGGTCCCCTCTCTCCCGGAGGCTCTGAGGGTCGCGCTCCCCCGGGACCCCCCCAAGCCCCCTCCATCCCGGCGGCGCCCTGTGCGGGGGGCGGGCTCGGCTCCCTCCCTCCCTCCCTCCGGGGGGTTTGCCGGCAGCGCTGGGGCTCGTTCCTCCGCAGGGAGGGCAAGGGCAGCGGCGAGGGGGAACGATGCGAGCGCCGGGGGTACTCGGAGGCTCCGGCTGAGCTGAGCCCCCATGGCGGGGCGGGCGCCCCCGCGCAGCCTGCCCGCAGCGGCGGCCGCCGCGCTGCTGCTCCTGCCCGTGAGTGTCGGGACGGGGACGGGGAGCCGAGGGGGCAGCGACGGGGGCAGGGAGGGCGGGGGACGCCGCGGGGGGCACGTTCGGGCTGAGAGGGAGCGGGGGGGCTGTGCTGCGTCCCGTGCAGGTCCCACCCAGGGTGCTGAGAGACCCTGTCCGGGACCGCTACTGCTGCCCCACAGATCCCGTCCATCCCTGGGCACTGAGAGACCGTCACCCACTCCCTCACAGGTCCCACCCGCCCTCAGGCTCTGAGAGACCCCATCTGGGACCGTCACCCGCTCCCTCACAGCTCCGGTCCATCCCTGGGCACTGAGAGACCCCATCTGGGACCATCACCCACTCCCTCACAGATCCCACCCGCCCTCAGGCTCTGAAAGACCCCATCGGGGACCGTCATCCGGTCCCTCACAGATCCAGTCCATTCCCTGGGCATTGAGAGACCTCGTCCAGCACTGTTATCTTCTTCACAAATCTCACCCCTTCCCAGGCCCTGAGAGACCCCGTCCAGGGACTTTTACCTGCTCCATCACAAATCCCACCTGCCCACAGGCTCTAAAAGACCCCATTGGGACCATTACCTGCTCTCTCACAGATCCTACTCATTCCCGGTCTCTGAGTAACCCTGTCCAGAACTGTCACCCACTCCCTTAGAGATGCTGTCCATCCCTGGGCACTGAGCTACCCCGTCTGGGACTGTTACTCACTCCCTCACAGATCCCACTCATTCCTGGGCTCAGAGACCCCATCCAGGACCGCTACGTGCTCCCTCACAGATGCTGTCCATTCCCTGGCTCGGAGACACCATGTCCAGGACTGTTGTCTTCTCCTTCACAAATCTCACCCATTCCCAGGCTCTGAGAGACCCTGTCAGGACCGTTACCCATTCCCTCACCAATGCTGTCCATCCCTGACCATTGAGAAACCCTGTCCACGACCACTACCAGCTCCCTCATAGGCACTGGCCAACCCTGGACACTGAGATAACCTCATCCTCGACCATTACCCACTCCTACACAGATGCTGCCCATACCTGTGCTCTGAAAGACCCTGTTTGGGAACCATTAACCCCTTCCTTACAGATCTCACCTGCTCCTGCTGAGGAATCCATGCCAATGCCCGTTAACCCATCTTTCAAAGTTTCTGCCCATCTCCACGTGCTGTAACATCCCATGTCTGCTTACCTCTGGGTCCCTTTGGAGCCACTGGGCTGAACCATAGCCCCTCTTGGTCTCTCTTTTCTGTGAAACAGCTGCCTCCCCATCCCCTTTCCTTGCCAGATAAGGTCCAGCACAGGGTCCCCACTGGGGTCACGGCTCCCTGCCCTGGAGAAAAGGGGTTTTCCTGCCACTGCTCGGTTCAGTGGGGCAGTGAGTGGTCATGTCTGGTGCCTGTTGTCTCCAGCCTTATCCCTGGTCCCTCTCCTTGCAACATACACTGAGCATCCATCGCTCTTTCACCACAGGGATCAGCAAACAGCAGTGGCAAAGGGCAGGGCTCAGCCTGCACAGCCATCCCTGTGTTTTCTCCGAGTTTCTCTTGAGTGAAGTTTAGGAGAAGCTTTTCCTCACGGTCCTCCTTCACAAGCTTCCCCCGCGTGGTGCTAGGATGAGGTGGAGATGAGATTGACCTGGACTTAAACCAGCTTTCTCAGCTCAGGCTCCTAAGTCAGACTGACTTCTTTGGTGGCTTGCTTGTTTTAAGTGATAGTTTGAAGTGTGGTTAAGTGATTCTTGCAAAACAAATGTGAGAGATGAAGCAGTGGGTGCATCGATCTCATGCAGAATTTTTAAAGGTTGTTGCCACAGCACTAAAAAAATGGCAGTGATCTTCCTTGATGGTAACGTAATTGGTCCATCTTTAACGTTGCCTTTGATAAAGAAAGAAAATATGTTCTATTTCCTTATGTTCTGATTTTTAAAAAAATTTTCTTTCATCTCTATCTAATTTACAACAAAAAGTAGAGGGAAGTTGAGTCTGGGAAAGCAAAAAGGCAAGCAACAATTTAACCATAAAAGCTTTGCAGTAGCTTTCTTAGAAGACAGAGAATATTTTCTCTGGTCCACAAATGTCTTTTTTCCCCAGACAGAGATCAATGTACATGTTATCAGAGTGGCATGAGGCTACACACTTTAATCCTAGACCCCTTCTTCCTGATCTCTATTATCTCTATTTCTTAGTCCTTCTTCTCTTCCAGGCTCTGTTTTCCCTTATTGATTTCTTTTGTGCCAGAAAAATATTTCAGTTAGGTTCAGAGAGGAGGACTTCTTGCCAGTGAGGTTATCAAATGTACCCAGGTACTGAGAGCTGCTAGACTATTTCTTTTTCAATGAATAAAAAAATGTCATGAGCTTCCCCTGTAGATGTAATTAATGGACAGTTTTCCGGTGGCCCTGTAAATTTTGGTAGTTGGGTTGTTGCTTTAAAAACAGAACACCTGCCTTGAAAGAAAGGAAACAACACAAGTAGTGTAGATTGAGAATCACAATGTCAAATTTCCATAAAATGCATTTAGTCTGAGAGAAATGTATCCTTTGAGCGTATTCCAAATATGCTTGTGTGGAGGAGCTTCTTTGGATGTAGCGTACTTGTGTCTGATACAGGCCTGTCTGTATGTGGAAATAATGAAGATGATCTTCAGCATCATGTATGGAACAGCTCTTGTTGCTCCTTTTGTATCAAAAGCAGAACTTTTGCTGTCCTTTCCAGGTGTGTTTTTGTCCACCAGTCTTTTGGGTAAATCTGTATCCCTGCTTTACAGCTGGATGAAAATTTGCACCAAGGAGCTTAAGAGAAGCATTTTAAAACTTTGGCTCAAATCCAAAGCTCTTAAGTTCCTGTTTAGCCTGAAAACACTCGAAAGTTGACTCAAAGTCAATGGCTCTATTCACATTTGTGGACTTGAGAAAAGGCATAGCTGCTTGTGGGAACAGGACCTTACCCGATTAAGTTTTCAGAGCAGCTGAGCAATTGCATTTTATGGGAACTGCACGCTTGCAACGCTTGTGAAATGAGGCAACTTTCTAGTACAGAATTAGATCTGCCACATGAAAATGCTAGTGAAAACGACCTGTCTGATTTCACAGAGCTGGTCAGTGAAGGGTGAGGACTTGTACAGCAGGCTTTGAGATTTATGTTGCCATAAAGTTTCTGTGATACACTGGGAAATGCATTCACTTGAATGTGAAAAAAAAAACAACCCATAAAACAAAGGGAAATTAATTTTTTGACATTTTGATAGAGTCCTTGCAGAGTTCAAGTAATTTGGAGGAGAGGGATTATTCGTCGAAAACTAAAGTAAAGCTTGCTACAATTCCAATGCTCTCCTGAGGCTGTTAAAATAGCCAGAGCAGATTGAGTATTTCAGCTAGTGGTGACAAGTTAAAGAATATCTCTGGTCAGAGACTTCCAAAATTCAGTCCTACTGCAAATTAATGCTACATAAACATCTCATCATGAGAAGTCTTTCCAAGTGTAGAACTTTGGCAGGGCTTAAAGCTGTAGCCATCTTATGGTAATTACTGGATGTTTCGACGAGGTTGTTGTACGCAAGGAAGAGCGGCTGATGTTGGCCGACTTGTAGTTTTGCCATGAGATGTTGCAGTGATATTCATAGTTGCCCTTAGCTAGAAAGAAAGCAGCCCCTAGCTTTTGGTCTTATATGGTTTCTGCTTACTTATTATTCCATCAAGAGTGGATAAGAAATAATGATTAAGTCCTCTGAAGTCTGCGTCCTTCAGATTGCAAACCAGAGTGCAGTTGTGCCTGTCCTGCTTCTTGAGTGCTTCTGCTGGAGCTGGTGGAGGAAGGCAGTGCAGGGATCTCATTGCAGAGCATGCACTGTCAGGTGCACACTTGTTTGGTTTCAGTCTCATAGGCTGTATCTCTACTAGTGCACTGCCAGGACAGCTGTTCAGCCTTCAGAGAGTGGCTGGTGCCTGTACAATTAAGCTCCTTCAGCTTCTAAAAAGGGGAGACTGTGTGCAAACTGTTGAGAATGGTCCATGATGCAGCCTAACTCCCAGATCATTCCTGGCAACTGTCTGAGATACTGCTAGAGTGCTTGGGGCAAAAATATGGCCAGGAACCATTCTAAAAATTTAGCAGTATAAATGATTAAGTACTTAAACCAGACCTTTGCACTGTTTGATTTATTAGATTAGATGGAGCATGCTGTACTCCCATTTCTCAGGGCTTGCAACGACTGCCCAAGGGAGGCATTTTCCTCTAAGGCAAGCTCCTCATTGCTATAAATTCAGAGATCAGCTGTCTTTGTGTTAGAGATTACTCTGGGATACTCCTGGTGATGTGATGATCTGAGAGATTCCCCATGAGAAAAACAGGATAGTAGATAACACCAGCTTGTTAAGGAAGTGTGTCTCTGTTTGCTTTTTATTTTCATTTTGACCTATACATTAGTAAACCAAATATTTTAAAAATATTATATTAGAACAAACATTTGCCTGTTTCCAGATTTTTTTAATAGTTCTGCAGAGTCTATTTTTGGGAGAGGGAGGTGAGGAAAAGTGGGCGATAAAAACAGACTACATACACTGCTGAATTTGATCCTTTTTTAGTTGATGTCACTTTGTGGCACTGCAGACTCAAGAAGGAGGCTCTAGGGAAAAGATGGTTTACTTTAGATTAAAATTTTATCCAGTAAATGACATTTCTGCAGGAATTTACTTTCCCACTCTATGTCTATAAACTGAAACAGATAGATCAAATCTTGATCATGCACATGTCTTTCTTTCTTTTAATTTACGCAAGTTTTAATCTCTCTTCTCCCTTAAAGCCCTATCCAAGCTAAATGATTCTAGGTTTCTATGAAAGTGCAAACATTAATTCTTGGAAGGAAAGCTAGAGCTGTCCAGCCAGCCACATGGCACCTCCCTGCCTCCTGTAGCTATGCCATGATACGTACCACAGCAGTGCATAAACATTGTCTTTGCCTCATATTCCTATTCGTAACAACCAACCTTGACAACTAAGCACTTCTTGCTGTTTTGCTTTATCACACTATTTCTTTGTACAGAATTACTTTCTTTTATTACTAATCCTTTGTTTATCTTAATAGCTTTGAAAATAGCTATTTTTATTAGAGCTGGTGAGTGTTGGCTAAGGGGGTTTATGTATTTTATTCTTTTTAATTGACGGGCTGGATAATTTTTTCTGTGGCCCTTATTGTGGCCCTTATTACAAGTGAAGACAGATGGAAAGTAGTCATTTGCCTTTGCCATCAGTTAGCTAACAAGTACTGTCATTCCGATGAATGACCACTTGAAGTTTATCAATCATGTCCAAATGTATGAAAATTTCCTTTCCAGTTTCTGGTGCCAGGGTGGGGGTAATGGTTGATGCTTCCTGCAATGCTCTTTGACATATAGTAGGTCATGCTTTTGTAAGTACTGATCAGTTCTCTGGGATCATTCAGATTGTCTCTCAGAAGCAGAAGTTCTGCATGACCACAGCAAAGGCAGTGGCATTCTGAGAAAACCAGTTCACAGAGATGGGTTTTGATGTCCCGTCCACCTCTGGCTCACAAGTACCTCATTGCTGTGCAAGTGAGCCCATCTTGAGAGTCAGGTGTTGGGAACGTTCTGCTCCTGCCCGTGCACGACTTGTTCCCCAGATTGACAGCTCTATTGTGGAGCTAAATGGGTGGAGAACCTGGAAGCTGTGCTTCTCTGGGAATTATCAATTAAACAACGTGTGTTTGTACAGAGACACGACTTGTTTACACTAAATAAGAAGGAAAATCCATTTGGTATTTCAAGAGCTGGAAAGTACTTCTTTAACAGTTGTAAGAAAGTAAAATCAATTAAAACTCTATAAGCTTTTGTGTAATCCTGCCTGAATAACTATCCACCCTGGGTTGTATATGCAGGGAAAGTAAATAGGGAGCAATGTGGATGGAGATTAAAATACATGAGCTGTCCTCCCTGCGATGCTAAACCCTTGCCCTGGTAATAGTAGCTGCAGTGCCAGAGAACTGGATGGGAGCCACCTGCCTCTGGGGAATATGGGATAATCTCTCTTGCTGTTACTCAGGTTCCTGGGATACGGGAGGCTTTCTGAGTGCTGTTATTTCTGTGCTGCCTTAGCTTTGGGAGTGCAGTGCTCTAGCAGGGCAGAGGAAGGAGGAAAAAGGTTAAAAGTGGGTAAGAGGAAGTGTGCTGATGTGTCCAAACAGGTTGCCTCAGGGCTGCCAGCCAGGCTAGGCTAGCAGGCGTCTCGGAGCACGGACTGAAGTATCGATTCCCTTTGAGTGGCAGTAGCAGACTCCCACAGCCCAGCCATGGCTTGGGTTTCAGGAGGCTCGTGCCAGCAGAAGCAGAGAAACAGTGTGAACCGGCACCAGTGGCTCTACTTTGTAGCATGGCCATCACAGGTGTAACTTTCCACTTAGTTCCAGTACCCAAGGCTACTCAGAGGTATGCTATGTTCCTGTTTTTTCCTTATTTTGGAGGCTAGGATGTCCAGGGATCAGTGTGACGCTTTCAGAACAGAGAGGGAAGTCAGGTTTATCCCTCTGGCTGACAAGAATGATGTCTCAGAGGCCATGAGAGGATTTTGACTAGACAAGCTCCAAATCAGATGGAGAGAAGATCTTTCCTCATCCTGCTTCATGTCCTATGTACTGGCAGATCATCTATTTAGCCCATCCTGAATATTTTAATTATGATTATTCAAACAGAGTCCAAAATAGTAGGAACTTGAGGGGAAAAAACCTCCAAACCTATACGTACTGATTATCATTTAAGATATAGTCTGTAAACTGTTAATTACAGCATTGCCAGTAAAAAAACTTTGAGAGTAACTGTTATATATTATTCTTTTTACTATAGGGGCTACATGTCCTAGAATCAAGGAATGAAAAAAATAATTTATGCTGGAAAGGACTGCCAGAGGTCTTTTGTCCAGCCTCCTTCTCAAAGCAGGGCTAGTTCCAAACCCAGATCATGTTGCTCAGGGCCTCATCCAGTTCGGTTGTGAAAATCTGCAAAGAAGGAGTTTTCACAACAAATTTGAACCTCTTTTCCAATGCTCACCCATTGTTGTGGTTCATGGTTTTTTCTTCATGTCTTGTGAGATTTTCCCTTGATGCAACTTGTGAACCATGCCTGCCTCTTGTCCTTTCGCTGACAGTTTCTGGGAAGACTCTGACTCCTCTGTATATCTCCTTCAGGTAGTGAAAGATTGTTGTTAGAACTTCTCCTGTTCTGGAGTTAAATTTCACTGTGATATGTGCTTTGCAAATAATAAAGGTGGGCTCCAGCCCCAAAATTAGAAGAGAAAGAGAACTGATAGTGAGGCATTGAAGAGACATTGGTCATCAGCAGTGAACTGTCATGAAGACTTGGGTGAAAGGAGCATTTTATGGAGGATATAGAGGTACCATTGCTGACATTTCATAGACAGTGACAGCAGGGATCACCAGCTGATTAAAGATTTTTTTTACGTTTTTTAAGTTGAAAGTGTGCTGACACGAGACCTGAAAAACAAAGATTAGGAGACCAAATTTGATGATCTAGAATCAGGAGAGCCTGTTAAGGGAAGACTTGAAGTGTAGTGACAGTGTGATAGCGATGGGTGGAGGAATGATCTTTGCAGAGGCTGTTCAGGTAGATAAGAGTCTACCTGGGAGAGGAAGCTGAGACAATGGCATTTATTTGGGTAAATGTGACTTTTAAACATGATCTGCTCTGGATTCCCTGTGTGTTTTGTCTCCAGTGCATAAGTCATCTCATCCTAAAGTATATGTTTAAAGTAAAAGTGATGGGATGTTCCTTGATAGTGCTTCCTTCCTCCACTGAGTATTAGGGAATCTAAAGCTATGCCTCCTGAAATAGGTCAGTGAGGTGATTCACATTTGAGCTGCTGAGGGGATTCGTAGTAATATGAATTTTATGAAAAGGGTAGGGAAGAATTAGTCACGAGTTTGGTGTGAAGACCTAGGAAAAGGGCAGATGTGAAGGTAGGACTGCTATAAAAGGCTTGCTTCCCCTCCAGATTCCGAATATGGTATCCACAGATATGGGGAATTAAGAACAAAACTCTTCAAGTTTGTGAAATTAAAAAGTTTTTCCATTAAAATAGTATATTTGAAGACAGCTGCAGCCTATGTTTCAAATGCCATTTTGCTCCTTTTTAATATCTCATTGCTTTTGGAGAGCATGGAGGCTTGATGGGACAAGTCCAGCTCATGGGTGGCTTTAAAGAGTTTTGCTTTGTATGCTGTGACTGAGAAGGGCACTCTGCACATGCACAGTTTTCAGAGGATGAAGAACCTCCTCTCTACACCCCTGTTCAGCCGAGAACATAGGCAGATGCTTAATGAAGGCAGATCTCCAAGTTTCAAAGACAACAGTGAAGTGGTGGGCTTACTGTAGCAGATGCTTGAGGTTTTAAAATTTGTTTCTGAATAAAGATTAATTTAATTTGATGCTTAGAACTGAGCGTATGTTTAATTGCTTTATTGAACCGAGGTCCTGCTTCCCATTACATGCAGATGTATGTTCTCCTTCTCCAGACTTCCTGGAAGAGCTACAGAATATATGAATGCCTCTAAGATCATGTCTTGGATCATTTGAGGTTTGCTAGTTTAGTAGCACTATTTTATCTAACAGCTTGGATTAACTCAGAGACAAGTAATGGCAGGGAGCTGAAAGAGCTGAAGGATGACTTGAAAAGGAGATGTTTTTTCTTGAACAATGCTAGAAGACTTTCCTTTTACTGTAACCTTAGCTGTTCAGGTTTCAGGTTCAGGATCCCTGTGAAAACTCATAGTTGGACCTTCTATCACAAATGGAAATTATTTTTCTAGTGAAGCAGACCCAAACAATTGTATACTGCCAAACACCACTGCACCAGCAAAATTAAGTTACTGAATGGCCAGAGACCTGGAAGCAGAGGACTGACCTCTTTCTGTTCTTCAACAAAGTATTTCATATAGTCATAGAATGGTTTGGGCCAGAAGGGACCTTAAAGATGATCTAATTCCAACTCCTTCCACTGGATGAGGTTGCTCAAAGCCTCATCCAGCCTGTGTCTGAACACCTCCAGGGACTGTGCATCCATGATTTCTCTGCTAACCCGCTCCAGTGCCGCGTCACTCTCACTGGAAAATATTTACTCCTGATATCTAAGCACTGTTCTCCTCCCTGGTGGTCTAGTGGTTAGGATTCGGTGCTCTCAGCGCCGCGACTCGGGTTTGATTCACGATCACGGAAAAGACTTCTTTTAGAAAACTGCCTCACAGAAAAGGACCTGGGGATGTAACTTGACAGCCGGCTGAATACGAGCCAGCAGTGTGCCCGGGTGGCCAAGAGGGCCGATGGCATCCTGGCCTGTACCAGAGACAGCGTGGGCAGCAGGACCAGGGAAGTCCTGCTTCCCCTGAACTCAACATTTGTGAGGCTGCACCACGGATCCTGTGTTCAGTTCTGGGCTCCTCACTACAAGAAGGACATTGAGGCTGGAGCGTGTTCAGAGAAGGGCAACGAAGCTGGTGAAGGGGCTGGAGAACAAGTCCGACAAGGAACGGCTGAGGGAACTGGGGGTGTTTAGCTTAGAGAAAGGGAGGCTGAGGGGAGACCTCATCACTGTCTACAAGGACCTGAAAGGAAGCTTTAGCAAAGTGTGTGCTGGTCTCTTCTCCCAAGTAACAAGTGATAGGACAAGAGGAAATGGCTTCACGTTCTACCATGGGAGGTTCAGACTAGATATTAGGAAAAACTCCTTCACTGAAAGGGCTATCAGGCACTGGAATGGGCTACCAGGGAAGTGGTTGAGTCACCGTCCTGGAGGTATTTAAAAGTCGGGCAGCTGAGGCGCTCAGGGATATGGTTTATTAGTGGACAGGTACGGTTGGACTCAATGATCTCAAAGATCTTTTCCAACCAAACGATTCTATGATTCCTCTTTAAGGAGCTTTCATCACTCTTCTGGTTGTGCATATTCCTTCAGGTGATTAGTAGTCAGCAAATATTCTGGCTCTCCTCATGCTGTGCCATGTATTGCCATCTCTTATCAGGGAGAAAGAGCTTCTCAGATGAATGCTGACATTTGTTGTAAGTGCATTCCGCTGAATACCTGGTGTTTTTCCCAAAGCAAATCTTCTCACACACAGAAGAACTGATGATGGCAGAAACTCCTGTAAAACAAGACAAATGCCCATCTGTCCTGGAAACTCCCTATCTGTATTCCAACAGAGTATGGGCTTTGTCAAAGAAGTGTGGGATTTGCTTTGATTTTGCTGCACTGAGCTCTTTCACTAATTATATTTTCACGGTGAACTGCATCTGTTTGCCTAAACTGAGTTTCTGTGGACAAAAACTAACAGTCTTTGCATTTAATTGGACTGCTGCTCTGAGACAGTCCTGCCCAAACGTTCAGGTGAGCACTTGATTTCGTTGTAGAAATAGTGCATTCAGAGAGCTTAACTAATGAGGTCACCTTTGAGCCATGAATATTTCTCAAATTACTATATATGAATTGTCTAATTAAAGAACTAAAAATCACAGAGTCGTTTAAGTTGGAAAAGATCATTGAGTCCAAACACAAATTTAACACTACCAAGTCCACCAATAAACCATGTCCCTGAGCACCACAGCTACACATCTTTTAAGTACCTCCAGGGATGTCACCTCCACCACTTCCCTGGGCAGCTTGTTCCAGTGCTTGACAACCCTTCAGTAAAGATTTTTTCCTAATATTCAATCTAAACCTTTCTTGGGGTAACATGAGGCCATTTCCTCTTGTCCTATCACTTATTACTTGATGAAGAAACCAACACCTGCCTCGCTACAACCTCCTTTCAGGCAGTTGTAGAGAGAGATAAGTTCTGCCCTCACCTCCTTTTCTCTATTTAAAAAGTCTTTTTTATTTTTATTTTATTTTATTTTATTTTTATTTCTAGGAAAAAATATGAAGTAGCAGCTTTGAGTGTGCTGAAGACAATTTTGATGCACTGTTGATGTTGAAACAAGGTAGAATTTAAGGCCTGAGCACGCCCAGATGTTTTACAGAAGTGCCTGGGAGGAGGTGCTTCCAGAGTCTTAACAGCAGTGCCACTTCACAGAAATGAAGGGTAGGAATAAGCATCCTCCTAACATGATCTATACCATTTTTGTAGATGTCTACTCAAGAGAGGAAATGTACTTTGACTTTATAAGGAGCACAGATGGCTAGTTAAGCTGAGACCATTTTTATGTGGCAAGGAGACATGATAAGGAACTTTTTCTTGTCGGCTGTGGACTCAGCACATTTTCTATGGTCGATAACTACAAAATTGTTTGGTGTTGGAAGGTCACTTCAATTTGCTCATAAAAGAAAGAAAATGGTAATGCTCTAGAGAATTTAATAGGATGGTGATGTGTTCTGTCTTCTGTAACCATCACCTCTGAGAATGCTTTTACCTCTCCTTTTGTGTATGGTGTCTAAAGAAAGTTTTGGAAGGATTCATCTAAGTTACTCTGTCCATATAGTGGATGAGACCCAGCTAATGTGGTCAGTGGTGATTTACAATATGGCAGGTGAACTGCATCTGAAAAATTCCTACTTCTCTTCCTGAATTGCACAGGAATCCCTGTTTCTGTTTTGAAATCTGAGTTATTCACGATAAATGCCACCGCTTTTCTGCAAGTGGCTTTCTGATGAGGTGCTGGTATAGTTCCAGGAAATGGATTTCTCTAGAACCATAAGTACTAGATACTAAAGTTTTTTGAAAGGGAAATTTTGCTCTGTTATTTCAAGACTATATCTCAAATGTCAGCACCTCTGCTTTTGTTCGGCATGCAACCAGCAGATGTTCTACAGGGAGGAGCTTTTATCTGAAAAGCTGGGTTTTATTAGACAACTAGAATATGGAATCTGGGAATTCTTATGTGAGGGTAAGAAAGCAGAGTGTGTGGATCTGTCCATGTTTGGCAGCATTTGCTGCCTGCAGAACTTCTCTTCCCCATCTGGGCAACAAATTTTGCACAATCATGTGTCATCCTTTTCCACTTCTACCTTTTTCCTTCAGTTTTCATTCACGCTGACTTCATCCCCTCTGTTGCTTCTTATTGCTACGTATTTAGCTCACGAGATGCTGTCCATTGTATCTCTGTGGTAGCCCCATGCCTATATTGACAGGTTTGGATCCTATGCATAGCTCTGTGGGTTTGTTTGTATTATTGTAGCCATTTCTTACATGTTTGAGAGAAGACAACAACCTCTACAATGCAGTGTTCATTTGTTATATATACATATATATATATATAACATAGAATCATAAAATGGTTTGGGTTGGTTGGAACCTTAAAGATCATCCAGTTCCAACCCACTTGCCACACTTTCCACTCAATCGGGTTGCTCAAAGCCTCATCCACCCTGGCCTTGAACTCCTCCAGGGACGAGGCATCCACTGCTTCTCACTACTGAGTGGAACACAATAATCTTTCAGATCAGGACTCTGTGTTGTTATAAAATTAAGTTACAAATTCTCTCTAATCTGTGTGAAATCACCACAAATTCTGGTAGGAGCTGAGAGGAGGCAACATTACGATGGGTCAGATATTTGTCTATGCCCAGAGCTCTCCATAGGGATCCATTGAGCCATGTTACGTATATTTGCTGCATATGTGTTTCTATGACTTTATGTTAGCAATTTTTGAGAGTACTTGTGTGACAAAGAACAAATTCTGTATAAATAAATGTCTGTGATTTTGGAGCCCTGCTCCCTTCAAAGGAGCACATGTCACTGTTAGTATCTTGCAACTTCTAACAACACAGCAATGTATCACTCTTTCTTAGGTTGTTGCCCTTTTCATCTGCCCTTCTCATAATTAGACATGATCTTGTAGTGAGTTCCTCTGATTGTTTCTCGTACTTGCATGCTCTCTGACAGAGATGAAGGCCTTTCATGGATTAATGAAGAGCAATGACCATGGCCAAGGGGAAAGGTCTAACCAAACGACCATGAGAGACACAGTGACACACTAGAACAGTTCATCCACTCCTTTTCTGAAAGTCCTCTCAGATATGAAGAGGAAGGTGCCAAAAGCTACTTATATTGTTCCAAAGAGTCAGCCCCTGCTTTAGAAAGTAAAGGACTCCTTTCCACCTAAATCTCTGTCTCAGTGCATCCTTTTTTATTTCTTCATAGATGTCCACAGTGGCTCAGAGAAGTTAAGATAGACATTTCTCTGAATGATGCAGGCAAGTGGTGGGAAGAGGTCATGAAATAGTAGCTGTCTTAGGAGAAATGCAGTTTACTTAAGTAAAGTAGTGCATTAGTTACTCAAAACAACAAATATTTCAAAATACATACACAGTCACAGGTCTAATTATTCATCTTTAAAATTCTGCATTACTTAAATGTTTCTTTTTTTTGCTGCTCTATTTATAGTCAGGTTTTTGGGGGCTTTTTGTCTCTCATACAATCTTTAAAAAGTTCCACACACAAGCAAGCTGTTCACTGTGGTAAGTGGAGAGAAAATGAAAGCAAAAGTATCATGTGGAAGGTTCTTTTCCCTCTATCCAAATGAACCTATGTTGACCCTAAAGCAAATGTGACATTTCACCTTTCTTGTCCTTACACATGTTGTGCTAAACTTGATCTCTGTCTGTTCTTTCCCATCATCTTGTAAAGGGGACAGCTGAACATGCAGTGTATTTACAGTACATGGAGATGTCTCAAGTTTCTTCTTTGAAGTGAGACAGTGCTTTGGCCTGAGAGATAGCAGAGGGGCAGAGGGATGGAGGGGAAGAAATGCCTCTGCTATGTTGACTCACATGACTGGGTCTGACATGACCACTACAGAGTCTGCTTTCTGGCAGGGTGGGATGGAATTCTGTGCTGTGTAAGACAGCCTCTGCCCTGGCTGCAGAACAGAGCACTGCATTTCCCTATCTCCTTGACCTGACTATGCATGGTCAGTACCCTGAAAGGCTTTCCCATGGGAAGCAGGAATTTGAGTCTGCCTGGAGGAGAAACAGCAGCCTCATGGTGTTTATTTGAAAAGAATGAAGGCTGATAAAGGCTTTTTGTTTGTATTTCAAAACTTTCTATTTTGTAAAATAACAACAGAGTGAGAAATAGATAGAAAGTGTCATACAAATAATAGTTCTTATTTAGACACCAACATTGCTGATGAATTCTATTGTGATGAACATTTACTCCACTTCTTAAGTGACAAGAAATTCAGTGATATAAAAAGGGTTCTATAATCACTTAACACATCTTAAAACACTGAAATGTAATGTCAGCATTGAAGGAGTGTGGTCATTTCCCTAAGCAAAAGCTGTCTGTATTATGTTAGAGTCATTCTGCATATATATAGAAAAGCCAAGGCATTTTGTGTGTTACAGAGGCTTTATATCCCCTCAGAAATAGCCAGGAAGATTTTTTTTCACACTTTGAAAATGAAAATATCTATCATTGATGTCACTCCTGAATTTTCTTACCACTTTTAGTCCTGCCTTACTTTCAGAAATCTTCTCCTATTCCAAGTGCTATCCCAACACAGGCCAAGAGAGTTGTGTTTGTTCAGCCTGGTGAAGAGAAAGCTCCACGGAGACCTTATAGCAACCTCCCAGTACTTAAAGGGGGCCTTCAGGAAAGATGGGGAGGGGCTCTTTATCAGGGAGTGCAGTGATAGGACGAGAGGGAACGGTTTTAAGCTGAAAGAGGGGAGATGTTTTTCCTGTGAGGATGGTGAGGCACTGGCACACATTGCCCAGAGAAGTAGTGGGTGCTCCATCTCTGGAGGTGTTCAAGGCCAGGTTGGATGAGGCTTCGAGAAACCTGATCCAATGGGAGGTGTCCCTGCCCATGGCAGGGGAGTTGGAACTGGATGATCTAAGTTCCCTTCCAACCCACATCATTCTATGATTCTATGCACACTTCTCTGGTCTTCTCTCCTCTCTCTGCAGTGGGCATTTCAATAATTTTGTTCTGGAGTATGAAAATGACAGCATGTTCTTGCATTTAACTCTAAATATATTTTCTAAAATCTTCTTGGGGATGTACTGATCCTGTACTGAACATGCAGTTTTCTTGAAATGCTCGTGTTGATATTACTGCTCTATTTCTCAGTAGGATTTGCCCTCCATGGAGGGCTTAGCACTCTGACTTCTGAGGGACAGAAATTCATGTCTTATTTGCTGGCTAAAAATAGTCAAGGATCACCTTACAGAGATGACTACTTTTCCTACACAGTTTATGGAAGTATTTTCCTCAAGCCTTCTGCGTTGTCCTTTGCTGTTTCTTCTTTCTCTTTCCTGCCTATGTAAGGATCTTTAGCAGCCGTATAGCTGTTAAAAGTTAGTTGGAAAATTTCCATACATTATCTTTAACAGGATGTGATTCATCTTCTCTGTTTTAGGCATCTACTTTAGGTGAGATGTGTCCTGAGCTTTGTTAATGCTGTTGAGTAGCACCCACAAGAAGAGGTCCAAGAAGAGGTCCAGGATAGGTGGTTCATTTGTAGATGTCTACATTCAGTCAAAAGAATGCCACCTGATGACGTGGACTGAAGAAAGTAGGACCATAAATCTTCACTGTCATGAGGGCACATCAGTACCTGAACCTATTATGAATAGGAACTCCTATAAACACGTTGGGGATTGTACTCAGGAATGAGAAAATCTATCCTGTGCTGCTGCTTTACTCTTCATTTTGTTTTGTTTCCTTATGTTCATCCAGATAGTTCTGCACTGTGAATCTTCTGTGAACCTGCCCTTGTCTGTTCTTCTGGAAAAGTACTGTGAAGCTTTGTCAGCTCACACCAATGTCACAGGTATTTATTTCTTCATTTCTTGTTGGCTTCTTGTTACTGCAGGATCTGTTTTCAAAGCGTCCTTGCTCCAGGAACATCTTTTCCTGCTGAGGTAAACATAGTGCCTCCGGCTTTGAGTTTTTATTGGCAACAATGTACAGTGGTGTGACATGGAAAGAAGATTTAGAATTTTGCACACCAGGAAAAGAGCTTCAGGTAAACACTGACAACCTCCTTTCATAATTTAATTGTTAATCTGACTGTACTCATTGACTGATATGACAGTTGAATGTTAGTACGGTTTAATTGTCCATATCCAGACTGGTCTACACTCTTTGTTAAAGATTGTATTTCTGCAAGTGCAGCGTGGGATATCCAGACAGGAGAGGAAAAGACAGGTAGATGTACTGAGAAGTGACAAAGGAAATGTGGCTTAAGAAAGAAAAAAACCTTTCAATATAATATATCGTATCAATTGTGTTTCACTCTTACTGTGTCGGTTTCTTGAGGGCAATAAGCTGATCCAGATCAGCTCATCAGCCTGAAGTCTGAAAGTTGTGTGGCCTTAACTGCCTCTTAATTTGCATATAAATGGATGTGTTGACCTGTATTATGAATCTAGCCTGAGCTCTGCAACTTGTGCCATTGTGTTCCTGGGAGCAACTCTGCCTCATGTGGTGTATTTACTTGTATAAATTTTGATGGCCATCAAGTCCATTCTGTAACTGGAAACAAGGGAAAGATAGATGAGGTTTTGTGAAACTTTCCATAACTTTGGACCTTGCCTTCAGGTCCTTTTGAATATTTTTGTAAATATTTGTAAAACTTGCCCTTAATTCATAATTTATTTTTCCCTGTCTAGAGCTTCTATTGCAAAAAAAACCCCAAATTTCACACCAGGCTGTGTTAGAAGCTGGCAAACAATTAACTTCTCAATCATTGGCAAAAAATTAATTTTCTGGGCTATTTACATGATGTATGAACACCAGGCATCTTCTCAGGCTGAGTGCAACTACTGTAATAGCATTTTAAGATGAAAAGGGAAGAGAGATGTGTTAGAAACTTCTCTTCTATTGCACTGCCATTGTAAGGTACCACTGATCAAGAAAGTAAAGCACTGCTCTGAACTTAATGAAACTTAATTGTTATATATAGACAATCTAACATGCAGCTTTTCTAGACCATGCCTTCCCATTATGCTTGTGACCATGGCCATTCCTGCATCATGCTTCAAAATCCTGTAAACCTGTACTCTGCTCTGATCATGGGCTTATACATGCAGTAAAACCCAAAGCTGCTTCATGTTCAGAGCAGTTGGATGTAAGCTCAGACTTAGGCATAAATATGAAGTGAACTTTAGAATCATAGAATCATTAAGGCTGGAAAAGACCTCTAAGATCATCAAGGTCAACCATCAACCCAAAACCACCTTGCTTACTAAACCACGTCCTGAATGCCACGTCTACACATTTTTTAAAAAGCTCCAGGGATGGTGATTCCACCAATTCCCTGGGCAGCCTGTTCCAATGCTTCACCACTCTTTCAGTAAGGAAATTTCCTAATATCCAAGGGGATATGCTAGGAACAAAAGTTCACTTTTTTAGTTAACGTGTCCATGCACTTTTCCCACTGTGGTGGATCACCAACAGAAGCCTGTAATGACTACGTGTTCTTTTTGTCTTCCATGACAATAGCAGGATCTTCAAAAAGGTCTGTGATATTCAGCTATGGGTCTTCTCACTAAAATGGAGCCTACGATATCGTGATCTCTTCGCAGTCAGTGAAGTTCTAATGCATAGAGTTAAAGACTAAATCATGATTTCATCCTAAACTAGGATCCAAAATGCAGCAGAAACGAAAAGCTTTTTCCTTAAAGGGATAAAAGGATAACAAGCTCCTGTGACTCCATCTACTCTATTTTTTTGATGTCCAAAATTGGGTGCCCTGTGTTCATCCTTCATTTTGAACCTTCATAACTATGAGGATGAACATTGAAACGCCGGTGTCCTCCATTCACGAGCATGGAACCAGACTACAGAGTCTGCAGTGTCTGAGTCTTTTCTCTGCCTCACATTCTTTGACATAGTGCAGATATTGTCTTTCAGAGGAGAAAAAAATCAACCAAAAAGCCCCATGGAGAGCCATATTGAACAAACTTTATTTATAGCTGGGAGCACAGTAAACATTAAAGTTTTGTAATTGGTTATCTTCCTTGTCTCTCTTCCAGAAGATGCTGTTAATTAGTCCAATATGTTAATTTCCTCCCCCTATAATTACTAACTACAACCCCCAAATATGTTCGCACTAAGTATCCCAAACAGATGGCATAAAATGCTTCTGAGAATTTCATGTATGTGTAATTTCACTGAATTGCTGAGTGAATGACATTGTAAATTCACTCTGAAGTGATTTAAAACAAGTAATGCTTTTTCAGTGGTGGAAAGCAGTAAAACTCACTCTCTCTTTTGGATGTTGCTTCCTTGAAAAATCCCTGGATGACACCTACATGATTGCTCGGGTGCAGCTTTTGAGCTTGATGGGAATGTGTGTTTTTATTTGTGGACCTGAAGCAGAATTTTATTTAATTATTGCTTTGTTTTTATGTAAAAGAGGCATTGGTTGAAATGGCAGGAGTTTTCTACAGTGACCCAACTGGGGATGTTCCTGATGTTACAATTGCCTGACATATTTTGGCTGGATTTACAGTAATATCCAGGATCATTGGATGACTGTAATTTTATTTATCTATCTGTATGATACATGCACTGAGTTATAGCTTGAATTTTTATAGGATTTAAGAGGAAGTGGGTCCTGAGTGCACACTGATTTTCCATGGGTTTTGTTGTGCTTCCCTTCACACCATTTCACTTTCCCATCTTATATGTTTCCACTAGACACTGCAAGTCTTAGCTTACACCTGATCATACTCAATTTTGATTTCCATGGAAATCTTTTGATCCTGCTTTTTGGTCCATTAACATGCTTGGCCATACAATCTCTAAGACCTTGTCAAAGGATGATTCATCTGAAAACAGGAATTTTGTCCAAAACATAAACCAGAAGGTGGATGGCCAGTGCTACTGTGCTGATTGTATCAACGTAAGAATTATAACATATCCTTTATTTTCCTTCTCTTTCTTACCCTACAGTCATTTTGAAGGTTGTGTTTTGCATTTATGGTTTTTAAGGCTATTCAGACAACCCAATAAAGGAGAGAGAGAGAGACAGTACATTAAGATGTCATGTATTTCATTTTGTGAAGTCCTAGGATTCAATTAAAGCAAAAATGACTTGTTCCCCCTGGTGACTGGATCTTCTTGAGACAGGGTTTGGCTCATCACCCTCATTCTGGTCACTTTGTAGTACAGTGCAGGACTGTTGTGCCACAGAAATGGTGAAAACCTCCGGATTCTGAGAGATGCAGAATTCTACCTCTACAAATTCTGGCTTATACTACCCTGATGTTGTTTTCTCAAGTCTCTGGGGAAGCTCTGGTTTAAGAAACATGTTGGTGGGTGTAGGAGGAATGTATCTAGGGACAGATTCCAACACACAACTCCTCAAAAATGCTAGTCAAGTCTCAAAGTAATCTGACATCACTTGGAGATTGCCAGAATTTCCCCTGTTGCTTGGAGAGTTTCTTATACACGAGGCTGCGCCAGCACTTAAAATAGCACAAAATTGGGAAGGTATGAAAAGTGGACTTTTTGTGTTCTTTGTTGAACCTCTTCCTTGTGGTATAACCCTGGCAGGAAGATAAGCATCACATAGCCACTCGCTCACTTCCCCTCAGTAGGATAAGGAAGAGAATTGGAAGGGTGAAAGTGAGAAAAATTGTGGCTCAAGACAAAGACATTTAAATGAGTAAAGCAAACACTGTGCATGCAAGGAAAGCAAACCAGAATTCATTCGCTACTTCCCATTGGCAGACAGATGTTCAGCCATCTGCAGGAAAGCAGAGCTCCATCACACGTACTCAGGAAGGCAAATGCTGTCTCCAAATATCCCCTCCATTCTCCTTCTTTCTCAGCTTTTATTGCTGAGCACGATGTTATATAATATGGATATCCCTTTGGCCAGCTGGGGTCAGCTATCCCAGCTGTGTCCCCTCCCAACTGCTTGTGCACCTCCACTCACTGGTGAGGCGGTGTGAGAAGGAGAAAAGGCCTTAACTCTACTAAAGCATCCCTATGTTATCAACTCTATCTTCATCACAAATCCAAAACATAGCACCATCCAAGATGCTATGGAGAAATCTAACTCTCTGCCATCCAAAACCAGTACACTCTTACAGGCTCCCCACCCAATCTCATTCAGTGCATCTGACAGAAGTTTGCACTCCTGGACAAGCATTGATGTTGGAGTCCAGTACCTTCTGACCAGGTTCTTTTAGATATTCCACGTGGGAAGGGTATGATGTTTAATGACAAATTTACATATTTGAATGTAGTTGATGTCCTGAATTAGAAGAGTGATAGAAAATATGCTGAATAGATGATACAGATGTAGGTTGCACTTAGGAGAATATAAAAATTGCAATACACAGTTTAATCCCAACATTGTGTGAGCCTCATTACTGGTCTCTATAATATCCTCACCATCAGGACAATGAGTATCCCCTGTCACTGGGAAGGAATACATGGGTTGAAGCCAGTTCAAGCTCATTGTACTCTTCAAAATGCTTCTGTTTGTTAGTTGTTTAGTTTTTATACTCTCTGTTGGGCTAAGCCATGTGTCCACTTCTCCAACACTGGTCTGCCTAAATCAGGATGATGTTCTCAGTCTGTATACGAACTCAGGGAGAAACATTTATACTTTCATTTGATTCACTCAACTGCTGATAGATGTTTATCGAAAACAAAGGCCACCAGGCATGGTCAGCCATACCCTATTTATTCCCTGAGCTCCATGGGCACAGCACCTCTGCCTGCATCCTCTGAGCTTTGTTCAGTCTTAGGGGTTTATTGGTCAATCATAAGTGGACAAAGCAAGGTTTATTCAAGAGAAGGATTTAAGAAGTCTGCCATTCTAAAGCATGAACCAAACTTCCTATCATAGAATCATAGAATCGTAGAATATTCCAGTTGGAAAAGACCTTTGAGATCATTGAGTCCAACCGCACCCATCATCTGCTAAATCATGTCCCCCAAAAAACTCATCTACCCGTTTTTTTAACACCTCCAGGGATGGTGACTCAACCACCTCCCTGGGCAGCCTCTTCCAGTGCCTGACCACCCTTTCAATAAAGAAATTCTTCCTAATATCCAGTCTGAACCTCCTCTGGTGCAACTTATGGCCATTTCCCCTTGTCCTATCACCTGTCACTTGAGAGAAGAGATCAACACTCGCTCTGCCACAGCCTCCTTTCAGGCAGCCGTAGACACTGATGAGGTCTCCCCTCAGCCTCCTCTTCTCCAGGCTAAACAACCCCAGTTCCCTCAGCTGTTCCTCACAGGACTTGTTCTCCAGTCCCTTCACCAGCCTCATTGCCCTTCTCTGGACGTGCTCCAACGCCTCAATGTCCTTCTTGCATTGAGGGGCCCAGAACTGCACACAGTACTCGGTGGCCTTACCAATGCCAAGTACAGGGGGACAATCACCTCCCTTGTCCTGCTGGCCACACTGGTTTTGATACAGGCCAAGATGCCATTGGCATTCCTGGCCACCTGGGCCACTGCTGGCTCACGTTCAGCCAGTTGTCAACCAACACCCCCAGGTCCTTCTCCCCCAGGCAGCTCTTCAGCCACTCTTCCCCAAGCCTGTAACGCTGAATAGGGTTGTTGTGTCCCAAGTGCAGGACTTGGCATTTGGTCTTATTAAACCTCATCTCATTGGTCTCAGCCCACTGATACAGCCTGTCCAGATCTCTTTGCAGAGCCTCCCTTCCTTCAAGCAGATCAACAATGCCACCCAGCTTGGTGTCATCTGCAAACTTGCTAAGGGTGCACTCGATCCCTTTGTCCAGGTCATTAATAAAGATATTGAACAGGACTGGACCCAGCACTGAACCCTGGGGAACACCACTCGTGACTGGCCTTCAATTGCATTTAACCCCATTTCCCACCACCCTCTGGGCCCAGTTTTTCACCCAGCAGAGGCTGTGCCCATCCAGGTCGATGGCAGCCAGTTTCTTACTCAGAATACTGTGAGAAACAGTGTCAAAGGCTTTACTGAAGTCCAGGTACAGCACATCCACAGCTTTCCCCTCGTCCATTAACCGGATAACCTTGTCACAGAAGGAGATCAGGTTGGTCTGGCAGGACCTGCCTTTCATAAACCCATGTTGACTGGGTCTGATCACCTGGCTGTCCTGCATGTGCTGTGTGATAACACTCAATATGATCTGCTCCATGACCTTCCCCGGTACCGAGGTCAAGCTGACAGGCCTGTAATTCCCCCTATCCTCCTTCTTGTGAATGGGAGTTATGTTTACCAGTCTCCAGTCCAGCAGCACTTCCCCAGTCAGCCAGGACTGTTAATAGATGATGAAAAGGAGTTTGGTTCTCTCTGGTCACTGTAACATGTCAGACAACTCCTTAACATGGCTCTCAACACTGAGTTACCACAGACATCTTCTTGCCTACATATCTCATGTAAACCAACTACAGAGAGCCTTATGCTCAACCATGGTATAAGCTATTATCACTTTTCAGAAGAAACTGTTCACAAGTATGCTGGACAGCAGTAAAAGCAACTGAGAGAGAGTGTGTGTGTACTCACGTGTCTTTGCAGGTTCCTTTTCCAATTGTATATTCAAAGATAGTAGCTGACAGATGTGGGTTTTGCTGCATAGTCTGTTATTCAAGACTAAATTAATGAGATTACAATGCAGAAGTGCTTCTTCAGTGACAAAAAAAAAATCCCACAGAAGGGTTATTTCAGACTTTTGAATACTGCTTTAGCATTATGGATCTGGTTCTGTTTCCAGCTATGAAAAGTACATATCTGCAAAGTAAATAAGTGTGTGCATGTGTGTGTACTGGGAGGAGTATATGGATATGTTTGTGGTTTTGCATAGTGGTGGAAAACCCACATATAGTGGGGAAAAGTATATCCTAAAATATGGGCTTCTTGTTGAAATGCAAATTTGAAATATTTCTTTGAAGAATCACGTAGATATATAACTTAATTCAATCACTCTCCTATAGATTACATTTCTCAACTTTCATCTGAAATACTCATGCACAAAAAAAAGATAAAAGATTGTAAAGCTTCATTTTAAACATGAAAACCCATCAAATTCCTTTTTCAGAAAATTATTCCCTGTCATTTTGATAAGAAAGAGTTTGAAGGCTTAATGCTATGTTTGTGCAGTGTTTCTGCCACCTTAAGCTGACCATTCATTGCAATGCTTTTATCTTCATCATGTTTTGTTTTGATCTTGTCCCCAGACAGATCTGCCTCTGTAAACATGGCCCAAGTACAAGTGTCGCTAAACAAGGTTTTTTCTAACAACTATTGTGAGGTAGTGGACCTTGTGTGAATAATTTGATTTTTAAATAGCTCCTGTTTTCTTGCAGCTTTATGCAAACAAAATATGAGATTTCTAGTTTTTGTTTGTGGAGGATTTATCTGTGTTACTTGACTGGAAATGGTTCTCTCATCCATGGGTAGAAGGCTTTCTTTTTCATCCAGCATCTTTCCATTGTGTTAATTTCTAACACAGAAGCAACACAGATCTCGTGTCAAGGCAATCTCCTTCCCTATTGCAAGGGTAGTGATCCTGCACAAGGCCTGTTTGATATTGTCAAGTTGTTCAATTCAGAACTTGGTAAACAGGAGGTAAGTTGTTTACCTGGTTAGATGCTTCTCTTGATATCTATCTGATTGAGACTTCCTCTAATCATGAATCTCTGCAGATCAGACAGGTTTGAACATCTTGGGCTTGCATATGGTTCAGTATAACTTTGTGTGTTTGTCATAATACCACTGTCCCTGATTTGCTGTTAATACAGGCTTGATTGGGTCATTTCTGCTTAATGTGTGTACAGAGGGAACCAGGCAGGTGAGACTGAACCTGGGCTTTCAGAGAAAAAGCTAATATCCCAAATTAGAAGTACTCAAAAGCCACTGCACTATTACGGGGGGGATCTCATGGATTGATAGGGCAGGAGTCAACACACACATTACATATCTGAATATTTGTGTTTACATGTAAGTGTGAGCTCCCATTATTGCCAATAGAATGGGATTTACCTGCCCTCACATCACTACCTAGTGCCCTTTGAGATGGTTTAGGGTAACCAGGACCTGCAGGGATGGCAGATATGACACAGAATCTACAAGAGTCTTGTGCCCTCTAGAATAGCTGCTGTTATCTGGAGGAATGTCTCAGCACTAGTGGCACTGAGTGCCTATGTGTGGCCATATTAATCTTTCCTTAGATCTCCATTGACTGCATTAGATGAACTGGGTGAGTTCAACTAGATGTTCAATTCAATCTAGGACATCCCTACACACACATCCATACAGGAGTTTCACAGAAATCTGCAAATTGAATGCCATATATCATGTAGTCCACAAGATGGGAGTTAAATCGAGATGTATAGCTCAAATCCATATATGAAATCTTCTCTGACAAAGTGATTTAATCACTGGCGCAATCAAAAAATTGGTGTGGCAATCAATAAAAAAAAAAGTCTGGAGTGGTTTGCCTTGATGCTCCTCCTGTTGAGTGCACATAGGCTCCAGATCTTTGTTGACTGTTGTTAATTTTTAGAAGTCAAGTTCAATCAATCATTCTTTTAGTAGATGAAAGGTTCATGTCAGATAAAAATATTTGATAACTTGCTTTCTGTCCAGAACTGCAAAGGTGAGGCAGTCGCTGCTCCAGGGGCTATTTATTTCCGTGCATTGCACTATTCTGTTTCTTGGAAACAGAAAATTTGGCCTCATTATATCTCTAAATATCCCTCCACTGTAATGGCATAGCAGCAATCCTCACTGTTTCCCTTCTGATTTTCCCAGCAGGTCACATCAATGAGCACTTCCATTTATAATGACTCTTGGATGAACTATTCATTTTAACATATGCTTTGCACTCTCTTGGCGTCAGCCTGCTGGCTGAAGCTACACATGCTGCTCCTGCAGCTGCCTGTAGGGCATTTAGGAATGTGCTTTCATCACATCCACACAACCCAGTTACTGCTCACAGGCATAAAGTTAACCTTGAGCATCAGCGTTTGCGTGATCAAAGCTCAGGCTAAAAACACAGACAATCTTCCTAGCGCTTCCTATTTTCAGATGTTGCAATAATGCTATTTAAATAGAGGTGATGATCCTGATTTACTTTCCCACTGCCTCAAATGACATACCAGGCAGTCTAGCACTGCTTTCTGGTACTTCCCAAAATAAAGCTGACTGTATTACATGTTGTTGCACAATTTGTATTACTGTCACTAGTCCTTATAATTTAAAAAGTTGGATTAATGAGTCCGGTGCAGTTTCAAGCTGAGGACATGGAAAAACTCTGATGTTTTAAGAGACTATGTAGGTAACCCAACAAATTCTGTGGTTCTCTGGAAACTATTATTTAGAAACATATGATCATAGGGTCATTTATGTTGGAAAAGACCCTTAAGTTCATCAAGTTCAACCATTAACCTAACACATGTCCACCACTAAACTATGTTCCCATGTGCCACATCTGCTTTTGCAGATGAGGAAAATGTTTATGGTGGATTTGATTTTGGGTGGTTTGTTTTTGTACATTTTTTATGTATGAAATATATAAACTTATCTAATGGTTCCCACATTTACCTTAAGTGGACAGAGGCTGACAAGTTCTTCCAGAATTTACAGAAAAAAATCTCTAAGTTGTGAAAATGAGGCTGTAAAGTGCTCAGCTATTATAATACCAAGAGCCACACAGATAGTTTGGCAGGGTTGGGATGTTTTTGGTGTGTGGTCTGGCTTTCTGTTGTGATTCTGCCCGTGAAACCTGTGTTGGTAAAAAGAAATTTTAAATTATTTTTCAATTTGATTCCATGAAGAACAGGAAAATGCCAACTGAAGTAATCTTGGCTTAGAAGAGGCACCAACTACACTGGAAGCGGTGCTGGTGATTTAGCATTTCCTCGGACTTTATATTATATGGGAAAGTAACAACTCACTGAACTTCTTCACCAGAACTGTCTCTCAGTGGCATCAGCTCTGAACTGATTGAAAAGATAATCTGTAGCACATCTGCCTGGAGTCCCTAAGATGTTGGGTATATGGGTCTGAGGGAGATCTGTAGAACAGGGTTGCTGATGGTATGAAGTCAGGGCAGATCCCATGATCCCTCTAGATACTGGAAGCATTTACAGTGATCAATCTGATGGCACTGGATTCTCTGAAGAGTCAGGAAAAGGATACGTGAACAGAGGAATGCAAATAAGACATGCATAGCTTATAAACAAAAACATGTTACGCTGAGAACATGCCATTGAGTTTTGTTTCATATTTCAGAAGAGTGGCACACCTCAGACCTGCATCTGTCTCTTCTGCATGATGTGTTCTCAGCAGACTCTTGGTAATGACTGTTACAATGCCACTCTTCATGAAACATACTTAAATCTTTGAATTTATACAGTTGGTGCAGTAAATATAATTTGCTGAATGTGGTTTCTAAATTAGATATAGTACACTTGGCAGATAAAAATATACTCTGTAGAACCTCTCATTTTGTGAAGTTCTACTAAACAGATGGAGTGCCTTTTCTGTTCTCATGGAATCGCGTCAGTGAATCTGGTCTTAAACAAAAACACCTCCTGTCCTTTAAATCTACATTTCTCTCTAGGTTTCTGGGTCAATGAGGCCTTCAAGCAGTGAAATAATGCTGTGGGCAATTTAGAGAGTAAACCCACATGACCCCACGACTAAGTCAACTCTCCAGTTTAGGAATGAGCCTCTATATGTGCTCTTCTTGACGTACAATATTTGGTTTGCCTTTGTCCTCCTGCTTTTGACAAATCAGATGTTTCCATGTTTCTTTTAGAGGATTGTGGCCCTGAGCCACACTCAGAGCCAGATTCACCATGTGCACAGACCAAAGAGAGTCCAGGTTACACCCATTTCTTTGTGAAGGTATAATCGTAAGAGCTCTATGTCTTGAACGCCTGTGTATAAACTCATACCTGATAAGCATCAACTTATTTCACTGGCATTTACTGAAAGCTAAAAGAGGATGATCTTCTCTCATGTGTTATTAGTGCATTTCAGGATGTCCTCAAAGTTATTTGAGAATGGACATTCTGAGCAAGAGAAAGTGGTAGGATGCCACTTATTTACAGATGTTGTCATGGCCTCCCATTGAGTAGAATGTGAACATAGACGATGGACGAGAGTTTCAGCTTGCATAAATCACCTACTGTAGAGTTACAGCTGGCAGCTCATCCCTCCTTGTTCAGCTTTTGACTGCATCTCTTGGTTGACCTTTTCTGAAGAAACACTTTTATGCATGGAATTGATTTGCCTTGGCCTCCAAACCTGAGGTAAGGCCATCTTATTGTATAGTCCCATGTATGAAGAAAATAGTTAAGCTCAAAAGCTAGTCAAAATGCAAAACTGACCTGTAAAGCTTCAGCTCTGTATTGTTCAGCTTTCTTATTCCACTACAAAATAAGAACTGTGATTTTTTTTTTCTCCAGGCATTCATCTTGCTCATTAAACTGTCAAAGTGCAGAAGGTGGCTGTATAAGAGAATGATAATGGAAAATGTTAACACAGTTTATGTAAGCCACTAGGACCTGAGCTGTTTAACTACTTCACCTTGTGCATATCTTTATTTGCATGAGAAGACTCATTCACTACAGGCATATGCTCCACTGAGTAATGTTACTTGTCTGCTTAAACTTGTTAGACAAAAAGTTCATGGCTGCAAGTATTTCTATACATACCCATAGCTAAGAGAAAGAGAGAAATGAGAAACAGATTCCTAAAAGTATAAGTGCTATGTTGTATCTCAACTCCATTAACGTGCTACAGGAATTGGATTTCATTACTCTAAATAGTACTGCTGTAAAAGAGCTGCTAGCTTATCTGTGGATTTGTTTGTCCTCAGTAAGGAGCACCATAGGGAACTGTTCCATTGCAAGGCTCTGTCTTTATCCTTTTGAAAAGCCACCTTTGGATAGGAGGAAGAGGTTCTCCACCCAGTGGGTGGTGGAGCACTGGAACAGCTCCCCAGGGAAGCTGTCACGGCACTGAGTCTGCCAGCATTCAAGAAGCATTTGGACAATGCCCTCAGTCACACGGTGTGAGTTTTGGGAGTGTCCTGTGTAGGGTTAAGAGTTGGACTGAATGATCCTTGTGGGTCCTTCCAACTCAGATAGTTCTATGATTCTATGATTCTGTGTCCCTGGTACAAGAGACCAAGAATTTAGGAGAGGATATCTTGACTGCTAACACTGTTAAATGCACAAGAGAAACTGTATCAGAGAAACCTGATCTTGTCCAGGAAATCATCAAGATGAATGGAGGCTGGGAGAGTGCATATGTGTCTCCTGTTGTTGTGTTTTTTCCAAAGCATTCACTTAAGACAGGGAGATGTTGTAGCTGGATCTTTAATCAGAAGGAATAGGGCTGTTCTGGTATTTTTAAACGAGCATATTTTATCACTGGGGATAGAGGCAGCCCAAGGCCCACTCAGCTGCAATATCTACAGTTACAGGAAATTAATCATACTCCTAAGAACCTTCTCTTTCTTTGAAAGTATCCCTGAGGTAATTTAGCAGCATGTGGAAGACTATTACTTTCTGCCTTCTGTGTAAATAAAGAGGAAAGAGTTAATATCAAAAGGGAGATAGAGTTGCAATTTCATTATTAATCTGCTCAAGGAGGCTGCTTGTGACTTCAGCGCTGTGCATGTGAGAATGAAATCTTTAGATGAATCCTCAATGTGCAGCCACTCTGCAGTGAGCACCAGGTCTTTGAAATTTGCATTTGAGAGCTAAAACCAAGATTTCTGGCTAGGATGGTGTATTCTCATCTGAGCAATCTGTCTGGGTTTTTTTTAATATCCATATATGTATAAAATTATATAGTTATATATGTATAAATATATTTAAACTGCTGAATATTTCAAGAATTAAAAGTGTCATTGTGCTGAATTGTCCTTCCTCCTAGCAACTGGGTGAACTCTGAAACCTTTGAATTCTAGGATTTGGGAATATAATGGGTGTTTTTTGCTTTAATCTCTCCAGAAAAAATAGATCCTATTCTGGTTTGAATTACTTTAAAGTTTTGCATAGACTTTTATTTTCTTCATGAATGAATAAAGACAGTATGTTCACTATTTGTTTTTACTGTTTCTGCTAAAGGTTTTAAAAGTCTTTTGTTTCAGAGGGAGAAAATGCTCTTTTAAATGCCACAGTTGCTACCTGAAGTGCTTGTCATTTCTGCTTGAGAGAGACTGCCCCATTCACTCAGACCAGGCTGGTGTTTTCTCATGTTGTTTTTATTGATTACTGTCCTTCTTTTGCTTTATTTCCTACAAAGCCTTCTCAGATTCGTGTAAAACTCTTATGAACAGAAAAGAAAGTTTTCTAATTTGCTATAAAATAGCTTATTGTGGTAGTTAGGATACAAATCTCTGAGATAAATCTCTGGCACTGGTCAGGCCTCATCTTGAATACTGTGTACAGTTCTGGGCCCCCCAGTTTGGGAAAGATGTCAGGATGCTGGAGTGTGTCCAGAGGAGGGCAACGAAGATGGTGAAGGGGCTGGAGCACAAGCCCTACGAGGAGCGACTGAGGGAGCTGGGGCTGTTTAGTCTGAAGAAGAGGAGGCTCAGGGGAGACCTCATTGCTCTCTACAACTACCTAAAAGGAGGTTGTGGATGGGCAGGGGTTGGTCTCTTCTCTCAGGTGACCAGTGACAGAACTAGAGGGCATGGACTCAAGCTTCGTCAGGGGAGGTTTAGGCTTGATCTTAGGAAAAAGTTCTTCACTGAAAGGGTGATTGGCCATTGGAATGCGCTGCCCAGGGAGGGGGTGGAGTCGCCGACCCTGGAGGTGTTTAAGAGGAGACTGGATGAGGCACTGAGTGCCATGGTTTAGATGATGGTTGGTGTTAGTGTTGGTGTTGGTGTTGGTGTTAGTGTTGGGATATAGGTTGGACTTGATGATCTCGGAGGTCCTTTCCAACCTTGTGATACTGTGATACTGTGAAATGATACAGAAATTCACCCAGTGTATATATTTTTGAACAAAACAATGATTTTTTTATAAGTTGACAATCAAAATTAATATAGCTATGTGTATTATGAAACTTCTGGCTATTATATCCCTAAACTGGAGGATAAGGATTATATGACCACTTTCAAGAAGGAGACAGAGAGCATCAGTAGAACCATGCACATTAGAAATTATTATGCTTTCTATTTTTTCATACTAATCATTAGAATTTAAACAACAAATGAAATAAATGTGTCCATTTTATTTAAGAAAACACACAGCTGAAGAAAAATTTATGCAGCATTACAGAGTATCTGTTACTTTGGTTTTCTGCAGTCCCATAGTCCACAGATAAAAAAACCAAAGGATACTTGAGTTTTTATCTGCATTGCAGATTTCAGAGCATTTTGTGACTCTTCATCTCTTTTCAGAAGGTCTGACTCTGTTATGATTATTTTATTTTTAATCCACCATTTTCGGTTACTTCTTGTTTCCAGTGTTACAACAAATAGGAATATTTTTTTCTAGTTAGCTTTCCATCGTCTTAAACTTAAAATACTAATAACAAAAACATTGTTACAGAATGGAAACTGAGGAGGTTAATGGAAATTGAGGAGTGCATATTTTTAGCTCTGTTTTATACATGATGAAAAGTTATATGATTTGCCAAGAATTCAAAGCCAGCCACTGGAGGAGTATTAGAAATTGAGGTGTTCCCACTCTCCAGCTTGCCTGCAGGACTAGCAAATAAAATAAGCAGCTGGTATTTTTGTATAGTAAATCATAGAATCATAGAATGGTTTGTGTTGGAAGGGACCTTTAAGGTCATCTAGTCCAGCCCCCCTGCAGGGACATCTTTGACTCTCAGCTTGTTCAAAGCCCCATCCGACCTGACCTTGAGAGTTTCCAGGGGTAGGGCTCTACCACCTCCCTGGGCAACCTGTGCCAGTGTTTCAGCACCCTTATTGTAAAAAATTCCTTCCTTATATCTAGTCTAAATCTACTTTTTTTTCAGCTGAAAGCCATTACCCCTTGTCCTATTGCAGGAGGCTCTGATAAAAAGTTTCTGTGTTTAGTTCTGGAGCCCTCAGTGCAGGAAGGACATGGATCTGTTGGAGTGAGTCCAGAGGAGGCCACAAAGATGATCTGAGGGCTGGAGTACCTCCCATACAAGGACAGGCTGAGAGAGTTTGGGATCCCCCAGCCTAGAGCAGAGAAGGCTTTGGGGAGACCCCACAGCAGCCTTCCAGCGCTTAAAGGCAGCCTACAGGAAATCTAGGGAGGGGCTCTTTATGAGGGGGTGTAGTGACAGGGGGAGGGGGAATGGTTTTAAACTGAACAAGATTTAAGCTGAACAAGATTAGATATTAGAAAGAAATATTTCTTTATGTTTTAAATATTGCATGGTAGCCTTGCAAGCCCTTATGCAACATGAGAACTTTCTAAATGATTGATGTAACTGTTCTTGCTTTTAGCTGGCGATTTTATCCGTTGGTGTTATCATTTCATTTTTATTTGGCCTTCGGCTCATGATTGCTTTAGGCCTTTCAAGTAACAGTTCTGCTTTGTAATTACAACCCTTTGCCTTCTCCAGCTGAATTACCAGGGGCTGGAAGAGATGTGGTCCCATTAGCTAGGTGCAGCCAAAGACTTTGTACGGGGAAGCAATGTTTTTCCTTCCCCGGCTGTATTATCGTGGGTAATTTCAAGTCAGTGTTGTTTCAATTCTTTCTTCCCAATGCTTTCATCTTAATTTATTTTTTGTAACCAGGAGTAGTTGTGAGAGAGTATCTGCTTGCTGATAAACATCCTTGTCCCTTACACCTCTGCAGCTGCTGCCTGTGTTGTGTAGCTGTATTTGTTACTCTGGATTGTGATCACCTGTGGTGAAATAAACTCCCTGCTCCTTGCAAGTAAAGAGACCTGGCTGAACTGATTCCTGATAGAGAGCAGAGAGGGTAAAGAGTAAGTATTAATATGGAAATGTCACTGCATAGGAAGGAGCTGAGAAGCTGGAAGATGAACAGACTGTGTATCTTTAACATCTTCTTCAGGCTTTTCCTCTATTCTCTCTCCTCTTTCTTCCTGCTCTTTCACAGCCTCCTAGATATAGGACAATCATATCACTAACTCCATTCTCTTCTTTAGAGCCACAGATCCTCCTCTACATCTTCCCTGTTGCAGGTGACTAGAAGTCATTATTCATCATACTGAGACTGCCAAGCTCTTAGAAATACAGGGAGGATGGAAATGAAAGAGAGAGCAGGATCTAGAGCTGAGCTTTGCTTTTAAGATCAAGGCTGGGGTGGATAACTAGAGGATGTTAAGGTTTTCTTTTGCTGCTGCCATTTCTGCACAAACTCATTGGTTTAAGACTTAATGGAGAAACAATTCTCATGAGATATTGTAATAAATATTTTTTTAAAATGCTTTTAAAACTTATTTATGTGTTTATTGGATACTACGTGAAGGTCACAGTTTAGATCTAAAATCTTTTGATATATCTAGAAAAGCAATATTGTCATTAATTGTTAGCAATGCAGAGTATTTAACAACAGAGATATTTTAAGTGTCAAGAAGCACTGAAACGTGATCTTGTTGGTAAAGTAATTTCTAAATATGACCTAGAGTAAATGTAACAGCATGTAGTAGCAGAAAAGCAATATAAAGCTAGTAGTGTGACTATGCTTCTAGATTTAATGTCTTTTCTTTCAGCTCCCTTAATGTACTGAGGTGTTCCCAAACACTAAATGGAACTACAGTCAGTGTTTGCTATTCCTGTCTGTTTAGGGATTTCCAACAGAAATTCTTAAGGCAATGAGAATGCAAAATTTCCCATAAGCAAATGAGAATGTAAAATTTCCCATAAGAAAAAGCAAACTTAAAAACAAAAAAAAAACCAGAAACAAACTTAAAATATTGATACTTCTGAATCCTGGTAAATGTCTACGTGAGAATAGAATAAACTTTACCTTTAGGAAGATTTTTATTTTATAAGATTTTGAAAATATTTTGGAATCTACTTTCAAGTGTATTAAAACCATCAGAAAAGATAAAACAGATCTGGCTAATTTTTTGAATTAAAAAAAAAGAACATTAGCCTGGAAGAAAAGCACCTTATTTTTTTACTCTAGGGTACAGTTAGATAAGTACTTGTTATCACAGCCCATTTTTAAGAGGTAATTTCTTCCCTCTCCTCCTTCCTTGCACGCTGAAGCTGATTGAGGTAAAGGCAGGTTTTTTTTCATTCTAGCTGATGGTCCTTTGTTAGGTATCAGAAGACATGGAAACTTCTCAGTCTGTGCTAATCTTGTAAGGATTGACCACATATATTTTTCAGTAGTTGACTCATCTGTTGACAGAAGGGTTCAGCAAGAATATAAAATGTATGGAGTGAAGACCAACTAAATCTCAGGGAGGATCAATAATAATCCGACGGGCTCTCATTTCAAGGCATCCATTGGGCATTGGTGGGTGGTGGAACTCCCTCTGGAGCTCAGCAGTTCTGTTATAGACACATCCCAGAGGAGAAGTCTGCTGATTCCCAATATCATTTAGAACAGGGTGAATGTTTTGCTTCAACATTCATTTAGTGACAAAACATATAGATTTTAACTTTAGGAATGTGGTTAATTTTCAAAAATTACTGAAAAAAATCTGGATTTACATAAATGTGTGTGTTTTCCTTTGACAAGGTAAAAAAAAAATTGACTTTGACATGTTTGGAATATCCAAGTATGTAAAAAATGACATTAAATCCATAAATGAAACAAAGCCTTCAAATCAATTTCTTTAAGTTATTCCTAATCATAAAATAAAGGGAGAGGCTGTCTGAGTAAATTCAGACATTTCCACATTTTAAAATAAGTAGGATAAAAGTCACCCTAAGCTGTGAGTGCCTGAAATTAGGTGAAATTAATTCTACTGCACTTGTTTGTATAATCAGGCCTTTTCTTTGCTTTGATTTCAGTGCTATTAAAGGGTCATAATATTTTTTTTATATATTTGGCCTGAATTTTTTGTTTCTCTCATATGCAAAATAGTAATTATCCAAGGAAAATATTGTTCTTAAGAACTACAGTGTTCAGTTAGGGAAAACACAAATGCATTCCTAAGAATGATCATAGAGTTATTTGGGTTGGAAAAGACCTTTTAAGGTCCATCTCTAAACTTAATACTGCCAAGTCTACCATTAAACCATGTCCCTGAGCACCACATCTGCACATCTTATCAGTACTTCCAGGGATGGTTATTCAACCATTGCCCCATACAGCCTCCTCCAGTGCTTGACAACCTTTTTAGTGACGTTATATTTCCTAATATCCAGTCTAAACCTTGAGGCTGTTTCCTCTTGTTCTATCGCTTGCTACTTGGTATGTAACATCTATTTTCCATTGCTGTGGGTTTCTGTCCTCCTTCCACAATTTGTGTACCACTCAAGATCCTTTTCAATGTTTCATAATGAAGGAATCTACTGCTGAAAAGATACCATTTATCATCTGCTACACTGTAGTGTAGATTATCTAGTTCAGAAACATTTACTTCACAAAGGGGTCACCAAGGTGGGGGGCTATTCACGCTTCTGAGAACTGAAATGGTTGTTATGGTGCAGATAGGCTTCTTTCAAAACATTATGAAATTCCTCTTTTACCAATAGAGAAAAGGTCAATTTGAGTCAAACTATAAAGACAAGAAGGGCCAGTTATGTTTCTGCAGCTGGGAGAAGAAGACATGATATCTGAAGGCAAGAGGAAGGTAACTGAACAAGGACAGGAAGGGTGCAGTCTGTTGGGGCCTTGCTTAAAACACTTTGCCTTCCTGGAAAGGTGCAGTTCACCCAAGTGTCTCTCTATGACTGAACAAGTCAGTAGTCTTTACAGACCAGTGGTACCCTCAGTATACAAGAACAGGTACCTCCAGAAGGATGGTTGTCTTTAGGAGCAAATCACAGGATAAAATTAATTGACCTGTGGAGGTGTTTGTGATCCTCTGCTGGACATAGATAGAAGCTCACCGGCTCTATCTTTGAAATCTTAGTGTTCTATACCTTGCTCTCTGCAAATCCATGCACATTCTGTGTATGTAGATTCCCAGCTGCTTTCTAGGCTAATCATTCTACCTTTATTTTTGCAGTTTCAACTCATTAATGAAAGCTGTTAGGAGACCAATGAGTTCTCATTTTCTGGGGCTCCTCTGTTATCAGAAACGAAAACTCACGGTCTGTCTTGTGATTACAAATCTTATTGTTATTGTTATAATTCATTTTCTTATGATTGTAATTAGAAAATAAATCGAATCAACATGTCTCTTATGATAAACTGTGCAGATCTCAACATGCTTAGAAAGGAAGAGTATTTTATTCTTTGAACAACAAGAGTTTATAACCATTTGTCTCCTTCTTGTATTTATTCTGGAAAGCATGGGATTCAATGAGATTTTTTTACTCTTAACTTGCTTAACTTTTACTCTTAACTTTAATGCTCTTAAAATTACATTAGTCCTGAATCGATGGGCTGTATTAATAGTAGAAAAGTAAACTTTGAGAAATGAAAATCTATTTTCTCTGCAAAGCGAATCTATTAAGCCGAAAATCCCCGAACTCAGCATTTTGCAGTCACTGGATATTTTCTGAGTGTTTTGTAGGAACATTCTGTTTTCTTCTGTGATGCTGAGTTCTTAATCCTGAGCAGTTTGACTTCTACTTGGGGCAAAATTTGTTGGTTTGGTGCTATTGTTTATAGAAACATAGAACGGTTTGGGTCGGAAGGGATCTTATAGATCATCCAGTTCCGACCACGGGCAGTTACAGCTTCCTCTGAATCAGATTGCTCAAAGCCTTAAGCAGCCTGGCTTTGATGATGGCATCCATGACTTCTCTGGGCAGCCTGTGCCACTGCCTCACCACCTCCATATAGTAGAATTTATTCTTTATGTCTAATCTAAATCTACCCTTATTTAAAGCCATTACCCCTTGTCCTATCATTATTTTGTGGAGTGCTTTCCTGTAGGCCGCCTTTCAGTGCTGGAAGGCTGCTAGAAGGTCTCCCTGCAGCGTTCCCTTCTCCAGGCTGAACGACCACAGCCACAACACTCTCAGCCTCTCCTCACAGGGGAGATGCTCCAGCCCTCTGATCACCTTCATGGCCTCCTCTGGAGTCATCCTTCCTGTGCTGAGGACTCTAGAACTGAATGCAAGGCTCCAGGTGAGGTCTCATGAGAGCAGAGGGGCAGAATCCCTTCCATCGACCTTCTGGCTACGCTTCTTTTGATGCAGCCCAGGATCCTGTTGGCTTCCTGGGCTGTGACCACCCATTGCTGGCTCACATTGAGCTTCTCATCCATAAGCACCCCCAGGTCCTTCTCTTCAGGGCTGCCCTCAATCCATTTTCTGCTCAGCCTTTATTTGTGCTTGGGATTGCCCCGACACTCGTGCAGGCCCTTCCACTTGGCCTTCTTGAACGAGCCCACTTCTCAAGCCTGCCAAGGTCCCTCTGAGTGGCATCCTGTCCCTCCAGTGTGTCAACCATGCCACACAGTTTAGCTGGTTAGTTTGCTACAGCCTCCCTCGTGCTTGATCAAGAGCCATGAATTTGTCAAGTCAGTAAATGCAGTTATGGCCATTTAGCTCACAGCCCAGGAACATATTTTATAGGTCCTGCTGCGTCAGGTTTAGCCCTGTGTATTAAGATGCTTCACCTTTCCCACAGTGTGTTTTACTGGGCTGGGTTGCAGCATTTGTTTCCAGATTCAATTAATCTTAGGCTTAAAGGTAATCACATAAGGTCAGTCTCATATGAAAGGAGTACAACCTGCTCTAAGTCAGTACTACAGGTACTGGACACATTAAAGGTGAGTTCAGGACTTTTCACTCCACCTGTGTCCAGAGTTGAGTGTGAACAGAAGTCATCTGGGTTAAGTTATTTTAGTTTGGCCTCTGCAAATTCCTATGAAGAACACTGATTCTTATGCAGTATAGATAATTATATGCACGAGTACTTCCTACTTCAAAGACCCTGATGGTTCTTTTGGGGATCAGGACACAGCTTCATATACCAATTAGATGAAAAACTGCACTCAGTCTCTTGAAACAATCCTGGTTCTGTTGTCTGGTTTGTCAAGGTTTATCCACCAGGAGGCCCCAAATTTAATGATGGCTATTGTTAGAGATTAAAAAGCCAAAGTCCTGCTGGTTGAATTATATGTAAGTAAAACTGTGGAAGTTATTTCTAATTCATTGCTGGCTTTTGTCTTATTTTGTGCTATTGGTTGGTGAAACCCAATCCTTCATGAAATAAAGACACTGTGATGACAAACAGAATTCCAATGTAGTTGTAATAAACATAATCATGGAAAATGTTACAAAAATGAAAGCAAAAGCAAAGACTCAGTGGAAGTGTTCAGCTCTCCACAAATTGAGACTATTTTTGCAGGAAAGATTTTCAAGGCCTGATTTTTCTTTTATTTTCTGTACAGATGAGTTTCCTGTCCCTAAGTTGAGGCATTTATTGTACAGACTTGTCCCAGTGAACAGGACAGCCCACGTTGCCTTATTAATTAATGGAAAGAGAGACTTTTAGAAGATAATCTATCTGATCCAGTTTCAGTGTCTTCTTTATGGTGACAGAAATCATTCTGTAGAGTCCACTGACTGCACTAGCTAGATCTCTCTTGACTTTTAAGGGAGCCTAGAGATTTCTATGCCACTGACAACTATTCTATAGACTATTAAACTAAGACAAACGATCCCATCCTCATCATTGCAGCTCAGAGAACTGGCCTGAGCAGTGCCCATCTATCAGTTCTTTCATGGACTACCTGGTTTATATTTTCTACACAATTTGCCTCCAGGAAAGACTTTCAGGGAACATAATACATAAAAACTAGTACTCTGAAGAGGAGTGGTGTTTTCTTCTAAAAAGCACAAACTGCTTATTATTCTCTGAAGTGTCTTATGAGAAGGTTATTTAGTTTTTATCTGAAGAGGGTAAAATGGGCTGTTCTTTCATCTCCATAAAGTAATCAGTTATTTGAAATGAAATCATGACTTTCTTGGTGTGGAGGAATACTCTGCTATTGATTTCAGTGGAATTTTAACGTCAAACTGCATTGGAGGTGGAAAAACAGTTCAGCTCACTCAATGTTAAATATGCATAATGCAGACAATTGCAATTAAGTCAGCACCTCAGGCTTCTCTTACAGAAGATTTTCAGTGTTGTGGCATTTATGCAGTCACCTGATTCAAATGTACACTTTGAAATATGCCTCGTACTTTCACTGGCTGTTGAGGTAGTTCAGGTGGTTGGTCTGGAGGCAGAGGCTGCTGCACATGCACATAGTCAGAGTGTTCTCAGCTGGAGCTTCCAGTCTCTGTTTGCAGATGATCTACTGCAGGTCCAAACACAGAGATATTATTAACTGTAACACACCAATGATATCATAGGGGCCTTTAGGAACTTAAATTTAAGGATCCCAACCATTTATTTAATTCACAAAGTAACAGATTTCAAAAAAAGTCTAGGAAACTGATGTAAACTGCTGCTCCAGATTTTACATCTTTGTTCTTTGTCTGTCTGCATTTTCTGTCACCTGGCAAACTAAAAATCCCATGGAATTCAAATAAGATAATTAAAGTACAATTTAAATGACCCCTAGGATGTTCCAGCCCAAGTACCTAAACTTATATTCAAAGACAAGCAGAGTCACAAAGGCCAAGAAAATCTGTTTGTCAATTTTCATGGGTAGGGTTTTCTATCTGTGTTAAGAGTATCTCAAAGCATGTGGGATAAAATGGTCACTGACAGAACTGTTTATTCGAACTGGTGTCCTTGTGGAGATGGACATTTTCCCATGAGGCCTGTGAAAGCCTCTGTGCTCTCCACATGTAAACAAAGTTCATTTTAATGGGGCCAGAAAAAATAGAAAAAATATTTTGATTCAGGATCGTAGAATCATATGATCTGAAAGGTAAGAAAAGACCTCTAAGACCATGCAGTTCAACCATCAGCCCAACAACACTGTGCCTACTAAACCTTGTCTTGATATACCTAGGAGTTTGTTTGAGTGATGAGTGAAAAATGTAGGGGCAAAATTGAGTGAAATAGAGATAGATTTCTCTTGTCACAAGAGAAAGTCCATTCCCAATGATTATTCTGGGACAATCAAAGCTACTTATCTCTTATTTTGATATTGGAAATGCTGTCCTAGAAAAGATTTAACAAACTGTTTCTTCCACAAGATAATATAGCTTTAATTAACTCAGTCCTTTTGATTAAAGAAAAATAAAAAGAAAGCAGGAAAAAAAAAGAAACAGTGTCAGAAATGCTGAAGTGGGAACAGTTTGTAAGTACTCATGACAGTGTGGAGATAGGGTGTGGAGATAGTGTGCCTCTCCCTGAAGGGGAATGGAAAGCCTTTCATGATGTCCTCTTTCCATGGGAACAGCTTTTATGTGAAAAGTATGATTGATCCATCAGTATTTCCATCAGGAGCAAACTGAACCAGTGAGGGGAACTGGTCTCAATGTGGGGATTTAAGTTGGAAGTGAGGCAGCAGAAGTCTGGAAGTACACTTACCTGAAAAACGAGTGGAGTTGTTCACTGATTTCAGAGTGGAACAGTGCAGTATGGGGAGGAATGGGTGATGAGCACAGACTTTGTTGTCCATTTCAAACCCATAATCTCTTGTGCAACTTGCGTGTAAAAGGAAATCTGTTCAGTGAAATTCATCTCTCACTGTAACAAGATTTTTGCTGTTAAAGAAGAAGACAAAGTAAAATTCACTTTGTCCACATGCAGAACTTTGTATGAACTAGTGAACTCTCCTGGTTTGCTTGTTGTTGGTTTTGTATTCAGGTAACTATAAAGTGGTTTTCTCTTATAATGTTTTTAAACTCAAATGTTTCTTTTGAAGCAATGGAGAATTAGGAGAGCCCTCCAGTGGCCAAGCAAAAGAAATCAACATTGCTCTGTCAGGGAACCAAAGAAGTCTAGAAACTAGGGTGAGAAATTTGTGCTACATATTTCAAAGGCAGCAACTTTCAGTCCTGTTAGGGATGACTTATATCCTGCTTACATTGATCCTTTGATCTAGAGCAATTCCATAACACTCTGTCTATCCCTGAATGAAAGATTATGTATTTATTTACTTTTCATTTCTGTCTAGGAAGGGCTATTTGCATGAAGGGGAAAATACTTTAGGGATAAACTAGTAAGTTTTATATTTAATAACTTTGCAGGAAATTAAAATGAGGAGAGCTTGGTCCTCGCTGAAGTAATTCTTAATATCCAGGCTGCAATAACTGCAGAAATATCTCTTCATGAAAAATAATTAGTTCTCCATTAAATATCCCCCAAAAGCAAAGTCGTGATAATCAGGTGCTTGTTGCACACAATATTGCTGTAAATGATGATTCTGATTATTTTATTAGCTGGGGAAAGGAAGAAGTGCTGAAAAAGATCCAGGCATCAGTCTACAGAGTTTGACATCTACTCATGTTTAACTGTCAGTTAGCAAAATCGTGAATGGCTCCTCTGACTGGAGAGAAGGGATTTGGAGAGAAGGATAAGGAGGAGATTCGGTGAGTCCATAAGAGAAGTAACACTTACTTTAGTTATTTTACCTTTACAATTGAGTGTGAAACCTCATGAATGACAAAATGTTTGATAAGAATGATACCTATTTTCCCAAACCCCTTTTTTTTAATATTAATTGGGGTGAGATGTACAGTTTACCAAATACAAAGTAGATTAACACTGCATGGGAAAAGAAACCCAGCTGTGCTCTCGAGTAGATCAGAAGTGCCACACTTCCCAAGATGAATTTTTTGCTGCACCTGTTATTAAAATATCTACCACAATATCAGCTGTTTTATTTTACTTGATGACAGTTACATGCACTTTACTTCTATGCTGAAATTAATCTATTTTAAAGTTGGTGCTTATTTTGGTATCCAGCTGTTTTGCAGTGAATTCTTGAGGGCTGATCCTTTGCATATGTACAAGTCCACTGTAACCAGTGGACTTCATAAAAACAAAACACACTGATTTTGAGGCTCTAAACTGTTAGGTTTATTCATCTTGTGAAAGTTCTGAGCAATAAAGTGTACCCAGTTTACAGGTGATCCAAAAAGTATTTCTATAAGCTTTATACAAGACCAGTAAAATCTAAGTGAAAATATAATATTTGAACCAATATATGTGAATTTCAACCATAGCAGCATTTAAGTCCTTGTTCAACAAATTACCTAGATCAAATCTCTCAAATTCCTCATTAATTTCTGAAATTGGTCAAAGTTAAGTGTGGATTTAAAGTTAAGCAATGTTTCAGCATCAAAGAGCCCATCAATGAAACTGACTTCGAACGTAGCAACAGCCTTTACCACAGAGCATATCCCCCAGTGAGGGACAAAGTAGTGATAAGCCTAATGCATGCTTTACACTCTGTTGCTGGAATTTGAGCAAGACATTTTTATAATACAAAATGTTGAGGTCTTTCACATAGCTTAAAGGTGCCAAAAAGGGCTATTGTGGTTTAATCCCAGTTGGCAACCAAGTACCACATAGCCACTTGCTCACTCCCCTCTGGTGGGATGGGGGAGAGAATAGGAAGAGTAAAAATGAGAAAACTCGTGGGTTGAGATAAAGACAATTTAATAAGGAAAGCAAAAAATGTATGTGTGAGCAAAACAAAATGTATGTGTGAGCAAAACAAAACAAGGAATTCATTCACTACTTCCCATTGGCAGGCAGGTGTTCAGCCATCTCCAGGATAGCAGGGTTCCATCACACATAACAAATACCATCATGCCAAGCACACCCCCCCTTCCTTCTTTCTTCTTCCCCAGATTTTGTTGCTAAGTTTGACATCATATTGTCTGGAATATCCCTTTGGTCAGTTGGAGTCAGCTGTCCTGCCTGTGTCTCCTCACATCTTCTTTGACTCTGTGTAAGAACTGCTCAGCAATAACCAAAAGAATCCTGTTATCACCACTGTTTCCAATACAAATCCAAAACACAGCCCCATAGTAGCTACTACAAAGAAAATTAATTCTATCTCAGCCAAAACCAGCACAGACTTAAATAATCTTAAAGGGTTTTTCTGTTATACAATGTATGTACAGCAGTTCCCCAACAGAATTCATAGTGCACAAGTTTCAATGAAATTGAGGTGTTTCTCTGCCTTCAGTGGAATTCTTGCCCATTGAACCATCTTCTAAACAGTGTTATTATAATTTATCTTGCAAAGATACCTCAGTGTAGGCATTTTTGTTTCTGCTTCTGCACTGTGCTGCACTGCATGATTTGCCCTCTTCAATTTAAACCTAATGTATAAGTATAGCTCAAAAATCCACCTCAGGTATGTGATGTGTTGGCAGCAGAGAGATCTATATAAAATACAGATACATCTCTTGGGCTGAATTACATCCTACTAAGTAGAATATCAGAGTTATGAATTTGAAGATGGTGTTTGTCTCCAAAATAAATGAATCATCATTCTCTGAAAGGGGTCATTTCCCTGGGGAGTGTTAGAGAGCCTAGATACCTGGCTTAGCCAAACAGCTAAATTTTAGATGGTTGAAATTAGGTGAGATGAATCCCTCTACAATTATGGACCTCTGAAAAATCCAGCCTATACAAGACCCGAGTTACCCTGTGCTACAGAATCAGAAATATTTTCCTTTATAACTACAGGGTGAATAAGTGGTGAGTCAAACTAGGGAAGAGATCTGAAGAGAGATAGATGGATTTGCTATCCCTGGATGTATCCAAAATTGTGTAGATAGCAAGGGTCACTGATTTTAGAGACAGACACAAAATAATGCTACAGAGAGAACATCCTTCCATCCATTTGCTCTTAAGGGGCTCCAATCTCATATGGTAGCTGTTTGAAAATGCTTTGCAAATCACAAATCAGGCCATTATTAGTTTCTTTTTCTTTAGTTATCATGACCCTAATATTATGATATAATCCACTTTCTTGCCTAACATTCCAACATCTGTCTGGTGTGACTGGATCCTACCTCACTATTTGTTACAGACTGATGCTCTTGAGAACTACCATCTGGCTTCTTGACATTGGCATGACTGCTCATAATTCCTTCCATTTATTTTCCAGGCCTTTTCCCTGATGGTTGCTGACTCTGCTGGAGTCCTTATAATAATCAGCTAGCTATCAGATGGATAAAAATATGTTATACAGTGTTTGTATTGTAGGCAGGGAGAGCAAAATCTTGACTGTCTTGAATTAAGCCACAAGAAATCTTGTTTCCTGGTGTGTTGTAAGGAGGATGGCAGGGCAAGACCTCTGATTCTCTACATCTTATTTGGCAATGGCCCCATTGTGCACAACAGAAAGGAATTGGGGCTAATAAGACACATTGTCATGTTCATTATTCATTCAGGTGTGACCTAAACCACATTTTTGTAGTTTATTTTATTTGCTTATGCTGTAAACAGAGGACTGGGCCATTGCCAGACACAAATAAATATATAAAATGCATCCTTTGTGTTATTGAAAGTCTGTGAGGCACTGACCCTGAACTTAACTGTGTATAAAATCAGTTATTCTATAACGAATTTTTCCATGCTCTCATAAGGTAGATGGTGTTCCACACATTCATCCAAAACACCCCATTTCTTTAAGAAAAAAATAACATTGGCAGCTTAGGAGAGCATCAAGGTTGGTTCTTTTGTGTGTTCTTATAATCTCCCTGCAGTGTCTCATCATTTCTCTCATGTAACGTGATTCACTTGTAAAGGTTTTGTAGCTGTAGAGAATGACAATTTTATTAATGTGCTGAAAGAAACATATTAATGTGTAGCTACAAGTCATTTATTATTTATGCTGTTGAATCTTTTTACATACACAGTAAATATTTTCTAACATCACTGGAGCTGCAAAGATTCATCACCACAGACCTGCATTTTTAAATTTTATCTTTGCTCACTGCAGTCATACTTCATTTCTAGTAAAAAATAATGTCTTCTGTTTCTAACAAATGAGTCTATCAAATGAAACAAAGACCTGTATTTCTCTATGTATGTCTGATATTCCTCTCCACATATAACAATTTGCAACTCTGCACTTCCTGTGTAAATCTCAAGCACGTGTATTAAGGCTATTTTGATTAGAAGTGTGGTACTCAATTTGAGGAAGTGTTTTCTTTAACAGTCTACTCATGTAGTACATTATAATCCATTATGAGAAGCCCTGTCCTTCTGTATTGATGCTGCTGAGGCCACACCTTGAATCTTGTGTTCAGTTTTGGGTCCCTCAGTACAAGAAAGGCATTGGAGCGCGTCCAGAGAAGGGCAACGAGGCTGGTGAAGGGTCTGGAGCACAAGTGTTATGAGGAGCTCCTGAGGGAACTGGGGATGTTTAACCTCAAGAAAAGGAGGCTGAGGGGAGACCTTATCACTGTCTACAATTCCCTGAAAGGAGGTTGCAGCGAGGTGGGTGTTGATTTCTTCTCCAAAGTAACAAGTGATAGGACGAGAGGAAATGGCCTCAAGTTGCACAAGGGAAGGTTTAGATTGAATATTAGGAAAAACTTCTTTACTGAAAGAGTGGTGAGGCATTGGAAAAAGCTGCCCAAGGCAGTGGTTGAGTCACTATCCCTGAAGGTGTTCAAAAATGTGTAGATGTGGTACTTCATGACATGCTTTAGTAGGCACAGTGGTGTTGGGCTGAAGGGCTGATGGTTGGACTTGATAATCTTAGAGTCCTTTTCCAGCCATAATGATTCTATGATTCTATAAACCACAGCATGGTGTGGCAGAGAAGACATTTCTATGGTAGCTCTAGACTGTCTGTGAAGATCTTGAAGCTTTTGTCAGTCTCTTGTGCTGGTTGAATTGTCTTGCTCCGTATGATATGTCTTGTTCCCACTCTGAAAACTGTGTTTACATTCATTCCCAGTGTACCTGAAATGAAAAGGAAAAATAGTCCCACTAATTTTAAAGTCAGATGCTGAAAGGTCATTGTTTGAGTTACGGGGGGACATTTTTCAAACAGAAAAAGGAGAGATGTGAAAAAACTTATTGTGCCATTTGAAACCCTTCCAGCTCATATTTAAAGGTAAGAAAAATGTTGATGTAGACAAATGCAGAGGTAGACGCTAAACTCCAAACTAGAGGAGCTGATCTGTATGAGCAGTTAGTTGATGACCCTGTATTTCTGCCATCGAGCTCAATTCTGCCTTTTGATTGTCCTCTAGGGATTTAAAGACTTCATTTCTACCAATAGAATTCTTCCTTCTCCTTCATCTTTCTCTCTACCTGCCATTTTTCCATCAAAACCAGCATAGGGAGTCCTTTCTTTGAGATTTACCTGAGTCTTTCCCTTATTGATGATGTGGCAAACATCACAAAGTGTTCATGGCATTTCACATGAAACTTACATTAAGTCCAGAAGGGCCAGAGAGAAGAGGTTCAACGAGAATACATTGTACTTGCCCTGAAGACCACAGTGCCCTTTTGAATGTTATTTGGGTATGTAGCTGTCTTGCTTATCTATGTAGCTTTCTTGCTTATCTCACCCTCCTGACAAAGACCCATGACTGTGTTAACAGACTCATTTAAAGTGGTAGATGCTGAGTTTGAATGTGCATTTACTTGAACTAAAAGAGAGAGGACTAAAGAGCCAATACTCATGCGGTGACTCTCCATGTGATACCTCCATATTGGATAGGTAAATTCCTGAAAACCAGTGGAATTGAAGTAAGAAGAGTATTGATCTAAGCTGGTTGTTTGATGCATGATCCTAAGCTTTGTGTTGCATACCAGAAGAGATGAGTGTCTATTGAGCCTGGAAAGCATGAGCTCTTCATGGAGTAAGAGGGAAGAGGATGATAAACACTCACTGTAATGGAAAAAGAAGGCTGGATGAGGTTCACTGGACTTCTCTGAGGAAGGGAAGTTTTTTTTACTCTGTCTTGGGTATAGAAATACAGTTGTGTCTTGATTTTTGTGGAGCATTAGTGTCTGGGGAGAAGAGATCCCTCTAGTAGACACTACCTGAAAGGAGGTTGTGGTGACATGGGTGCTGGTCTCTTCTTGCAAGTGACAAGTGATAGGACGAGAGGAAATGGCCTTAAGTTGCATCAGGGGAGATTCAGACTGGACATCTGGAAAAATTTCTTCACTGAAAGGGTTCTCAGGCACTGGAACAGCTGCCCAGGGATGTGGTTGAGTCACCACCCCTGGAGATGTTTAAAAGGCAGGTAGATGAGTTTCTTAGGGACGTGGTTTAGTAAGGGGACAGGTACAGTTGGACTTGATGATCTCAGAGGTCCTTTCCAGCCAGATGATTCTATGGTTCTATGAGCAATTAGCAGTCAGCTGGTTCTGGAGGCACTGCCACCCCACACAAACACCCGTGTCAGTTGCCTGAGTCTTCACAGAGCTGAGTCTTGCTGTTGCTGGTTAAATAAGTACAATGTCATCCTTCTTAGTCACTGTTTGTGGGGCAAACCAAAAGCAGTTCTCTGGATAATTCTACCAACTGTGGGTAGGGATGAGTTAGAGATTAAGAAAACAGCTGTGTAACAGCGCTGCAAGGGCTGGCACACAGAGATTTCCATTACCAAACGATATTGTATCACATTTACGAGCAGAGCTCCTTCCTTTACTAAATGAGCTGTATCTCTTCTGTATAAGAAGCTTACTGAGCTGTGTATGTGTTTACATGTTTATTTGTCTGCCTCATTCACTTCCATAACCTTGCATACTCTGCCTTTCTTACACAGATTGGTTGTGCATATGCCTTGCATACACACACAGACAAAGCAACGAACACCACACAGGAACAAGCCCACTTTTAAGCTGACAAAGTTTTTCTGCATGCCAACTGCAATTACCAGTTTTCTTGGGTTGCTCAGTAATTTTTAAGGCAGATCTCTGCTACCTACTGCCTGGTAGGATCTAGTAGGTGTTGCATTAAATGCACTGTGGAGGGGGTACTGCATCAGCAGAGGATCAGCAGTGTCAGCAGCTACAATATCTCAGTCGGCCTTTCATTTAATTGGATTTGCTTCTCTTCTAAAAAGCAACATTTTCATATCAAATGAGTAAAATTGACATGGATAGGATTAGACTAGATCCATCCAGAGAGAAACTTTCACTAAGTAGTTAATTGTATGCAGGGAACGTTTCAAAAGTAGCATCCTAAGGGTATAATAGAATTGGGGAAAAGATTATTAAACAATGGTGCTAACTGAGGAGCAACAAATTATTTTCTACATCCAGGTTTAGATAATTTGTTCATTGCCTCTATATTTATTTTTGAAACAGAATACTTTTGGTTGTTAAATATATGGAATGGGATAGTGTTGTCTGTGAGAAATGCCCTGTTTCTAATTTACTAAAGTCAGCTCAACTGAAAAGATAAAGGGAAGAATCAGTTTAGATAGAAGATTTAGTAGCTCTTCTCACTTAAGTGAAGTAATCATTCCCTTAATGCTGAAAACAAATTTAGGTTAATTCAAGGCTGTTTCGGGTGCTAACCACTATAAAGAAAAGGTTTGAGATGAAATCAAGTTCATTGTTCAACTTCGTAATATTTGAACTATTTGGAAAATCTCTAAGTGTTTGTGCTGGAAAATACAGGCCAGCATTAAGGAAAATTAAACATTTACCAAATGTAAAAGCAGTTTATTTTTGAAGCTGTCTTTCATTTTGTAATTTATTAAGTGATGCATTCATCCAAACATTCAGAAAATCTTGTGCCCAAAGCCTCCAGCCAAGTTTTTGATTCCAATATCGTAGGTGCTGTACAAATAGTGTGAGAAAATAAACAAGGCAGACAGTAGGTGAGAAATGAAGACTTTTTTTGCCCTGCAGAGAGGCAGCAGAAGCAGGAAAACAAATGTTAGCAGCATTCTGGACAAGCGCCCTACTCGCTGATCAGTTCTGCCTCAACTGAAATGGCCACTGGGCTCAGAGATGCCATTGGGCAATTACAAATGCTGCCCTCGGAGAAGATCTCAGAGCTGTCACTAAGAGAGGCTCTGCTTAAGGATCAAAATGGATTTTCAGAACTCAAATGAGTTATGAAGAAGAAGCAAAGTAACTTAAAGTGTGGATTTTAAGACACTTTGAGTGACAGATGTCTGTGAATTTCTTAGTGGCACCCTTTATCCTCCTCACTTGAAAGTTTCAAAACCAGGTTTTTCCCCTCAAAGCTCTATTTAAAGACAAGCTGTGTGTTGATGGTAGTGATGTGTTAATGATGCTTAAGAAATTTGCTCTTCTGCTTTTAGGGATTAGAGATGTTTGTGACAAAAAGATCTGGCAGCGTTTACAAAAGGTCAATTGGTTGAAATCCGGATTTCTCAAGAAGGGTTGCAATGATGGGGACATTCACTTGGGAAAGAGACCATGGCTCCAGAAAAGGGTGGAGAGGGATGCATTCACTTGTCTCAGAATATCATGCTGCCTAGAGAATTAGGACACTTCTTAATTTGTGGCTTTTTACATGTTGAAAATAAAAAATACTCATTCCAAACCCACGGTGGCACTCCTCCATTGAAATTTGAAAATATGAAGAAAATCTCAAGATTCCCAGATAGAAAAATAGCTTTCTGGCTAATTCTTACATCAGTCATGTTGGCAGTTTATTTGGCTGTCTAACCCAGTTATTTTTGATTTTTCCTTTCTTTGGATGACACACTTCTTTGGTCTTTGAAGAGAAAAGAATTAAGCCCTTCAATTTTAAATAGGAGTGAAGGGACAGTCCAGGCCATTGCAGGATGGGATACAGATGTTATCAGAAGTCCTATACCACTGCTTTGAAGTAAGCATAATCACCATGCATATTCAATCTAAAGCTGAGAATACAGACTGTAAGCAGGACTTCATTTCTGGATCCCTTTTTTTTTCTATGAAGGCTGCTCTGTTGTCTTTGCCTTCTGTTTCTGCATTAATCTGCTCCTAGCATGCATATTTATCTTACTTTTCTGTCTTGTAAGTCAGTTTTCTTTTTGCTTCCTAAGATCCTTCTGAATCTATGCTCCTTCTTACCAAGTTTTTCCAGTTTTTCATGAAGATTTTCTCATATCCTGATGTAGCAAGTCAGAAGGGCTGGATAGGTCTGAGCTGCTCTCCAGCATGTCCCTGAGTGAAGAACTTCACTCAGTTCTTTCTCTCCACTTCATGTTTCCTTGCTTAGAATTTTTTCCTCCTGCTTCCTGGATCAATCTGTGTGCTCATCCTTTCAGAAATGCTTGCCCCCCTCTTGCCATGGAAAATGCAAGAGTGGCCCTTCTTTTCTTCCTTTGTCCCCTGAATGATCCATCCTTGGTTCCAAAGCTCTGCTCTGCTGTCTGTGCCTTGCCCTGCTCTACTGTCCGCCCCAGCTGCATGAGCAGCTGAAAAGCCTCTGTGCCATGCTTCTCCCAAGCTGGCTTCCCAACGCTGCTCTCACTCTCCCCACTCTGTCTGCTGTTGGTCATTACTCCAGATTCCCTTTGTCCTGCTGCCTCCCTTCTATCAGACCATCTCCCTCATCCCAGCTTTTATTATTTCTCAAGGCCTGCTCAGGATCCAGTACTACATCTACTGGATTGGGTCCCTTCATCCCTCTCTGTGTCCAAGCATCTCTTAGTCTCACACAGTAAAAGCAGGAATTGCTTTGCTTCATAAAAAGCCAGAGGAGTTATGTTCAGATGATGGCTTTTCCTTTTCTCCCTGGCTCTAATTTGCAGCGAGTATTTTTGCAAAAGTGCTCATCTGCGAAGCTAACAATAAAACTATCTGTGTGTGTGTGTGAGAGAGAGAGAGAGAGAGAAAGAGTGAGAAGAGGGAGGAGAGAAAGCAATACAACAGTCTGGCAATGTGAGGCGGCATTGGAGAGCTGCTAGACCAGAGAAGCTGGTTAAGAGACGCAAAGCCCCTTACTCTGTGCTCAGTGTGATCCCATTGGCTCCTGAGCTGCTGTTTTAAAGCAAAGAAGAGCTCGGAGGATTGAAGTGCACAGCCAGACGCAGACTCTCAGCCAAGTTGTCAGCACGCTGGAAGGAAGAGAGAGGCTCGCACACACGAGATTGCAGGGCGTCCGCAGCTTGATGTCCATTTGTTTCCAGAAAGGAAGAAAGGAGAGGGGACAAAAAAAACCCAGACAAGGGGGAAGGAGCCTTATCCAGTCTGGCAGTCCCGAGGGGAATAATGGATGTGACCATATCTCAGTTCATCTTAGAAGAATTTGATGTCAACTGCAGCTTCCTGGATCGTTTACAAGAGACTTTTTTAGAGAGTTCCTCTATCCCTTTCCTGGGCTTTGATGGTAGGAAATATTACCTAGGGCAGGGCTCTGAAAAGCTTTATAAGTGCTAAGATTTGGGTTGCTTTGTGATGCAAAATGTGTCACTTTTGTGCTTTCTCAACTGCTTCTTTTCCCTTCATATCCGTTCTTTTTTTAACGTCAAAGGTCCCTACTGCAATGCCACAACTGATCAGATCGGGACCTGCTGGCCCAGAACCTCTGCGGGGGAACTGGTAGAGAGACCCTGCCCGGAGTTCTTCAATGGGATCAAATACAACACCACAAGTAAGTACAAACTCCTCTCCTTCTCCCACAGATCTGCTGCTGACAAGGTGCCTGGGGAGACCCAAAATATATTTTCCATTTAAAAAAATAAATAAATAAAATATCTGCCTGGGAATTAACATTTCCTCCACATTCCAGCCTGTATACTCAAAATTCCTGCCTGGAATGTTGCATATTTCTCAAAAGCACAGACTTCTGGACACCAATTCCTCTTTACTTCAGTGTATTTAGGTGCATCGGGGAAAAATACCCTCTGCAGCCTAAGAAGACTGTACTGTGCTTCGTTTGTTCATGTGTAGATATTATAGCTGAATGCAGTTGTAGCAGTGCTTTAGCCATTTGAATAATTAAAGATTGAATGTGAAAGTGCTTCAGCATGTGAAGCACTTAGTCTTAACGCCCAAGAACTGTATTTTGAAAGGACTGTCCATTTGAGAGGCTCTCTGTGTGAACAGGGTACAAACAGGGCTGGAAATTACATCTAATGAACAGAAGGCTGGGGTGTGGAATCTGTTTAGTAACTTCAGCAGCAGTTGGCTTATGAGTTTGAGGTGGCTGCATCATTACTGCAAGGGAAACAGTAGAGGATGTTCTGAGGCAAATAATATTCAAAACAGGGGAATATGAGGGCTCCTTAAAAATATCTTGGAACTGATGCTTTAGTCTTAGAGGTAAACATTCAAGATGACTCACTAAAAATTTATTATCCAGGCTGTTGGACCTAGGCACTCATTTCCTTTTCCTTATCTGTCAATAATGTTTGGATCTTTCATTAAGAGTTTTTAACATATTAGTTCCCAGTATGCGTACCCACTCATTTTTTCAGGCTACTGAGTGTGCTTTTGACTATGGGGACATTTCACTCCATGTTTCACTCTGAACTCTTGCTCAGGAGTTAGTAGTCCAATTTTCAGGTAGTGTTAGTTTTGTGGGTCTAGCATTCTCAATAAATCCTGTAAAAGGACCCTGTTGTCTTAAACCTTATTTTTTAAGTTATTGAAAGTGATTTTATTTGTTCCCCAGCTCTCGGTGTCAATGGTCAGATAACTTGACAAAAGTTCTGTGCATTTGCTATGCTAAACAAAGCCCTCTTCCAGATTTGTTCTTAAGGACTATTTCTGTCATCTTTGACTTTGAGCAGAGTAAGGAGGTTGCCTCAGAGAACTGCAAGATCTTTCTCAAATAGGAGATTCTCTGACCTGCTCTTTGCAAAAGAATAGTTGGGAGCATGAAAGGGCTGGGTTATATTGACTTTGATCATAGCAGATAGCACGCTACCTTTATGCTTTAGGTTGAGATCAGAGGGAAATTTTTGAGAATTAGGGCAGCTCAGACCAGAGCAGGAGTATCAGAATGGACACTAAAAGAACAGCCATAGAAAAGGCACCTGAAAGAAATATAGTGATTTTTTTATTATTATTTTTAGCCATTTCTTTTTTTTTTTTGGTGGAGGACATCAGTATTTCACTGCCTTATTTTTGTTTCTCAATAAAGAAAGAGAGAATTCCTTGTTGGAGAGAATTTAAATGCTTTTCCCATGCATAGAAGAAAAAATCTTAAATGCTTCATTTTATTTAGCTAAACTCTGTTAATGCTTTCAGTAGTTCATCAGTGACCAGATTTAAAATTCTTCCCTCTCCTTCTCAATGATGGCAATGCTTGTATTACAGTGCTAATAGAATTTTTAGATTCATTGCTCTTAAAACAATGACATGTTAATTAAATTAAAGATTGATGAAAACATGTTATTAAAATGCTGAAGTATTATTTTGTCATGGTCTGGGGAAACTGACATTTTTATGCTTTGAACATAAAATGTGTGTAGTCACATTAAGAAAATATCTGTGGGACTGATTGGTCGAGCATTGGTGCCCAGGTGTGGTACTGGTGCCCAGATGTGATACTGGTGCCCAGATGTGGTAACACATGTAGCTTGCAATAAGAGAACTAAAGCACAGTGAAGCCACTGTAGGTGACTTTCAGTTGATCTTATACTGTTCCATGTGTGTAGCTCCTCCAGGTTGTGGTGCAGAAAAGGAAGGGTAGGACTGTACCGAGATTTGAGTCAATTCATAAAATCTGTACCTTCTTGGGAAATAATAGTTGATGATTACAGTTTGGGAAAGCACTAGGACAATGGGTTAATGTCCAAATACAGAGGTGCAATCTCCTTTGTGATTTGAAAGATGTGGCAATTAGTACAGGCAGAACATGTCCAAAGTTTGGGAACACCAAATACGGACATGGACTGACTACTTTTACACGCGTGAGTTCACCAAGTTAGTTTGCCAGCTGTCTAGAAGGACTTTTGTAATCAGACTGAATGTTCTCAAAATCTAGATGGTGCCCCTTGTGCAGATAGTAAAACAAGCACAGAAAACTGATAAAAAATGGGAAATGGATCATGCAAATTCCAGAGGTGAATAATGCAGCTGCAAAGTGAAAGTTTGATCAGGAGGCAGCTTGAACCAACATCAAATTTCTGCCTAAGACCTGTAGCGGAGCTTCGTCCTGATTTGTTTTGCATTTCGGTGAGGCAAAGGAGGAAGTGATGGTGTGTGAGATTGCACTGGATTGGTTTTAAGAGTGAAATCAGACACGTTTAGCAAAAGCACTGTGCAGCACCTTTCTTCTACTAAGGGCTTATCCAGTTCTAGGTCATAACTCAGCTATTTATTATACTGTCATGCATCCCGTGTTTGCAAGCTGCCAGCTTTTAGAAACTTCACCATATTGTTAGTTCAGTTTTGTATGGCTGTGAGGGTATTTCTCATTCTAATGTATCTAAAGCTTTTGGGTCAGTTTCAGTGATTTTTTTTTTTGGTTTTATGAAGCTCTAGAAGAGTCCAAGTTCTTACTGGTTTTATAAAAGTATCTCATCAGTTGGATGGAGTAAAACCAGTAGTACTCCCCGTAAATGAAAGCTTTTGCATTGTCAACACTAGAAAATCCAAACTTGGGAGAACCCAAACTGTATGAAGAATTTACACCAGGCTTGGTCAAGCTCAAGACGTTGATCTGTGGCAAACAAAGCTACCCAGGTTCTGGTACTCATGGGGCTGTTTTTGCACTGTATTGTAGTCTCTGTGCACATATTGTATGGAATTCAAGACAAAACGTGACAAGCAGTTTATTTCACCACAGATCTGCTCATCCAAGGCTTTGGATGGTATCTATCTTGTCAGGGGTTGGAAAAGGGTGATCTTCAAGGTCACTTCCAACCCAAAGCATTTATGATTCTATATTTCTATGATTGTCGGTCTAAATCAAAACCTCTGAGAGCTCAGATGGGGACTACAATCAAACCCTGCAATATACCAGCAAAATTAATGAAAGGGTATTTGAGTGAAAAAACTTAACAAGAACTGGTGGATAAAAAATCCCTTCCTGTTTGCTACTATCGAATAAACTGTTTGCATAAAATATTTCCATTCTAAAAAAATTCCCGTGGTGATTTTGTGCCTTTGCCTGTGTTTTTGTGTGTCTCTTGGGAACTGCTGAGTGACTCAGATAAGTTTCAGCTGGATTCATAAAACACAGTCTGTCAGTCTGTGAGTATTTTTCATCTCTGACACTTTGTTATTTTGGTGATTTTTTTTCCTCCCTTTATTTGGGAAATAAAGCCATGCTGACAAATCAAGATCTGGTTACCCTGTAGCATGATTTGTGAATATAGGCAGAATATTCTTCTACTGAGGACCTGTAAATGGTGCCAATGATGTCAAACACGTGCAACTTTCATATTTCGGTGGAAAATTTACGTATAATTTTAAACAGAAAGAAAAATAAGGACTGGGGCCTGAGGTGGGGTGGCAAATGTATGTGTTGGTGCAGTGTGTGGCTGTGCACTTGTCTCTGCTCAGGATCTATATTTAGCTGAAGATGACAATATCATTGCTGCCCTCTAGATGTGTTTATGCTTTGACGGTGTGAAGCTTATGTTCTTTTTTAGGAAACAGATTAATTCACTTATTAGGATATCCTGAAGCTTGATTAATTCAGCAAATGGGCAGTAATGAGACTCTTTTCACTGCTTGCAAAAACCTGGTTGTACATATTAGTTCTTACAGCATGTTACAGGCTAAACTATGTCTACTTTAGCTTTCCCTACAAATTGCCCTGTGCAATGAGGAAATCCAGGGTTCGGTGTTCATCTGATGGACAGCAAGTGTTGACTCTTGTAGCCTTAGCTGTCTGATTTGAGTTTGTCTACAACAGCCAGTGCAGCAGAGAGCTGTTCTTTGGGGACACCTGTCCCCTGGGGACTGGTCAGCTTGGTTTGTGCTTGGTTTCTGCAAGCAGAAATTGGAAGGCCACACAAATCTAGGTATTTCCAGGTACGTATCAACAGCTAATTTAGGTATCTAAGCTGTAATACAAGTTAGTGGGGCTTTGATTGATACAGAGGATGAAGCCTGGAGAGTTACTCAGCTCAACCCAGATACACAGATCAGTTCTGGGGCCCATGCAGAAGTGCCAGGGCTATTTGATATGTCCAGGGGCATCTTGCCTGGTATCTAGTTCCTGTTTCAGAGAGTGTGGCCCTTGTGTAGGTTTGTGTTTTAGCTGCCAGGCCACGTGGGTGCCACATATACTCTAAAACAAGTTGTTAGATGCCTGTGTTTGGGCAGCTGAATTCATCCTTGGGTGTCTGTTGAGCTGAGCTGAATCCACATCTGAGGACCGACATTAGGAGGACAAACTGCTTCTGTGATCAAAAGGAACAAAAGGTCTTTATAGCCCTAATTCCCTCTCTGCAAATCCCCCTCTGTCTTTCTGGTATAGGAAAGCTCTTCGACTGAGATAGGGCTTCAGATGAGTGTTTTGAGTATTGCAAAAGCATCTTCATCTTTTCCAGGGACTATGCTACTAAAAAAAGGCACATAAGCAGTGCTAAACTTGCACTGATGGGGATTTGTTCCCACTTTTCCTACTCCTTGTGAGGGTGTGTACATCACAGTGTATACACCATATCCTGGGGTGCCCCGAGCAGAGCAGTTTCTCATCTGACTCAAGGGAGGTGATCATCCAGCTCTATGCTGCACCAGTACGACCGACCTCGAGTACTGGTGTGCAGGTTTAGGCACCTCAATTAAATGACTTGCCTAGAGGCTCAATTAACATTTTCACTTGTGTTTTATTTTGTGTATTATAGTGTCTTGAGCACTTCTGTTGATTACATTAGCGTGACTTACTTTTTCCTCAGAGGTTGTCCTGGTTTGATTGATCTCAAGGATACACTTTTGAAAGCTAAGTCCCTTTGTAAAAGACAGAGACCCTTTATGCTCTGGTGGCCTTTCATCTTTATTGGAGAGAGTACAGCCTTGTAAGCATGAGTGGTGATTTCTAGAGGTACAGCTGGATACAGCGAGGAGGTGCAGCTGAGCTGTGGGCTGGGGAAGAGTACAAGGTGAGAGGAAGCATCCCAGCCTGAGAGGCAGCAGATGCTAAGCAGTTCTGGTGCACTGCCATTTGGATTGAAGGGCTCTTTATATATATTTAAAACACATTTCGGAAGAAGAGTTTCCAAGGTCAAATACACAACGTTCTCTTTTTTCTAGGCAATGCATGTGTGCTTTCAAACTCAGGAAAGTACTACAAAGCCCTAAAACTACTTCCACCCATATCCCTCTTTGTAATCTTGTCATGGAAGGCTTTCATTCCACTTGACTGTTTAAAGGCAAAAGGAGATTTGGAGTAAGAAGAGGTGTTTTGTAGCCAATTTTAATTACAAACTCACTAAAAAACTGTAAAAGAAAAAAGAAGATTCTGCAGTCTTGCAGAAGCCTTGTTTTAGCCATCCTGGGGTGACCAACACAATATTTGTCAGCTAGAGAGTCAAGAGTGCATGAAAGTTAAAGGAAGAAGTCAGATGAGAAACCAAACACGGCAGAGAAAAAGAAGGCTGGAACTGGAATTCTGGGGGAGGAAATAAATGATAATTTTTAAGCTCGTAAAGCTTCTCTCTGAGGAGATAAAATCTGCAGTTGATTACTTCAGCTTGATTCCCGTAGCACTGTATCCAGATTAAGATTTCAACCATCTTTGTTCATTTTCCCTTGCTAGTTCAGGTTGAATTCTTCCACAAATACAGTGGGAGGCTCTTGACTTCAGTGCACACACAGATGGGAAAGGCTTTACTTTTTTTCCCTCAAGTGTTTCTTTTGTTCTTTCCATTGTGAAGCATAATTTGTGGTAAGAGATCACTCTGATTTTTCAGTGTGGAAAAAGAATGTTGAAAACCATATTTAAAAAGAGGAACAAAAATAACCTGTCTATCTTTTTTCCACTACTATCGTCCTGTGAACTGTGGGGTTTCTTCATTGAGCACAGAACAGAAGTTAATTGCATGTAGTAAAATAAGATTGTTACTTCAGTTATGTTCAGGGATCTTTTCTCCAGCTGATTAAGTGCTGATTGGTATTTTTGTTCTTCACTTGTTAAGTTATAAGGTTTGCTATGATCCTATTGTGTCTCACTGGGATTCACTTTAGGCTTGAGTTTTGAGGCATTGAGGCAGACTTCACACGTTTCCCAGAACCAGGAATTGCTGCTGCCGTTCTGCCATGAGCCTGTTTGATCCTCTGCCAGAGTCAATCAGACCTGACAGCAGCAGCAGGAGGCCCTTCCCTTGCTTTGCCCTTCAGGGTGGCAACTTTGAACTTGTGACAGAGGGATCATCACCCAGGATTGCTGGGGAGAGTGGCTGGTCACAGTGAGAGAGAAATTACAATTCCCTGAGAGAGCTCCGAACCTTGTGGCCTTCAAGAGGGTCAGCAAACACAGGGTTGCCCACATTATTTTTGGAGTCTCCCTCTAAGGAAGCTGCCCCATCCACCTCGCTGTCACTTGAATGAGCTGCTGAGCTGTTTAAGCTGACAGCAACTACCAGCTGGCAAACAGATGGACTGAGGCTGGGATTCTTCCCACAAGTTAGGAATTAGACTATACTTGCAAAATCGTGTGCTGCTTGGGCCAAGGGAGGAGTGGAAGAGAGAACGGCTCAGGAACATATGGGAAAGGGAAAAAATCAAATACAATTCAAAGGGAGATAAAGCAGGAAATCCTCATCTCATAATGTCAAAATGAGAGGAAAATTCCCACCCAGCTACATCTTGTGTGGGGACTCTCTTGTGGATGTGGGATTTCTTGTTTTATTCTGCTTTATGACCCATTTTCTGTCCAGCCAAGCTGCGGGAGGATGAGTCTGAAACCCTGGTGGAGAAGGTGGGATCAGTCAGTGAGCACTTGAGACTGCCAGCAGCACACTGGGTTTCAGCCTCTGTGTTTGTTTTCACAAAACCTTAGTGTCACTGAAGGAATGGTCACCCGTAATTCCTCCTCTCAGCCACAGGGTGTCACTTAAAGTGCAGGTAAAGTAAGTGTCCACAGGTATCTACACTGAGTCACCTGGGGGTGGAAATGATGGATGGGGTAAAACAAAAAAAACTGGTGTGAATAGCGGTGCTGGACTTTTTCCTGCTCTAATTACCGACAGTGCAGTGTCTGCAGTTTTCCCATCCTGCTGGGTGGTAAAAGAGACTCACTGAAGTAAAGTAAGGACAAGGATACAGTGGAGGAGGAGGTGGGGGATGTTCTGGAAGGAACACTGCTGTTCCTGTCTTTGTGGAGCACTTGCTTGAGAGCAGATCGTTGGCTGAAGGTAGGTGGTAGTGTCACCAGGGCTGCTCTGAGAGGCTGAAGGAAAGGAAATGCTAAGCTCTTGATATTAGAAGATTTGGAGCTATGTAAAGCATAATGTAGCCATTTAGGGGAGAAACAACTCTATCAAAGAAACTTTAGCAGATGACAGGATTCCTCCTTTCTGTACATACCATGTGTGTTGCTCTGCTGCTTCCTATTTATATCAACCTCTTCTCTCCTGCCAGAGTGCTGTTCCCTGCCAGGGGTTGTCACATTCTCTTTGTGGACCTTAGCATACCTGACAGATGCTCCAGGTGCTCCCACTTAACAAGAATAACAAATAGATGTGCTAATAGTGGACAGTACCTTCCTCAGCTGTGACTGCTGGACTTGCCTGTTGCTCATGGGAAAGGTGTTCAGTTAAGTCCATCGACTGGATTTAGGTTCTTTGTATTTTCCTCTGTGTTCTTCAGTGTCATGGAAGCATCTTTGCTGTTCATATAATGGTGAATCTTTGTAAATTCTGTGGCTTGGAAGAACAGTACTTCAAGCTGTCTTCTGATCTCGTGACTCTGAAAGTCAAGCAAGACTTTGCTCACTGTCCTGTGAAAGCAAAACTCTTAGTTTTGCACCCCAACTTTGCTTAAGACTTGACTTCTAGATCCAGGGAGACGTTATAGCAGCGTTCCAGTACTTAAAGGAGACCTATAGGAAAGATGGGGAGGGGCTCTTTATCAGGGAGTGCAGAGATAGCACGAGGGGAAATGGTTTTAAACTAAAGGAGATTCAGATTAGGAAGAACTTTTTTTCCTGTGAGTGTGGTGAGGTACTGGAAGAGTTGGTTGAGTCTTTGAGCCATCTGATCCAATGGAAGGTGTCCCTGCCCATGGCAGGAGGGATGTAACTGGATGATCTTTAAGGTCCCTTGCAACCCAAACCATTCTATTCTACTATGATTGGAATTGCCATTCTTAGTAGCTTGAGAAGGAGATGAGAAATACAGTTTCCCATGGAAGCTGAAGGGGAATGGATTTTTAGTAGATATTTTCTTTTTTCAGTTCAGTTTCAATCCCCTCAGACGTTACTCATGGAATTTGTAATTGGTAGCTCATGGGACACATTATTATACTAAAATCAATAAAACTTGGATTGCTTTATGCTGTGTTCTTTCTCTGCAGTGCTGGGAATAACAGAGGGCCAGATGCTGCTTCTTGTGAGACTTGTGCAGTGAGAAGCAATCCATTGAGGCAAATTATAAGAATAGAAACTCCATGTTTAAAAAAAAAAAAAGAAAACAAAAAACCACTCCAGATCTCATGAAAAGTTTTCGCTGGGAAAATGGAAGAAGAAAGATCCATTCCTAATGCATTTGCCTTGTCCAAAACCCCTGGTGGTTGGAAAGCACTGACCATACAGTGACAGAAGAAATGATGTAGTTTTTTATCCTACAGAGTCAGCCAGGGAGCAAATAGTGACTTGGGAAACAGAAAATGTGTAATGGAAATGAGACAAACATAGAAAACAGGAAATTACTCTGTGCTAGTGCATCATCACCATTTTAACAAAACTTAGATGTGAACTCCTAGTAATTCTTTTTCTCACTGCTGAGAATTTTAGTTTAACTTAATTACTGCTGAATTATGCCAGTAACACGTTGAAACATTGGCATTTGCATATTTGAAAGTGCATGGTGAGCAGTCATTACTTTTTGCAGGAGCTCCATTCTTGCCACATTGACTGCTGCTTTCCAACTAGAGCAGCTAATGCAGAGTTTGGAAGCAGAGAGTATTTTCAAGGATCCTGGTTTCTGTGCTGATCTTAATACATTTGACCGATGCTCTGAGCTCCACTTGGAAACCAGTAGGGACAGCAGGTGTTTAGTTACTAGAAATGGATTTCTAGGTATCCTTAACTGGGGACACCCTATTCCTTTCCAAGACAGTAGAGTAAAAGGAGATGATGGGGATGACAAGCACAGGCACTTCAGAAAGAGCTCCCAGAGTGAGGCTTCCATAGAGAAGGTGCTTAGGAGGTTGCTGCCCAGTAGGAATTTTTTCTTTTCCCAGAAGCCTGAGAGGTGGAGGGTGGGGACAGGGATGTAAGAAGAGACATCCCTGAATTGGGAAGGCCTTTTCTTCGAGGGCTTATGATGCTGTTTTGAGAGCTTCCTGCCTCAGGATGTGGATGGTGACATCTAGGGGAGGGAAGTTGCAGGGATTTGCACAACGGAACACTGGTCCTCTGAGTCGTGTGGGACTCTATGGGAGCCACATAACACTGCCACCAGTTCACAAGACCTCTGCAGAGTGCACTCCTTTCATTCTTCCTTGTCAACTCTTTGTACCCATAGATCCACATTTACTACATTCTGGCCATCTAATCTGATCTTTTGTATTTCCCACTTCACATAAACCTCATGTATAAACTCACCCACTTGTCCCATTACTGTGCCAATGTTTAACAAATGTCTCCCTCTCGTTAGACCTCTCTAAAAATTAACATTTCCACCTGTCAGCCAAAGCTGACTTTGACTAAGGAAACCTTCTTTGCAGCACTAAAATAAGGTTTTTCTGTTTGTTTTGTTTTAGAAGTAAGAGAACAAAGTGCTATTTGGATCTGCCTTCTGTTTCAAAGCCTGGGTCTCATAAAGGACAGGGATGGATCCAAATGCAGCTATGGTGGTGGATTGCATTGCCCAGTCCAAGGGAGAGAGGCTGTAGCAGGATGAATGCTGAGTTTTGCTGCTGTTCTGACTCTTTCCTGGGGAAGAGCTGAAAGATCACCACCAAGTTCTTATCTTGTAGTTAAGTCATCCCTATCCAACTAGAAACCCATTCTCAGCCTGACCTTGTCTTTTTCATCTTAATCTGTTCATAACCCCTTCACCTCTCCTATATTCACTACATATTTCTCCTGTAAAATAAATTTCAGCAACAATAATCATAGCAGTTTTATTGTCACATAAGCACTTTGTTTTATTCCTTCAGTGAATGCTGTGGAGAATAGAAAGCACTGTGAGCTGAACCAGAGTCAAGTGTATCAGAACAGCACAGGCATTATAGTGGTGTGCTTCAGTTTATAATGTCACAGGAGTATGAAAATGCTCTCCTGTAACTAGAAATGTGATAAACAATAGTTGGATTTTTCAGCAAATAAGTGTAAAGTAATTCCTAGAAATTCCTATTTTAATGATTCTCTTTTAGATCTCAGCTGCAGATCCATGACTGAGTTGTTGTAATTATATCAGCAGATAGACAAGAAGAGGTAGAACTCCTGACCGTGCTCATTCCAGTTACAGAGCCTGGAGAGAATTTGTGTTGTTATTTTTTCATCACTGGTTAGGTAACTGCATGCCTCCTGTCTGCCTTCAATGCATTACCTCTTCTAGGCTTTCCATCAAAACCCCAGTCTCAATTCCCCATTCCTTACAGTAACCTAACTGGCACAGAAAGTACCATGAATGGGGTGGACACGACTGAGTCACTGATGCTCTGGGACCATGTGGAAATCATCTCTGTATGTGCACCCAGCTTCAGGTAAACCTGAGGTAAAAGTTACCTTCTGAAATCTTAGGGAAATGAATAGTTTTGATGGTGGTAAGTCAGTTCTCTGTGCAAGGCCTTAGATTCAGGAGTAGCTTTGAAAACTTTACTCTGATTTTACCAGTACCCTCTGGAAACGAAGCATTTCTAGTGATTTTGAGTGCTGAGCTGAGGAAGTCCTGGCTTTTCTTAGGGAAAATAAAAATGGTGTGGCAACATGGCATATGGCAAGTTGGCCTCGATGAACTCTACTGCTCCTTCTAACCACCATTTCTATGTTCTTGTGTCATCCCTACAGATTTTAAATGGATCCTTCGGTGGTCTCTGTCATCAGTGTTTTGTCTTTCATGGACACCTGTGACATGGCACTTGATGATGGTGTTTTTCTAATTCTAGAATGCTTGATCCACAAGCACAATACAATGAATTTGTATTACACAATGTATAACAGAGCAAGAGTAGTCCTAGTCTTGTTTGGATTCCATATACCTATTAAAGGGTAACGTGTAATTTTTCTGCACCATTTTACGTGTTTTAGTTCATCCTTTGCTTGCTTTCAGTGGAATCAAGTGAGACTCACAGGGCACTGACCTTTATCTTGTTGCCATGTTACCTTAATAAAAATCAGCTGGAAAAGGCAGGGCTAATTGCTTTTGATTTAATCCTGAAATGGTAATGACTCATTGATTGCTTATTCAGAAAAGCAGATACTCGAGGTAGAAGGACCAGTTAAAAATAACTTTCTTGAGATGAAGTTAAGCAGTGTAGGTGCTAGATGTTTCAAATATCTGGGTACCAAGTGTTCCATACTGCTTGCTGGGAACCTTAGCTCTGACTTTCGTATCCGTATTCTCTTCCACCTTGGGGTAAGAGGAATAAATCTTCTGTTCAACTCTCAGAAGCGAGCACGAGTGACTTGATTCCCTCTGACAAACCTGGAACTTGCACCCAAACAGTAAGCTAAACATCTGGTGCAGGAGGTCTGCCACACCTGGAAGGTGACATTTTCTAAGGTGTTCAAAAAGTGTATAGATGTGGCACTTTGGGACATGGCTTAGTAGGCACATTGGTATTGGGCTGATGGTTGGACTTGATCTGAGAAGTCTTTTCAAACCTAAATGATTCTATGAAGTGCGTAGAACATCTCTCAAGATTTTTTCCAATACTTAAAGGGGACATACAGGAAAGATGAGGAGGGGCTCTTTATCAGAGAGTGTAGTGATAGGATGAGGGGGTAACAGTTTTAGCCTGAAAGATGGCTGATTTAGCTTAGATATTAGGAAAACATTTTTTTGGTGATATACCACAGCAGGTTGCCCAGAGAAGTCATGAATACCCCATTCTTGAAGGTGTTCGAGGCCAGGTTGGATGACTCTTTGAGCAACCTGATCCAGTGGAAAGTGTGCCTGCCCATGGCAGGTGAGTTGGATCTGGGTGATCTTGGAAATCCCTTCCAACCCAAACCACTCTATGATCTTGGAAATCCCTTCCAATCCAAACCACTCTCTTCAATAATCTTTCCTTCCTGTCTGTCTTCTGGCTTTCTTGGCCCCTGAGTTGGTGGGTAGGCAGGTGACAGGAATGCAACCTTATGTTAGAACCACTTCTCTTCTGCCTACATTGTCTTGAAAGAGCAATTTTCAGTGTGAATGAAAAGAGTTGCCTGACCATAGCATGCCTTGATCCATCTGAGATGTGTTTTTTTTCCTAGTACCTTCCTGCAGTCAAGAGACAGCATTTATGATTGTGACAGTTTGAAAGGAATAGGAATAGGGCAGTTTCATGGCAAATGCAGCTTGTAACTGTCAGAACAGACAGTAAATGAGACCTGTTTCATACCATGACCTCAAGCATGACTATCCTTCAGTCTTACTGTTTGTAAAGTTACTCCAATAAATGAGGAGCTCTGAAGCCTTCCAACCCTATAAAGAATTACAGTATCACAGTATTACAAGGTTGGAAAAGACCTTTGAGATGATCAAGTCCAACCTATGACCCAACACCAACACCTACTCCTCGTCTAAACTGTGGCACTCAGTGCCTCATCCAGTCTCCCCTTAAACACCTCCCGGGTTGGTGACTCCACCCCCTCCCTGGGCAGCGCATTCCAATGGCCAATCACCCTTTTAGTGCAGAATTTTTTCCTAATTCTCTCCTGCTTTTCAGGTTTAGAGTGCAAGAAGTTCCCTGGTAACACATCACCTCTGTTCCTCAGTGTCATTAATTTCTTTGAGATTCAGAAGGACAATTTTGAAGACAGAACTTGTGTTTTCAATTTTTTATGAGTTTTCATATCAGGATTTTCAGATGTACAAAGCGCTAAGCAGGCAGTTGAAATTGAATATTATAATATCATTATCTCCAGGACTCTCTTTCAGCAATAAAATATTCTATTGTCAACATGAAAACGTGAACTGCATGGAAAGCATCCCTTTATCTGGGCTGGGAAAACTGAAATTTTTGTAATTAACATCTTCAGAGTTACAAAAATATCAGAGCTTGGATATTTAATCTGTGTAAGTGATTGCTAGTTACCAAAATATTTCTGTGTTTAACCGTATGTTTTCACAGTTCATCTATAACTCTTTATTTTCATGCCTTATTGTCTTGGTGCAGTTCTGCTACTCTGTAGCACCTGCAGTTTTTCTGTGTGCCAAAGGAAATGCTTAGTTATCAAAACCAAATTTATTCAGCTATTTGATGTTCTCTGCAATGCAGAGTTGTTTCCTAGGCTACATTTGCTAGTATAATACATATTCTCTTGTCAGATATCCCATTCAGTAGAATTTGCCTCATTCCTTGATCCAGTGAAAATGAATTACTGAACTGTTCTAATTTATCAGTGGAGATTGTTTTAATTTTCCATAGGCTGAGTTTAGTTTCCCAAATACTTTCTTTTTTGGCAAAAACACTTCAGATGCATCACACAGCATCTCAGCACAAATGAAGAAGAGGGATTCAGGCGATGTTGTGAGAAAGACACTATGTCAGAAGGAAAGAGCTTTTGATCAGGCTCTGCATTGCCTTTTCCTGCTAAAACCAAATCAACTGTATATTGCTTCTCTGAAGGTTTATTACCTGTTTAATATCAGCCCAATGAATGCAGTTGCAGCTTGTCTGTGAGCAGTGCAAGTGTGTGCTGCAGTGTCACTAGGGACAGCCCACAAGAATGAGAACTGAAGTGGCAACGAAACCAGTGGCTTAATTCTAGGCTATAGAAAGTGCAGAATCAGGGCCCGTACTTAAGTGAGTAAGCACTTAACTAAGTCCTTCTAAGAAGGAGAAACAGAGCTATTGTCAGGAGAAGGGGGGAAAGAAGAGAAAAAGAAAGCTAGGGTTTTTTACTCTGCTTTGTGGGGGTTTGATGCATCAGTGGGGCAGACATAGCTTAATACAGAAGCTGAGGATACTCTAACTGTTCATCCCATGCCCCAGCTCACAGACAGGAGTCTGTTCATGAGTCAGCTTCTGGTTTGCTGAAGTTTACAGCAGGTGTTTGCTATAAATCAGTGTCTTTTGAGTGCTGCTAGTTAATGGTCAGCTCAGCTCTGTGCTCTGGTACAAGACAGCCAGCCAGAGCCAGCCAGTTTTTCAGCTGCAATCCTTATTCATGAATGGGTGTCATTAACTTTCCCCTCTGTTCAACCTTCACATCTATTTCCATTGCCAGCAATGACTGAGATGAGCTAATTACACAGATTATGCAATTTTGCTGTGCATAATACATATAATTTTGTAATGAAGTAGTAGTGCTATGTAGTAACAGTTCACATAAACCTGCCTTTGACTACAAACCTCTGGCAGGATGCTTTGCAAGACAAACTTTGTTTAAAATAGTTAAATGAGTCAGATCGTTGGTAGAGAAAAAGACCTTGAGACATTTCTGGGTTCTTTTGGAGATAAGTGCTGATATATGGTTTTTAATAAGTAGTTTCAGCTCCAGGATTAGCCATGTCCTGAATACTTAGATGAATCTCATGAATGCATGTAAATGTAAAAGATCCTTTGCAGTTTTAGAGGAATTTATTTCTTTTGTTTTTTGCAAGATCAGGGCAGAGATTTTGTTTGTTTGTTTGTTTGTTTGTTTGTTGTGAAATTGTGGTTTGTTATTGTGGTGGTGTTTGTTTGTTGCAGCATTTTCTTGCTTGCTTCTTCCCATATGAACCACATTACAGGTGATTATTTGTAGTAAAAGTTTCCTTCATTTTGAGTCCCTGGGGACCAGACCTTTTTTGAGAAAAACAGTGGAAAATATGTGCTGCCCAAAGCAACTGCTCTGAGACTCTAGAAGGCCAGAAAGTGTGAGAGAGGAAAGAGAGGAGGTGTGTGTTTACTCAGCAAGATTTTGATAGGAGGGGAGCTGCAGGAGTAGCTGCCAGGGGCTGCACCCATGTCAGACAGAGCCAATTTCAGCTGGTTTTAAATTAAACTGTCTTTATGTTGGCTCACAAGTTTTTTCATCTTATTTTATCCTCCATGTCCTGATGAGGAGCAACAGATAGCGAGTGGTCTGGTGGGCACATGACAGCCAGTGAAGGCCAATCCACCACAGAGGGATATGAAATAAACACAGTAAAACTCATTCTGACTTTGTTTTTCCCAAATTCTTAGAGCTTTGAAATATGGATGCGAGTACCGAATGCTACAGAGCACAGCTGTTGTCCTAGGGAAAGGCTTCCAGAAAGATAAACTGGGGCATTTGAATGGAATTTGCAGATTGAAATTTCTATGCAGTCCATCCAAGCTGACTTAATTTTTAGTGGCATATCCTACATTGATTATGGAAGGAGGTCAGTTATTTCTCTGAAGAGCTGTGCAAGGGATGGGTCTACCCTGCAGTCAGAGGTGTGATTTAAGTTGTTGAATGTTACAGATGCACCTAGGGTAGCTTGGTTTGGTACTAATAGCATCAAAGCTGTAACAGCACAACCATCAGCTCCTGATGCTCTTAGCCCAGCTAGGACTGAAAGGCAGAGATGGCAATGCCTGGATGTGCTACTGCAGTCTCCCTGCCTATTTTGGCTCAGTTGTGTTCCCATCACTTCTCTGTAAATACTCCCTACAGTCATGATTCTCATATAACTTTTTGGTCGTGATCTCTGTCTGTATTTTAAGCCAGGTGTGAATGTTTAAAATTCAATGCATGATTTATAACTAAATGTGCTAACTGGTTTTCAGTGTCAGAAAACAACAAGGATTCAGCGTGCTGACTCAGAGATGTTTTTATCTCTTAACATCTTAGTGAAGTCACATGGAGAAATTCTCTCTGCCTGCAGCACATATCCTTTCCTAAAATAGAGACACCAGACGAAATTGGCTTGTTATTTTTACCTGAAGTTCTAGGTTGGTTGTCTTACTTCAAAGGATTTCAAAATTAATCTTCTTTCATTGAAACAAATTCACTGTTCTGTAGTAATTACCTTCATTCCCTACAAACATTTTTAAACTTGAGTTTCTGATATCACGTCGTATTTAACCTGGTCCTCAAAATTCCATGAAGCTGTGAAAGCTGAATGTTACCTTCTCTAACTTAGCTCCAAAGATAAGGCTCTCAGTTTCCACACAGTCTGGGGCCATCAGCTGATCGTCAGGGAACTCCACCATGACACCTCCACACTTTCCTTCACAACAGATCTGGAGGAAATTTAATTTCCACTGCTTCATCAGGATTTGTGAATCCATTTCCCTCTCAGTTATCATAAGGGAAGTTGCCTTTTACACTGCTGTTTCACAGTGTATTGGAAAAGGCAGGTGGTGAAGCTCTTGCCCTTCAGCACTTTTTTCCCTGTTTAGCTAAGTAGGACTCTTCTAAAGACACTCTGAATATCACTATAGGAAGTAGCACTGATGTATAACTGCATGAACTGCTTACTTCTGGTGATCCAGGTGTTTCCTCTGGTTCAGAATGAAGGCACGTTTAGAAAGCTGCAACAGCTAAGGTTGTGTTAGTGCTACTACCACATGGCTCACAAAATCCTTCTACAACTCTGTCTGTAACTCAGCATTTAAATTCTGAGAGCAACTATTTTGACTGACTGTGAACAGCAGTATTTCAGGATGAGGAGATGAGTAAGTGGAAAATAAGTGGTAAAAAGGGAGAAAGATATAAAGAAGGATTTATAAACAGGCTTTGGTCATGTAATCAACTGGCATTCTCTGCAGTCTAAAGCGTCCTGTGAATAGTTTTATTAAATGATTTCCAATAATAAAGTAATAGAGGCCCTTGAAGTAATTAGTATATGCCTACTGCACTGTATTTAAACAGAGATAATGAGCTATAGTCTCCTCTAAGACTGAACTAAAGCCCAAGTAATTCTCTGAATTTAATTTTTTTTCAATTGTATCCTGGATGTACAATCATGTAACAGCTAATTAGAGTGATTAACTAAATTTCACAGATGATGACCAGAAGAAACTGTTACACAATGTATATTGCATCTCCTTCATGGTTCAAAAATAATGACAAGTTTTAGTTAACATTGTATTTTCATTAGAAAGTCTGCTAACCTGTCAATTGATGCAAAGATAAATTCTTGTGCACAGGAAAGGAAAAGACATTTTATCCTAAAGAGTTCACGTGTAATTATAAAAAAGAATCTCCTATCTATCTAGATTTAGATTCTATTTGAAGAGAGAATCTCATTTTTTCATGATGTAATTAAGATCAGATAGCTTAGAAGAAAAAACATGATGATTTCCTTTAAAAAATATTTAATGGCAACTACTCCAGGACATTGTAACTGAGTGACAGTAAAGTTGTGTTTTACTCACTGGCGTTTCATCTGGAAAATGTTATGCAGCAAATCTCTCTTTGTAACTTCCAGTAGGTGAAATAAAGGTTCAGCTTTGAACTCCCTAATCTATGTTGTTAATATGAATGGGCTGAGCCTGGCTTTTATGTGAGTGTCAGGAGCACTTATGTTGAAGCCCCCCTCCCCTCGGTGTGCTCACGTGATCATTGCTTCTTTGGGAATGCAGGTTTGTTCCGTGCTGTGTTGGTTTGAGGGAGGCTAATGGCAACTCTATCGTGGAACAACTGTGTTCATTATTAGCTGTGATCTGTGAATATTTTTTTCTTTCTGCTATTTGCAGTCTTCTCACTGTCTAGCTTGGATCCTGCACCCGACCTCTATTTTCTTCTTACACTGTTTCTTCATAACCTTGGCTCATAGAAACTTAAGAAATGTGCTATTTTGAATTTCACGTGAGTATATTTACAGCACAATGAGTTCCTGGGTTTCCAATTGAGGTTTCTGCTACTGTGACTGAAGTCAGTGCTGTATTAAACCTGCAGATGTCACCTCAGAGGAAAGAATCTAATTCAGGAAACTCAAAATGTTCTTTTGTGGTTATTAATCCATCACTACTCCTCCAAAAACCAAAAGGGATCACAGTCCGGATTCAGGAAGCATTACATTAACTTCTCTTCTGTAGCTATGTCTTGCTGCACAGTCTGTGTGCACCATAGGTGACTTTGTCACATCACAACCTTCCTGAAATAAGGTTCAATTCCATTTGGATTTTACTACTCTACAGTTCTTCTTGGCTCAGTGCTAGAAAATGTAGGATTGTACTTGCTGAACCTCAAGATCAAAAATATATTCTTGTTTGGACCATATACATGAAGTGAGATTTCTCTCTCTGAATTTTAACCATCTCAGAATGATGATCAGTCTAAGCCCATCATCCCAATTCAATCTCTGGTCAACAGAGAAAGATGCATAGATTAAATCACCCTCTGGACTTGCCCATCTTCAGTAATGACCCAAGAAGCTTCCATGTCTGTACTGCTTCTATGATTAACAACAAGTACATGAGGAAAGCCTGTTTTACCTTGGCTTGAAGATGGACAGATTGCTTGAATGGGCTTTTAGAGCCATCATTGCAATGTAAGCAAGAGAGGGACTTCATAGAATTTTTCAGGTGTAATTTGCGACTGCCAATTTTACAGCCTGAACAACTAATTAGAATTTAGCACTATGGATCTTTGTACTGCATTTTGTTACCTTTTAAAAACCTTTGTTCCTTTTCTTTAGTCCTCTTCTTCTGTTTTATCTAGATCTAGAGATAAGGTCTGACCCACACGTGGGATTACATGCCTTCAGGTGTGGCAAAAGCCTTCCTGAAGGTAAAACTGCAGGACTTCTAGGTCTTTGCCATTTCACATCAGTCTAGGAAGGTGATAGAGCAGTTGGAGATAGACTGGGTCTCCCTATTGATGTATTTTAAAATAAAATTCATAGAGTAAAAATGAAAACAAACATTATTAGAGCTTAATAGAACAGCACTTACTCCCTTGAGGCACTGGGCCAAAATAAACATTTCCAGTGGAAACTGTAAGTGGCTGTTTATTTTTCTAACAGAAGAGGTTTCAGGATTTAGATGCTTGTTGTGCAGAGATTTATATGCTGCAGTGCAGATTTTTTTTTGTGTTCACATTAAATTAGAAGTAGGTCCAAACAGTCAAGCCAACATGCTTTTTAACAATGTTATGTAGCTTTTCTGTACCCCAGTCATAAAATACACATGAAGGTTGTGTTGCCGTGAGGTATCATTCATTGTTCTGTAACTTAAAAGTACAGAAGTTGCCTTTTAATTCATCCATTGGAGAAAACACCCCTAATATCACCTTTTCCACATTTGATATATAAGCCAGTAGCTTATTGTTATTTGGCAGATAAAGCCAGAGCTGTGTTGCTTTGAAAAGTGTTATAAATTTAAAACAGTTTCATCTACTTCGGATTCTTTGAAGTCCAATGCAATTTCACATACTTCTTTTTTTTTTTCCTTCTACAGTTGTTCATGGAAAATTTGGGATTTCAGAATTTATGCATTGGTACCAAGCAAAGCAAGAATAAAGCAGCCCTCACTTGGATACCCAGTGGTTAAATAGTGTACACTCCATTTGCTCTCGAGGGTTAATTCTGTGAATGAAGTGGAAATGGCACTGTGGATAAATCTATCTTGATGTAAGAAATGTAATGTGTTAGTTCTGACTAATGTTTTTCTTTTCATAAGAGAAAATCTATTATGGAAGAGGGTAGTAAGTACTTAAATACCTAAATGGGAGATTCACATCTAAATGAAAGTGAAAAATGAGCACTAAACACTTCTAGGTGGATGAGCATTTTCAGATTTATTTTGCTTGTTCTTATTTCTCTCTCTGTTGGAAGGCAGTGGTAAGGAGACGACTTTTTATTTATATTCTGTTTCTCATTGTATTTTCTAAAAATCCTCTTTTTGCATTCTCACTGTGAGCAACCAGTGTCAGTGCCCATCTTCCATGTCAGCACAACAGGAGATCTGCAGCTACTTGAAGAACAAGCAAACTGAGTTACTGAATGATAGGAGCTTCCTACAGCGTCCTGCCTTATGGTCCTTTGTGCAGTTATCTGTATTAAACTATAGATCTGATGTGTGCTGAAGCATCATCAATTCTTTTATCCTCTTTGAAACATTTAAAACATTTTCCTCCACCTTAAGTTCTTGGTTGCTGTCCTTGCTAGATGTGTCATTTGTTTAGGGATTGTGCTGGGGTAAGAAGACTGCTTTGCTTTCCTCTCACCTCTTTTTTTCCATTTCATGTTTTCCAAGTGCTTCATTCATGCTTGTATTATTATTTGGGAACCAAATTTGAAAAAAAACACAACAAACAAAAAAAAAGGAAAAAACCTAACATAGCCTACATTTTTATTGGTTATTTTCAATCTGGATTATTCTGCAGAATCCCTGGAGCCAGTGTCTTCTCCAGGAATGTAGTACATAAACCTGTGGCTGATGAAACCTATCAAATCAAACCTATCAATTGAAAGCATTGATTCTAGAACTAAAGAAAAGACCTTCATAGGCAGCCTCAGAAAAAGAAAAAAAAAGAAAAAGTGAAAGATAGGGAAAGAGGAATTTTTTTATCATTAACATAGACATCTTTCTTTCTTGGTTGGCATAAGCACCTTCTTAGCAATCATAGAAATGGAAGTTTTAGCTTTCTGGGGCAAGGGACTGATGGCTTGGAAAACAGCTCAGACAAGTCTGGGTTATAGTATTCACTTACAATAAACAACCTCCAGTGTCTTGCAGGACTGGAGAAATTAAAGAATAATAATTATAATCAGAAATAAAATTTACAAAGATGTCCTGAGAGTGAAGAATTCAAGGTATCAACAATATGACTTCAAAAGAAATTAAATAATGTCATTCCAAATTGGTACAGAGTGAGAGGAACTTGCTTGGAAATGAATGAATGTTGAGGAAAAACCTAAGCTAAGTTGAAACAATAAGTGTCAATTTTAGTGCCCTGAGAAGTGTCTGGAGTTTCAAGAGGGCTCTTCTGTCCTTGTTTTGTATGATTTTTTCCCTTTTATGAGAGAAGAACATTTATATTACCAGAATAAGATTAATGTCCTGTATGTAAAGCAGAGCATGTAACTTGAGAACTACGTGTGTGGCAATTGCAATGTGTGCAGTGTTTTGTGCCAGCATGAAATGGCTTAGTCTTTCCACAAACTTCCTTGTAGTCGTGGAACTGTGTGAGAAATTAGTCAAAGGGCAGAGTGTTCTTTGCCAACTTTGGTGGTAGCAATTTTGGACACAGAGGTTCACCAGCCTTCCCTTTTCAGACACTGTGGTACCTGCAGGTGACGCATAACTGACTCTGGGAAGTTTGCAGTGGTACCTATTATATTACTGGGTAATTGAAGTAATTCCAGTGGTGATCAAGGACCCATAGGAGCAGCTTTTTAGAGAGCATCCTCTCTTCCACCACAGGTTTGGGAGCACAATATTTGTTCTCGCTATACACAATTCCGTACTCCTGTTTATTGCAATAGTTCCCAAAATTTCCATTGCCATGGAGTCTCAGTTGCCTTTTGGCACTAAAAGGTGCTGAGGTGCTTGTTTGTTACCTTGACTGGTGCTGGGAGAGAAATGCAAGGACATCTCTACAGAGTAGCCATGGTCTTTCCCTGAAGGAGGCTTCCACCAGAAGGTGGTTTGCATTCAGGGGATCGAATGCACAAGGATGGCTCTTGGCCTGGTTTGAAATCGTAATCCTCTTCATGGTAGGGGTTTATGAAGAGTGCTGCAGACAATAATAAGATCACATATATATGGGTCTTAAAAAGATTCATGCAATGATGTTGAAGCTGCTGTTTGCTAGGCTACGGTGAATCCTAAACCATGTGGACTGGTTCGGAGGTGGCCTACTAATCATTCCTAGTCGAAATGAGCTCAGGCTCTTAAGATTCCTCAGAGAGTTTAGCCAAGAAATTAAGCTGGTGAAATGCTTTTCTTAGACTGTCACAGCATGTGCTGACAGCACCCATTATACACTATAAAATTAGAAGAGATTTTAAAGTCCCCTTTCTGCCTCCCATGCCATTTCAAACCCCCAGAGAGACAATAATTATCAGGTGATAAGAAAGCACCTTCCCACGTAACAGCAGGTTTTCCAAATGAGTGATGGATTATATTAATAAGGTTATGCCAGAGGAACAGCCTCTTTTCCTCTTTTCCACCTGCCTGAGCATTTGCAGATTATTCATGGTCTTCTTGGACAATGTGTGATCACTCAACTCCTTCTGCAGGAAGGGTGGTTCTTGTGAGGGGAAGGATCATTTGTGTGCAAGCTGGGAGGTGTCTTGGGAACCGGGACTGAAAGAGAGACCAAGTAGCACTGCAGACAGTCTCATCTTGCACTCAGAGTGCCAAATGCATACCTCTAATCTGCCTTTTCTGATTTGTAAGGTGATGCACGTGTGAAAACAACCCTCACAGAACACAGTTGCCTCTCAAAATTAATCTCACACTTCTTCACTATTTTTTTTATCACTTGTAACCCAAATTTCCTGGTATCTGTCCAGTACAAGCATATATGAGATGAAATATTATTTCTCTCAGGTTTCTGATCTCGAAGTTTTGACACATGCTGTGCTAGAAAAGATTGGCACATGATTCATGTTTCATGCAAAGTATGCAAATGCAGTGATGTTTACAGCAATGGAAGCAGTAACACAAAGCATAGGAAGAGGAGCCCTGGGTGATTTAAGCAGATGGTATACTTAGAAATTTCAGGCTCTAACACAAAGGTGCATTATCAAAGTAACACGTAGCATATCTACAGAATCAGATAATGCCTGCTGCCCTTCTTATCCTGATTAAAGACCTTTGGACACAATGTTCTCTAGCAGTGCTGTGCTTGGTTTATATTATTTATTCAATAAACCATTCAGCACTAGAGTCAAGGATGGGAAGAGAAAAACAGATAGACAGGGAGGCAAAACTGGAGCACAAGCCCAGTGTTCTTAAAAGTAAATTCTTTAATGAACGTTTCCTGTTCCTTGCTGTGGCTGTGTAAGAAAGGCCTGAGCTGGGGGCTGCTTTTCTCCCAGCAAGTGTTTTCATGCAGTTGTTTTTAAACTTTATTCTGCTCCCCAGTGGGGGAAAGAGGGTATTTATAGGGAGACACAATCAACAGAAAGTATAACACTCTTATTAGCTGTAATAGGACTTCAAGGCTTAGAATTACTGTTGTATTTCCCTGTATCTGCAGGGGCTTTACTTTCTCAACTCAAACAAATCTAATCTGTGAGAGCTTAAAGAAGCTATTTATAATATGTCACATCAGCAGTCATGTCCACAATCAAAACTTAGGTTCTTGATGTTGCAGCATATTTTGCTTATCCTGTAAAATATTATGGTTGTGGTGGGTTTGTATTAATCAAAATCAAGTTGGCTTCACAGGAATCAGGAGAACTTGCCCATTCTTATCCTCTTCTTGGAGTTACATTTTCAAAAGGAGAATTGTGGCTCAGCAAAATGGGTTCATATCTCCCAAAAAGTATCTGGAATTCTTACTCTTTTATATCAAGTGTATTTATGAAAGGTGGCAGACTTTGGCAAATGGTCATCTGTCTCATGCTTGCAGTCTTTTTAGGTTTTTGTCTTGTAGACAGTCTCTGTCTTCCCCACGTCCCCTGCTGGACATGTAGGCTTAAAGAAAACACAGTGCTTTCTGGCAACCAAACCCTGCATGAGTTGACAGAAGCGTATATTGTGGTTTTGTCCAGATATCCTAAGATGTACAAGTGTGACAGGATCTGTCTGAGTCATCCTGTAAGTCTGTAATTTTTTAGAAGGCATTGATTATTATAAAATGCTAGCTCTATGATCTGGACGAGAGCTTGACATGGAAAAAAACCCAAACCAACAACTAACAAAAAAAAAGGTCCTGTAAATATGAACTATTCTGGTTCCTGATGGATGTTACTGTGTTATAGACAAAACTCCAATGCTGATCCTGTGATAATCAGGTTTTGTAGATCCTCTTGGCCTTTTAGCAAGACTCATTCCCTGTGTTGCCTGTGATATCTTTCCTCGTATTCCTGGATTGCTCTTACTTTCTTAGAGTCCTCGTCTCTTCTGTGTTCTGCTTTCCTCTCTCAGCCTCTGCTGTTGGACTGGAGCTTTCATCCAAATTCCACGTCAAAAGGTATTTGAATCTTACCAGGCAAATATCACATGAATGGGTGCATTTTGGAATCCAGTCTTACTCCTAACTACCACCTCCTTCTTTTCTCAAGCACCTTTCTCATTGCTTTTGCAGAGCTTTTAACCGGGACCAGGTCAAGATTCCAGGTGGATATTGATTCTCTGCTCTTAAAGAACTGTTCATAGAGCTGCTGTTCTTTTCTTATGTGATTGAAACTCAGATCTCATAAGGTGGCAAAATTCCTGAATAAATTCCAGGCAGTGAAAGCTCTGAGAGAATGTTGCTCCCCACATTCCCACTTATCTCAGCAGAAATTAAACTGGAGGGAGGCCGCGCACTGAGACTCATTTACCTCAATAGGCCTTACAAATTGTCTTCTCAAATCAGCTGTCCTAGGAGAACCCCAGCCTCAGACTCCTTTCCTCTCTCTCCCACTTGTGTTAATCAGATCGTAGTGCTTCTCAATTCCGCTGTGTTTTACTACAGATAATAAAGTATAGTTACACTTCTCATTGCCACTGTGGTCCCTCTGTGTGTTCAGTAATTATGGCAAGTGACTAATTGAATTCTGAATTTCTACTAAGAGGCAATTACTACAAAGATCAAACACCACTGTCAGACAGTGCCCAACCTGCCAGAAGGGAATTAGGCAGGGTTCTCATAGCTCTGTGCTTTGCTAGTCTGCCAGGCTGAGACACAAACTCTCCTTCAGCCCTGGGTAACAATTTTCTTCCTCCAGTGTTAGTGCTTCACAGAAGCTCAATACCTCTGCAGAACAATGGGAGAATCGATGACCTGTTGGACTCAACAGCATTGAGAACCTTTTCTTAGACAACATCTGTCTCACTCGTGTTCTGAAATATCTTCATAGGTATTCCCACACGTTGTGGGCCATAGAAGTTTTCCTGGTAAATTGTGGATGATTCCTATGAACACAAATTGAATGATAGCTTATGTTTCTAAAAACAATTACATCATCCAGAGACAAGTGAGAGGAGTCTTTAA